>OZ024815.1:101838462-102472462 GCA_964017055.1 Chloromyia formosa | reverse complement strand
TGAATCGAATCCTAGACCTTACACTCTATAATCTACCTCTGCCTTCTCTGTCCTGTTCTTATAGGGCGATTCCCTTTGTTCCGTGTGATGTTTATCATCCCGCCTTTCTACATGAACTCAATATTCCTTTTTCACCCTGTAGCGGACATATCAAAAATGCTCGTCTCAACTTTAGGAAAGCTAACTTCGAGGCTATTAACCAAAAATTATCTGCCATCAATTGGAATTTCGTCCTTGCCGATTGTGATTGCGAAGTTGCAGTTGGTAAATTTAATAGCATACTCTTCAGTATTATTCATCAATTCGTTCCATCCTCACACAAATCTACCGCTCTATTCGTAGAAAAAAACGCGCCCATCACTTTCAGGAAAATACGCTCACGAACCAAAAGCATGATTTGTGCGGCTAGATCTGCCTACCTTAACAACATTGAATGTAGCATACGTAACAACGAGCACAGTTAAAAATCCTGGTCTATTATCAATGCTAACTCGGTTTACATATATGACGACACCAAAATTGTATTAGATTTTAATGAAATGAAAGTATTACAATTGCTTCCGTAAACTTCACTGGTTTAAATATTAAACTTTACTTATATTATTTTTTTAATCAAATTGTTGGTTTAAAATTTAATCTACAGATATTAGAATCTATGAAAAATATTAATTTTACTGCGTTTTTTAACCCCTTTAAGTTTTTTCTCCATTCGTTTTTTTTTTCTTCAGTTTTCTAAACTTCCAAATCCTCTGTTAAGTATATTCGCAGGTTAGCCAGCGAATCTTTAAATTTTTTTGGCCGTGGCGCAGCATCGAACCTGTGAACTCCGTGTTGTAGAGTTGCGACCTAGACCACTCGGCTACGCAGCATAATATTTTGAGCTGACTGCGAGTGGGTATGCTGAGATCTGAGACTCAAAAAATATACTTTGTGGGGCTTACATTTTAATTATATTTGGATTAGAAACTAATGCGAAAACAAAAAGAACACAAAAAGGTTTTAATTGTATTAGAATTTATTATAAATTGGTTTAAAATAGAAGTAAACTTTTGATTGTATTAGAATTTATTACAAATTTGGTTTAAAATAGAAGTAAACTTTGAAAGAGTTTAGATTGCAGAGTTAAAATGATTAAAAATGCTGATAGTCCAAGACCAGGTTTTAAAAAAAGTCCGAGATTTTTAACTGTGAGAGTAAGCTCTTTTGGTCGTATGTACATCACATAAGGTCGTCTACATCTAGTGCTTCCTCGCTAACTTACAACAATGTAACCGCAGTTACGGCAGAGGAAATGTGCGAGCTCTTTGCTAACTTCTTCTCGAGTACTTTTTCCATCCTGTTCAATAGGAGTATTCGTCAAGGTATTTTCCCGTCTCAATGGAAATCTTCCTTTGTTGTACCCATTCCCAAAAAGGGTGACCATAACCTTGCCTCTAATTACCGCCCCATTTGTCTCCTTTCCTCCATTTCTAAATTACTGGAAAGAATTGTTTACAATTACATCTACGACAACTTCGGATTTCTCATCTGCCCTTCTTGGATTTCGTCGCTAACTCCTTCAATAAGCATCAAGATGTTCATGTTGTCTATACAGATTTTTCCAAAGCGTTTGACTCAGTTGATCATAGAATTCTACTGGATAAGTTAACTGGGCTCAATTTTCCTTCCCTGCTTATCACCTGGATTTCCTCTTACCTCGTGGATCGGTCATCGCAAGTTTTGTTTAATAATGTTCTTTCCTCAGCCTTCTGCCCATCCTCTGGTGTGCCTGAGGGATCCATTCTCGGGCCATTACTTTTCCTATTCTTCGTTAATGATCTCCCTCAGCTTCTGCAATGTTCCTCTTTACTTTATGCTGACGATTGTAAGTTATTTACATCCATCTCTTGTCTTTCTGATTGCGTAGCACTTCAATCTAACTTAAATCTGTTATCCTCTTGGTGCAGGTTGAACGAATTACCTCTTAATATATCCAAATGTTCCGTCATGATCTACTCTCTTAAGCCTTCTCCTCTGTCTTTCACTTATCATATTAACTTACTGCCGCTTGTTATTGTCTCCACGATCAATGATCTTCGGGTCGTTTTCGACCCCAAACTTCGCTTTTCTGATCATTCGTCTTTTATAATTAACAAAGCTTCAAAATTACCAGGCTTTGTACTGCGTTGTTGCAGTGACTTTCGGACTTTTGCTACTTCCTTGAACCTCTTTGCATCCCTTGTACGTAGCACCCTTGAATACGCCTCAGTTGTTTGGTCCCCATCTACTTCCTCGGGCTCTGATGCTTTAGAATCTGTGCAACGTAAATTCACCCGAGCCATATTTTTCAAGTTCAAATTTGCTTACGTACCTTACCCTGAACGCCTCAGCTTTCTTGACATGATGTCCTTGCGAAAGAGAAGGATTTTTCTTGACGAATGCTTCTTATATAAGTTGTGTCGTCAATTATTATGTTCTTCCCTTTCTAATGACATTGTTTTAAGAAACCCCCATCACTATACACGCACAGGTGCAGTCTTCTATCCTCCTGCCGCTGATCTTTCTGTATATATGAATTCACCACTCCCCAGAATTATGCACAACTACGACAGACTGGAGCTTGGTCCGTTACCTACCTCATTTTATCGCTTTAAAAAGATCCTTCTTCAAAGGATCATGTTAACTGATATACATATGTATAACTTTAATTTCTTTACTCTTTGTATATTTCTCCTTTTCTTATGTCACATCATTTATATCTTTTGTTTTCATTTCTTTCTCTAAAATATTTGTTACCTTTTTAGGGTTTTGTTGTAAAACAGAGAAAGCGATTCGTTGTAATAGGCTGACTTTAAGGGGCTGTCCCCATAGAGGGGAATTGAAGGTCAAAATTTTTTTTTCATCTGGTATAGGCAAGTGGGGTATCATGAGAAAGGTTACACCGAGTACATTCCATTTTTGGTATTTTCATCAAATTTTAAAAAAGGGGAAAAGAGTTAGAGGGGGAAATGTGTGATCCGAGTTTGTCCCCCCCCCCTTGCATTTTGAGACCGTTATACTTATAAATATGAAAATTTGCAGGAAAGCGGCATTTAACCAGCATAGAAAGCCAAAAATCGTAGAATTTTTATATCTCATCAAAAAAGGTTAATAATATTACATTTCTATAGTTGCAGTTAGCACACCCCTGCACCCTTTAAACGCATCACAGGTAAAAAATATTGATGGCCAATGATAACCAACACTATAGGCAATAATATCTCGAAGTTTCATTACAATCACATAATATTTAATAATAGTACATTCATTTAAAGTTAGGTATTTTGACACTATCCATACAAAAAATACACCTACCGGTTTCATAGGTGTGAGTATTACTTTCATGTTGTTTTTCGTAGTACGAATTGCAGTTATTTAATTAATCATTTGTGAAAGGGTAAAGATTGGTTAGGGCGCTGACTAATACAACTTAAGTGGGTGGGGGGGGGGGGGGGGGAGGGTGGCGGTGTCCACATAGAGGCGAAATTAAGGTTAATTTTTTTTATCGACTGGTATAGCCAAGTAAGGTGTCGTGAGAAAGGTAATGTTGAGTACATTCTATTTTTTCGTAATTTCTTGAAATTTGTAGAAAGGGGAACATTGGGGGAGGAGAAAATATTAGTTCGTAACTTGTTCCCTTCCCCTTGCAGTTCGAGACCGTTATACTTATTGTAGAATTATGAAAACTTACAGGAAGGTGGGTTCCGAAAAAATGGAAAATAATGGAATCTGTATATCTTCTCAGAATAGGTCAATAATAGTTTATTTCCATAGTTACAGTTAACACACCCCTGCATGCCTTAACCACGTTCGAGGGCAAAAGTACTGATGGCCAACGATAACCAACACCTTAGGCAATAATATGTTCTAAGTTTCGTTACAATCACGTAATATGAATTGGCATGTAAAATGTAAGCGAGTAAGACATTTTAATTATGTTTTTTTATGCATCTGAATGGTATCAAGAAGAGCAAGGAGCCGATATTTATATACCCAAATAAGCGCTTGCTACAAAACCCTCGGATTGCGGGCGTAGCCCTCTATATTCCGGTTTCATTTTTCCTTTAATTTTCATCTTTTTTTTCTCTTTCTTTCTTTAACTAGTGCATCCATAATTTTAGTTTAGTGCTTAATTTCTCCTTGACATTCTTACTTTTAAATTTTGTGTTTTGATTTGTATTTTTAATTTTCTGAATTCTCTGTATTTCTCATATATGTATGTCTTTGTATTATTGTATTCATGGGATCTATTCCCGTTCAATAATTCTTGAATATATTTTATAAATAAATAAGGCAGGCTCCTGGTGCCTTGAAAGATTTAAATTACTATATTTTACACCCCAATTGACTCGTTCCCTGTCAAATATAATTCAGGCGTGCTTTCTCAGCCGTCTTAAAGACACCCGATGTTCCTCCAGTATGTAGTGGGCTTGGAATTTCGGCTGCCATCTGGCTTTAATATCTTTGGTTCGGTTACTGTAACTACTCGATAATTGCAACTGCATTCATTTCTGTTAGTTGTGATTACTGAGATCGTACTGTATCATTCAATTATTCATAACAAATGAAATTGGAGATGATTCTTTTAGCTTTTTTTGTAGCAGGGGTAGGAAATCTATATTGTCATTGTATAATTCGAAAGTACAATATTTAGGTGGCATTCTATTCCAGCGCAATACTCACTGATACTAACATTTTGAATTTTGAATATTGAAAATTTTATATTGAGTGTAGTGGGCCATTGCTGATCCAAGTTGTTCACTGTGGATGAGCCCACTACCAGTATTTTATTCGGCATAAGCGCCATAAGACTTTCGTCCACACGATGGATCAAGCCGTCAGGTGCTGCCTTGGTCCGTCGCGGAAGCAGAGGCATTCATTCAGGTACTTGTCATGTCATCAATAGTATGTATCATCACCACTTGTTTCGAAAATTGGCGCCGCGAAATCGCCTTCCTAATTGAACAGGTACGGTCTAAAAGTGTTCTGGTTGGTGTGTCTCGTACCTAACTGTACCGCGCGCCTATTCGATTGTTCATTCCGATTTAATTGATTACATAGAATCACACTGACTCCACGTTGGGCGTCGAATATGCTCAAGCCCTTTCGACCAATTTTCCACTGCAAATTTTTACTGACGAAGGATAAGACACGTTGCAGTAACTTTAAAGTAGCCTGATGTTAAGGTTCAAAATGGTTTCGATATTTGTGTCTTGTGACTAACAGTACCACGCGCCAATATTTGGAACATTCCTGTTTCGCGAATATTACGAGAATTCTCTCTATTGAATTAGTGAGAATTTTTGTAATTCCTTAATTTTCGGCATTTTTGCTTTAGGTAGTCCATTTCCGCTTTAGGTGGTAAGAACCTAGAACCCACCCGGGGGGATTAGTAGGTTCTAAAGCGGAAATTTCCCGAGTTTTGTGAAAATTCTCCCTAATTTAATAGAGAGAATTAACGTAATTTTCGCGAAACAGGAATGTTCAAAATATTTTGATCATCCATTTCAGTTTCACCGACTTCATTAAATCAAATGTTTGCAGGCTTTATGGACCATTTTCTATTGCAAATTTCCACTGTTGTAAGGTAAAAAACAGCCTTAAGGTAGCCTTAAGATATCCTTCTAGTAGCTTATGCCTTATGGTAAGGTCTAAAAATACTTCATTTTCTATGTCTTGTCACTGAAGACATTATTTCTATTTAAGCTTTTAGATTTTGCTTATGAAAAAGTATTTAGAATTCGCCCATTTCTTTATTAGTTTTGGTGTCAACAACTCAAAGCTGCGCAGTTAAAAATATTTGCATCCCTTTGACACCAGTTGCTGTATGATATGCCTTTTCTATCCATTCGGTTAATAAATACTCCTAGAATATACCGCTCGATTGATGTTTAAAATATAGAAACTTTATTTGGTGTACTTCTTTCACAGGTGCTATAAGAGTTAAAATGGTTACCGAAAATACATAACCAGAATCGAAAATTTCCACCCGGAGTTATTAATATAACCGAGGCAACCGGCATCAGTCTCATGTTTGACTACTGCCGTTTCGGGTTCGAATCCCGTCCACGACGACGTTCGTGGCCATGGATGTGCAGGAGGTGCATGCTGGCAACTGCATTCTCCGAAACCATTGTCCTAAACCTCTCTAGTCAATACCATTGTCGATTAGTTTCATCCACACGATTGATTGTACTCATGATTGTGGTCGAGCTACCTCCCCGATTAAGGTAGCTCCTGGTGAGTACAATCAATCGTGTGGACGAAACGAGAAAGACGAGAAAGCCGAGTAATTTTTTTTGAGTGGAATTTAATGCTGGCTTAGTCAGATAGACTAAGTAAGCAATGACATACTCCACTTTTATTCTTAAAAACTTTGAAATTGCGCGTCTGGTTCTATGCAAACTAGTCCCTCACTTTTAAAGCTATCGACCTGAAATTTTGTACAAAGCCTTCTTTCTATTGCACGCTGTAGTATATACCTATATATGTCGGAATCGGACAACTACGGCATATATCTGCCATAGGAACGACCGGTCCGAAAATTCGTCTTTGTAAAAAAAACTTTTTTATTTCTAAAGATACTTTTTTCAAATTTCACACTGATCAATAGTATCTTTAGTCAAATCTCATTCCTGAATTTGGTTGGGTGGTTCGAAGGAAAATATCCTGCACATGTCTAATACTCATTTTCATTGACTAATAAATTCACTCCCCTTACCTACGCCATTGAGCAACAGGCTTTTCTTCCTTGCATATCTGCATCCACCATTTTTGTGGTACATGCACAATTTCGTTGTAGAATGTATGCCAAGGAAAGTGAAAACAGCCACATGGCCACTTTCGTTTTTAAACCAAATTGAACATTGAGTGTGAAACAAAGGTGTCCATGGTCCCTTTCGATTTCAGCCGAAATTGCCCATCAAGAGCTAATTTCCGAATGGCTAATTTCATGGTGCCGTTTCAATTACGGGTATTCTATAAATACATGTCACGCAAATTGCGATTGGTCTGCAATCAGGACTTATCGCTTGCTTCTCGAGACCAAGAGCTCAACATTAACGCTGTCCTGATGACGGATTGTAATTAAGCACCCATGGCGGCTAGCTTTCAATGAAAACAATCATTAGACTGAGTGTACTTCCCCATACACATAATTCCATTACCCGAGAGAATGCAACTGGAAAGTAAGTCAGTACAACCTAAACATGTGTCCAAATATTGATTTAGGCAAACAAACATCACCGGGCTGAGCTGAACCTATGGATAGTTTACGCAAATACTCGTATGATGTACCTATATGGTGAGTACCGTAGCCCCGTACACTTTCGACACTAAGTGCCACCCGCTGGCACCAATTAAATGGTTCAGAACACATTGAACCTCGTGTTGCACACTATCAGGCTCAGGAGTTTGAGTTTGGATAATTCTAGGTTTCGATATCACACAGTTTTTCTACATGAACGAGCGCACCCGGTCTCCCCGATTGCTCCTTCCATGAATATGTTTTGCCAGTTTCGTGATGGCAAGTGTATACTAGCGCACATTGGTACGAAGTCCATGCTATGCAGACAGGTATGCATGCACATATCCTACCTGGACACGGTGCAAGGTTTGATGAAAGTGGCGTGGCGTTTGTATTTCTGTTTCTTCGTTTCAAGTCAAATAAATGTTTTTGTCTGTCTGCCTGTCGACTAAACTGTCGGACAAACTAATCAGTGACACGCATGACATGATTCGGAGGGGTAGAAAATGAACACATGAGTATCTGTAGGTGAATCCACCAAATGGATTTGTTACCCGTAAAAAATTCTTGGACTTGAACCTTGTTATTGTGTTCGCTTTGCCAACTGTGCTTGATTAAATATAATTTTGCTTGGTTTTTCTTTCGTTTTTCATTATGCTCGATTTTGAGGCAGTGTTGCACAATCTTTCTTGTTGTGATGAAAAGCAAATTTATATCAATTTAGTAAAACTTAGTGTTAAAATTGCAGTTGTAGCAGTTCACTGAGCATTCTGATGTGTTGCGTGTTAACGAGCTTCTGGCAAAAACAACCCATAATATTCACAAAATGTATATTCTAAACACGGTCCTCCACTCCAAGCGTAATTGAGCGGCTACGTGCTCCTGCGAAGTAAGCGCCACCAAGCGGCTCGGCTCAGCCACGAACGGCAGGAATCGTCCATTGCAGGCTCATTCGCGCCTGAAGTCGATTAGGTATCTCTTTCATTGCACACAAAATCATTCGGCAAAATGTTTCTTTCTAATACATTTCTCGAAGCAATGTCCGGCTTCGGGCGGCAATTTCAATTTTTTTTTGGATGTGGTGCGCAATTCGCCTGACGCAAGTAAACGTTTTGCTCAAACACGCTTTCAGTGGACCAAGTTTCCTGAAAATCCTTACCTTTGGATCTTCCGCGCATTGCTGCTTGTTGACGCTTGTATCGCGGGAGCGCGTTGCCCCTCAAATAAGCTTGCAGCGGAGGCCCACGCTAAATCAAAAGTGTAAAATAATTAGAAATTCGTTTGCCACCTATTCTATCAGTTTTCATCGACTTAATCAAGGGTCCTTTGGAGGTTGATTGATATTCATTTATGAATCATGATCCCACCGCACCTGTTATCCATGTCACAGCCTGCCTATTGGAAGAGAAGGTCAGTGGATGCTGCCCAACGCCACATCCATTGCGTTCATCGCATGGTATGGCATCTCATAGCGTGCAGTGTGGACACCCTCCATATAGCATCGCATCGCAAACAAATATTATCGCATAGAATAGCAGCCAGTCTGAACGCCGCGCCGCCAGTTTGGGTATTACGTCTGAACGAGGACGTGTTAGCGGCACTCCCCAATGCAGGGTTCTCTCTCTTCTTTATTGTAATTTGGCGGTGAATGAACTGGACCAGGAAGGAAAATGATTCAAAGTGTTTTCTTTACGGACGGCATTGCCTTTTCGGGCAAATGTCCTAATGTTCTCTGTGAATTAACGCACTTTTGATTCTAACAAATTAGGCATGCTATGCTGGCGTTAGGCGAAATCCGGTCATAACTAACTTGATCTTTTTACAGGGCGGCACAGAGTTCCTGATTTCAGGCGAAAATATTGGTGCAGACGAGTATCAAGTAACACTGATAAGGCAAAGTTTATGCCTCTTATCCTAGCCAAAAACTGGCAGAGGATCGGTCAGGTTTCTCTGGCACTATACTTCTGTATAAAAGCTAAAGGTGCAAACCAAAGGGCCTACAACCAAAGGTGGTCTACTGGCTTATCTTATCAGGGGTACATGGGCTACCTTGGACTCTTCAAAAAGATTTATCTATTCTTATGAGGAAGCAGCCAACAGTTTTTCAAGCCGAAGCTCATGCAATTAGGATTTGTGCCAGTGCAATGAAGTTTGTTACCATAGAAGAAATACTCCAAACTTCACAGACAGTCAAGCTACTGTCAAAGCTCTAAATAAGCCCTTGTTTATCTCAAAATTAGTACTGCTACAAAGCTTTGCAGAGACTGGGATAGTTGGTCAGAGACAGTTTAAACTGTTCATATCAGGTCACATGCAACTGCTGAATCTCTGCAGAAGCAGGATTAGAATTATTTGCGGTCTTTTCACAGGGCATTCGACTCTGAGGTACCACCGAGACAATATGGGTATTCTCTTTAACGCCAGTTGTCGCTTTTGCGAACCTGATGATGAGACCATCCAGCAAATCCTCAGCAAATGTGATGCTCTTTTCCGTCGTCGCTTAGGGTGTCTCTGTGATCGCTTCCCGGATGTGGATGGGGTCACTACACTTGAACTCAGGCAGTTGGGTAGTTTTGTCGGCCGGGTCAAACTTCATCAACATTAAATCTGCGCAATACTCGTGGGCTATAGCGCAATAGAACTTTCTTTTGGTCGCGGTGCTTGAGGACCCTCGGGGCCCAGCGCCCCTCTCCCTTATCTTCTGTATCCTTCGATATATTTGGTATTTTGAAAATCGATCGGCATGACTCTCGAGTTATCTTTGCTGGAATATCAACACGATACTTTCGATTCTAAATTGCCCACTATACATTATTATGTACCGTAGCTTAGGGCCCCATAGCACTTTAATGCAATAAACTAGGCCGGCCCAAAACCGCACTCACGTAAATGACAATATTCTAGAGAAAATTAGGAGCCTCAAGTTTGAAAGTCGACTCTAGAACGTGTAATTAGTTGTAGCTTAAAGCTCGATGTAACACAAGCGGTTTTAATGCAAAGGAAAGTGAAACATAATTTATCGCATGTACAATAGACCTCAGCGAAAAAACTTTCGTGTTTTCGAAATCCGGGCCCCCTCGAGAGACCATTAGGAATTACCCCCTTCCTCTTAATGGGTTTTAAAAAATCGCTAATATATTATGAATAATCCTAAATACTAATTTTAAACTTAAAACTCACACTCACTTAAAATAAAACTCAAGAGCTTAACTAGAAGAAAAATCATCAGTCCGATACATGAAAGCTACTTTATATCATTACATTTTATTTGTGACGTTGTTTCTTTTTTGCAACCATTTCAACTAGATGACCGGTGCATGGTAACTTAAGTTTTTTTTGGATCCTACGTCAGTAGAAATGCCAAATGCAGGCGTGTGTCAATGAAAACAATATGTACAATTGAATGTACGCTCGTCACACGCTACCCTTAGCCACAAAACATAAAAACCAAATTTTTTCCGGACTTTATCGAGGCTTATTTTCAATCATAAGTCAGTGATAATTACAGTAGAAAATAAAAATAGCCAAAAAAATATCGAAGAAGCTTGAAAACATTAGACGCCTAATGTGGGGTCAGTGTGGTTTTGTCTAGTACTAGTTCATTGACTAGACAAAATCAAACTGATCATTGGGTGCCGAGTTTTTCAAAATTTTTCGACTAGTCCATTGACTAGATTAAATCATACTGACCCCATATTGGGCGCCGAATATTTTCAAGATTTTTTGACTACTTTTATTTTTTACTGTAAATTTTCTCTGACTTACCGAAGCCGCAATGGACTGTCGAAAAGACGCGTGGTTCAATTAGTCCCAAGACAAAAAATGGTAGACTGTTTAGGCATCACTTACTTACTTACACATTTTATAATTTAACAATGTAACGCATTATTTATAATAATTAAGTAGGACATTTCACGACAATACATAATCATATTATCTTCATCCGCACAGTCTGCGCATATGACAGAGCCGGATCTTTCTGCTAAGTGCTGACCGTATGATGGTGAAAATATTAACAATGATCTCATGATATGTGCCAAACTGAATGTCACTTATGTACTTTCGAATTACAATGTGACAATAAATTTTGCTGTTGCCGCTACTCCTCCACGACGAATTCAACTCCTGCTCAATTTCTGTCTTATATAACGTGACGTTGACCTGGTTCAAATTTATCAAATTTCAGTTTTCAACTCCAGCCCCGAGCGGCTATTGAAAAAAATTTATTGCCGATGACATATCCCCTCCCCCCGCAGAAAGCTATCTACGCCACTGTTTAGTTTGCTATATATAAGTCTAAACCTGTGTAGATACTAATGCTTATGTGACACTAGACTAAAAAGTGCACTTGAAGCTGCATTGAAAACTAAAAACTTCGTTGTACTACTAAGAGTCTTATGTAAAATGCAATTAATGAAAGTGGTAGGAGGAAAATGTCGAATCAAAACAATTATGCTAGCAAATTGTCATTACATTGAAACAATTGTGCTAGCTGTCAAGCTTGCATCTAACAAAATTGTGTCTAGAAAATATAGTTTTACTCGCCTGGAACTGCCAGCCGTCAAAATTGCACTCAGTCGACTTTGTCGAATTTGCTTGTCAGAATTTTGGTCCCTTCTGCAAGTAATTTTATGTTGTTGTCTCGTTCGGGTACGTGGTCTTGTAGCCTGCGTACCTGAAATAAATTTACACTCGAAATATTAAACGAGCCTCGGATACCACAGACTGATTCACCGGCAATAACTTTTGGCTACAAACACCGGATCACGATCGGTTTTTGGGACGTGCAATAGTGCGAGGCTCACTGAAGTCGAACGGGAAATGATCGCATATAACATCGATATACTAGGACTGAGCGAAACGAGATGGCCTGGATCGGGAACGATTTTATCCTAAAGAGTGCTGCTCTTCTCTGAAAGTGAAGACGATACCTCACCTCGAATGGCAGGCGTCGGAATCCTGTTGACTAGGTAGGCACGCCTATCTCTAATTGACTGGAAGCCCATCTCCGACCGTATCATTACAGCCAGATTTAAATCCAGGGTAAAAAACGTGACCATTATTTAGTCCTACGCCCCGACTGAACCAGCGGATCAATCAGCTAAAGACGCCTTCTATCACCGACTCGGCGACACCTTCGACAAGGCTCCCAAAGGTGACTTGGGGGATCTCAATGCCAAAGTCGGGTCTGACAACCTAGGTTAGGAACACCCAATGGGCAATTATGGTCTAGGCAACAAGAACCAAAATGGCGAGATGTTCGTTGAATTTTGCAACTCTCATCAGCTCGTCATCGGCGGTACTTTGTTCAAGCACAAACGATGCCATTTAACAACCTAGATTTCTCCGGATGGCAGATTAGCACAATAAAAAAACGTATACTTACCTTATGAATTCCGATAGAAAGTCTGGAAATTATCTAAAATGATGTCACTTGACAACCACTTTGCAGTCACTTTTTGGGGCACTTCCGGGAGTTTCCGCTCAATTCACCGGTCCCAGAATTCGTCACAGGGTAGTGCTGCACCATTTACATTAGCCAAATTGCCGGCAAAATAACGAAAAATGCGAAATTTGCCGTTTCGCACTTCCATAACAACACTTATGCCTTGCGCACTTTCGAGCAGTTCATTTTTGTCAGTAGTTCACGGCGCCGTTTTTTTTTTTCACTTTCACATGTCACTGGCAAGCACTATTTTCAATTGCACTTAAAATCGCGACACTAAAATCACTTTTACGCACAAAAATCTTAAATTACCAAGAGGTCGATCGCACGCGTTCTTCATTTTGTTTACATATGGTTCACTGCTTGTCATGACGTCATTGCTTTGAAACTTCGGCCTGTTAGTAAATATGGCGGTGACGGTGGCCAGTGGTAGTGCATTGGTATTCAGTATTACTAGTAACAACTTCTTTTGACTTTTAATCCTACTTATAGTTGACTTGTGACTGACTGTAAAGTCCTACAGTTTTCATCTCTCTAATTGCCTTGACCCCTCCATTGGCAAGGGCGCGTCAATATCTCTAGCATTTCTATGCCTTGTTGATGTTTCAATAGCATATCTACTTTTCGGAACTGCAGTTGCTAGCATACACCTCCTATCCGCGCCGTCTTTATACTGACAAGCTCGGAGCACTGTGAGAGTTCTATTAGTACTCACAGGCATGATCGCGCCGAGATTTGATCTCCGAGCTCTAGGTTAGTATCGTAGAGCGATGACCGAACGATTACAGCCACCGAGCGCGACACAGCCTTCATATTGTGGTTTATTTTTCTTTTATGATCTTTTCTAAATTTCAAAATTGAACGACTTGTTTAACAATACCCATTTTTGCTGACTTATGGAACGATACACTATCGAAAGTTATTGCCTATTTTAAGTCTCACTCGTAGGGGAGGTAGAGGTTTCTTTTGTCGAATCTTGCGCATTTTAACTAACAACCAACTTGATCCAGTACAAATATTTGCCCAAAAGTCTCTAGCTTCACTTTGTCGAAAGTTATGGTTTATTTGAAGTTTCATTTGTAGGGAAAGTAGGGGTTTCGTTGGTCGGATTTTACGTATTTTCAATATCAGCTAGCTGAATACTACTGAAATGTACGGTTGGATGACAATCAGTGCGGCTCTGTGGAGGGTCGGTATACAGTCGATGCTATTCAGTGCATACGTGTTACGAAAGCATCGTGATGCACGTACGGACTTGCACTTTGTGCTCATCGATTTGGAAAAGCCTTCGACAGAGTTCCACGTGATCTGATATGGGTGACCCTAAGAGCACTTAAGGTCCCCGAGGCATATGTCAAGATGATACAAGACATGTATGATGGGGCAACTACTAAAGCTAGATGCACAGCTGGTGAGTCCGGTTAAAGTCGGAGTTCACCAAGGCAGTGTACTGAGTCCTTTGCTCTTCAACATCATCATGTTCTATTTATTAACACTCATCTCTGACGGCCTGGAAATATCCCTTCTCTTCGCCGATGACATTGTCCTGGGTAGCAAAGACATCGTTGCTTTGGAGGCTGCACTGAATAATTTGTTTCAGATACTGGAGGATCATGGATTGAGGATTAGCATACCAAAGACTGAGTATCGTTGCTGTCCCTTCTCAGATCCAGAGAGACCGATACCAGATATCTACATTAAAGGAGAGCAGTTGAAGTCCTGTACAAGGTTCAAATACCTGGGCTCGATGGTCAACAAAGAAGCTACCTGCGATGACGACATCAAACATCGCATCAGTGTCGGTTGGATGAAGTGGCGAGAAAACTCTGAAGTTTTCTGCGACAAGAAAATGCCACGAAAGCAAGGGCAAGTTGTACTAAACGGTCGTTCGTCACGCACTCATGTATGCGTCTGAATGCTGGACTATGTACAAGACATATGAAAGCAAAATGACTACGACCGAGATGAAAATGCTACGGATGTCAGCCGGTGTGACCAAAAAGGATCATATCAAAAGTACCTACATCCGAGGCAGCTTGTTCGTTGAGCAACCGATCACTGAAAAGCTCGAAGACCGTAGTATGGATTGGTATTGCCACGTTCTAAGGCGTCCGCCTGAGAACCCTGTCATGAAACAAATATCAAAGAATGTTCCATTTGCTGGACCCAAACGCCGAGGCAGACGAAAACACACGTGGATCGATCAAATGAAAAAGCAACAACAACGCGTTAATCTTGGCGATGATATGATCCACGACCGTGCTGCCTGCAGAAGGAAGCTGAGATTATACCGCCAGAATGTGCGAAGTGCCAACACCACAGGCAGAGCAACGCGAAACCGCAGAGTGGTATGAAAAAGCAAGGAAGAAGAAGAAGCTAGCTGAATACTACAACAAACATTTGGCCAAAACTTCAAGTCACTAGCTTTATTTTATCGTAAGTTATCGCTAATTATACCCTAGACTTTTAGTATAGGGTATATTGTTTTTGGCACGACAGAAATATGTAACACCTTAAAGGAGGCTCCGGAGGTATAACAATGTATATATATAAATGATCAGGATCAGCTCCTGATTCGATTAAGCCATGTCTGTCTGTCTGTCTGTCTGTCTGTCTGTCTGTCTGTCCGTCTGTCCGTCTGTCCGTCTGTCCGTCTGTCCGTCTGTCCGTCTGTCCGTCTATCCGTCTGTCTGTCCGTTCGCACGATAACTTTCGATAGAATGAAGCTGTAGACTTGAAATTTTGGTCAACTGTTGGAAGTATAATCTAGTTGGTTGGTATTGAAAATGGGCAGGGGTTCCTTGGGTCGGATTCTGCCCATTTGCAACACTAACTGACTGGATCTTACTGGCAGCATTCGACCAAATTTTCAACTCGCTATTGTCATTCTATCCAAAGTTATCGTAATTAATATTTTTTGAAATTTGTAAAGGAGGTAGACGTTCCTTTGATCTGATTACGCCCAACTTACCAAGACTCAAGCAACTTCTTACCTTACGTCAATTGGTTAAAGAGTTATAGAGAAAAAACCTGAAATGTAGGGTAGTACGGGGCTCTTTGTAAGAAAATTACCGTTAGTTTTCAACTGATATTTTTCCAGGAGAGTATAAGGTTACCCTCACGAGCAATCTGCCAAAGCTGGAACTTTTCGTGTTTACTTAATCTAGAGTTATAAATACATTTAATTATTTTACATATGTAGGGGAGGCAGGCGTTGTCTTAGCCTGATCACGCCCATTTTCAATACCAACCAACTAGATCATACCGCCAACATTTGATTGAAATTTCAAAGCTCTAGCTTCATTCTATCGAAAGTAATCGTGTGAACGGACAGACAGGCAGACAGACATGGCTAAGTCGAATCAGGAGGTGACCCTGATCATTTATATTTATATAATGCTATACCTCCGGAGCCTCCTTTAAGGAGTTATTATTATATTTTCGTCGTGACAAAAACAATATATACTATACTATAAGTCTAGGGTGTAAAAACTGAAATAAACGCACGTGTATTTTCGGTACTCAGCTTTCAGCACCGGTTTCCAGTTTTTCCGAGTACCGATGTTGCAAGCGGTTTCCCGGTATTCTTTGTACTCACAACTGATGCTACTATGGCCAAACGAGTAAAAACCGGGATATGTACTTATAAACCGATATTCGTCAAGATTGGAACCAGTACTGAAAATGAAGTAGTACCAAACCGGTATACCGGTTTCGGGAACAGGACTGCGTGCATGAACAGTGAAAGCCACACGGGCATATTTATCAATAGCCCTTTTCGATTCAACCAATTTTCGGATCATTTTCATGCAAAACGACAGACCGGTTTTATTCCAGCTCTCACATGGGATCTCATCGGAGCAAAGTTGAAAGCAAATTGGTTGAACATCAACTTCTCTCGCCCCGTCTAAATGCATACGGAGTACGCAATTCGCCATCACGACGGCGAAGTATCAGTATGGTGGCTGTTTAAGCTTGCTCGTCGGAGAGCCGTTGCGTTCTTTTCGGTCTGTGAAGCCGGGTTAATGAATCGAAAGCAGCTTATGTATGTTACTGGTTCTAAGTAATCAACAACTTAATGTATAAAATGTTGCACTTATCGAGTCAATATTTTTAGATTAGTTGGACTTATAAAGTCAACAGCCTTAGACGTTTAAGCAAAAATAATATAATAACCGAGGTAGTACTGTATTAGTTAAATTGCATCTAGTGATCGGAGGCATCAATGGCCGCATTCATAAATTGGTAGCGCTACCAGTAAGCTCCCATTGGATGCGTTTTTTAAATTTCAATTGTTTCATTCAGCAATCAATTCAGCAATTCAGATACATATGAAACTAAAAGAGAAGAAATGTACCGGAAAAAATGTGTAGGACTTTTCTCATCTATCAAGTTTACATGCAACCTACACTTGAAATTGAATGAAAGTTGAAAGTAGCAAAAAATATTTCGTGTTTGGTTGAATGCACTTATTTCCGTCGCATTACTGTACTGTATTGCAACAACAAAAATGGGAGCGCTCCGGTAGCGCTACCGTTTATGAATACAGGCTGCATTTTAGCGAGCGAATCAAGAACCGACTTCTTCTCCATATGCTTTTCCCTCCGGTAAAATATGAACGGACAACTGTGAATCTTTGGATCTGAAAATGTTCCCCTCCGGATCTGAAAAGTATTCCGATCCGGAGGGGAATATTTTCAGATCTAAATATTGATAGTTGTCCGTACATGTTTTACCGGAGGGGAAAGCAAAAGGAGGAGAAGTCTGTTCCTGATCCACTCGACAAAACGCAGCCAATATGTTCGCAAATGTCGTGTGTGGTGTTAGACGTTCAAAACATACTTTTTAGGACACTTGCAGCCATTTAATCGAAGTCACAGCGCTGGAGATTAGTCGCAGCAAATCGGCGAACAATGCACAATCTTTTTTTACTAAAATTATTTAACGATTCGTTCAAAAAATGAGGTTTTTACCAAGCACTTTTGTTTTTTTCGCACTTTTGAAAAAAAAAAATATGTTTTGTGGCCCCACACTGAACAACACATTTTCATCACGCACATGCTTGTTTTCTCAGATCACTAGAAACAATTTAACCACTAAATAAACACTGACCGCGGAGTGCGAAAATTAAACACGAAACGCATTAAAACCGGACTCATCGCCATCAGTCACCGACCACTGGATTCTTTTTAACAGACTCTATGACGAAACAAACGAAGGCAGTAATGACAGCATTCATCACTCAAAATCAGCTGATAGCCGGTCTGTATAATCTAGATGGCAGTGTGGAGATTCATTCCGACGGACGGTTTAATTTTAGTCCGATTTTTTTTGAGGCAATTTACAAAAAGAGTATAAATTGATTTGAGTTCCTAATCTATCAAGATATTTATGACCCAGTTTAATTTTATTGTTCAGGTTATACGTACAAATTGAAGGTCGACTTGATCCTAGAAGTGAGTTAACGTCAGTTTTTGCCTTACACGATGTGCGTACATGTTAAAACGATAAAGTGTGACTGGGTCCAACCTCTCTTCATTCAAGGAATAAATGAATAACTATCGCAACAGTCTAATTTGAACCATGGCCCCGAGCTGAGTTAGCATCATCTCATTTTCTAGATCGTGACGGTATGTCTTGTGCAGAGGTGTGTGATCAGCAACACGCTCAACCGAGTTATTTACCCCATAAATGGGTACTCATTTAACAGCTGAGTGGGCTGATAGTCCGACACGTAAATCCCCTTTTTCATCGAAAACTACCTCATTCAGTAGGAATCGAACCGGGGCCCAGTGCGTAGAAGGCGAACGTGCTAACCGCTGCGCCATCCGGACTAGTAATTCAAGAAATATATTCTCACTAAGGATTCAAGTAAAATAGGTTTGTGAAAACTCGCATAAAAGAGGCGGTCTGACGAAAAATGAAATTTTGAAATTTTCTGACAGCACATTTTCTTATAATTGCTCGCCAACTACCGATTTCGATTCCCTGCTTCACGCTCATACCTCTATTCCAGTTCAGTTGTTTGTTTCCACCAATGCTGATTCTTTGATCGACGAATGAACTTCCATTAATGATAGACAGTGCTCAGTGTCGGCTTTTTTTACGATCACTAATTTGACGACACGCAACAATGAGTCGACATGTTAAACAAAAAACAGAACATTCATATAGGTTGATACCTTTTCGTATAAAACACAATAATTATGTATGTTTATTTCTTAACGATATTATGGTTCTAATCAGTTGGTCAAATTAATTTCTATTAGCTAAAGGGTAGGTTTGAATGAGCGTGATTCAATAAGGGACATTGCTCCTGAGTAGCACGTAATACGCGTACTCATAATATGCGAAAGACACGAACACATACATTGACAACCATACAATATACGGGGGCCATAAGTCAGTAATTAAAAGGTACGAGTATCACAATTGTAGACATTCAGTCTTATGAATATTTGGTTAAGAAGGGTCGCTGATGACAAAAAATAAAAGCATTTATCGATTTCTCATAATTTCAAGGATACTCCAAACAAATAATGCTGTTGCAAGTGTACATACGAGTATTTAAACAAATGGTCCTGGAGAGAGTAGACACATCATTCTAAGACTGATGACCAACAAAACAGCATGTGTATTTTATGACAAAAGATGTTGAAAGTCAACATAAGAGGACTATTTAAAAACTAACAAGGACTTCATATAAGAACCTTTGCGGAAAGTCAAGCAGTATGTTTAATAAGGATTAATTCTTACTCTATCACTGGCCTTGTTTATGCCGCGGAACTATCTTCGAGGATTAACCAATTCGAGCTAACTCACGACGACATAAACATGTCGCACTAGCTAGTTTTGGTACCAATTTTAGCTCCACTTGCTATGCAGAACTGGACTGAAAAATTGGGACTAGGTGGTGTTGCTGTCTTCGCTAATGGTGTTGTTGTTGAAAATTATATTTAATTTGTTATATAAATACCTCATTCTTTCCTGAAACCCTGCATTCGTTTCATCCTTTGATTGTAGCGGTAGAAACGCGTTTTTATTAGGAGGCTATTGCCCCTTGACATTTTCTTAACCAATGTCACCGCAGTCACAAACCAACCGCTGACATCTTTCATGTTTAGCACCTCTTCGTATGGTCGGTATAAACACACCACGAACAAGTACTAGCACTAAAACGATTTAGTTAAATCGCCTTTTAGTTCCACGGCATAAACGTGGCCAATGCCAGCAATTTTCTCATGTATTGGCATCTCTTTAACTATTTTTTCCACTTGCTGTTCAGTTCACTATCTGTAGTTTATGCATGCGGGCACTGTGTTTCACTTTATGGGGCTGTACTTTCAGTTAATTCATTTAATTGGGAGATCATACATTAAGTTTTGGAAAGTCCGACACCTTTCCCTACACGTCTGCTAGAGTACCTTGCAGTAAACTGGTTGTTGGAACACGAGATGGTACGGTGTCATCTGAAGGCGAATAAAATCACCATACTATTTTACTTTGCCTTAACCCCTAGTAGGGCATAGTGCGTCAACTACTCCTGCACGCCATCGTACTCTGTTCTAGCAACTCGACTTACCCAGCGCCTTATACTCCTTTACCACAGATCGATGCCATGTGATTTTACGATCCCCTCTTGGTCGGCCTTGGTTGGAAATGGTGCTCCACTTCATGGCATGCAAAGCATTGCATTTACCACTCTTCCGCAATGTGGGCCTATTTTCGCCTTTGTATCAATTCGTTAATTAGCATCTCACCCGCACGCCGCCTTAGCTCTTCATTTCATATTGTTTCGGGCCAGAAAATTCTTAGAACTCGACGAAGACATGAATTGACTAAAACTTGCGGCTTTCTGGTTACGGAAACTTTACAGGTACTGCTCCCTTACAAAAGCACAGACAGCACCAGGGAGCGAAACAGGCCCTGCTTGGTCTTGATGCTGAGATAACTGCTCTGCCAGATTTTGTACAGCATGCGGTATGCGCACTTAGCCTGGTTGATACGACGAGCGATGTCCTGCTGCGTACCACCATTTTCGGCAACAATAGGTGTGTTTTTTTGTACTGCGGTGCAGGTTAATTGGGGGCTATCCGGGTTAACTTACACACATTACACAAACAACTAGGGTATGTTGTTTGTGTAACGTGTGTAAGTTAACCCGGATAGCCCCCAATTAACCTGCACAGCAGTACAAAAAAACACGCCTAATGCTACCCAACCCATGTAGACGAAGTTGTCCACCTTGTCCACAGGCTGCCCAATAATATTGATGGCAATAGGTGTTTTTTTTCGCAATGGCGAGCTAAGAACCCTGGTTTTATTGGTATTGGCCTCCCTCTTAAGATCTAGAGCCATTACGAACAGAACCATGGTCGAATCGTCAGCGTAGTCAAGATGTTGTAGAGAATACGTAGTGCATTAAATTACTCTGTTTAGTCCGGACAGGGCTGCATGCAACACATCGCTGATCACTATGAAGAATAGGGTCGGTGAGAGGATGCACACCTGCCGAACTCCACTGTGAATCTCAAAGTCCCCCGACACCTTACCTTTATGCAGAACGCGACATTTCGCGCCGTCATAGGTTGCCTTAACAATAGCCCCAAGCTTTTCAGGGATGCCTCTCCTGGCCGCCCATATAGAACACCGCTTCACATTGTCGAAAGCCTTCTTGAAATCGATGAAAAGCAAGTGAAGCGGAGAATCGTACTCAGCGCATCTCTCGATGATGATCCGCAAGGTGTTAATGTGATCGACACAGAGGAATCCGAATCGAAAGCCGGACTGCTTTTCATCAATTGTGATTTTAGCTATTATCTTGGCAATGACAGGAAGCACTCAATTACCTCTCCAAATATCACAGTCTGTAAGGCTACCCTTCTTCAGAGCCTTTCTTATAGTGGGAAAGGTCTCTGTATTCCCCGCTTTCTCAACAAGTGGGTGCAGCAACTCGGCAGTTACGCTTGGCGCTGCTTGATAAAGTATGGCAGAAATACCGTCGAGTCCGGCGGCCTTTCCTCATTTTAGTGCAATAATTGCAGTGACTATTTCTCTTTAGTCAGGGCAGTGGACTGTATACGCACATTTTGATGGTTAGCTAAATTATCTATATGATGGGGAACTTCACCAGAGGTTACACGGTTCAAGACCGCAGCGAAGTGTTCTTTACACCGCCTCATTTCATATTCCTCCAAGATAAGTAGCTTTCCATCACTATCCTTCACCAATGTTGTCCGGAGCTACGACCACGACCACTTGTAAACTCGTTGATGACACTGTATACGGTCTTTAACTTGTTACTTCTTGCGGCTTCTTCTGCTGAGGCTAAAAGAGAATTCGCATAAACTCTTTTATCGCTGAACTTCTCGAACTTTCTGACTATATACGTGTTCGATGCTGCTTAAATTGTCGTCTGATGCTGCATCTAATTGAACCTACAGTACTTTTCCAGGGCTTATTCCGGTTATCCGGGCTTCCGAATCTTTCGTCGCTAGGACGGCGCACGGCCCCAATACGCAATCGAAGATTAGCGATCATAAGACAATGTGGTTTTCACATCCCAATATCGGCACGCTTCTTGTTTGCACGCCCAGGAAGCAACTCTTGAATCCTTTACTAGTGGCAAAGTGATCGATCTGATTTTGTGTTCTGCGCCGATCAACAGAGGACCAACTCATTTGTGGTGGTCCTTATGCTCAAATATAGTACCACCGATGAAGAGACTGTGAAAGTTGCAGAGCTCTATAAATCTTTCACCGTTGTCGTTACGATCACCAAGACCGTTTCTCTCCATCACTTGCATGGGCCCATATTTATCAGCGCCAACTTTTGCATTCAAATCTCCCGTAACCAGTATGTTGTCACCTTTAGGTGTTCTGCTCTGGACGGCGTTTAGTTGTCCGTAGAAGGAGTCTTTCGCCAAGACATTGTCGGGTTCAGTTTAAAAACATTTAATTATTGTGATGTCCTTAATTTCTTTAAGGAATCTGATTCAGTTTGAGACCGGATCCCAGGATAAGAGACAGTTTCGTGCGGATCTGGTTAACAGAAGCCCCACATTTGAATCACGACCACTATCGGTAGCTCCACCGGAGTACAACATTACAGTACTACCCGTTGGAAAAATAAATTCTCCGCTGTTCCAGCATTTTAGCTCACTAACTCCTAAGATGTTTAATTTATACTGCAGAAATTCACCCTTTAATTGAAGAAATCGTTCGTTCTGGGGTCCAGGAGAGTACACACATTGCAGGATCCGATCTTTGCCATTGTACGATAGCCAAAAGTCGTAACCGTTAAGTCAGTCCATATTCAAGGCATACTTGACGTTTCGTTAGCATATAGAAGATTTTGGATAGTGCAAGTTGTTAGCATACACATCTCCTTGTGTCTTTGTCGTTTTCTACGACAGGCCAGCAAAAGGAAAGGACATGATATTATTCTTATGCCCCACGCCACAGGAGGAATGTTTACATCAACCTAATCATCACACCGCCATTACTGGCGACTTGACTGACGACCGCTGCCGTTCGAGGGGACGCCCACGAGAAGGACTATGGAAAAGGATTTTAACCACTTTGCCCTAACCCCTAGTGAATTTAGTTGTTTTGTTTTGTAACGTCGAGCGAGGCGGTAGTGACCACACGGACCCCAGCCACACATCAATAGATGAGCTAGCTATCTAACACGTGCCAAACCATGGCAACACTGAGGAGGTTTCGGCACCTAGGTGTCCGGGATGGTCTGCACGACCATACCTCCAGCCTTCATCCTTAGCTTTACAATACCTCGAATATACGTTACATGTACGGACATTACGTATCTATTGTCGCACCCAGTCTTGACAACTCCATCGATTATTTTTCGGCATTCTACGTCTTTCTATCAGCGAACTTCCTACCATATTTTTGGTATGATAGTATTTATTCACTCTGGTGTCTTTGCCCTTAACAAATCATCAATACTCATACAAATAAGTTAACGCCACTATCTTTCTCATTATTCATAAGAAAATACCCAAAAATATTGGGACTGTCTCGTTGCCTCCAGAATTTAATGCACTTCATGTCGGAGCTTCATTAAAACGACAAATTGTTCGAAAAGGAACATTCTACTCCTTACTATCATCATTATCAACCGTCCACCTTCGCTTACTAATTATATGTTAAGATAACACTTATGAGACGCCAAAACAACCATCCAGGAAAGATGAAAAGCGCATTCACAACGAACCGTGACATGGTAGAACAAGGGGATGGAAAGATAAGAAGCATTGCATGCTGTAGAGTCCGTAGCCCACTGTGGTGAGTCCGAGCAGGGCAGAAGGCACTTTGTGATCTTAATGGATGTCGAACACCATTTACAAGATAAAACAATTTTCGCTGGAAGTGATTTTAAGACTGTAGCAACTGTAGCTGTACGAGTATGTTAATTTCATTGATTTATCTTGTCGGGCAGGGTGCAGAAGATTTAGGTATAGGTACGGTAGATATTAGTTGGTGATTCCATTTGTCCGATGAGGGGAAAGCCATGATCTAATTTCGGACACGATTTCAGTGTCTTAGGGCTCAAACTTTGATACAATAAAATTTGATCTGAAAAGAACGAATCTGATGTTCTTTTTCGCGAAGCTCGACCTTTTCCGGGAAATTGACATTTGAAAATTAGATTTTACTGTCGCCAAAATGTGTCTGTTGCGTTTACTCGCGAGTTTATAATGTTTTTACATAATTGGAATTCGAAACTACTCTGGATACTGCTTCATACTCCATTACGTGCCGTATTGAAATAAGTTTTCCATGTAGGGAATACACTATGATCGTCTTCCTGGACATCGAGGGCGCCTTTAACAACTTCAAACCGGACTCTATTATTGAGCCGTTATCTCACCTGATAGTAGATGACCCGCACTGTAAGCTAATTTGCTTGATGTTGACATCGAGGACCATTTGTACCGAGCCAGGCACCCCGTCCGTGTAGAGAGGCCCTTCGCAGGGGGCGTCCTTTTCCCATTTCTTTGGATCGTCACTATAACTAGCCTGTATTTGGACCTGGAGCAGCTGGTACACTAGGGATGTCACAACCGATGGAATGTACCGGTTTTCCGTTTTACGGTTTTTTTTTCTAGTCGGTTAAACCGTCCAGTTAAAACCGACCGAAAGTACCGGTTTTTCGGTTGACCGGGTGTTTTTATTAATATTTTTTATTTATTTAACAAATTCAAGTTTATAACGGAAATACAAATGGCCTGAACCACTACAGCCACCGTTGTACCCAATTAACATTTGGATCAAATACAAAATGAAAAGGAATACCTAATTAAGGATTGTTTGGTTATCTGTGAGAGAAGCGAACACCAGTAGTTTAATAGAAAGTAGAACAAAAAAGCATTTAGAAATCATCATTTGATATATAATGTCCGGTTCACATTATTCCAGTCCAGTAATCCAGTCCAGCAATCCAGTCCAGTGCTGGACTGGATCATATCGCCTACATGATTCCAGTCCAGTAGTCCGGCAAGTGTGTTGTTGATTCGGTAACTATAGTGACAATGATTTCTAGGCGAGCTGGAATGAAAAAGTAGACCGACAATCCAGTCACTGGACTGGATTACTGGACTGGATTGCTGGATTGGATAGCTGTCCAGTGCCGGTTCACATTATTCCAGTAGCAATCCAGCGCTGGACTGGATTACTGGACTGGATTGGTTACTGGAATAATGTGAACCGGGCATTAAACACATATATCATATTTTGTTTTGTTTGTTTGACTCAGCAGTTAGCACAGCACAAATAAGTCCAGTTACATATGTATTTATAATTCGTTACATATAAAATTGTATACATATATTAAATATAAATTATATAAAAACTCCATTTTACGTCATATTTATTTTAGACTTTTTTTTTCAATCAAAGACAAATGTATTTGCGTTTGAATTAGGAATTAGGAATTCTGAAATTATATTTCATATAAAAAAAATATAAGGAGCAACAGATAGAAACAAAGAATTAATACAATGTAGGGAAAGTAGAGAAGTAGAAAAATCGTTACATGAACAATTTCAAATTAAGGCGAGAAAGATGAAATTTTCCGGTTGCAACCGGAAGGTAGAACAACCGACCGAGTTAAAACCGCGAGAAAGAAAAACCGAAAATAACCCGGTTGACCGTTCTGAAAGGACCGGTTTTCGGTTTAACCGTCCGGTTTTTGATATCCCTACTGTACACTTACAATTAGTGAGGTTCTACAGAACGCTCTCTCTTTCTTAACGAAATGGACTGCAAATTGTGGAGTTCAAGTCAACCCCAACAAGACGAGACTTGTGCTTTTTCCCAAGAAACAGACGATACGATCAGTAGAACCTCTTATACTGAACGCTGTCGGACTGATCCTTACTGTTAAGGCAAATTTGCTGGGTGTAATCTTCGATAGGAAGCTTAACTGGCCGAGCAGCTGGGTGCGATTACGGCCGTCCAGCTTCAAGAAACGGATAACTGGACAACGCTTAATGCCGGGCATTCCACAATTCTGATCAACCGGGATATCTCCGCCACTACATCTTTGACAGGAACTTCATCAGTCAGATTCCACCATTAAACCAGTGCGTTGCGGGCCGACCTTTGTTGTCGGACTCGTTATCCATCTACATCGAC
This sequence comes from Chloromyia formosa, assembly GCA_964017055.1. NCBI lineage: Eukaryota > Metazoa > Arthropoda > Insecta > Diptera > Stratiomyidae > Chloromyia > Chloromyia formosa. The sequence goes on along the minus strand of OZ024815.1, from coordinate 102,446,094 downwards.
GGATCTAAGAACGAAGCAGACGTTGGAGCCGCGGTCTACTCCGAACGATTGAATATAGACTTAGCAATTCGTCTCCCATACCACTGTGGCATTCTCCAGGTGGAGGTTTCGGTGAAAAGGGGAGACTATGTTCTGTCTGGAGCGTAAAGTTATCACTGTTACGTAAGTCATCATCTGCCCTAGAGTTCATTCTCACCACGGTAGCGGAATGACGCGCCTTTCTCTCAGAGAAGGGTAATTTCTTTAATATCAATCTATGCTGGATACCGGTCATAGCTGTTTTTTCCGGTAATATTCGAGCTGGTGAGCTCGTTTGAAGGGGGACAATGAAGGCGCTTTCTCAAAATCAACGAAACATCGGCATCCTCCTTGATTCTTGCAAGCAAGCTATCAGCTTGTCCGCGATTAGCAAGGCAAACTCTAGATGGGCTATAACAATACGTGTCGGGTAACGAAGAAGAAGTGGCCTAAGCTCGATTTATGTCGATCCATGAGGTTGTGGTCGCTGAGTGGGAAGCACTTAAGTGCGGTCGTAGTAGTCATAATTTGACACTGTGTAATCGGGGAGCACGCAAGGAAACTCAGGCTTCCTTTTAACGACTTCTGTAGGAGCTGTGACAATGAGGAGGAGGAGAGTACCGCTCATTTACTCTATGAGTGTCTGGCTCTAACACACTTGAGTATGGAAATGCTTGGGGCACATTTATATATCTATTTTCTATTGAGGTAAGGTTCGAGCTGCATTTTAAGGAAAAATTCAAATCTCTAGCTGCCGTAGTTTTCGAGGTAGAGGCATTTGAAAAGATGCAGGTTTCGACTCTCTAACTGCTCTAGTTTACAAGATATTTGCGTTTTACCTTGGGCTGTTTTAGCGAGTGAAACTTCCTCACAAATGAACCGTTCCGAATTATATTCGATCCGTTTGCTTTTAATGAAATTTCACACTGGGAGATAGTTGACAAGATTTCAACTGACATCTGTGGGAAGTTAAAATGCCATCTCTTGGTTAACGCAAATGGAATTATGGAAGTTGAGCACATGACATATCCTCCGTACCCAGGATATGTCATGTGCGTAACCGTGTTGGAGCGGGGATGAAAATCTCTCCCGTCTAGATGAACAAGGTGCGATTCAAAGCTTTCCATCGAACAGAAATACTCGTGCATCTGCCAAATTGCAACGATTTTGAAACGTTAATGACATTAAAAAGGCTCAAAATGCATTAATGCGGCACAACCAATACGCAACCGTGAGCACCTTCTGCACTCACTCATACCGGGTGTTCCATTTCTAGATTTCCATCACATTAAAATGTTCAGCGGCATCTCTTTTCGTTGAATATTGCGCCATGTAGAGCTCCTCAAAGTTTGAAGTCCGAATCTTAGTGAAACCGATGCGGCACCGCATATCGACGTTACCAACGCGGTGATAATGTGTTAACGCCGACTTCAGACTTTGAAGCGCTCTACAAGGCGCAATTTTCGTTTCTTGCGACTTATAGCAAAAAGAAGACAACGTTTTTTTACTTTTTTTACATGAATCAGAGGTCTAAAGCTTGAAGTAGGCTTTCCTGAAACCCCCCTACACCTCACAAGGAGAATTTGGTTTACTTTCTTATTTAAATGTACGTAGATATTGGAGTCAAGGGAGAGTGCCCAAGTAAGGCAAGAGTGATCAATCGACTTAAGCCGTGGTTTCCAAGGAAGGCAGTATCACTATATAGCGGCCGCGAGGTTGCGTAGAACTTTAGATATGCAAATTTAATGTGATGATTTCCTAGGAAGCGTTGTTTGTGAACGTTACGTCAAATAGTATTAGCGTCATTTCATGACGAGTCTCCGCGTGCTTATAGAAACTGATTTAAAGTAAATTGTGGTGCAGTTCTGATTTTATTATTTGAGTTTTTTTTTGGGCTGATTACGAATCTGTTTACTACCAAATTTTTTTTATGGACTTTGAGTTATAAAAAAAAAGATCAACAAAAACACCAAAATCTCCGTTTTCTGATGTAGGTATGTTGCAATTGAGAGTATCTCGAAAACGAAAAAAAAAAAATAAATTACGGAAAATGTAGAGTGAATCTTTTTTTTATTGAACTGTTCATGATTTTTTGTCTCAGAAAGTTTTTTACTACGGTCAACCGTCTTCAAAATATTAAAACAATTAAACAATAAAGTACTTTCTTGTTGTTTTTTGGCTAGAACTCAAACTCCACAAAAACAAAATTTGGAAGGAAACCTCGGATTCGTACTCAGCACCTCAAAAAACATAAAGAAAAAAAGTCAAAACTAACTAATCCATAATTTACTTTTGGAAAACTACCTGATGACTAGGCGAATAGCGTCATTTTCGTCGCTATATAACGGCATCGCTTCTGTTGGAAACCCCGGCCTACGGGATACTACTTTCCCTTAACCCCTAGTGGGGCATAGCACGTTAACTACTCCTGCGCGCCCTCGTACACTGTTCTGGGCAATGGGGCGCAACTGCCCAAAAGACTTACCCAGCGCCCTACACTCCTCTGCCGCAGATCGAAGCCATGTGATTATAGGACCCTCTCATGGTGGGCCTTGCTTTGAAATGGGGTTCCATTTCATGGCACGCAAAGCAATGCATTTATCACTCTTCCGCAATGTGTGACCTATCCACTGCCATTTTCCTGCGTAACGATTTGTCGATTGGCCCGTACGCCGACTTCGAGCTATTCATTTGATATTGTTTCGCGCCAGAATATTCTTCGAATTCGACGAAAACATGAGTTGACAAAAACTTGCAGCTTTTTGGTAACTCTTACGGAAACTTTCCATATACTGCTACCATACAAAACACACACAGACAGTACCAGGAAGCGAAACAGGCCTAGCTTGGTCTTGATGCTGAGATAACTGCTTTGCCAGATTTTGGACAGCATGCCGTATGCGCATTTAGCCTGGTTGATACAACGAGGGATGGCCTGCTCCGTACCACCATTTACGACAACAATGCAACACAGATAAACGAAGTTGTCCACCTTCTCCACAGTCTGCCCATTAATACTGATGGCAAGAGGTGTTGGATTTCTTTTTCGCAATGGCGGGCTAAGAACCTTGGTCTTGTTGGTATTAATCTTTAGCTCAACCTTGCTTGCGTCTCTCTCGAGATCTAACACCATTGCGGAAGTTCCATTATTTTGTGGGAGAGTAGACATATGTCGTCAGCGTAGTCAAGGTGTTGTAGATAAGGTGTCAAAGTCCATTAAATTCCTTTGTCTAGTCCAGATAGGGCTGCCTGCAACACATCTCCGATCACTATGAAGAATAGGATCGGTGAGATGATGCGCCCCTGCCGAACTCCACTGCGAATTTGAAAGTCCCCTGACACCTTACCATTTTGCAGAACGCGAAATTTTGCGCCCTCATAGGTTGCCTTAATAATACGAGTAACCACAAGTTTCTCAGCGATACCACTCCTGCGCAAGGCCGCACATATAGAATCCCAGTTCACACTATCTAAAGCCTTCTCGAAATCGATGAAAAGCAAGTGAAGTGGAGAATCGTACTCAGCGCATTGCTCGATGAAGATTCGCAAGGTATTAATGTGATCGACACAGGAGAATCCGGATCGAAAAGCAACCTGCTATTCATCAATTGTGTTTTCTTAGCTAAATTATCTATAGGTATATGATGGGGGCACTTCACCAGACGTTACACGGTTCAAGACCGCGGCGAAGTGTTCTTTCCACCGCCTCATTTGATCTTCTTCCAAGATAAGTAGCTTTCCATCACTATCTTTCACCGGATGTTGGCAGGAGTTACGACCACCTGTAAACTCATTGATAACACTGTATACGCCGTTTAAGTTTTTACTCCTTGCGGCTTCCTCTGCTGAGGCTAAAAGAGAATTCGCATAAACTCTTTTATCGCGTCACACACTACGCTGAACTTCTCGAGCTTTCTGACGGTAAAGGAGTCAGATGCTGCTTCGATCGTCGTCTGACGCTGCAGCTAAGCGAACCTTCAGTATTTTTCTTTCAACAATTCGCTGCTATGAAGCGTCGGACATCCAGGGCTTAATCCAGCAATCCGGGTTTGTGCCAAGGATGGTATCTGCGCCATCAATATATGCACTTTTTTATGGCATCCCAGTTTTCATTTATGTCACTATCTTGGTGACCAGTTATCTCAGCTGCTTTTTGCGCAAGACGGTCATTATATTACTGTAAGACAGCTTTCGTCGTTAGGACGGCGCACGGCTGCAATACGCAATCGAACATTAGCGATCATAAGATAATGGTCTCTTCCTATTCTAATATCGGCACACTTCTTGTTTCACACGTCCAGAAGGCAACTCTTGAATCTTTTACTAATGGCAAAATGGTCAATTTGACTTTGTGTTCTCCACCGATTAACAGAGGACCAACTGATTTTGTGGTGGTCTTTATTCTCAAACATAGGACCACCGATGAAGAGACTGTGAAAGTTGCAGAACTCTACAAATCTTTCACCGTTGTCATTACGATCACCAAGACCGTGTCTCCCCATCACATGTCTGAGCCCATAGTTATCAGCGCCAACTTTCGCATTCAAATCACAAATAACCATTATAATGTCACCTTTAGGTGTTCTGCTCTGAACGGCGTTTAGTTCTTCGTAGAATGAGTATTTCGCCAAGACATTGTCGGGTTCAGTTGGAGCATAACATTGTATTTTGAGATTCCTCATTTTGGTCCGGAACAAGGTGGTCATGATTCGGCCGGAGATCAGATCCCCGAATAAGAGACAGTTTCGCGCGGTTCTGGTTAAAAGGGGCCCCACACCTGACTCACGACCACTACCGGTAGCTCTACCTGAGCATAACATTACAGTGCTACACGTTGGAGAGATAAATTCTCCGCTGCTCCAGCATCTTATCTCACTAACTCCTAAGATGTTTAATTTATACCTTAGAAATTCACTCTCTAGTTGAAGAAATCGTGCATTCTTGGGACCTTTTGATCCATTGTCCAGGAGGGTACGCATATTCCAGAATCCATTCTTTGTCATTGTACGATAGCCAAAAGTCGTAATCGTTGAGTCAGTCCTTATCCCAGGCATAACTGACGTTTCGTTAGTATATAGAAGATTTCGGATTGTGCAAGTTGCTGGCATACACATCCTGTCCATTGTTTGGTGGTTTTAACGACAGACCGTTAAGAGGAAAGGTCGTGGTATTATTTTTACGCCCCACACTACAGGGGGAAGGTTTACCTCAACCAAATCATCTCACCGCCATCACTGGCGGCTTGATATTGGTTAGCAATGGTCAGTGACCACTGCTATTCCAGGGGGCGCCCACGCGGAGAACTTTGAAAGATGAATTTTTGCCCCCCCCCCCCCCCCAGCCTATGGGATGGTAATATTTTTCTGTTGTTTGTTTATTCAATATGTAATTCATCAAAAATGGCGTGAATTACACAGAACTAAAAAAAACTGATAATATCCTCACCTTATTATCCGAAGAAGACCAAGCTCTTATCATATTTCTGACTTTAATCTATTTATTACAAACCATTCAATTCAATTATCGTCCTCGTGTTTCAGTCGACTTTTGCAAAATAACTTTCAACTCCAACAGGCCGGCCATTCATTGGTGGCCATTGTGGTAATTTCATTCTTGGAATCATCCAAATGATCGGTGGAATGCGTGCGAGTTGCGTCTTGTGTAAATTCTTGTAGGCTGTGGAACGGCTGCAATCGACCTACTCTCGATTTCCTTAGTCGCACCACCATGAACGTAGCTCCTTTCCAACATATTCGTATCTACTCCTCGTTGTCTCTATATGTAGAGCCAAGCCTCATGTTTCGCTGAAAGACTTGATAATTTCCAGAAACAAATTTAATATTGAAAATTACTGCCATTATTCACCATTACGTTTCCACCGATGTATCATTTGCCAGCGAAAAAGACGCCAAGAAAAATGACACGAAGTGGAACAGGAAATTTTCATTTTCTTTTTTCTTTATGTACGAGTGTATATGTAGCTATACTACCTACGAGTATTCCCTTTTTGCTAAATCCGTGTGTTTTATTTTTCTTTGTTTGCAGGTTTGGTTCCAGAATCGCCGTGCTAAGTGGCGTAAGCAAGAAAAGGTCGGGCCCCAGGCACATCCCTACAATCCATATCTGCCAAGCGGAGGAGGAATTCAGTCCGCTACCGTAGTTGGATCAGCGCTTCCACCGAACCCATTCACACATCTTGGATTTAATTTGAGGAAACCATTCGATGCGGCCGCTGCAAGTTTGGCGGCTTTTCGTTATCCTCACATAGCAGGTGGTTCGGTTTTGCCGCCGGCTTATTTTAACCAATTTCACAGGTATGATTAACAGTCTCTTCACTTCAACTATGCATGTAAAATGTATGTAGAAGGGCTGATGGATGTCAGAACTGATGGCCTCTTGATTTACGAGAGCTGTTTAGTTATCCCTTGCTTTAAATTGCAACTTGTACTCGTATTTTGCGGTTGATTCATATTGTGTAACAATCCAGTAGTGAAAAAGAAAAAATTGCTGGTAGCGTAGGTGAAGAAATCTAATTTAAATATTTTTCTCTTTTGCTTATTTACAGGGCTCCCCCACAACACGTCCTAACATCCGGCATGAGTGCAATGTATCCATCCACCTCATTCCAGTCACTACTAGCAAATATTTCTGCAGCTCAACGTCCGCCTGTACCGCCGCCGGTTCAACCGAAAACCGGACCATCGGTAGATTTTTTGCCAACGGTTGTCAATTCGCCGCCGGTTTCACCAACAACCTTAACAGCTGTTGCGCATCCTGTTGCCGCTCCAGCAACGCCTGGAACGCCTGGCTCTACAACGCCGCCGGAGGATCGGCGATCTTCATCTATCGCGGCGCTTCGTCTTAAAGCTCGAGAACACGAAATGAAATTGGAAATGCTTCGCCAAAATGGTCACAGTGACATAATTAGCTAGTGCTGTCCAGGTGGTCTTGTTTTAGGCTTTTTGAAATTCAAATGGGAAATTGTTTAAGCAACTTAGTAATTTTAAATATACCAGTGGTATACGACTGTGATGGCTACTCAAATATATTTTTTGTCACCGGTGCATCTTGCAATGGGCACGGACGCGTAGCCAAGACTTGAAAAGCCTTAACTTTTTTGTGCTCAATTTTTACATTTTGTAGTACAGCGAAGAATGTAATGTAATTTTGTGAAAATAAAAATTATTAATATTTAAAATGAATTTGTCGTTTTAATTTGTGGAAATTTATTTTTATACGCGCTGATTTTGTAGGAGAGTTAATAAATAGTGTTTATATTATTGAAAGGGAAGTAGTTTAAGGCAACTTAATTAAATAAAGATACAGATACCCGTTGTTTGAACTTGACGGAAGGTGCAGGCTTGTCCTCACCTAAAAGCTAAATTGCCTGGTCATATCCTAGATACGAAGTCATGTTGGAAGCCTAAGATTCAGGAACGTGTAACGAAGGCAAATGTTACACTATAATCGAACAAAAGACAATAGGCAGCAAATGAGGCTTACAGTTCGAAGGCAGTTTTCTGGCTCTATGTATCGGTCTTGCGTCGTCTGGTGGGCGGCAATTATAGTCGGGTCGGTAAGCGATTTAACCTTGCAAAATATGATTGAGAAATGTCGTTTGGTATGACTGCTGGTGGTTCCCACGCATTCATTTTAAAAGATGGAGCCACCTTAGATCCCGCGGCAGAGCGGTTGTGCATATTATCCTCATAACTTCTAAACGGTACTTCGGATCGAAAAACTGTGTAGGAAGTAAATCAAACAGCGTCAAATACACTGCTCAAAATCAAAATTTGGTTCAGCAGTATAGTAAAAATTGATAGTCAAAAAACCTCATTTTTTTAAGGATTGGGAGAAAAATTGCACACTATCACTTCTCAAGCTAATAGATCTTTGCAACGAATGCTCTAAATACTACTATACTACTTTGCCTTAACCCCTAGCGGGGCATAGTGCGTCAACTACTGCTGCGCGCCATCGTACTCTGTTCTGGGCAATGGGACGCAACTCCCCAAAAGACTTACCTAGCACCAGGGCCGTCGAGATGGGGGGCGGAAGGGGCGAAACGCCCCGGGCCCGTGTTTTTCTCGGGAGCCCGAAAATTTGAAAAATGGAAAAAAAGAACGTATCTACGCACTGAGCTTTTTTTTTTTGCTCCTTCTCCTTTCATCCCATCCACTCTGACGCACTAAGCTACCGATCGCCATATATGGGCCCCTACCAAAAAAAAAAAATAGAAAAAAAACGTACGCTTTGACCTTTTTTTTTTTGTTCATTGAGCTACCGGTCGCCATATAGGGGCCCCAACAAAAGTTTAGTACCGGGCCCGGATTTTCTCTCGACGGCCCTGCCCAGCACCTGACACTTCTTTGCCACAGTTCGACGCCATGGGATTCTAAGACCCCCTCTTGGTCGTCCTTGGTCGTCCTTGGTTGGAAATGGGGTTCCATTTCATGGCAAGCAAAGCATTGCATTTATCACTCTTCCGTAATGTGTGACCTATCCACTGCCATTTTCGCCTGTGTATCAATTCGTCGATTGGCATCTGACCCATCCGCCGACTAAGCTCTTCATTTGATATTGTTTTGTGCCTGAAAATTCTTAAAATTCGACGATGACATGAGTTGGCGAAAACTTACAGCTTTCTGGGAACACCGACGGAAACTTTCCATATACTGCTACCATACAAAAGCACTGACAGTACCAGGGAGCGAAACAGGCCCAGCTTGGTCTTGATGCTGAGATAACCGCTTTGCCAGATTTTGGACAGCATGACGTAGGCGCATTTAGCCTGGTTGATACGACGAGCGATGTCCTGCTCTTTACCACCATTTTCGGCAACAATGCTACCCAGGTAGACGAAGTTGTCCACCTTCTCCAACAGGCTGCCCCGTTAATGTTGATGGCAATAGGTGTCGGATTTCTTTTTCGCAATGGCGGGCTAAGAACCTTGATCTTGTTGGTACTAATCTTAAGCCCAACCTTGCTTGCCCCCTCTCGAGATCTAATGCCTTTGCGAACAGATCCATGATTTTGTGGGAGTGTAGGCATATGTCGTCAGCGTAGTCAAGATGTTGTAGATAAGATGTCAAAGTCCATTGAATTCCTCTGTCTAGTTCGGATAGAGCTGCATGCAGCACATCGCCGATCACTAAGAGGAGTAGGATCGGTGAGAGGATGCACTCCTGCCGAACTCCACTGCGAATTTCAAAGTCCCTGACACCTTACGTTTATGCGGAACGGAACATTTCGCGCCGTCATAGGTTGCCTTAACAATAGCCAGAAGCTTCTCAGGGACGCCTCTCCTGCCTAAGGCCACCCATATAGAATCCCGGTTCACACTATCGAAAGATTCGTACTCAGTGCATTGCTCGATGATGATTGGCAAGATCGACACAGGAGAATCCGGATCGAAAACCAGCCTGCTCTTCATCAATTTGACTTTCTAAGTGGGCCTTTAGTCTTTCCAGGACGATTTTAGCTATTATCTTGGCAACGGCATGAAGCACACAAATGCCTCTCCAATTATTACAGTCTGTGAGGCTACCCTTCTTTGGAAGTTTGATGATCAAACCTTCCTTCCACTCAGTGGGAAAAGTGTCTGTATTCCACGCTTTATCAACAAGCGGGTGCAGCAAATCTGCAGTTACGCTTGGCGCTACTTGATAAAGTTCGGCAGGGATACCGTCGAGTCCGGCAGCCTTTCCTCGTTTTATTGCAATAATTGCAGTGACTATTTCCTCTTTAGTCGGGGCAGTGGACCGTATATGCGCATTTGGATGGTTAGCTAAATTATCTATATGGTTTAAGACCGCGGTGAAGTGTTCTTTCCACCGCCTCATTTGATCTTCTTCCAAGATAAGTAGTTTCCACTATTCTTCACCGGGTGTTGGCAGGAGTTACGACCACCTGTATACTCCTTGATGATACCGTATACGGCGTTTAGGTTGTTACTTTTTGCGGCTTCTTCTCCTGAGGCTAAAAGAGAATTCACATAAACTCTTTTGTCGCGTTGCACACTACGCTGAACTTCTCGAGCTTTCTGACGGTAAAGGAGTTCGATGCTGCTTCGATTGTCGTCTGATACTGCAGCCAAACGAACCTTCAGTTCTTTTCTGTCAACAATCCGCTGCCAGAAAGTGACGGACATCAAGGGCTTATTCCGGCAATCCGTGTTTGTGCAATCAATGTACGCATTTTTTATGGCATCCCTGTTTTCGTTTATGTCACCATCTGGGTGACTAGTTATCTCAGCTGCTTTTTGCGCAAGATGGTCGTTAAATTGTTGTAGGACAGCTGGATTTTTTAGTCGAGCGGTGTTGAATTTGCGGCGCCTGGTTTTTATGTCAGTAGGTCGGCGCACGTCTACAATTCGCAATCGAACATTAGCGATCATAAGATAATGGTCTCTTCCCATCCCAATATCGGCGCTCTTCTTCTTTCGCACGTCCAGAAGGCAACTCTTGAATCTTTTACTAATGGCAAAATGGTCTATCTGATTTTGTGTTCTGCTCTAAATGAGAAACCTCATTTTAAAACATAAAAGAACTACGATTGGGGTAAACCCCAATCATGCAATACTCTAGATGAATTTGAACCTGGTTAAAGCCAATAAATAATTTTGGTTGCAATCTCGGATGCATCGTTAAGACTTTGTTGATCCCATCACCTCTCAGATTTCAGCTAGAGTATAAACACAAGAGATGAAATCTGACAGCATTATAGGTTTCTCACAAAGTTTGCAACGCTAAGAAATAATGCACCGGCATCAGCACTACTGATTATTGTAAATTATCAAAAATGTGTCATTTTGTATGGGAGGGGGTAGACGGAGTAAGGGTAATCGATTACTTTTTTTGAATCTAACTGATATTGTTAATTAAGTGTTAAGTACAAAATTTCAGCCCGATAAATTGTATAGGTAATGAGTAAATTGGCTTAACGTATTTCATGAAATAGTGCAGTTTGTATGGGAGGGGGTAGAAGGAGGGTGAGGATTACAATAAATTTTATAATGTAGGTTACAATTATCATAAAAGTGATATATTCAAAATTTCAAAGCAAGATGTTTTATAGTTTCTGAGAAAATCTGATTATAGTAAATTATCAAAAATGTGTCATTTTGTATGGGAGGGGGTAGACGGAGTAAGGGTAATCGATTAATTTTTTTGAATCTAACTGATATTGTTAATTAAGTGTTAAGTACAAAATTTCAGCCCGATAAATTGTATACGTACTGAGTAAATTGGCTTAACGTATTTCATGAAATAGTGCAGTTTGTATGGGAGGGGGTAGAAGGAGGGTGAGGATTACAATAAGTTTTATAACATAGGTTACAATTATCATAAAACTGATATATTAAAAATTTCAAAGCAAGCTGTTTTATAGTTTCTGAGAAAATCTGATTATTGTAAATTTTCAAAAATGTGTCATTTTGTATGGGAGGGGGTAGAAGGGGTGGAGCGATTTAGCCCGTTCACGAACTTAGCCTTCATTTTTTATCATAAATAACGTGTGCAAAATTTGAACTTCATAGCTCAACGCGTTCTCGAGCTAGAGAGGTCACGGACGGACGGACGGACAGACGGACAGACGGACAGACGGACAGACGGACAGACGGACAGACGGACATCCGGTTTTGAGATATTCGAGTGATAATATGAACTTCTGCATCATTCATTTTTTTCTGCGAGCCTTATTTCTTAGCGTTACAAACTTTGTGGCAAACTTATAATACTCTCAGATTTCATCTAGAGTATAAAAAGTTGGAGATATTTCGTTTTTCAGTTTAACGTGCCCAATATTTCAGTCCATTTTTCGTGTAGCTGTGATATGGGCAATGAGCCCACTTTCACCACTAGTAATAGGCAAGGGGTCCCCGGTATTGCCCTTGCTTCGGAGAATATTCTGCATCTGTTGAGGGATTGGAGAGTGTCGTCGCAGCACTGTTTCTCGGACCATCGGTATCTCGACTTTAGCCTCGCTGAACGTCCTTCAGCCAAACCGCACTCTTTGCATCGTAGAAGAAGCAACTGGTCTAGGTATCGTGACACTCTTTCGGTGGTGCTGCCCAACAAACTGAACATTATGGTTAACACTCTGACTGATGCAATTAAGAAGGCGGCTTCTACGGATACATCGTGTCCTGTTTCCACGCACACAGGCAAGAAGAAACAAACTTGGCGGAATAATGGACTTTCCGTGCTCAGAACTGTTTGCAGGAAACGCTTCAATAAGGCAAAGGCGTCTAAGTCTGGCATTACACTTTGCGTTTTCCTGCAGGAAGGGCAAACCCGTTAAAAGCGCATTGTCGTAAAAGAAGAGAACCCGATATTTACACATTGCGTTTTTCTGCGGGAAAAGGTTGTGAAACAAATAAATATATCCCAGTGGGGAGATCAGTGGTTTTATTTTTGTGGCAATATAGTAGGGAGATGTTGGGAAGTCGACACAACTTCAACCAGTCCTCAATGGATGCACTGCATGAATGCGTTTCTAGTTTAACGTTGAACCAAAAAACGGAAGGTGTAATGCGTGTGGTATGGAGCAGTCAAGTGACACATCCAGGCTTCGCGAAGTTTTGTCTTTAGGTCCATTCATGCCCAGCTTCCTGCAAAGACAAGAGGTATCGTAGACGTTGGCCAGCAAGAAAACCATCGAGCTTCTGCTGGATATGCATTTCCCTGGCAGCGAAGGGGACAATTCTTTGAGGGACTCACCATCTTCCCTGTACAGTACCCTGCGGTTACGAATCTATTCTATCAAGAGAAAAAAATTGTGGGCGATTAATAGTTTAAGCCCTTTAAATCTTCTGGACTTGATGGTCTCATCCCTGCGAATCTTCAGAATTCCGTAGATATTGTGTACCTGTGGATATAAGCTATCCTAACTGCATGCCTAGCACTAGACTACGTTCCGAGAACTGGGGGAGGTGCTATTCATTTTTATTCCTATGCCGGACAGATGCTCGCATGCACGTCCAAATGACCTCAGACCAATCAGTTTCTTTTCAACCTTGTTGAAACTCCTGGAGAGACTGATTGACCTCCATCTTCGTAACACCATCCCGCCACGCCCATTGGCCCCATTGAAAGGTCCCTGGAATGCAGCGCTGTGTGTAGGTTGGTTGTGTTCATGGATATCGCCCTCAACAATATTAAGCCTAGTGCGATAATAGGGGCACTAAGGAATCTGCAAGCCGATGAATCGCTCTCTAAATTCATTCCCAATTAGCTCAAATAAATTTGTCATATAATAGCCACATAACCATAATAGTTATAAGCCAGTCAAAACCTGACTTGGAATTTTTAAATTCGTTTACAAATTTTTCAATGCCAAGTTTATCGGCAAGAACGTCGTAAATATGTAGAATTTTCTTTGTGTTTGTCAAGGCTGTAAGGGACGACCCTTTAATGCCAGCATATCCTTGGCGGAAAGGAAATTAAGGTAAGAGGTTGGGTGATTAGAAAGTATTGGTGCACATTCCGTTTAAATTTTTGCAAGTCATAATTATTGGGGAATACAGTAGACGGTAGACTGTTCCACATTCTTATTAACGGTGCTACAGGATCTGACTTCAAGAGTATGGAGGTGGACACGACTGGTAAGCTGGGTGTTATGCGTGGGGACATCAAGACCAGGGAGAAGATAACTAATTTCATTATAGCAGCTACGGTTGTAATAGCGATTAAGTAAGGTTAAACGACCTTCGTTACGCTCAAGAAATTCAATGCGAGAGATAAAAGAATGGTCTCCAATAATTTTAAAAGCCTTCTGTCGAACTTTATGCAGCATGGACAGTACAGTGCGACCTGCACCCGCCCAAATATGCGAATTGTAGTCAAGCCTAGGTCTTATGTGGGTTTTGTAGATACGTGCTCAGTTGGGTGGTGAAAAGTATTTTCTTCAGCGATTAAGGAAACCTATATATTTTGACGCATTTTTTGCAATGCCAAAATTATGTTCAGTCGATTTTTGTTTATTGGAAATGTTCGTGCCTTGAATGTTTAGGAAATGAGAACTCGGAGTACACACACTCTCAATGAGGATAATCTGGGAAGCAGGTGGAGAAAAGAATTTATTGGAGATTAAACAACATTGCATTTTGGAAGCATTGAATACTACCAGGTTGGCTTTACCTCAGCCACTGATCTTTGAAATATCGTGATGCGGTCTCTGTTGATTGTAGAAGCGTTCCCGTGACAGTCAGCCACGGAATTAAAGGAATTTGCGAAATCGAGGGTGCTATTTTCGGTAAAACTGTGGGTCGGACTGGACGTTAAAGTTAAAATGTCGTTAATAGAATTAAGAAAAAGAGTTGGAGACAGGACAGTACCCTCTGGTACCCCGACTAGGGACGTTCCGATACCATATAAGTATCGATACCTGCTCAAATGAGTAGTATTTAAATCATTCATTCGATACTACTCATATAAGTAGCTTCAAAGTATCGATACTTATAAAGTACTCATATCGATGGTTTTTCTTATGAATTTGAGATCGCGGGTGATTTGGTAACTTAGCAGCACTGTTATTAATAATTATTATCAAAAGATTATTTTAGATTATTAGAAAACGTTTGTTCATTTTTAGGTTTAAAGAGCTCTTTACACTTCACCGTGAGCGTGAACTTAGTGATGGGCATATTGACTCTTTCTACTGTGCCAGCACATACACTCTAACTCTTTCCACTGAGTCGTTCAAAAAGAGTCGTTCAAAAAGAGTCGAACAAATCCATAGACTTGGGGAACATATTCAATAAAACCCGTAATTATGTGAAATGCATGTACCTATATATTGCATCAACTTATTTCTAGTTTTTTATAATTAAAGTGTATATGGAAATAACGTTAAATAAAACTTATAACTAAAGATTGGAACTCAAAAATATAATCTGTCAGACTTTATTTGATGTTATTCTGTTCCTCCTCTCCGAAATAATCTGTCCTGATTTCGAGAAAATCCTTTCACAGGGCACCGATGTAGCCATGACACATAATCGTTTCTTCATAATTTTAAATAGGCGTGGATAAAGCAATTTCCGCTCTTTTCACCACAACAATGGATAGCTGCTTCATTTGACATATGGCTCCTGCAAATATTTGTCTAATTCTGCAATCCCGGCAGTAATGGGGTTAGACCCGGATGTGATTTTCGATATTCTTTCGTCAAAATCGCCCCAAATTTCCATTGCAGATAACTCCTCACAGAAATTTTCGGATGCGGATGTATGACTGATTTGAGAGGAAATATCATATTTATACAACTAGCTTGTTGTGAAATTCCCAGGTTCGAACAAGAAAGCGTAGGTGACAAATAACCGAAGTTATAGAAATTAATGCTTATATATTATTATTAACTTGCTTGTAGAAAATTTCCATACTCATGTAATAAACGATATTGTAGACAATAGTTAAGTTATACCAAGTTCCAAATCAATCGTTTAATATATAACGATATTAAATGTTTTGTAGTTAAATACAAGCATTTCGCCCCTCGCTGCGTCTTAGTTACAGCAAATTGAAAAAAATGCCAGAAGTGGAAAGTATTCATTATCTTTTTTGAAAAGACTCCTTACAAGCCTTAAAGCGCGTTGACACGATCAAACTACGGCTTGACAAACCACCTACTTGAACGTGTCAACCCCTTGTCAAACTGGTTTGATGTCTTGTGCTTCTGTCAAACCGTAGTTGGACGGTGCTCAACTTTTCATCAAATGCTAGTTTGTCAAATCGTAGTTTGAACATGTCAACGCGCTCTTATACTCGAAAAAAAAAATAAAACAAATCAAAATTCATATGTGCATATGCAGCCACTAACCTTTACTTCCTCAATCATGAACAACAACAACATGAACATCTCCAGCGGCTGGGCTACCATTTCTGAACTAGACTGTTGCTTTCTCAAAATTTTCCATAATGTTTTCATTTTCATAAAGCCTGTGGATACGCACAGAGAAGAGAGAGATAAGGAGGGATAAGCACAATCTATGTACACTAAATTCCCTGAAGCAATTCCACCTCATTCCGTCTGCCAAACTCACATTCCCCAATTCCATCTCATTTCCCCGGAACACCCGCCCGATCCATATAGTAGAAGAACCAGGCCAAAATAATGCTGCCAAAAAATTGCTTCGTTTCTCTCTAGCAATTTCTTTTCCTTATTTCTCTCTCTTCTCTGGCTGAAAAAGACTCAAATCAAATGAATGTGATGATTGGAATATGCGCTTATGAGTGAAATATACTCTAAATACTCTATACTGAATTACCCAAATAATCAATGTGTTTTTTACTCAAGACACAGCCCAGTATGGCTCAAAGTACAGAGCGAATGAAATACAGAAGTGCTAGCGTGTTAGTGTGCTGAGTGTGCTGTTTTGAAACAGCACAAATTTGGGCTAAAAACTCAAACTCACATTTAAGAAACTTCTCATTGCGTCCACAGTATACAGAGGAAATTGTCTGGTTGTTTGTTGGTTTGGTATCGTTTTCAGCTCAAGTTGAACTTGAGGTGATATGATACAAGACGACTACTTTGTTTTAGAATGTTGGGTTTGTTTTCTGTATGTATTTGGGGAAAATTGGATGTGCGGTGCGACGTAAGCATATGATTTTTGATTTGCTTGCAGTCAGCATGGGTTGTTGTTTGTATATTTATAAGTATATACACAATGCGTGCATTGCATACTGCATAGAGACGATTATGAATGGATGCGATTATTTTGATGGATGGGATTGGTTTGGTAGATAGATAATGATGGTTTTAGTTTCAGATAGATATTAGGATGGGGTGTGAATGAATATGAGTGGCCACGTTTATGCCGTGGAACTAAAAGGCGATTTAACTAAATCGTTTTAGTGCTAGTACTTGTTCGTGGTGTGTTTATACCGACCATACGAAGAGGTACTAAACATGAAAAATGTCAGCTGTTGGTTTGTGACTGCGGTGACATTGGTTAAGAAAATGTCAAGGGGCAGTAGCCTCCTAATAAAAACGCGTTTCTACCGCTACAATCAAAGGATGAAACGAAAGCAGGGTTTCAGAAAAGGATGAGGTATTTATATAACAAATAAAATATAATTTTCAGCAACAACACCATTAGCGAAGACAGCAACACCACCTAGTCCCAATTTTTCAGTCCAGTTCTGCATAGCAAGTGGAGCTAAAATTGGTACCAAAACTAGCTAGTGCGACATGTTTATGTCGTCGTGAGTCAGCTCGAATTAGCTAATCCTCGAAGATAGTTCCGCGGCATAAACAAGGCTAATGTAATACATACATACATATATGTTATCAGAAATTTTGAATGAGCGTTGAGTTTCCATGCGTTACGTAATATTTAAATTAATTTGAGTATTCATTTTACAGTGTGTCAATCTTAAATTGAACGGCTCGGAGGCTATGTCGTTGTGCCGAATCTTTCGCTCATTCTGTTGAGGCGATCAAAAAGAGCGACTCGTTACTGTGTTACCCATCAATAGTGAACATGAAAATAAAAATTTTCCACGATCAAAAGCTCCGTGAAAAGATTTGACAGTTATCGCATGGTGAGAATTATTTTTCCTGTTCACAGTCGTATTTACAGTTCACTGGGAAATTTATTTGAAATATGCAAAACGTCGTTTATTTAAGAAGAAAATAAAAATGTCGGTTGTAGAAAGTAATTAATGAAAGATATTGGTTAGAGTTTAGAAGCTGCGGGAGCACTCGCGGTTTAAAATTTACATTGAATTGAAATAGAACAAATCGCCCACACAGGGATTGTTGATTGTGCACACTTCACAACCCTTAGTATCGCACAAAGTATGCATGGACAATCTCGGTTTGGAACGAGCTGCGCTAGCTCCACCCCCAGGAAATTGCGACGCTCGGTATATAGCCCTAGGTCGCTCGTTTCACTCCTTCTATATGCAGCAGCATCCATTTCGTCCTAGCATATCTGCATCAAATATTTTTTTTTGTCTATGTTCAATTTCGGTCTCAAATTGAAATAAGGTATGCAAAGCAAGGCGAAAATATTGTAACTACCTATATGTACATACTCACTTTCGTTTTTAAACGAAAGTGAACATTGAATGCGAATCGAAAGTGGGCATACATGGCCACTTTCGGACTTAGCCGAAATTGTCCATTAATGGCTATTTCCATGGTGCCTTTCGGTACCCCGACGTGAGCATGAGCAGACTGATAGCTCATGGCCGGACTCACGGCGGCCAGATATCACGAAAATCGTAATTTGGCCACTCACAACGATCTTAAGTCCATCGTAGGATCAGGTTGTTGATGTGTGGTTGGGTTGGTTGAGATTTACAAACGTGACTATATCTTGATATAACCACACAAGTGATTGGGATGCTTTAGTCTTACATCTTGATCCGATAAAATTACATTTATCATTCCATCCTACTTTCTTAAATCGGAAGTTACAACGACTCCTTTTTGTCCCTTAATTGTTTTTCTTGACCTCATAACTCTTTTCCGTGTTCGATTATAGTACGGATACCATTACGTTGTATTCGTGCAGTAAATGAGCGTGTTTTTATAAGTAGAGGTAGTACCATTCAACATGTTTAATAAGAGTCTTCTGATTTTCACTCCTCCTTCTTCGTGTAAATATCAACTTCCGGTCTCCTTTTCATTCTTTCAGTTCAAATGTCCCTTTAAAGCGATACTCCCACCCCGTCAAACTTTAGGATTTATAATACATATATTTATAATCAAAACACAATCATATTCGTATCAAATGATTCATTCGATTATATTATTTCATTAATAAACAAAAAAAAATAGTTTTTTTTTCACGATAAACAACTTTTCAGAATGCAAATGCAATTCGAACGTGAACAGCATCGTGGAAAAATATCGTGGTGAATTTCACGTCTCGGTCGTTCACTTTCACGTTCGCGCGTCTACACTTCTCTGTGAAACGTGGTGAAATTGATTCCACGATGAATTTTTCTGTTCACGATGAAATATACGGGGAATTTAAAAAAAGTGTATGAAATATCAATATTAAATTGTGCAAATATATTCAAAATGTATTTTAGTTTATGGAATCCTCCATTTATTTCAATATAATCCCCAGACGTAAAATGTAATTTTCATAGATATTTTTCAAGAAAACATTTTTCCATTTTCACGTTCACGGTGAAGTGTACAACGCCCTTAGCAACAAAATTGATTTTCTTAAATAAACATAATAATAAAAATAAAAGGAAAAAGGGCTATAAGTATTCCATATGCTTATATATGCACATAAATCTATACAAAGAGTTTTACTTAATCCAGATTATGTTTCCAAGGCTATTTCCAAGTGGATAGTATATCATAGAATATATATATATGTTATACCTATATATTCTGATTTAAGAAATAAAAAGTTAGAAAAAGGAGAACTTAAACATTTAGGCTTATCAAGATTCACGCGGATGTGAAAAAAGTGCAAGAAGTAATTATTATTAAAATGCTTATTTAAGTGAAGAACTCTTTATTATCGAGACTGGCCAAGAAGAGCAATTTTTCCAAGTACTTCGGAGACAATCTGTTGACCGTTTCCACCTGGCAACGTAAGTGCTGTCTCTCTTCTTCGATTTTAACGATGGATACTCGATAGGTACTTGGATGGAAATGGTATCTATACCCGAGTAAGTATCGCAAGAATTATTCGATGCTAAATGTACTTGGTATCGAAACAAAAGTATCGATTATTTACTTGTAGTTACTTGTATCGGAGCGTCCCTAACCCCGACGCTAAAGGAATGGAGCTTTGATTTAACACCGTCAAGTACAACAGTGATTGAGTGGTCATGGAGAAAGCTTCCAATCCAATTTATCAATGCACGATCAATACCAAAAGCTAGAGCTTGGATAGAAAGTCTGGAAGTCAAACTCTGTCAAAAGCCTTTGAAATATCCTGAGCAACCACATTAGCTTCACCAAAATTATGGAGACTGTAATGAACCATATTATGGTCTGGTAGTGCTGCTTTCATCGGCAGATCTATGGCAGCACCTGATGAGTAAGGATCTGTCGGTGGTACGAAATAAAAAGCCGAGAGTCCCATTACACCCGGACAAATATATAACGGACGGTTTGGTGGGCATCCCAAGAAGCCTATGGGGACGGAGCCTAAGGATGCATGATGACCGTGCAGGTCGGGCTGTGCCATCTGGCGAAGAAAAAGGCTCCTCAACGAGCTAAGCAGCGGCTGTAGACATATTTAGCTACTAAATTACTCGCTACTCGACTAAATTACTAGCCTAGTCCGAACAAGCCTTTAGAGCAAGTAGCCTTAATGTGCTTGTTGGGATGCATGTGATAATTGTTTCTTTTTTTTTGTAGCGATGAGAGGCAGAGTGATCTAGTAAAATTCCGCCAACATTACCGATAACTTAGCTAGTTACCGAACACGCGTCACCTCTGGTTATTTCTGAGGAGGTCTTGACACGGAGATGTCACAACTGGTCTGAACGACCGTGCCTCGGCCTCCGTCCTCATTCCGAGGACAGCTCACGCGACAGATTCGTTACAAGACAACGATTCCATCGCTCGGTAAGGAATGTCATTAGTTCACCGGTGGAGCGGACAGAACGAAAACCGTAACGTCTCTCATAGATGAGATCATATGAATTTAAATATTTTAGTAATTGCGTGTTCAAGCATTTAAGCGTAATGGGCCTATAGTTCGAGGCATCAGAAGCGTCTCCTTTGTTTTTTAGAAAAGATTGAACATGGACAAGTTCCCATGCGAATGGGAAAACTCCTAATGTATAGGACACATCGCATAACAACTGTAGGAGACATACCGTCAGGGCTAGCCGATTCAGAAAGATTAAGCTTTGCGAGGACTATGAATGCCTCTCTAGTGGGGAAATGTAAAGGCCCTTGATTGTAAGTGCACATAGGGATAGAAAACGTGCTTTGAGCAGTAGGTAGCAAACAGGAGTTTTTGGCGAAGATCTCAGCGAATTTATTATCTTTATCCAGCGACTCATAATACTGATGGTTATCGTGTATAAAGGGCGGAACGGAGGGAGAATAAAAGTTATTCTTCACTGTTGCTACAGCAACGTGCGAAGGACCTTTTTTTGAAGCGAGAATACACTCATTTGATTAAATTGGATTTTATTTGATGGTCATTTTAAAGTTTAACAGGTTCATATTAAATTCAGGAGTTGCGGATCGATAAGTCTGAAAAAGTTCCTCAGAAGGGTCTTCTTTAAACGCCTTAAAAGCTGCTTCTTTGTTTTTGATAGCTTTCTTGTAGTTGATATTGTACCATGAGGTGGTTGCCGGTTTGGAATTTTTAAAGCTGTGCGAAGTGAAACTAACTTTCCGAACCAAACGATATTAGCTATGGTCACATATGTAACCAACTTTTTGGTAAGGAAGCATTCAGACCAATCGAGTTCACCAATGAACTGTTAAATGAGGCCCAATCAGCCTTAGCGTAGCGCCATAAAAGTCGTTTGATAGATGGTAGTCTGTCAGAAGACAGGAAGCTTGTAGTAAAACTAGCTGATATTTAAAGATGATCAGACCTACCGAAAGAGGATAAGATGAGATGACTTAAATAGATCTAACAGATTGGCTCCATGGTTAAGACGTGCCTGTTGGCAAAGTTGTGCGAATAAAATTCTTTAACCTTTTCAAAATTGAAAAAATCCCCCGTGTGGAGTGTGGGATTCCACATAGGCCAACGTCTGGTGTGTGGAGTAAAGTAAACTTCATTATTTTGACGCCATGAAGCCATCCTCCGTCTTTACAGTCTTGTGGTGGTCCCGGAAATGCTTCTATCTTGCTCCAATTTTTACCGGAAATACTTCCTTTAGCGTTGCTTCTGTCGACTACTGCCAGATCAATCCAACTCGTCGCCGCGTTGGTTTACGGTAGTCTGTTCGATAGTCTTCACTTCCATCGATCCCCCCCTCCTTCCTGCAGTTTGTCCACAGACCTTTGTCTTTTAGTGCTAAGGGGGTCGTGCTATATCGCGGCGGTGATTCCAAACGCCCACTCTAGAGATTCTTTCTGTTTCGTCGTGCACCCGGAGCGCCCGACCTTATACAGCACGATGCGAAGAGTGTTACCTTTCTAAGTTTTTAATTTTAAAACTGGCTGGCCAGCAAGAAGCCCAGACATTAATCGTACAGAAAATGTCTGGGACATTATTTTACCAGTTTTATTTGATATCCGAGTAGTTACTTACATTAAATAGAAAAAAAAATAGATTTTTATTTTGTAAGAAACGTGAAAAAAGAGTCTTGGGCACCTACCGTGCCGCTGAGTCCCGTATATTATACCTATATATCCCGATCCTTGTAGTCTTGTAGGAAAAAGTTCTGAAAAATAGTTAATTTTTTTTAAGTGTTTTTGTAGGTGCTGAATATGAGTCTGAGATTTCCCAACAATCATTTTGATTGAGAAACTATTTTTTTCCATATTTCAAATTCTTCACTTTCCTTATTTTCAATAGTTTCCGTTTCAATTCTTCATATTTTAAATTTTTCCATATTTGACGCGTTCGGTGGCTGTGTTCGTTCGGTCATCGCACTAAGATGCTACATCTAGAGAACAGTGGTTCGATCCTCGGCGCGAACAAAAGCTGCCTATGGGTAATAATAGAACTCCCACTGCGCTCCGAGCTTTTCAGTATAAATATGGCGCGGATAGCAGGTGCATGCTAGCAACTGTACCTCCGAAAAGTAAATATGCTATCGAAACGCCAACAAGGCATAGAAATGCAAGTGATGTTCAAGCGCCCATGCCCTGGTGGTGTCAAGGCAATTAGCATATTTTCCATTTTATTTATTTTCCGTTTTCCACAAATTTACCGTTGCCTAAAAATGCATCGCATTATAAAACACTGTTACACTGTCACTGGAGAAAATGGCGAGACAGGGAATAAGGAAAGAATTGCACAAATTTCTCCCATCATTAGGGCGTTTATTTCACGAACGAGTTTTCCAGCGGCGTTTTAGTGTTTTCTATGAGCGGTTTGCACCATTCGACCCACGGCTTTTGATTAACAGTTCAACCAACAGCCAACCGATAGCTAGGGACAACATCCGTGGAAAAGGGCACTAAGTCTTGCTTATGCTTCTGGCATAAGCACCGATTCTTTCCTTTCTTAAATTCATTTTCTACGCTAAATCGCTTAAATTTTCCACAACACCCAACAACAAACAATGCTAATCGTTGCAGATTCTTAATGAATGTAGCCAAATTTAAGCCCCAGTAATCCAGCCCAAAATTAACGATAACTCGACCAGTTGAACAGTCAAATACCATAAAAATCACGGTCAAACCTCCAATTAAACATCCCCTTAAAGCCTGCCTCATCAATCAATTAGAAAAATTAAATAAATTGCCATTTTACTGATAATACTAACGTGATTTGTACACAATAAAATTCCGTTTATAATGCGATAAGTCTTAGAATCAATTAGGTCACTATTTATGTGATCAATTTTTTTCTAAGCGCAATTCAAGCCATTTTGGCAGGTACTTAAAAACCCATAGATAACCATGCGTTTGCGGCCTTACGTGATCACACGGCAAACATGACAACACCTCGTTGTAGTGATTTTATTTTATGACTACTCGCTGGAGTGCCTTCCGAGCAGGGGTGACTTTTAAATTTAGCGTGTAAATATTGACCGAAAATCAAATCACATCGTACGCTGCTTAACCGTTTCTGAGGTGAGAATGTACACAATTATCCATCATTATTGAAAACAGACTACTGACACCCTTATCAGTTTTTAATCATTCGGATAGCATTAACAGAGGGTGCCAATCCCCAAAACATCAAACACATTATTAATTCGAAACTATCTGGAATAGGTATTGATTAAGCAAATAAACTTTGTAGATTGTGGAAAGTTGATTGGAATTATTGAACGTTTTCGGGCAATCGATTGACCTTGTTTTACACTCGTTTAGAGAAGAACGTGATTTTCTTAAGCGAAAAATTAGCAAAAACCTAAGATCCGACCAAGTTCACAGATCCACATACTCATCTATAAATTTAAATGGAATCCTTTAAAAGTCTCTAATAAAGGAAAGCAACTATCTTTTACTGGCTGTGGTTATCGTATACTTAAGGAAGCTTCGTTGTTTGCCCAAAACACAAATGATCTGACAAATAATACTTTTGTGGGGCGGAAGGCCAAAGGGGATAATATAAAGGTATTTCATTTAATACAGTTTTGATAAGTTCGAAGGAAAAAACTTCTGTCTTATAAAAAAAAACATTAATTCGCGTTTTGATTAAATGTAATTTTGATTTGAATTGATCAAATGCCTTACTTAAAAGATCTGGCCCCTAATGACTATCATTTGGTTCCAAAGGCGATAGTTTAACTAGAAGTAAAAAGAAATACCCTTCAAATTTCTAGGTCATCTCAGCCGTAATGACGGTACTAAACGTCGACTTTTAAAATCTCGATTACCAAAGTCGAGATTTCTTTTATGGAAAAACATTTCAAAATCTCGATTACAAAATATTTCGACTGATGAAAATATCGACAGAAAAAAAACTCGATAATCTGGATCAATTTAAAACAAATTCAATAGTGAGAAGTCAAACGTCACAATATCTATTAACATTATTACTCTTTTGAAAAAGAAATAAGGTCATTACGACATCTCCGCTTTAGTAGTGCGGTCCCATTGAAGTAAGTGTCCGCGTTAGTAATATGCACTATTTCGAAAGTTTTACTGGAGAACGAGCGTTCTAGGTCTATTTCCTATGGGCTAGGATCCCCTAAGAGCGTAGCCCACACAAGAGACTGTTGCACCCAGAGCGAGCGGAGTGAGCATTCTTGTTTGTGCGATACTGAGGGTTGAGATCCCTTAAGCGCGGAGCGAGCGTAGCAAGCGGAGCTCACACTAGAGACTGTTGATTCACAATACTATAGTCTTTTGTGTGTGCGTGTCCTTGGAAGTTTTAAAAGAAAAGAATGAACAACGCCAAATAAAAATGTTACTGTATGTAAACTGAATCAAAAAATTATATTTTCAAAGTCGACGGCCGACATAATAGTAGATATTTTAAAAATCGAGCCGGGATTTTCACCTGACGAGATTATGATACAGTCGAAATATTTCCAGTCGATATTTCGGAATCCAGATTATGTTAATCGAAATTTTAAAAGTCGACGTTTCGTATACCCAACCCTTTATGAATCAACATTTTAAAGGTTACCAGCTGAGACCAGGACCAAGAGCTCGGTGGGTTCGGGATCCCAAAATTGGAACACGCGATCTTTGGATCGAAACAATTGGAAGAAAATGATCCGAACAGCCAAGGCGCGATCTAGGGCCGTACATGATAGATGGGCCATGGCTCGTAAAATAGCTACAAGTGCTGCGACAATAAGTCAATTGTACTATGCCCGGATCCTGGAGAACCTAAATCTGCTCATCTGGATAAATCGGCTAAGATGGGCGAGTTTGATCAAAGCTACGTCTTTGGCCATGGGGTAGGCAATGCCAAAGCTTCACATTCACTGAGGATGGGTTCGAGGATTTCGTCGTCAACCTCACAGAAACGAAAGTTTGCATCCGAAAAGATTCACATTGTTTTGAGGTGACCTAGAAAACGGGAGTGACCTGTGAGAAATCAACATATAATTCTGAACCTGTTTCTGCTCAGGCTAAGTAGATCAAGGGACCAGTTACGAGAGTAGCCCGCAATAAACAATTTTGATTTTCTCATATCGAGAAGAGCTTCCCACAGCGAGGTAGCTCTTTCTTGCCTCCATTCTCTAATCCGCCGCCTGGCAAGTCAGATAGGTATACCGCAAAAAGAGTTCGGCTCAATGTATAGCTCGCAGATGCCTCTCTGGCAAGCTCGTCTGCTTGTTCGTTACCTACAATATTGGAGTGCCCAGGAACCCAGTAGATTGTGAGGTTGTTGGAGGCTCCAACGACGTTCAGGATATCTTGACAAGATTTCACTAGCCTTGAGTGAATCGATGTCCTATTTTGTAAAGAGTTGGTAATCATGTGATTGGCCTCATTTCGGCTGGACTTTGTACTGTTTGCCGTTTGGGCAGCAGTAAGTAATCCTTGCTGTCAGGAAGGATGGAAACTCTTCAGGCTGTATTTTTATATAATTTATTTGTTGTGTACCAAAAGCTGTGTACCTTATCAAGACCAGGGCCCTTCCAATTTTTTGAACATGATGGTTGTGCAGACTTTCTCCTCAGTAACATCTGGGCAATTCATGCCAGTGACACTAGCATAATAGGTATTTCAGCCTCGATCCACTCAGCCTGTTGAGAATGCTGAACGGGAGTTTCCCATAAACCATTCCTGTACTCTTTTGATTCTGTCACCGGGAAGTTCATTTCTTGGCCAGCTTGAGTAGTCTCATTTAATGACCTGAAAACGTTTTTCTGGCTTCTAACCAATAAAGCGTTCTGGATACGTCTGAAGAGCCTTTCTGAATATAGGCGCAAACGATTGCAAACAAGTGCCAGTCTCTGTCTAAGAGCGTTCAGAGCTTTTAGCAGTAGAGTTTCGGAGAAGAAAGTGTATTTCTGGAGTATTTGACTTAGTTTATTCTTCAATCGTCTACTCATATTACCAGCAATGATTTCAGTTAATCGTGCAACATTTTGGCGCAATGACTCTCGCTTCCATTGCAGGCTGGATCGTGTTTTTGACTCAGCACGGTAGCGGACACCGTAATTTTTTATCATGTATTGTAGTTTGGAACTCGCAGCTGCACCACAATCAATGAGTGATTGCAGTTCCAGCAACGACGTGTCTGTACATAGTCGAGACGCAATCTCGCTATCGATCTGAGAAAAAATATCTGGCGTTGCAGGTGACGTTCATAACCTGGGGATTATAGGTCAATGCAACGGACCAACTTTGGGGCGACCGGTAGCGCAGTGCGGTGAGAAATCAGTCTCATGTTTGACTACCGGTGTTTCGGGTTCAAATCCCGTCCACGACTACTTTCATGGCCATGGATGTGCAGTAGGTGCATGCTGGCAACTGCATTCTCCGAAAACAGTTTATGCCAACGAAACGTCAACTGAGCTATTTGGAACAGTTGACGCGCTATGCCCCACAAGGGGTTAGGGCAATTAGTAACGGACCAACTTGCAAATATTCCAAACAATTCCAATCCCTTTCAAATTCGTCTTGAGCCTCTGCAGAGACTTCAGAACGTATATGATGAAGCGTACTCTGACGGGTGTTGTGGGGTAGAATGACAATTAGATGGTGAAGACACCACATTTGACTCCAGCCCATGGTTTTGACCCGCTCCAACCTCGAGTTGAATGCGTTCCCTGGTGTGCTCTGGAATCGCATTCCTACGCACAATGAATAGATATTAGTCAGAGACTCGCTGCACTGAGACTTACGTAAGTTGAGGAAAACGCTCGATAAACCTCTGGTGAAGAATATGACGATAGCATGTTGTTGTTGCTAGTGAGATTACTACTACTATATTGCCTACACAAGCCCGCGGCTGTAATCACCTGATACCAGACGAAACAGTAGCCACAAGTGAAGCTTCTTGATGTGTTTTTCTTCCTTTCGGGGTTTCTCCCTCCTTCTATTTAAGGGCCCATTTTATACCTTATGGCAGGTTTTAGTGGAGACGTTCACCTTCATGCTCTCTGGTTGCTAGGTTGTTGGGATGAACGATTTTGGTTGTTGTCTGGTGCGCGGGTGGTATTTTATTTCCCACCTACCCAATATATCTACCAAGCGTTCTTTTATCCGCCACCTGAGAACGTGCCTTCTAGGGACGCAACACTCCCTGAGTGGAGGAAGGGGGGGGGGGGGTTATTATTGTTAGCAGTGGTTAACATTTTATTCGAGTGTGCTAGCTAGCGTAGTTTTTTTTTTCAGATATTGTGTTTTCAGTAATGTGAAATTGGCGATTTTCACAGAAAATTAAAGTGCATCTAGCAGCTAAAGGGTTAAGAATTCAAAAAATTCAATTTGTCAGTAGCATTATTATCTACATCGATATTCTTATATCTAGTCACATTGAGGCCGGACTGTTTTTAATTTGAAATCGATATACCATCGCAGTGACATGGAACATAATTTGTAATAAGCAAAACAGCATATTGGACTTCATTTTAGCATACGTGCAATCCTACTGTTCGCCGATTTTAAAATTAAACCGTTGTCAGTTTTTAACTGATGCTTACATTCAGTTTGCATGTTGAACACTCATAGGTTCTTGATACATATTCGTTCAACAAAGTAACTCATGTCCATATCACCATGGACCCTCAAAGAGCATTCAAATCGTGGATTGTTAATTTCATCGGCTAGGTAACGAACAAATCTAAAATTATGAGATCCAATTACAAGTGTCTAATTAATAACAGTCATTCATTAAATAAGGTCTGTCAGTTTTCCAATTAAAAGCCTAAGCAGAGTTGGCCGTTTGGCCTCTAGCCCAGACATTAATTATACCTTCCTGCCATCACACAAGATGATCACATGTGAATTACCTAAACGCCACAATCACTGTGAGAAGACCCAGGCTCAGTTGCAGGCCTCCAGTATGATTTCGGTGCCCATCAGCCCATTGAAGGCATCCTACAATGCCCAGCAATGATATGGGTCCGATTTCATCTCGCAGCACACTCCTGTTAGCGGCTATAATCGAATTTGGATCTTGTGATTGAGAAACAGTGTTGTCGGTTGGGTTTATTAGGACGTGATTTAAATGTAATGGTCTTCGATATAATTCTGTTAACTTTTCAAAAGATTTTGTTCGAATTTCCCTGTGAGATGAGTTAAAATACTCGTTATGGATTAAATTGTAAGACAACCCTCTTTTTTAACATTCGTAATTTTCAGAAATGTGTATATTGCAGCGATTTAGTGCACAATGTCATATAACGATATTGCCGACCGAAGGAACCCCTACCTCCCCTACAAATGAAACTTCAAATAAGCGATAAATTTGGATAGAATTAAACCAGCGACTTAAAATTTTGGTCAATATTTGAAGTGAGATTTAATTAGTTGGTATTAAAGATGGGCCAGATCCGACCGAAAGAACTATTACCTCCAATACAAATGAAACTTAAAATAAGAAATAATTTTCAATAAAATGAAGCAAGTGACTTGGAATTTTGTTTAATTTTTTGTACTAGGTTCGAGTTGGTTATTATTGAAAATTCACAATATCCGGCAAAGGAAACCTTTACCTCTCCTACATGTGAAACTTCAAATAGGCGATAACTTCTCGAATGAAGCTAGCTACTTGAAAAATTCGACAAATACTGGTAGTATGGGTTAGTTAGTTGATTTTCAGAATGGTCAAGATCCTTCTGAATGATCGCCAACCTCCCCTATAGGAACCTCACTTTTGATACATATGGTCGTTACCAATTCGTACTCTTGGCATCACCACTAGGTTTGTACAAGTCTAGGGCATATACGCTTCGGTCTGGTTTTGCATCGTTCGTCGACATCGTTTCACAACATCCCGGAACATCGCTACTACACCAAACGACTAATTCAAGCACATTCGTCACACTTGTAGAACTACAAAAACACTAAACGATCTAAATTCTTACCACCTAAAGCGGAAATGGACTCTGAAGTTGGACTTAAGGAATTCATTTCCGCTCTACGTGGTAAGAACGTTGAACCCCTACATACAGTGTGTTTGTAGTTCCTACAGTGGAAATTCCATAAGTGCAGCTTTAGAGTCCATTGAAAAGTCATATAGTGCAATGCCGATGTAGGTCTATTTGCCGGTATTTCCTAAAGTGGTTCCGGAGAAAAGTGCAATAAAATTTTACTCCTGTTTGCCGGGCAATTTCGTAAAAAGACGGGATACTCTAACCCCTGCAACATATAAATAAAGATTCTATATTCTCTAATGGTGGACACTCACGGACGGTGGACGGTCCAAATCCAAATGTTCTCTGGTCGAAGCCAAAATTTCGACCTGGGAAAGTTTGGCTTTTGAACGTGCGTGAATGACCAGCATACGAGTAAGTCTTCTTATCTCAATTTGTGCAATTTTCAGATATACACAAATCTTTTTATTAAAAATTCCAAACGTTAACACTACCATCACACATCATCTATCCTTCATTACTTCCTTGTCCGGTCCGATTCGACTTGATCCCGTCCACTTTAAGTCCACTCTGTCAGTCATGGATATAGTCAGTCCCGCCATAACTGATGATTTGTTTTTGGGAACGCCCAGCACATATTTCAAAACTCATTAATTTAATTTTCCCAGTCTGCGGCTCTATTTGCATATTTAATTTAAAATTTTGATTAATTAGCATATAAAGGAATTAGATGAACCGAATAATGAATCGGGTTAGTGAGTCCATTTGTCTACGAAATAATTGTTGGAATACAATGATTTGATATACGTTTTGTTGAACAATAATTACGAATTGATATTTGATCCTGATGATGACATCATCAAAGGAAATTTGATGCGGCTAATATGCCGATAACGAAGATAAATTGAAGAAAGTCCCATTACAGTTTACCACTGATTAGATGAAATTCAAAGATCAGCCGACATGGACGTAGAATGTGTGTGGTTTGTATTTTTATACCCTAGTTTAAAGTTTTAATTGTTTTTGGAATCTTTTGATTTCGTCTCATAATTTTCTGGATCAACAATAAAGAGGTGAGTTTAGATAGAAGTTGTAAAGTTCGGTTAATGCAATCTAAATTGTAGCTGTGTTCAGAGAACACCTCAAGGAAGTATGTGAGAAAGCGGCAAAGGCAAATGGAGCTCTGATAAGGTAGATCTCAATTATAGTATACGAGGCTCTAAGCCCAGCACGAATTTTGTCATACGTGGAGTAACCATATCAATCAATCTAAAAAGTAAACCTCAAAATCTTTAAAAACGAAATCTGAAGGTTGAAGCGTGTTGGTTGGTTGATGTGGTAGTTTCCTCGTCCGTAGAAGAGAAACCCAGTAGCGCTAGTTATGCGCCGTTTTGATGCCACTGGCCTTGTACGAGGAAGAATCTAAATTATCGAAGTATTACTATGGTAGCCGTTGAGAGTCCGCGTCAAAGCCATCTCGTGGAGTTGAGAGAGCGTTTTATCTCCCCAACACTCTTCGAGGAGGTATGATATGTTGGTGAAGAGAGCACTACGCAATACCTGATGCCTGCCTCTTTCTAGAGAGTTTCCTTCTCCGAAGTATTCCTGCAGCTTCGGCAGTGAAGATTATGGGGAATGACCAATCTGGCCGCGTGCTCACCCACTGACCAATATCCCGTCGTGATCGCTGTAACCCTAGCGACATCCGAGCGGGTTTTATTCAGAAAAGCATTTGTTCTATGTCCATCATATTTTGGGCACAATTTCTTGAATGTAGCGCATGTTGTCAGTGCGCACCATCAGTCGCTAGCTTGTTTCATATGATGTCTATGTATTTCCGCTTTTAAGACGCTGAGGGGCGTATGCACAATCACCGCGTACGATCAGTGAAGTGCGGAGCACTGCCTCGCCACGCCTAGCCACGTGGTCGGCCATTTCGCTACATTCCTATGTCCTGCAATCCATAGAAGGGAAATTCAGAAAAGCTCGGCCAGTCCAGTCAGCGCTCCGCAATATTGTTTAATTATTTTCGGATTGCGGCTTCGCTATCAGTGAAAATGGCAACCCTGCTATTTATTGTTGTGATGCGCTTCA
Organism: Chloromyia formosa; assembly: GCA_964017055.1. Classification (NCBI taxonomy): domain Eukaryota; kingdom Metazoa; phylum Arthropoda; class Insecta; order Diptera; family Stratiomyidae; genus Chloromyia; species Chloromyia formosa. The sequence goes on along the minus strand of OZ024815.1, from coordinate 102,414,406 downwards.
GCGGCCTACATGCCTGCCTTATTGCTAGCACCTCCGCCTGAAGTACACTTGAATAATCTGGGGGGCGAAAGGATATAGATATTCCGAAATCTTCAGAGAAAACCCCGCCCAACTTCGCAAGCCATTTTTTGGCCATCAATGAATATTTTTCGGACGTAGCTCCCGATCACCACCCCGCCATTCCATTCCGCTCTTGTTGCGAGCCTGGCTGAGAAGTGCTTTTCAAAGTCTACTTCGGGTTCAGTGGAGTCCGTAGGGAACATGTCTTGTACTACAGTATACAACTGTGCTCACTTGGTTTGAAACCCCAGCTGTCACACTCCCTTCGTCTAGCTGTGCTACATGCGGCACCGTATTCTATTCGCAGGTCTAGAGGTAATAAGTGCAATATGACGTTTAGTGTGGCCGCTGGCCATGAGCGCATAGCGCCAGTGGTTGAAGAGGGCATCTATTGCCACAGGTTCTCCTGCAGGCAAAGAGTGCTACATACGCCTTCTTTATACGGCACTACCCAATGTGCATTTTCCAGCTAAGTTTAGAATCGAGAATGACTCCGAGATGCTTAACGTTGGATGATAGATTTAAAGGTTGGCCATTAAGGTGTGGGAGTTGGAACTCTGGTATTATTATCTTTGTGTTAAAAAGGACTAGCCCGATTTTTATACCCTAGACTTTTAGTATAGGGTATATTGTTTTTGTCACGACGGAAATATGTAACACCTTAAAGGAGGCTCCGGAGGTATAGCAATGTATATATATAAATGATCAGGGTCACCTCCTGGTTCGATTTAGCCATGTCTGTCTGTCTGTCTGTCTGTCCGTTCGCACGATAGCTTTCGATAGAATGAAGCTAGAGCCTTGATCAGATGTTGGAAGTATGATCTAGTTGGTTGGTATTGAAAATGGCCATGATCAGGCCAAGAGAACGCCTACCTCCCCTACATATGTAAAATACTTAAATGTATCCATAACTCCCGATAGAATAAACATGAAAAGCTCTAGCTTTGGTAGGTTGCTCGTGAGGGTGATCTTATACTCTGTTGGAAAAGTAAAATCGATCAGTTGAAAACTAACGGTAATTTTCTTACAAAGAGCCCCGTACTACCCTACTTTTCTGGTTTTTTGTCCATAACTCTTGAACAAATTGACGTAGACATCTGATTTTTGGTATGTAACCCTGAAGTAAGAAGCTGCTTGAGTTTTAGTAAGTTGGGCATAATCAGATCAATGGAACGCCTACCTCCCCTACAAAATTTAAAAAATTAAATATTACCTTAATTACGATAACTTTCGATAGAATGACACTAGCGAGTTGAAAATTTGGCAGAACGTTGGTATTAACATCCTGTTAGTTGGAATTGGAAATGGGCAAGATCCGACCTAAGGAACCCCTACCTCCCCTACAAATGAAACTTCAAATAAGCGATAACTTTTGAGAGAATGAAGCCAGCGACTTGAAATTTTGATCGAATGTTTGAAGTGAGATTGAGGTAGTTGGCATTAAGGATGGATTAGATCAGACCTAAGGAACCCCTACCTCCCCTAGAAATGAAATTTTTAATAAGCGATAACTTACGACAAAATAAAGCTAGCGACTTGAAATTTTGGTCAAATATTTGTAGTAGGATCCAGTTGGCTAATACTGAAAATACGTAAAATCCGACCAATGAAACCCCTGCTTCCCCTACAAATTAAACTTCAAATAAGCGATAACTTTCGATAGAGTGAAGTTAGAGACTTGAAATTTTGTTTAAATGGTTGTAGGGTGATCTAATTGGTTGGTGGCAATGATGAGCAAGATCCGACCTAAGGAACCCTTACCTCCTCTACAAGTGAAACTTCAAATAAGCAATACCTTCCGATAGAATGAAGCTATCGACTTGAAAAATTCGACAAATATTGTAGAATGGGTTAGTTAGTTAATTGATTTTGAGAATGGTCAAGATCCTAATGAATGAGTGCCAACCTCTCCTATGAACTGGCCATATAGGAGACCCATTCTTAATGCATATGGTCGTTGCCAATTGGTACTTTTGGTATCTCCACTAGGTCTGTACAAGTCTAGGGTATATACGGTTCGGTTCGGTTTTGATTCACACCTAGTCCACATTCGACAGTCCAGATGTTTACCATATCCAGAGCACCACCAATGATGCCGCTCATGACAGAGAGGAGCTTTCCCGAAACCAGAATTAACGCGTCGTCTTCCTACGTGATTACTTTGGCTCTTGAAGCTTCCAGCTTCCCAAAGAGCTCGTCCATCGCAATTATCCACAGCAGAGGGGACATCACTCCGCCTCGGGGTGTTCTCCTGCATACGTTTCTAGTGGCTTGGCAATCACATAGTTTCGATACAATTATTCTGTTCTTTACCATCGATTTTATCCAGCTGCTAAAGTGAGTCTTTACCGCAAGCTCAGTAAGACCCTTCTGAATGACTTCAGTACGGATGTTAATAATATATATCATGCTCAATCGTGCGTACTACCTCATGGAGAACTGTATTAGTGGATTTTCCTTTGAGGCACACGTGCTGAAATTTTGAAATCGGCGACTTGGTCAGTAGATGTCGTATATGGTTATGCAAGATTCGTTCCAATGTCTTCATTAAGAAGAAGGTGAGGCTGATAGTTCTGAAGTCCTTCGTGGATTCATGGCCACATCTGTCGGCTTTCGGAATGGACGTGACACGTACACGTCTCCAAGATGTGGGTACATGGTTAATTGCTATACAGCTTCTGTACATGGCTATTATCCATGGAGTTACTAGATCTTATAGCTGCAGAAACACAACCGGGAAAAGTCCATCTAGGCCAGGAGACTTTTATGGCGAGAAGCTATTGATGGCCCACACCGTTCTCTCTTCCATGATTACTGATGCGATTTCTTCCTAGGAGGAACATTGGTTATCTTGCCCATCTGTGGCCATATAGCAATCCTCGTTGTCCGGGAAGAGGGCTGCTATGAGGAGGTCCAGGGTTTCAGCGGCAGATTGAGTCCAGGCTCCGTCAGGTCTTTTGATGAAAGACGGACAACTGTTGCTTTTGGACACAATCTTGCATAGTTTAGCTGAAACCCCAGTGTTCCAATTGATTCGCAGTTGAAATTATGCTTGCTGCAAATATTAAATCTTCCTGGTCAATTTTCGAAGGTTGATCAGGTCCACCACGGCGGAACAGTATTTTTTGCTCTATTTAGCGGGGTTTGATATCCTCTATCCCAAATCAATGGCTTTTTCAATAGCCTGGATCTTGAACCCAAACTCCTGAACTGACTCTATACTAAGACTTGATGTTCTCAAGAGTTTGGAGGTAATTGCTTGTCTGAATTTTTTCCAGCCGACTCTCTTGGGATTTCTGTATTGCTGGCGTGCTATGACCCACTTGAGGTTAAGGCCAAGTAGTAGTAGTGGGTCTTCCAGTCCTCGACTCTTTTGGTCTCACTATTATTTGTCATTAGCGTAATTTCAATAACCTCCTCCCAACCCGCGAGCTCAAATCTCGGCGCGATGAAAAACTGCCTGTGGGTATTAATAGAACTCTCACAGTGATCCGAGCTTGTCAGTTAAAACAGGGCGCGGATAGGAGGTGAATGCTAGCAACTGCATTTCCGAAAAATAGATATCGAAAACTATCGACGTCAACAAAGCATAGAAATGCTAAAGATGTTGACGCACCCATGCCTCTGGGGGAGTCAAGGCAATTAACAATTATGTAGTCAAAAAGTGACTCACCTCTCTCATTTGACGTGGAACAATTCAGCTGGATTTCGTGTCAGCTTCTACCATAGTCAGATGGAGTAATTCCTCGATAGGTGCAGGTCTATAATGGGCCATGTACTCGGAAGAAACACAGAGTTGTTCCATCCGCAGTTTCCTCTTTAATCACGACAAGGTCGGCCGAACTCACATCGGGACACATAAATGCCTTTAAGTGCTTCTTAGTGAGTATACAGCTTCTGAGTGTATCTTGGTCGTTGTTGCATGCTCTCCTCCCTTAGGACATATATTATCCGAGGTGCACTAAGTAGGAGTCGTGGAATAGTTTCTGTGAGCGAGTTGAGGAATTCAGCAAGACTTACAGACTACGGAAAATTTTATCCACTGCTCCGAACAGACCAAGCTATTTGCTGAAACAAAATGGGGCGTGGACAACCTCTAGTGAAGAAAATATCGAGGTTCGTTTTGATACTCACTTCCCAAGCAGCTCATCTGGTGACGTGCCAGAGTGCTCTCGGACAGTAATGTCCCCTTGTGACTCTGATTCTATTCTATGAAAGTAAAGGAGTATGGGCTATTAACAGTTTTGACCCGTTTAATTCCCTAGGACCGGATGGCATTTTTCCAGCGGACGTACAAAAAACGGTGGACTTGGTGTATCCCTCGATTGAGAATATGTTCAATGCTTGCTTGGAGCTGGTACATATTTACATTCGCGGCACATGGTTGGATGTGAAGGTAGTTCCTATCACAAAAGCAGAGAGGAGATCGCATCCACGTTCGAAAGAACTCCATTCTATAAGCTTACTGTCAACCTTGATTAAGATCCTGTTTCGTTTAATTGACATACACTAACGGGCCACTATTCCATTGCACCTTCTCTCCTTTTCCCAGCATGCCTATTGCAAGGGTAGGTCAAAGTCAAAGTCTGATGCTTGCATCTAGATTTATTAGTACCAGTTTGGGATCATCAAAAATACGCAGACAGGTGTGAAGGGGCACCCCTCAAGGCAGTGTCCTGTACCCCTTGTATGAAACTTGGTGGCTAGCAGGTTTCTTCTGAATTTCGAGGGGGTGGGCCAGTAGGTCATTGCTTATGCTGACGATATTGCCATAGCTATCTCTGCAAAGTTTACCTGCGTAAGCATATTATGCAAAATGCTCCAAATATTCTAAGCTAAGCAAGTGGGTGCTGGGGTTAATCCAACCAAAACAAAACTTATTCTCTTCACCAGGAGGAACGATCCACCTTTATTGATATCACTATTACTGGAGGGACGAGACTGATTCTTAGCATGAACGCCAAATTTCTGTGACTTATATCCGATAGGAAGCAGGAGTGCGTTACTAAAGCAACAGTTACTCTTTACTCTTGCGGAGAGGCTATTGGCCTGAAATGGGGCAGGGAACCGAAGGCTATCCCTTGGTTGTGCATATCAGTCTTACGAGCCATATTAATGTATGGGGTAGAGTCATGAACCACTTGTAATGAACCATATTCGGGTCTGGTAGCGCTGCTTCCACCGGCAGATCTATACTACTACTTAATTGCTCTAACCCCTTGTGGGGCATAGCGCGTCAACTGTTCCATGTGGCCCAGTTGCCGTTTCGTTGGCATGAACTGGTTTCGGAGAATACAGCTGCCAGCATGCACCTCCTGCACATCCATGGCCACGAACGTCGTCGTGGACGGGATTCGAACCCGAAACGCCGGTAGTCAAACAAGAGACTGATGCCTCAACACACTGCGCTACCGGTCGCCCCATTACCACCTGATTAGTAAGGATCTGTCGGTGGTACGAAACCAGAGGCCGAGGGTCGCATACACCTGGACCCCGATGCAAGCGCGAGGGCAAGCAAGCCATCCGCCAACCATTCCATCCTTATCGCCTCATTGTTTTATTCCCCATTTTTACCTCCTTTGTTTGTGTTGTGTCTTCCCCAGGCCTATGAATTTTTATTAATACGTAAAGGACAGGGGCAACGAGCGGCGAAAACCCCGCCCACGTCTCCCCAACTGAACTACAGCAAGCATAAGCCGCTGCTTAGCTCGTTGAGAGGCCTTTTTCTTAGCCAGATGGCACGGCCCGACTTTCACGGTCACTATGCTACCTTAGGCTCCGTCTCCACGTGCATCTTCGGATGTCCACCAAACCGTCCATTGCAGTAGTAAGTTGGGTGGACGGCACTTAACAGGGCGTCCTGCAGGACTGTATTGAATAATACTTAAAGATTATCCTATATTGCTATCACTGGTGCCCTCAAGACCACACCAACTGCCGCTCTTGGTGTACTGCTTAATTTGCTTCCGTCAACATCTTGGCCGAACATTCGACTGCAGTTATCGACATTCGACTTCGGGGAACTCGGTAATAACATCGCTTGATTCTGCTATGACAAACTCAAAATCACTTGCTGAATGCCGTACCTCGATCCGACAGTTGAGTAGCTTTCTCAACATTACAATTTGTTGGATTCCGGGGAGGCGACCAATAACGATCTTCACTTCACTGATCTCGAGGATTGAAGTATGTGAGCGTCGGACAGATTAGTCGATTCATCGTTCGCTCCGGATGACTGAAAAGTTTTTCTTAAATAAATTTCTTGAATCAAGCATCGTATGTGTACAATCACTACGGTTTAAGCAAAAAAAAAAATCCTGACGTACATTGGATAGGAAGCTATACTAGAACCTAAATATTCAGGAGTGTGTAACTAAGGCAACTGTTGCTTTATACTCGTTTAGTGTACTGGTAGTGTGGTGGATGGCACCCAATATTTTTATACCCTAGACTTTTAGTATAGGGTATATTGTTTTTGTCAAGACGGAAATATGTAAAACCTTAAAGGAGGCTCTGGAGGTAATATATTAATGATCAGGGTCACCTCCTGATTCGATTTAGCCATGTCTGTCTGTCTGTCCGTCTGTCTGTCCGTTCGCACGATAACTTTCGATAGAATAAAGCTAAAGCCTTGAAATTTTGGTCAAATGTTGGAAGTGTAATCTAGTTGGTTGGTATTGAATATGGGCATGATCAGGCCAAGAGAACGCCTACCTCCCCTACATATGTAAAATAATTAAATGTATTTATAATTCACGATTAAATAAACATGAAAAGCTCTAGCTGTGGTAGATTGCTCGTGAGGGTAATCTTATACTCTTCTGCAAAAATGAAATCGATCAGTTGAAAACTAACGGTAATTTTCTTACGAAGAGCCCCGTACTACCCTACTTTTCAGGTTTTTTGTCTATAACTCTTGAAACAATTGACGTAGACATCTGATTTTTGGCATGTTACCCTGAAGTAAGACGCTGCTTGGGTTCTAGTAAGTTGGCAATAATCAGATCAAAGGAACGCCTACCTCCATTACAAAATTAAAAAAAATTATATATTACTTTAATTACGATAACTTTCGATAGAATAACACTAGCGAGTTGAAAATTTGGCAGAACATTTATAGTAAAATCTAGTTAGTTGGCATTGAAAATGGGCAAGATCCTACCCAAGGAACCTCTACCTCCCCTACAAATGAAACTTCAAATAAGCGATAACTTTTGATAGAATGAAGCCAGCGACTTGAAATTTTGGTCAAATATTTGAACTGAAATTGAGTTAGTTGGCATTAAAGGTGGGTTAGGTCCGACCTAAGGAACCCCTACCTCCCCTAAAAATGAAATTTAAAATAAACGATAACTTACGACAAAATAAAGCTAGCGACTTGAAATTTTGGTCAAATATTTGTAGTAGGATCCAGTTGGCTAATATTGAAAATACGTAAAATCCGACCAATGAAACCCCTACTTCCCCTACAAATGAAACTTTAAATAAGCGATGACTTTCGATAGAATGAAGCTAGAGACCTGAAATTTTTGTTAAATGTTTGTAGGGTGATCTTATTGGTTGGTGGCAATGATGGGCAAGATCCGATCCAAGGAACCTCTACCTCCCCTACAGGTGAAACTTCAAATAAGCGATAACTTTCGCTAAAATTAAGCTAGTGACTTGACATTTTGGTAATTTGTACTGGGGTCTAGTGGGTTGTTATTAAAAATGCGCAAGATTCACCAAACGAAACCTCTACCTCCCCTACAAGTAAGACTTCAAATAAGCAATAACTTTCGATAGAATGAAGCTAGCAACTTGAAAAATTAGTCAAATATTTGTAGAATGGGTTAGCTAATTGATTTTTTTAGAGTAGCCAAGATTCTCCTGAATGTATGCCAACCTCCCCTATAAACTGGCCATATAGGAAATTCACTTTTAAAGCATATGGTCGTTGCCAATTGGTACTTTTGGTATCACCACTAGGTCTGTACAAGTCTAGGGTATATACGCTTTGGACTCCGAAGCTTTGCTTCGGCCTGGTTTTTTTTTTTGGTTTTTAAAAGCACACGTAGTAAAACTTCCCACCATTATTTTTCTTCAATTATATTCAGTTAATTGCGATGAGCTAAGAAAATCGTCCGCCTAGCGCCATCTTAGCCCCTATATAAGATGGTCTTGAAACCACGCCCTCGCATTATTGCCTCTACTACTGTAGGATTGCCTTTTTCGCACAAGCAAATTTAGGTTCAATTCAATAATTAAACATGTAATTCGAGTAACCTAATGCAAACGTTTATAATTCGAATCCATTCGAACAAATCAACAGATCAAAATTCATTACCATCACTCAATTTCGGAATGTACAAACATGACCCGCAGGCCAAATTTTCAAAGGAAATAAATATCAAAAATTAATCATGACATTGTTTATAAATTGTATTTACTATGAAATTCCCAATAAATTTACGTTATTACCTGGCTCGCTAATTAATTGACCGGACTAACGCCAATTTGTTTTTAACAAAGCCATTTGTTGTATCTGCGAAACGTATGCCTTTTCATCTCACCTCGACGATGTTTTTTTCTTCTCTTATTATCATTTTCAATTTGTAATATCTCATTCGTCATTTTATCCGTTAAACAATTTATCATTTCATGGTAGTTTTGAGAAATGCTTAAACGGAGGGTTGAGAAATTTCAAGTCGATACTTGAGCAGGCTTTGGGCATACAAGTTTTTTTTTACGATACCATTATTCTAAAAATATGGATACATTTATGTTAATCAAAGGATATTACTTTGAAAAGAAATGAAATCCGGACTAGTCTTTCTGAACTCGAGTTGTATGTGTAAACATCCCGTTGCGTTATGAAATGACGCCATATTGAAATTACGGTGTTCCTACTATTTCCATTGGTATGTACAATACATTCATTACTGGCCTTATTATATTTGCACAATTTTCCGCAAAAGGGATCGATTGTCGTGGATCAATGGGTAGAGAACAAGTCTTACCGATCGAGGTGTCATTGATTCGCAGCCTACTTAGAACGGCTTTTTTACCCTGTTTATTTTATTTTAAACATTCATCAACTAATATTATAATTTATTTTCGGTTATGGCAATCGTTTGTTTGATGGAAAAAATTTGTTTCCTGGAATATGTTATGTCTAAGTAATTTGGCCCGAAACACAAGATCCGTGCACAGGTAATGCTCCCGATGGGCTATGTACAGTGAGTCACAGTCAAAATGAACCATCTTATGTTTCAGATTAAAATTATATTTAGGTAAATTTATTGTCTCCACGTAGAAGCCTCTTATTTCCGTGTGTTTTATAATTATCTGTCCTTCTTGGTACGCAAAAAATTATATAAACTTCAAAAGCTCAAAAATACACCTCACAGTCAAAATGAACCACTTGAATAAAAGTAAAAACCATATACAGGGTGCCCCACTTCGGATGGTAAATACTTTAATGGTAGATAGTACCGTTTATTTGTGGAAAATTGACACCAAAGTGGACACTATGTTTTTAACCGTTACAGAGTTATAGCATTTTTTGTAAATTGTGTCAAAAAGCTTGACTTTCCGGACAAAATCCACATTTGCCACTCTCCCAACCATTTAATATGAGATCTGACCTCACTTCTGAAACTACAATACATACATAAAATTTCATATAAACATATACAATTTTACGGTTTCGAAATTCACCGTTACTTCAAAGATACAACTGTTCAAACTATCAAAGTAGATTTTTCATCGAAAGTTCAAATGGTATTTTTACAACGGTACTTCGAACTGACAAATCTGCAAATTTATTAAAAGTTGTCCCAATATGTCGGCTTTCCAACTATATATTTGTTTCATACGTTTAGATTTTAAAATTTTAAAAAATACGAATTAAAGGAAAACACATGGTTTGGAGATGAAACAAATTTACTTTAACTTTGTATTAACAGGTAGTCCATGCTACCAATGAAAAATAGGAAAAAAAGATCGTTTACTTTCGAAATTTAGTACAATTAATATGGAGAGTCCTCTGGATATATACTCCGAAGTCTCTGTTACTAGGGGCTCCGGAAGTATAGGGGGAAGCGGGTCAAAAAATCTTTTTTTACAGTTTTTCTTGAATATTTCGAATCCATTTGTCCAGGCCATGTTTTCGAAAATTTTCAAATTCAAACATATCAAAGAAATACACCGTTGGAAAGCCAACGCACTCGGGCAATTTTTGTCAAATTTGCAGATTTGTCAGTTCAAAGTACCGTTGATCAAATACCATTTGAATTATCAATGAAAAATCCATTTGATAGTTTGAACAGTTGGATCTTTGTAACGGTGAATTTCGAAACTGGGAAATTTTATATGTTTTATATAAAATTTTATGTAGCTTCAGAAATTGAGGTCAAATCTGGGATTAAATGACTGGGAGAGCGGCAAATTTTGATTTTGGACGGAAAGTCAAGTTTTTTGACACAATTTGACACAAATGCTATAACTTTGTAACGGCTAAAAATGGAGTGTCCACTTTAATGTAAATTTTCCACAAATGAACGGTACTATCTAACAGTAAAGTATTTACCATTTGAAGCGGGGCACTCTGTACATGCTTTTTACTTTTATTCAAGTGGTTCATTTTGGCTGTGAGATGTATTTTTGAGCTTTTGAAGTTTATATAAATTTTTGAGTACCAAGAAGAAAAAATAATTATAAAACACACTGAAATAAGAGACTTATGTATATGTTGAGACAAGAAATGTATATAAAAACAATTTTAATTTGAATGGTTTTTCAGTCGTATTTAAAGTAATTCTTTATCTAACATAAGATGGTTTATTTTGACTATAACTCACTGTAGCTTCTGAAGGAGGCTATTCCCTATGCACGTTGTGCAGTCTATATAAAGTAAAGTAAGAAATATAATGAATTCGAGAGTAATTTCTGAAATTATGGAATCGATGCGATCGATTCGAAATTCTTGCCTTCCCTTTACTGATTGATTGCCTATTATGGAATTTGGATATTTATTCATTCACTAATAGAAGTTTTCTACAACTTTTCAATTCGACACGAAATCAAATGTAGCGCCATACAACAAAAAAATCCAGTCAAGAACCATTCGAGTTCGAATGGTCCAATCTATTGTGATTCGTGCCATGATGAGGTAGCATTTCACCATGTGGATTAATCACAACACACAGGTATCATCATTGATCGATTATGTTATCTAAATTGATCTTGAATTGGATTTTTTACGCCTGAAATTGTCTGTGGGTTTTGCTGCATTTCAAATAAATCGAAATATACTCGTACATACTTGGAGTTTTCTACGGACATGTTATGTGGTAATTCGATGAAAGATAGTCTAATGATGACGCCATGTCCAGGAGAGGTACACTCGAATTTGTCTGTGGCAAGCGACCCTTTTTTATGTGAGTGTGTATTTATGAACACGGGTATAACTTTCTACGGGGCAATCATAGAGTTCTGAATTATTATGATAAATTTGATTGTATATTCTGTTGCTTAAATTCGTTATTATGAGTTATTAACTGAATTCTGCAAAAAAAAAGATAAAAAGGCACACCATACAGAATGCGTTGTCTTACCAACGACCATTGTGTAGTGCTAGTTCACATTAGCAGCGTTCCCGTGAACGAATCTCGTTTTGACATTTCTCGAGTTCTCCGCCATATGCTTTCCCCTCCGATAAAATTTGTACGGACAACTATCATGAAAATGTTTCCCTTCTGGATCAGAATACTTCCTAGATCCGGAGGAAACATTTTTAAAACAGTAGTCCGTACAAGTTCTAAAGGAGGGGAAAGCATATGGAGGAGAATTCGAGAAATGTTAAAACCTGATTCGTTCGCAGGAACGCACCCATTATTCCAGTCAAATAACATGCGAGCAGACTCGCCTGACGATCGCTGCGGCCAGAAATTCCATTGTAAAGAAAATCACCAAAATCTCCGCGATTACAGGTAAACATTATGGAAATTTCATAGATTGTATGCACGCTCAACAATCATTAACTGGATTACTGTACATCGGCCCAAATATAGTTTGGCATTGAAGATCGTGGCGGGCAGTAAACCCTTAAAAGTAAAAACAAAAAAGAAAACTTTATTGTAGTAAAAAAAACATAATTGAATGAAGTCGGAAACGAAAGACTCAAGCCAGAAACCTGTTTTGTTTCATCCATTTGGCACAGTGCGGTGTCGGAAACGAAACATAATGTTAAACTAATATTAAATTGCTCGCATGGTTGGTACCGGACTGACATATCCATCAAATGAAAGAACAAATTCTACCTAAATAGTGTCTTCAAATGTAGAAAAGAAAATTTAGACTAGTCGCTCAAGTAGCAAATAAACATGTTTCGAAAATTTTCTTAATTTAAAAAAAAAATCAAGAAAATCCAATAGAGTTCGTGAAATATGCACTGGATAAGTAAATTAAGAATTCAGATAAAAAGTGTTTGCGGGAAGCTGGCATCGAACCCGTACCACTTATACAGTCGGCGAAATTGATTTAACTGCACAAACAATTTTTAACGAAAACCGTTCTTTCTTGAAATTTCTTTGCAAGCACGGAAATGTTTGAACATTTTATAACGTAGCTGTATTGTTTTAGGGATTACTAATAATTTTTCCTAGTTCCATACGAGAGATGACTGCAAGATATTGCCTTTAGTTGATTCAAAGTGCGAAGTTGATTTAGCCGTGACAGAAAATTTTACAGTATTTCAAGATTCCTTTTGAAATTTTAAGTATTTACAAAAACGCATTATGTAGTAGTAAATCACACGGTTCGACGAAGGATGCAAAAAAAATCACTTGACGCGAAAAACGAGGCCTACAGACAATGGATCCAACGAGGAACCAGAGCCAGAAGAGAAGAATATGACGAGCTACGGCGAATATCGAATACAATAATTAGACGTAAGAAACGTAAATACTTTGACGAGCAGTTGCTGAATATAAACGAAAACTTAGCTAATAGGAACAATAGACAAACGTACAAACTAGCAAATACAATTAAGAACGGCTACCAACCCAGGACTAGCCTTTGTAAGGACAAGGATGAAAACATCATCAGCGACACCGATGGCATTAACAAACGATGGGCCTCTTATTTTGAAGAGCTTCTGAGCCTACCATCTAACATCCCCACACAAGAAGCTCTCGACGATATTGTAGATCTAGGCCCACCCATGCAACCCCCGACAGTAGAGGAAGTTGATCTCGCGTTGCGGTTACTAAAACGAAATAAAGCACCGGGCGCTGGCGAGATTCCAGCTGAACTGCTAAAATTCGGTGGAACGAGTCTAGTTGATGCCATACAGCAATTACTCCTGCGAGTATGGGAGGACGAGGTAATACCAGACGATTGGCGCAGAAGCTTCATCTGTCCAATTCACAAAGAGGGAGATAAGCTGCAGTGTGAGAATTACAGGGCATATCACTAGTTTGTACGTCTTATAAAATTTTGACGAAAATTCTGGAAAATAGAATAAAACCGTACGCAGAACGAATCATTGGCGAATATCAAAGCGGTTTCGGACCTGATCGCTCCACAACGGATCAGCTCTTCACAGTCAAACTGATACTCCAGAAGTGCTGGGAATACAACATAAACGTATACCAAATCTTTGTTGACTTCAAGCACGCATACGACAGTATTGATCGTGGAGTACTGTACAACATCAAGCTGCAATTTGGTATACCGGCCAAATTAGTGCGACTGACTAAGATGACGATAACCAACTCCGTCTCACAAGTCAGGATCCATAATAGACTTACTGATCTATTTGAAACACGCACTGGTCTGAAGTAGGGCGATGGACTGGCACCGACGCTCTTCAACCTAGCACTCGAATACATTATTCGGGCCATGAATATGGACAACAGCAAGACGCTACTCATCAAGCCGACACAATTAGCAGCGTACGCCGACGACATCAGCATCATGTCCCGAAGATTGGCCGACGCAGAAGAACTTCTGCATACGCTCGATACCGCTGCAAAAGAAGTTGGACTACGTATTAACGAGGGTAAAAGTAAAATAATGATGCAATCGACGACAAGGACACCTGCACAACCAAGCATCAATGTGGGGGACCTCAACATCGAGTTCGTGAACAACTTCATTTACCTGGGCTGCAACTTGTCAAGGAACGCCAACGACACTGACGAAATCAAGCGACGGATACAGTTAGCTAATAAAACTTTTTTCTCGCTTCAGCCCATAATGAAATCGAAGCATGTGCACAGAAATTCGAAGCTCCGCGTGTACAAAACCATTATACGACCAGTGCTATGCTATGGCTGTGAAGCATGGACCCTAACTCAAGCCTCCGAAAACATGCTAGATACATTTGAACGTAAGGTTCTACGGCGAATTTTTGGGGCTGTTTGCGATCGAGATGGATGGCGCATCCGGTACAACCATGAGTTGTATGAAATGTACGATGAGCTGGAAGTCTCGAAAATCGTCAAACTACAACGACTTCAATGGGCAGGGCATGTACAAAGAATGGACGATGATCGCATGCCTAAGAGAGTAATGAATGAAGAACGAGTCGACGGAGCGGGACTGCGAGGACGACCAAGATTTCGTTGGGAGAGCTCAGTAGGTGTGGACGCCGCGCGGTTGCTGGGCTTCCAAAATTGGAGGACGTGGTCACGTGACCGAGATAATTGGAGGACAATAATCCAGGCGGCCAAGGCCCAACGTCGGGCTGTCGCGCCACGATGATGATGATGATGAAAGGGGAGATGTAGTAATAAGTCAAAAGATAATGTAGTAATAAGTCAAATTATAATGTAGTAGTAAGTCAAATGAAAATGTAGTAGTAAGTCAAATTATAATGTAGGTAAATGAAGTCAGCTGAATAAAGATTGTGCAAGAGCCAACATCCTCTTTCTATTGTCTTACTAATCAACGTGGGCGCCCATCACAAGTTATTACACATTAGTAAGTATTTATTGTTCTCTAAGAGTATAATAAATTTGTAGTAATTTCAGTAATACAGGACTCTTCACGAACATGCCGAAACAAAAGTATCTCACTGTGGAAGAAAGGTCTAAAATTGAGGCATTTAATGAATTAGGCCTTTCAAATCGGAAAATTGCTCTAAAAATCTCCCGTTCCAAGATAGTAGTAAGGAATTTCTTTAAACTACGTGAGAATTACGAAAAGAATTGTAATAAAAAAGGAAATAGAAAAATATCTGCTCGACAACGTGGTTAAATGACCTCTGGCAAAAAAAAATATTTAATCGCTACTCAGATTGTTAGCGCATTGCAGTTTCGTGTCACTAAAAGACAAGTGCAGCAAATTTTATCATCCACTGACCACATCAAATATAAAAAACCTTGTAAAAAGCCGTTACTCAAACCACATCATAGACAAAATCGGCTGCAGTTTGCGAAAAATCATATGGATATGGGGGATAAATGGAAAACCGTCATCTTTTCAGATGAAAAAAAAATTGAATCTTGATGGACCCGACGGACTCATGACATGGCATGACTTACGCCAAAGCAATTCCCCAAGAAGAGCCGGTTTGGGCAACCTTTAGTAACCATATATACTCGTATCCGATAAAATGAATTCAGGAAATTATGTGGAACTGTTAGATGCAGTTTTAATTCATGGAGCAACACTTGGACGAGGATTTAATTTATCAGCAAGATAATGCTGCGATCCACGTTTCCAGGCATGCAAAGCAGTGGTTTATTGAGCGAAATATTACATTTTTGAATTCGGAGTTGCGTGAACTTCATCATCAAATACCCTCACATAACGCAAATAATATACAAACTGCGAGACTATTTCTAAACTATGATATAATAAAGTAATGAATAAATAAATAAATACTGAATAAGTAAACATGTATAAAAAAAATTTGTAATTAAAAAACTTTAATTTGACATACACATATATGTAGTAAAAGCAGAACTAAATAAATGTAAACTAACATGATAAGTAGTGATTAAATATTAAGCCAATCTAACCGGGCAGACGGCTATTCCACGCCACATAACTGTTTTGAAAACTACATTATAGACTTATGTTTTAAGTTAGAAAAACGATAAAAGTTTTAAATCCGCAAAGTCCATGAATTTTAAAATAATAATTATTTAATTGCTTTTTTTTAAAAAGCAAAGTCATAAAGGTGGTTAAATAATTATTATTTAAAAAAAACATTATAGACTAATTATAAAACTGAATTATGAATAAAACATCTATCTATCTATCTATCTATCTATCTATCTATGTATGTATGTATCTATTACACTTTTGGATTGGCCCGCTTGTAGTCCTAACCTAAACCCCATAGAAAATCCATCGGGAATCTTAGCTAGGGAAGTATACAAGAACGGACGACAATTAAGTAATATTTCAAGCCTTAAAAATGAAATTGTTGGCAAGCAATTGAAATTGAAAAATTGACAAATCTTTAAAAACCTATGCCACATCGAATTTTTGCCGTTATAAATACAAATGGAAGTCATTCTAATTATTAATATTTTTTTTACTTTAAATTAGAGAGTAAATATATTGTAGATTAAGTTGATTTTTAAGATTGCGTTTAAATCAATTTCGCTCTAGAATATAGTTGTTTAGTTTTGACTTTGTTGTTTAGTTTAAGCGATGATATAATGTTACTTAGATTTATAAACCTACTGAAATTATCTTAAAATAAAAAAAAATAAATAAATAACTGGCGCAACAGTCCAATTTGAACCACGGCCTCGAGATGAGTTAGCATCATCTCATTTTCTAGATCGTGACGGTTTTTTGTACAGAGGTATGTGATCAGCAATACGCTCAACCGAGTTATTTACCCCATAATGGGTACTCATTTAACAGCTGAGTGGGCTCATAGTCCGACACGTAAATCCCCGGAATCGAACCGGGGCCCAGTGCGTCGAAGGCGAACGTGCTAACCGTTGCGCCATCCGGAGTATCTTAAAATAATAAATGTAAATTACCATAATCTCTGTTTTTATTTATTTACTCCTTTTACGGCGTAACTCTCAAATTTGATTGCATAACTAGGGTGCGGCTAAATCAATTTTGCTCACTGTATGTGCCTTAATATTCGACTCCCTTTATACTAATACTCTTCAAGAATAAAAATCCCCAATAATCGGTGGAAATTTGGTTTCGTACCATGGCGTTAGGCACGAACTCATCAGGCGCCTCCACGCCTCGCGTCTTGCACTATGGGGGGCCTGACCCGCCTCTCCCATGGTGCGAGGCACGAGGTGTGGATACTGGATACTGTGCCACCTTTTTTATACCCTTCACGTATGTGATAGGGATAGCCGAAAGCTATGGACGGGGGATATGCCCTTAACCACCGACTCTATAGTCATCTATACAGATAGCTCCAGAACCGACGAGGGGAACGGGGTAGGCATTTACTCAGAGGGACTGGGCATTAACCTTCCCGACTATTGCAGTGTCCTACAGGCGATCTCGGAAGTCCTGTCTTTTCTGGGCAGTCACGTCATTACTGTGAGGAACATCACTATTTACAGTCAGGCGGCGATTTACTCACTTGAATCCGTCTTGACGATACCTAAAACCGTGGATAACTGCCGCTCAGCCCTCGCAGAATGGGTGGCTTCTTCAATATCACTCTCTGTTGGATCAAGAGCCATAGTGGGTTTGTGGGTGCAAGGCGGGATGAACTGGCTAGAGATGGTAAAACGGGGGTAGCTGACGAAAGACGCAGGGATATCAAAATGCCATATAGCCATACCGCTGCTGTTGACAGGGCTAATTAATATAAGATGGCTCAGCGGCAACACATGCCAAACAACGGGGATGATTTGGTCGATATTTGATCCCAGTCGCTCTGTGACACTGTTGTCGCTGAACAGAAAGCATATTGGTAGGATAGTAGGAGTTATCACAGGGTACTGCCTAATCGTGGAGCTCGCCTGAAGGCTCTGGATTCCTCATCACGACGTCTGCAGGAGTTGTGGGGATGGACGTGAAGAGGAGACCGTTCTCCACCTTCTCTGTCACTGTCCGGCCTTGGTTGGTAGGAGAAGGACATTTTTGGTCTCTAGGATTTTCCATGATCTGGAGGAGAATATGATCGCCCCAAGGCTCCATAATAACACCGCCGGCACAGGCTGGTTTGATACGTAGGTTCCAATGGAGGTGATTTTTCGGTAATACAACAACGGACCCAATGGTGGTCTTAGTGACATATCATGGCAGCCTCTGAACTTAACGTAACCTTTCGAAATACTCGTAAAGTTATGCAATTTTGGAGCGCTGCACGACTGTGATTTTCCACGGTAAGTTTCCTCAATTACCTTTATATTAGCTCCGAAAAAAAAAACGAAAAGGAAAAAGTAATAAAAACAACGTTCCCTATAAATATCATGGTCAAAAAATTTTAGAACTTAAACTACCATCGCAAAAGTTTGTTTCGGATCTTTATGCAACTTGTAATGGACGGTTTGGTGGGCATCCGAAGATGCCCGTGGGGACGGAGCCTAAGGTAGCATAGTGACTGTGAGAGTCGGGCCGTGCCATCTGGCGAAAAAAAGGCTCTTCAACGAGCTACGCAGCGGCCTATGCTTGCTCTATATCAGTTCGGGAGACATGAGCGGGGTTTTCGCCACTTGTTGCCCCGGTCCTTTCCGTATTAATAGAAATTCCAAAGAATGGAGAAAACAACACAAGCACACAAGAGCACAACCAGACCAGAATATGGTTTGTTTCTGCTGCAGCCGGCTCTTCGTACCGGAACGACCCGTTTTTCAACGGCCAAGAGCTGCCAAATCCCCTTGATGCAAGAAGAACTGCAGTATTCGAAGCATTGCTACCACAACAACAAAAGCAACCAGAATATGGTTCATTACAAATTGTCCCCGAAACCTAGTACGATGCCCCGCAGGAGTAGTTGACGCGCAATGCCCCACAAGGTGTTAGGGTAATCTATAGTAAAGGCCATTTACTGCATAATTGCGGTGCTTCCGTCAAACCTTAAATTAGCAGTGGGTTGACCACACCGTTAAACAGTTACAATTTGGGTCTCCTATGCGGCCCGCTGACCCTAAAATTCCAACGATTTTGCCCTTTTTAGAAAGAGTTTGCCAACCCCTGAACTAGAGAATGGAGGTTCGATGCAAGCAAATTTGTGTATACAATTCCTATTGCGCTCCCAGCTTGTCAGTATAAAGACAACGCAGATAGGAGGTGCATGCTAGCAACTGCACTTCTGAAAATTAGATGTGCTATCGAAACGTCAACAACGCTTAGAAATGTAACAGATTTTGACGCGTTCATGCCCCTGGAGAGGTCAAGGCAATTAACAACAACAATATTATTAAGAAACAGATTTAAAAAAAATTACGTGGTAATTTCTGCGTCATACAATAGAATCAAATCACTTTCAAAGAATTTCTTATTTTTGTATTGGTATTTTGTGGAAGGCAAATATAGTATCCCATTTTTGGAATCTTTTTTCAAATTTGAAGAAAGGAGAAAGAGGGGAAAATATGAGATCCGAGTTTGCCACCCCCCCCCCCCCCCCCCCCGGGAATTTTACTAGCATAGAAAACTGAAAATAATCGAATTTTGAAATCTCTTAAAAAAAAAGGTTAATAATATTGTAGTACAGGGTTATCCATTTTCTCTTTCGGAAAGTAAACACAGTAAATATTTGAATTTCGATGGAATTTTTATTTCATAATAAAGTTTGGATTATGTCATTATACGTGGAATACAATATCTGTCAAATGTCCCCCACGGGACCGCTTGCAGGACTCGATCCTTTTGAGGTAATTTTCGATTACCTTTTCACACATTTCGGGCAATAACTCGGCTATAACTCGACGGATTTCGTCCTTCAATTGACCAATCGTCGTGGGATTGTTCGCTTAAATACGGTCCTTCGCATAGCCCCACAAAAAGAAATCTAACGGCGTTAAATCGCAAGACCTTGCTGGCCAAGCCACATCGCCGAATCTCGAAATTACTCGTCCTGGGAATTTCTCGCGCAATAAAGCCAAATTTTGTCGCGTGGTGTGGCATGTGGCCCCGTCTTGTTGAAACCACATATTGTCGAGATCCATATCTTCAATTTCCGACCAAAAAAAGTCATGAATCATGGTGCCATAGCGCTGGCCATTGACTGTAACGGCGGCTCCTTCAGCGTTTTCGAAGAAAAACGGCCCAATGACGCCGTCGGCCCACAATGCACACCAAACAGTCACTTTTTGCGGGTACAACGGTTTCTCAGCGGTCACTTGCGGTTGCTCACTGCCCCAGATGCAACAATTTTGTTTGTTTACATAGCCGCCGAGCGCAAAATGGGCCTCATCGCTAAAGAAGATTTTCTTAGAAAAATCGGCATCGGTGGCCTGCTGTTCGAGGACCCAATCTGAGTACTCACGACGCAATCTGTGATCAGTCGGCTTTAATTCTTGCGTGAGCTGGACTTTATAAGGATGGAGATGAAGGTCCAAATGCAAAATGCGCCACAATGTGCCGTAAGATAGGCATAAATGCTGGGATCGGCGCCGAATTGACAAATTCGGGTCTTCGGTCACACTTTCACTCACAGCGGCGATGTTTTCGGTCGAACAAGCAAAACAATGATGCAGAGGTGTAGAAATGTCTGTCACCTATCCAGTTTCTTCAATTTTTTTCACTGTGTAGGCAATTGTGCGCTCATTGGGACGATTATGTCGACCATAATCTGCGCGTAGTGCACGAAACGTGGCCACCGCAGATTCACCATTTTGGTAGAAAAATTTAATAATTTTAATGCGTTGTTCAGTCGTAAAATGTTCCATCTTGTAAAATGGCAAACCTCAACTAAACCAATACCAGTTTGGAATACACTGACATTTGACAGATGTCGAATGGCAGGGCTTTACTTTCCGAAACACGAAATGGATAACCCTTTACATTTCTATAGTTGCAGTTACCACACCCCTGCACCCCTTGAGCATACCCGAGCTTAAAAATATTGATGGCTTACGATAACTATCGTCATAGGCAATAATATCTCTAAGTTTCATTACAATCACGTAATATTTAATAATAGTACATTCATTTAAAGTTGGGAATTTTGACACTATCAATACAAAAAATTGACCTACCGGCCTCATGCATAGGTGCGAGTACTACTTGTATGTTGTTTTTCGTAATGCGAATTGTAGTTACATGTTTGGGGCGGTGATTCTAACAATAATTACTATAAAATTTCTTTTTTTTTTGGGTTTTTTTGTCTTAAATCTTACAAAATCGGTTAAATGTCTGTCTTTCCGTCTCTCCATAGAATATCTTACGAACGGCTGAAGCTACACACGTCAAATTCGGTGAAAATGTGTAGAAATGCTATAATTCGCTGGGGAAAGCGAGAAGGAGAAACTTGTAACGGACGGTTTGGTGGGCATCCGAAGATTCCCGTGGGGACGGAGCCTAAGGTAGCTTAATTGACCGTGAAGGTCGGGCTGTGCCATCTGGCGAAGAAAAAGGCTCCTCAACGAGCTAAGCAGCGGTCTATGCTTGCTGTAGCTCAGTTCGGGAGACGTGGGTGGGGTTTTCGCCGCTCGTTGCCCCTATCCTTTACGTATTAACAAAAATTCATAGGCCTGGGGAAGACAACACAAACAAGGGAAGTAAAAATGGGGAATAAAAAAAAATGAGGCGATAAGGATGGAATGGTTGGCAGATGGCTCTTATTATATACTCTGGGGGATAGCCGAAGCAGACCACTAACGTTTGGGTCCCTTTTCGCCCCCTCCCGGTCATCAGTGACTTCCAGATGTCGACTGATAATTGTCGACCTCTTTCTTCATCACTGAGTCCCGTGTTATTGCTAGCATTTGTTTGAAGCTGAGTTCACTCATTGCTTCTACACTTATCGTGTGCCTGCCTGTGATCCTCAACCTCGTGCTAGCCAGTGCTGGACATTCGCACACAATGTGTGCTGCCGTCTCGGCCTCCTCCAGGCATACCCTGCAAACGTCATCTTCCCCGATTTTCATCTTGGCCAGATGAGCCTTAAAATTACCATGCCATGTGACCAACTGCCAGAGTACTCCGTTTATAACTAAGTACCTTTCTCGCTTCCCTGCCTAAAGGGCTGGTCATGGCAGATGGCTCGCTTGCCCTCGCGCTCGTATTGGGGTCCAGGTGTAATGGGACCCTCGGCCTCTGGTTTCGTACCACCAACAGATCCTTACTCATCAGGTGCTGCTTCGATCTGCCGGTGGGAGCAGCACAACCAGACCAGAATATGGTTCATTACAAACTATAAGGGGGGGGGGGGTCCACATAGAGGAGAAATTAAGGTCCAATTTTGTTTTATTCACTGGTATAGGCAAGTGGGGTGCCGTGAGAAAGCCAATGTTGAGTACATTCCATTTTTGGCATTTTCTTGAAATTTGTAGAAAGGAGAACAGTGGGGGAGAAGAAAATATTAGATCGTAATTTGTCCCACCCCCCTTGCATTTCGATACCATTACACTTAGAAATATGAAAACTTACAGGAAGTTGGGTTCCGAATAGCATATAGAATGGAAAATAGTAGGATTTGTATATATTTTCAAAATAGGTTAATAATAGTTTATTTCTATAGTTAGAGTTAACACACCCCTGCATCCTTTAAACAGGTCCGAGGTCAAAAGAACTGATGACCAACGATAACCAACACCATAGACAATTGTTCTAACTTTCGTTACAATCACGTAATATGAATTGGCATGTAACGCCAGGCTGGAAACCGGATGATGGATGTTTTCACATTATCTGACTAAAACCGGACCGAAAAAAACTGGTCTGCTTTGGACTAGGCTGATTAGAAGTTCAGCATCTACTGTTATCTTTCCATTTTACTTGACATAAGGAACGAATGCCCGACAGAATACAATCAATTATCAATATTGGCAATGCTACAAATAGCAATGAATCGCCTGGTTTACGACCGGACAATATGAAGGTGTTCATCTAAACACATGTACGACTGTTCTCCTGGTTGCTATCCGGCCGCCGGAAGAATAGTCGAAATGTCCGGCTTCTATCCGGAGAGTTCTCCGTTTTTAGCAGGACTAAAACAATGGGAAGGTCGCTATGCTATTCTTTCCACTAAAAATTTCTTCTGGTTTCCAGCCGGATGAAAATTAGCCGGTCCGGGGAAAACCGGACTATGTGGCCTCAGATCCTAGATCATGGGTAAGACATTTTGATTATGTTTTTTTTTATCCATATGAGTGGTAACAAGAAGAGCAAGGAGCTGATATTTACATACCAAAATAAGCGGTTGCTACAAAACCCTCGGATTGTGGGCGTAGCCCTCTATATTCCGGTTTCATTTTCTTTTTTTCCCTTGACGTGAAAGATACTGTTAAGCTGATAAAATAAAAATAATAAAATAATAAAAATTAGTTGGCAAA
Organism: Chloromyia formosa; assembly: GCA_964017055.1. Classification (NCBI taxonomy): domain Eukaryota; kingdom Metazoa; phylum Arthropoda; class Insecta; order Diptera; family Stratiomyidae; genus Chloromyia; species Chloromyia formosa. The sequence continues at coordinate 102,390,917 of OZ024815.1, read as the reverse complement.
TTTCAGAGTCGTGGACTATTATGCAACTTTTCTGATGCACACTTCAGGCATCGAATGTGCGGACCTGCTCCGAAACGAAATGCTAGCTACGTCACTGTGATGCGCTGCTGAACTCATTATTCGAAATTTAGGCTTTTGACACTGCTGGACTTCTACGGACGTAACACCAAACTTTGACGGATTCCAGTTGTCAATAGCTTGCGTTAAAAGAGCTAGCCAACTTTCCATATTAAGAAAACATTTCTGTGCAGGCGCTAAATCAAATTTTTATAATACGCATTGACAATCATTAATTAACTTAATATATAAAATTCATAAAATGAAAAGATAATTTCGCAAACGCAGATTATCAAAATTCTAATCAAAATTCTTGGTTTCGTTCAATTATACCTGCATAACCAAATTTCCACAACCTAACAGTTCTTCAAAATACGGGGCATCAAGTGAGTGAGTATGGCCATTCTTTCAACTGAAGCGTGTGCCCCGTCCTAATGGAGGATGCAAATTAATCATTCTCCATGAAAACGTGTGCAATCAGTCATGTTTAGATTCGAGCTATTAATAAATTTAATAAATTTCCCCCCACTTAATAGCATTTAATTATTATCTATTACCCAAATCAGTAATTCGGTCTAATCTGCAAACAAAATCTGTTATTTGAAAATATTGTGTAGAGCCATAATAAAACTATGCCATGCTAGGCTAGTTCGAGGCATGCCACAAATAAGCTCATAAATCTTCCGCAACTCCCCCATTTCTTGTAAATTATTAAAACAATCAACAGGCAAATGATTCTGCGGGCTCGTTAATGAATTGAATAATGCCGCGATATTTTATGCAGTCCGTTCGAGTAACTCGTGGTCTCCTGACGTTTTCAGATTATCTTCTTGGACCCGATGATGAACATGATCATTGGTACTCAGTATGCGAACACAAATGCTTGTCCAACTGATTAATTCTTCATTCGTTGCTCGATTACAAGAAGCGAAAAAAAGCGAAAGAGTCGCGCCGGTAACGAGTCAAAACAATATGCCGATCGGAAGGGGAGGAGCGCGGTGCTAGAGCACAAGACTTTAGAAAGGAATTCAAGACAGTCCAAGGAATCACATTGACTATGTAACTGAGTGATTGAGTTAATTCCTTTCGGAATTATTTAGATTCGTGTACACGAAATACTTGGCGTTTTGTTCCGACCGCGGCGGCTCAATTTTTTTTCTTTTATTTTGTTCAATTTAATAGTGATTAAGGGCTGCCAATATTTGGAGATTTCGGATTGTTCTCGTGTGTAAGATGAATAATGTGGTTTTATTTACTTTGCATCTGGAATTGTTTTTAGAGGCTATGGCCCGTTTTCTCAATGTCTCGTTAAACTGCCCGGTAACTAACAGGGACTAACATGAGCTTATCCAAGTGGCAAACTGGCCATTAAATATTTTCGATTTCTCATACGCCCGTTAAATTACCAAGCTAAAAAATCATCTTTATTTTTTTATTTTTTTTTTATAAACTTTCAACCGGAGTTATGTTGGATTTTGTTTTGGATAAACGATTGAGCGGAGGCTTCGTGGCGGACTTTTGAAACTATCTTTCTGATAAAATTTAAAGAGCAAATGAAGCTCCCTACCTACTCTTACTAACTCAACAGGTAAGGTGTCCGGAAAGTGCTTCCCTAATTTCCTAAGAGAAGAGTCATAACCACATACAATGCACAGAGTCATTGTGCAGACTGTTGAAGATATGCCTGGTGTTGCTCGTTGTGGCGTCTGTTTTGTGTGGAAATTTAGAGCCCGATATAAGAAAAACTATAAACTCTATAAATCCTTTTTTTTTTACTTTTAGTTTATCTTTTTATTTATACAGGTTTCCCATGTGGTGTGGGGAGTAGAATAAGCCACAGCTTTTCAGGGCTTGTCGTCGAAGGTAACTAAATAAAAGGGACCACCCCGTATGCTAGCAACATGCATGTTAAAACTTGTATATGGTAACGAAACGTCAACTAAATCGTATTAAACTAATTGATACGCCTATGTCAGTGCTTCTGCGAATAAATAAAATAAGAAAATGTACATTAACGTATTCAGACTCGTCGTTTTATGTCGATTTTTTGTGATGAGCGCAACTTACAGTTCAATTTTTACCATTCATTCAACAGTTGACATATTTGATTTTATTATTATTTTTACACCGTAGACTTTGTAAGTATAGGGTATATTGCTTTTGTCACTGCGAAAATATGTAACACCTTAAAGGAGGCTCCGGAGGTATAGCAATGTATATATATAAATGAACAGGGTCACCTCCTGATTCGATTTAGCCATGACTGTCTGTCTGCCAATTCGCACGACAAATTTAGATAGAATGAAGCTAGAGACTTGAAATTGGTAATTGGTTGGTATTGAAAATGGTTGATATAGTTATTTGATTTTGAGAATGGTCATGATCTTCTGAGTCAACGCCAACCTCCCCTAAACTCACTTTTAATGCATATGGTCGTTGTTAATTGATACTTTTGGTATCGCCACTAGGTCTGGACAAATCTAGGGTATATACGCTTTGGACTCCAGACCGGACTCGGTCTGGTTTTCTTTATTACTATCTTGGGAAATGCAGAGAGCCTCAAAAGTTGCAAATACTTTTCAAGATTAGTCCGATGTTTGAAACTATTTTCGTCTCGCTTTTTTCGCTGCAATTCTGTTATTAAGTCATCGGTATTTAACGTGAAATATTTCGCAACCTAAGCATAATATCGCCAAATCAAAGTCTGTAAAAAAAGATCAAGTATGACAGATTTAGTGATACAAATTTCAAAAATGCATATGTACCACTAATCTGTTTCCGAACAATCTGTATTGGTGCGTTTATAGCCGACAAGCAGTGACGTGCAGTGGAAATTTTTCATAGTCAAGCAGTTGGGCGCCCTAAAGCCAATTTAGCATAAACAAAAATGGACTGTATAATAGAATATGGACAGTCACAAAAACATTTATACCAAGCGGCTTTAAGCCTTAAAGAAGAAATCAGGAAAGATATAAAATAAATAAAATATTGGCACATATATTCGGAATACAAAAAAAAAAAAATAAATAAATAAAATATTACTAATAAAAAAAATGATAAATAAATATTATGTTAATTAAGACTAAGAAAAATTCAGGGGTATTTGAAATAAATAAATATTCTTTCGCCATTGCCATTTATTTGTATTCCAAATCTATGCGCCGTTCTTTAAGTAAAAACTCTTTAATCACATTATCAAAAAAATCGTTTTCTCTTCGCATTTGTATAAGAAGATCCTTTTCAACCGCAATTAAAGCAAGATCCGAAAGTCGTTCTTGGGATTGGCGATTTCTCAAAAATGTGTGAACGCGCTTTAGTGTTGAAAATGACCTTTCCGCAGTTGCCACTGTGACTGGAATTGACGTTAATAATTTTGCTAAAATATGAACTTGCTTAAAACCGTTTGCGACATAAGGCCGTTTTTGAAAATAATCGAGAATTTTACTAGGATTCGCGTTTTTAAACTCATCTGAAGAATAAATAACTTTTAGCTCATTTTTCAACTTTATTCTGTCGAAAAATTGACCGTGATATTCAATAAGTGAGTCAAAATTTTTATCGGGAAAATTTGACTTGAATTTAGAAAAATAATTCGGTTCAAGCAACTCTAAAAATGAAAGATCTTTAAACGAATGGAATCGATCTCGAATTTGCCCGAGAATAACATCTATAATCTCCCGAAATATCCGCCGTAAATTTTGTAAAGGATCTATCGCATTTCCACATTTCTTACGTGGTGGCTGATATTCTGCTGTAACTGTCGAATAGAAATTATCAAACTTTTTAGAAAAGTCATTTTCAAGCCAATTTTCAAATTCAATAATTTTTTGGCTTGCATATGAAATGTTTACCACTTTGCTCTGAATAATATTAAATAATATATCAGTTTTCGAAAAAATTTCAGAAAAAATTAACAGATATAATTGAAAATCTGACTCTGCGAATTTTTGTAAGTATATATCGGAAAAAGTCAAGGAATCGCCATCCCAGTGTTGAGAACCATTCGAAATTGTCTCAAAAACTGTACAAATTTCATGCTTATGTTCAAATATAACGTTAATAATACGCGAATGATAATGCCAACGCGTTTTGGAAACCGATGGTAAACGACGATTTACTATATTTGCAAAAAGGTCCGACCTTTTAGTGGATGTATTAAAAAATGATGCGATTTTATTGATGTGCGCGAAAAATAATTTAATTTCCGGAATAAACTCAACTGCTTTAGACAATACTAGATTTAGTGAATGAGCGTAACATGGAACGAAAATTGCCGATTTATGTTTTTCCCGAATTAAAGTCTGAACTCCACGAATTTGAGAACTCATTACTGCTGCGCCATCGTAACATTGTGCAATTAATTTCTTATCGATATTAAAATTTTGCAATTGTTTTAAAATGTGAGAGCTTATTGCTGTAGCTGTACGATTAGCGCTTACATCCAAAAATCCGATAAATCTTTCTTCAATCTCATTTGATATTGTATATCTAAAAATCATCGTTAATTGTTCCCGACCGCTAACATCTGGCGTTTCGTCGACCATTACAGCTACAAATGGAGCCTCCTTTATTTCCAAATTGATTTTATTTCGAACCACATTAGCTATAGCGGAAACAACATCGTTTTGGATTCTATTAGACAAACCCGAAAACGCTGCATTTGCTTTTATAGAATCTATGTGGGACTCAATTATCGGATCGTACAAACTCAAGAAATTTACGGTTTCGGTAAAATTACCACGATTATTTGAAGAAGAGTCTTCATTATTTCCGCGAAAAGGAAGCTCCTGTTTTGCCAAAAAAATTACAGTATCGATTAAACGTTTCAAAATATTACGATTACGCTCAACTTTTTCATTATGCAAACTTACAGATATTGCCACCTGGTTACTAAGCATAAACTCTATACGCTGAGAACCAAAATTATCTAATTTAATTAACGACTGAAGATGTTTTTCGGAACTTGAATGCTTTGCTGCTGAGCCCGTAAAATTATTCAAATCACTAAATCCAGCTTTATTCCAAACAGATTTTTCATTCGTGAACAAAAGACACGGCCAGCAAAATAACTTATTTAATTTACAGCTTCCCGTTAACCAAATGTACTTTTCATACGTTTCGATTTGGAATTTTCGCGTAATATTTTTTAATTTAAACTCTAAACTAAGATCTGGCTTCGGTCTATCCGATTCTATAATTTCTCTTTTCTTGGCAAAGGAAAGAGTTGAAAATCCCGCTTTTAGTACGAAATCCGTCGCGCAGCAATACTCCGACATAATGCGAAAAGAAAACTTACCACTTTTATCACAAATCAAATCAATTAAATCACTACAAACGGTCAAAAAAACTTCAAATCACAATATCAAAATCACCCGATTGCACTGATTTCCTCTTTTAAATTGCAACGGAAAATCCATTGCATAACAAAAACAAAAGCTCTACTGGAAAAATCAAATTCCCATAAACATTCCCTGCATTGGCAACATTTCATTAACAAGCATCATTGGGCTTTATCCCACACACAAAAGCAGTCGCGCCAGTGCTTGACTTGTCTCATTTAAATTTGCGAACAAAACAAAAAAAAAATCGTTGCCCAATGTACTACCGAAATCCAAGATTCCCATTTTCTGGAATCAACATGTCTCTAGTATTTGGATGCACACATGGTACAAGCATCTAAAGATCTAGGCACATTTTCCTATTCTAAGTTTGGTGTCTATGGTGTGCAAAATGTGGGAGGTTTGAATATTATCTAAAGTAATTGAACGAATGTTTTTTAACCAAAAGAAGGCGCGGATCAGAATTTGAATGTGTAAAGGAATATTTGAATGATAATATGTATTCTTCAGCTTAAAGAAAAACATTGACTGAAATGATGATATGTGTATTGGTGTAAGCAAAGTTTATTATTGAATTGCTTATTTCGGTAAGTCAAGCAGTTTGGAATTGCTTACTACGAGTGCACGTCACTGCCGACAAGAGATCTTCTTTGGAATCTTCAATAGAAAAGTAATATTTATCTAGTTCACTATCATCATAATCATCGTGGCGCAACAGCCCGACGTCGGGCTTTGGCCGCCTGGATCGTTTCCCTCCAATTATCTCGGCCACGTGACCGCGTTCTCCAATCTTTGAAACCCATTAGTTTCTCGGCGTCGGCATATACTGAGCTTCCCCAACAAGCTCTCGGTCTTCCTTGCTGACTCGCCCGTCGACTCGTCGTCCGTTCATTGCTTGTTTATGCATGCGAATATCGTCCATTCGTTGTACATGCCCTGCCGTTGGAAGACGAGGTAGTTTGACGATTTTTGAAACTTCCAGTTCATCGTACACTTCATACAACTCATGGTTGTACCGGATGAACTATTCATCTCGGTCGTAAACTTTTCCGAAAATTCGTCGAAGCACTTTCCGTTCGAATGGTTTTAGAATATTTTCGGAGGCTTGGGTTAAAGTCCAGGTTTCGCAGCAGTAGCATAGCGTCGTATGATGGGTTTATATACGCGAAGCTTCGTGTATCTGTGCCAATGCTTCGATTTCATTGTGGGAAGGACCGAGAAGAAAGTTTTATTTGCTAGCTGTATCCGTCGCTTGATTTAGTCAGTTTCGTTGGCGTCCTTTGACAGGTTCCTACCCAGGTATGTAAAGTTTTCTACGAATTCGATGCTGAGGTCCCTACGTTGACGTTCGATTTTACTGCCGATCCAGTTATTGATTCCATCATTATTTTTGTTTTATCCTCGTTGATGCGTAGTCCAATTTCTTTCGCAGCGTTGCCAAGAGTAGGCAGAAGTTCTTCTGCGTCGGTCAGTTTTCGGGACACGATATTGATGTCGTCTGCACACGCTATCGATTGTGTCCGTATCCATTATCCGAATGGCGTATTCAAGTGCTAGGTTCAAGAACGTCGCCGCCAGTCCATCGCCCTGCTTCAAACCAGTACGCGCTTCAAAAGGATCAGTCAACCTATTCTGGATCCTGACTTCTGAGGCGGAGTTGGTCATCGTCATCTCTGTTAGACGTATTGGTTTTGCTGGTATTCCAAATTGTAGCATGATGTTACACCACGATCGATACTGTCGTGTGCTTGCTTAAAGTCGACTAAGATTTGGTTCACGTCAAGGTTGTACTCCCAGCACTTTTGCAGGCTTAGCTTAACCGTAGAAAGCTTGTCGGAGCGATGTGGTCTGGAACCGCTTTGATACCCGCCAATAATTCGTTTGGCATAGTATTCTCCAGAATTTTCATCAATATTTTGTAGGACGTACAGACTAGTGAAATGCCTGTGTAATTCTCACACCGCAATTTATCTCCCTTTTCGTGGATGGGACAGATGATGCTCCTGTGCCAATCGTCCGGGATCACCTCGTCCTCCCCGATTTGCAGAAGTAGTTGGTGTATGTATTTAATATACCCGTTCCACCGGATCTCAGCAGCTCAGCTGGAATCCCGTCAGTGCCGAGCTCTTTATTTGGTTTGAGTGATCGCAGGGCCAGATCAACTTCGTCTACTGTCGGAGGTTGTGTAGTAGGGCTATTATCAATAACAATACCATCGATTTGGGCTTCTTGTGTCGGGACCTAAGATGTTGGATTCAGAACCTCTTCAAAATATTATGCCCATCGTTTATTGATGCCAACAGTGTCGCTGATGATAGCCGTTCTTAATTGTATTTACTAGTCTTTATGCTTGTCTGGAGTTTCTATTAGCTAGGTTTTCATTAATGTTCAGCGACTGCTCGTCAAAATATTCCCGTTTCCTAGTCTTATTATTTTATTCGATATTCGCCGTAGCTCGTCATATTTTTCTATTTTGGCTTTAGTTGCGAAAAGAAAACTTACCACTTTTATCACAAATCAAATCAATTAAATCACTACAAACGGTCAAAAAAACTTCAAATCACAATATCAAAATCACCCGATTGCACTGATTTCCTCTTTTAAATTGCAACGGAAAATCCATTGCATAACAAAAACAAAAGCTCTACTGGAAAAATCAAATTCCCATAAACATTCCCTGCATTGGCAACATTTCATTAACAAGCATCATTGGGCTTTATCCCACACACAAAAGCAGTCGCGCCAGTGCTTGACTTGTCTCATTTAAATTTGCGAACAAAACAAAAAAAAAATCGTTGCCCAATGTACTACCGAAATCCAAGATTCCCATTTTCTGGAATCAACATGTCTCTAGTATTTGGATGCACACATGGTACAAGCATCTAAAGATCTAGGCACATTTTCCTATTCTAAGTTTGGTGTCTATGGTGTGCAAAATGTGGGAGGTTTGAATATTATCTAAAGTAATTGAACGAATGTTTTTTAACCAAAAGAAGGCGCGGATCAGAATTTGAATGTGTAAAGGAATATTTGAATGATAATATGTATTCTTCAGCTTAAAGAAAAACATTGACTGAAATGATGATATGTGTATTGGTGTAAGCAAAGTTTATTATTGAATTGCTTATTTCGGTAAGTCAAGCAGTTTGGAATTGCTTACTACGAGTGCACGTCACTGCCGACAAGAGATCTTCTTTGGAATCTTCAATAGAAAAGTAATATTTATCTAGTTCACTATCATCATAATCATCGTGGCGCAACAGCCCGACGTCGGGCTTTGGCCGCCTGGATCGTTTCCCTCCAATTATCTCGGCCACGTGACCGCGTTCTCCAATCTTTGAAACCCATTAGTTTCTCGGCGTCGGCATATACTGAGCTTCCCCAACAAGCTCTCGGTCTTCCTTGCTGACTCGCCCGTCGACTCGTCGTCCGTTCATTGCTTGTTTATGCATGCGAATATCGTCCATTCGTTGTACATGCCCTGCCGTTGGAAGACGAGGTAGTTTGACGATTTTTGAAACTTCCAGTTCATCGTACACTTCATACAACTCATGGTTGTACCGGATGAACTATTCATCTCGGTCGTAAACTTTTCCGAAAATTCGTCGAAGCACTTTCCGTTCGAATGGTTTTAGAATATTTTCGGAGGCTTGGGTTAAAGTCCAGGTTTCGCAGCAGTAGCATAGCGTCGTATGATGGGTTTATATACGCGAAGCTTCGTGTATCTGTGCCAATGCTTCGATTTCATTGTGGGAAGGACCGAGAAGAAAGTTTTATTTGCTAGCTGTATCCGTCGCTTGATTTAGTCAGTTTCGTTGGCGTCCTTTGACAGGTTCCTACCCAGGTATGTAAAGTTTTCTACGAATTCGATGCTGAGGTCCCTACGTTGACGTTCGATTTTACTGCCGATCCAGTTATTGATTCCATCATTATTTTTGTTTTATCCTCGTTGATGCGTAGTCCAATTTCTTTCGCAGCGTTGCCAAGAGTAGGCAGAAGTTCTTCTGCGTCGGTCAGTTTTCGGGACACGATATTGATGTCGTCTGCACACGCTATCGATTGTGTCCGTATCCATTATCCGAATGGCGTATTCAAGTGCTAGGTTCAAGAACGTCGCCGCCAGTCCATCGCCCTGCTTCAAACCAGTACGCGCTTCAAAAGGATCAGTCAACCTATTCTGGATCCTGACTTCTGAGGCGGAGTTGGTCATCGTCATCTCTGTTAGACGTATTGGTTTTGCTGGTATTCCAAATTGTAGCATGATGTTACACCACGATCGATACTGTCGTGTGCTTGCTTAAAGTCGACTAAGATTTGGTTCACGTCAAGGTTGTACTCCCAGCACTTTTGCAGGCTTAGCTTAACCGTAGAAAGCTTGTCGGAGCGATGTGGTCTGGAACCGCTTTGATACCCGCCAATAATTCGTTTGGCATAGTATTCTCCAGAATTTTCATCAATATTTTGTAGGACGTACAGACTAGTGAAATGCCTGTGTAATTCTCACACCGCAATTTATCTCCCTTTTCGTGGATGGGACAGATGATGCTCCTGTGCCAATCGTCCGGGATCACCTCGTCCTCCCCGATTTGCAGAAGTAGTTGGTGTATGTATTTAATATACCCGTTCCACCGGATCTCAGCAGCTCAGCTGGAATCCCGTCAGTGCCGAGCTCTTTATTTGGTTTGAGTGATCGCAGGGCCAGATCAACTTCGTCTACTGTCGGAGGTTGTGTAGTAGGGCTATTATCAATAACAATACCATCGATTTGGGCTTCTTGTGTCGGGACCTAAGATGTTGGATTCAGAACCTCTTCAAAATATTATGCCCATCGTTTATTGATGCCAACAGTGTCGCTGATGATAGCCGTTCTTAATTGTATTTACTAGTCTTTATGCTTGTCTGGAGTTTCTATTAGCTAGGTTTTCATTAATGTTCAGCGACTGCTCGTCAAAATATTCCCGTTTCCTAGTCTTATTATTTTATTCGATATTCGCCGTAGCTCGTCATATTTTTCTATTTTGGCTTTAGTTGCGAAAAGAAAACTTACCACTTTTATCACAAATCAAATCAATTAAATCACTACAAACGGTCAAAAAAACTTCAAATCACAATATCAAAATCACCCGATTGCACTGATTTCCTCTTTTAAATTGCAACGGAAAATCCATTGCATAACAAAAACAAAAGCTCTACTGGAAAAATCAAATTCCCATAAACATTCCCTGCATTGGCAACATTTCATTAACAAGCATCATTGGGCTTTATCCCACACACAAAAGCAGTCGCGCCAGTGCTTGACTTGTCTCATTTAAATTTGCGAACAAAACAAAAAAAAAATCGTTGCCCAATGTACTACCGAAATCCAAGATTCCCATTTTCTGGAATCAACATGTCTCTAGTATTTGGATGCACACATGGTACAAGCATCTAAAGATCTAGGCACATTTTCCTATTCTAAGTTTGGTGTCTATGGTGTGCAAAATGTGGGAGGTTTGAATATTATCTAAAGTAATTGAACGAATGTTTTTTAACCAAAAGAAGGCGCGGATCAGAATTTGAATGTGTAAAGGAATATTTGAATGATAATATGTATTCTTCAGCTTAAAGAAAAACATTGACTGAAATGATGATATGTGTATTGGTGTAAGCAAAGTTTATTATTGAATTGCTTATTTCGGTAAGTCAAGCAGTTTGGAATTGCTTACTACGAGTGCACGTCACTGCCGACAAGAGATCTTCTTTGGAATCTTCAATAGAAAAGTAATATTTATCTAGTTCACTATCATCATAATCATCGTGGCGCAACAGCCCGACGTCGGGCTTTGGCCGCCTGGATCGTTTCCCTCCAATTATCTCGGCCACGTGACCGCGTTCTCCAATCTTTGAAACCCATTAGTTTCTCGGCGTCGGCATATACTGAGCTTCCCCAACAAGCTCTCGGTCTTCCTTGCTGACTCGCCCGTCGACTCGTCGTCCGTTCATTGCTTGTTTATGCATGCGAATATCGTCCATTCGTTGTACATGCCCTGCCGTTGGAAGACGAGGTAGTTTGACGATTTTTGAAACTTCCAGTTCATCGTACACTTCATACAACTCATGGTTGTACCGGATGAACTATTCATCTCGGTCGTAAACTTTTCCGAAAATTCGTCGAAGCACTTTCCGTTCGAATGGTTTTAGAATATTTTCGGAGGCTTGGGTTAAAGTCCAGGTTTCGCAGCAGTAGCATAGCGTCGTATGATGGGTTTATATACGCGAAGCTTCGTGTATCTGTGCCAATGCTTCGATTTCATTGTGGGAAGGACCGAGAAGAAAGTTTTATTTGCTAGCTGTATCCGTCGCTTGATTTAGTCAGTTTCGTTGGCGTCCTTTGACAGGTTCCTACCCAGGTATGTAAAGTTTTCTACGAATTCGATGCTGAGGTCCCTACGTTGACGTTCGATTTTACTGCCGATCCAGTTATTGATTCCATCATTATTTTTGTTTTATCCTCGTTGATGCGTAGTCCAATTTCTTTCGCAGCGTTGCCAAGAGTAGGCAGAAGTTCTTCTGCGTCGGTCAGTTTTCGGGACACGATATTGATGTCGTCTGCACACGCTATCGATTGTGTCCGTATCCATTATCCGAATGGCGTATTCAAGTGCTAGGTTCAAGAACGTCGCCGCCAGTCCATCGCCCTGCTTCAAACCAGTACGCGCTTCAAAAGGATCAGTCAACCTATTCTGGATCCTGACTTCTGAGGCGGAGTTGGTCATCGTCATCTCTGTTAGACGTATTGGTTTTGCTGGTATTCCAAATTGTAGCATGATGTTACACCACGATCGATACTGTCGTGTGCTTGCTTAAAGTCGACTAAGATTTGGTTCACGTCAAGGTTGTACTCCCAGCACTTTTGCAGGCTTAGCTTAACCGTAGAAAGCTTGTCGGAGCGATGTGGTCTGGAACCGCTTTGATACCCGCCAATAATTCGTTTGGCATAGTATTCTCCAGAATTTTCATCAATATTTTGTAGGACGTACAGACTAGTGAAATGCCTGTGTAATTCTCACACCGCAATTTATCTCCCTTTTCGTGGATGGGACAGATGATGCTCCTGTGCCAATCGTCCGGGATCACCTCGTCCTCCCCGATTTGCAGAAGTAGTTGGTGTATGTATTTAATATACCCGTTCCACCGGATCTCAGCAGCTCAGCTGGAATCCCGTCAGTGCCGAGCTCTTTATTTGGTTTGAGTGATCGCAGGGCCAGATCAACTTCGTCTACTGTCGGAGGTTGTGTAGTAGGGCTATTATCAATAACAATACCATCGATTTGGGCTTCTTGTGTCGGGACCTAAGATGTTGGATTCAGAACCTCTTCAAAATATTATGCCCATCGTTTATTGATGCCAACAGTGTCGCTGATGATAGCCGTTCTTAATTGTATTTACTAGTCTTTATGCTTGTCTGGAGTTTCTATTAGCTAGGTTTTCATTAATGTTCAGCGACTGCTCGTCAAAATATTCCCGTTTCCTAGTCTTATTATTTTATTCGATATTCGCCGTAGCTCGTCATATTTTTCTATTTTGGCTTTAGTTGCGAAAAGAAAACTTACCACTTTTATCACAAATCAAATCAATTAAATCACTACAAACGGTCAAAAAAACTTCAAATCACAATATCAAAATCACCCGATTGCACTGATTTCCTCTTTTAAATTGCAACGGAAAATCCATTGCATAACAAAAACAAAAGCTCTACTGGAAAAATCAAATTCCCATAAACATTCCCTGCATTGGCAACATTTCATTAACAAGCATCATTGGGCTTTATCCCACACACAAAAGCAGTCGCGCCAGTGCTTGACTTGTCTCATTTAAATTTGCGAACAAAACAAAAAAAAAATCGTTGCCCAATGTACTACCGAAATCCAAGATTCCCATTTTCTGGAATCAACATGTCTCTAGTATTTGGATGCACACATGGTACAAGCATCTAAAGATCTAGGCACATTTTCCTATTCTAAGTTTGGTGTCTATGGTGTGCAAAATGTGGGAGGTTTGAATATTATCTAAAGTAATTGAACGAATGTTTTTTAACCAAAAGAAGGCGCGGATCAGAATTTGAATGTGTAAAGGAATATTTGAATGATAATATGTATTCTTCAGCTTAAAGAAAAACATTGACTGAAATGATGATATGTGTATTGGTGTAAGCAAAGTTTATTATTGAATTGCTTATTTCGGTAAGTCAAGCAGTTTGGAATTGCTTACTACGAGTGCACGTCACTGCCGACAAGAGATCTTCTTTGGAATCTTCAATAGAAAAGTAATATTTATCTAGTTCACTATCATCATAATCATCGTGGCGCAACAGCCCGACGTCGGGCTTTGGCCGCCTGGATCGTTTCCCTCCAATTATCTCGGCCACGTGACCGCGTTCTCCAATCTTTGAAACCCATTAGTTTCTCGGCGTCGGCATATACTGAGCTTCCCCAACAAGCTCTCGGTCTTCCTTGCTGACTCGCCCGTCGACTCGTCGTCCGTTCATTGCTTGTTTATGCATGCGAATATCGTCCATTCGTTGTACATGCCCTGCCGTTGGAAGACGAGGTAGTTTGACGATTTTTGAAACTTCCAGTTCATCGTACACTTCATACAACTCATGGTTGTACCGGATGAACTATTCATCTCGGTCGTAAACTTTTCCGAAAATTCGTCGAAGCACTTTCCGTTCGAATGGTTTTAGAATATTTTCGGAGGCTTGGGTTAAAGTCCAGGTTTCGCAGCAGTAGCATAGCGTCGTATGATGGGTTTATATACGCGAAGCTTCGTGTATCTGTGCCAATGCTTCGATTTCATTGTGGGAAGGACCGAGAAGAAAGTTTTATTTGCTAGCTGTATCCGTCGCTTGATTTAGTCAGTTTCGTTGGCGTCCTTTGACAGGTTCCTACCCAGGTATGTAAAGTTTTCTACGAATTCGATGCTGAGGTCCCTACGTTGACGTTCGATTTTACTGCCGATCCAGTTATTGATTCCATCATTATTTTTGTTTTATCCTCGTTGATGCGTAGTCCAATTTCTTTCGCAGCGTTGCCAAGAGTAGGCAGAAGTTCTTCTGCGTCGGTCAGTTTTCGGGACACGATATTGATGTCGTCTGCACACGCTATCGATTGTGTCCGTATCCATTATCCGAATGGCGTATTCAAGTGCTAGGTTCAAGAACGTCGCCGCCAGTCCATCGCCCTGCTTCAAACCAGTACGCGCTTCAAAAGGATCAGTCAACCTATTCTGGATCCTGACTTCTGAGGCGGAGTTGGTCATCGTCATCTCTGTTAGACGTATTGGTTTTGCTGGTATTCCAAATTGTAGCATGATGTTACACCACGATCGATACTGTCGTGTGCTTGCTTAAAGTCGACTAAGATTTGGTTCACGTCAAGGTTGTACTCCCAGCACTTTTGCAGGCTTAGCTTAACCGTAGAAAGCTTGTCGGAGCGATGTGGTCTGGAACCGCTTTGATACCCGCCAATAATTCGTTTGGCATAGTATTCTCCAGAATTTTCATCAATATTTTGTAGGACGTACAGACTAGTGAAATGCCTGTGTAATTCTCACACCGCAATTTATCTCCCTTTTCGTGGATGGGACAGATGATGCTCCTGTGCCAATCGTCCGGGATCACCTCGTCCTCCCCGATTTGCAGAAGTAGTTGGTGTATGTATTTAATATACCCGTTCCACCGGATCTCAGCAGCTCAGCTGGAATCCCGTCAGTGCCGAGCTCTTTATTTGGTTTGAGTGATCGCAGGGCCAGATCAACTTCGTCTACTGTCGGAGGTTGTGTAGTAGGGCTATTATCAATAACAATACCATCGATTTGGGCTTCTTGTGTCGGGACCTAAGATGTTGGATTCAGAACCTCTTCAAAATATTATGCCCATCGTTTATTGATGCCAACAGTGTCGCTGATGATAGCCGTTCTTAATTGTATTTACTAGTCTTTATGCTTGTCTGGAGTTTCTATTAGCTAGGTTTTCATTAATGTTCAGCGACTGCTCGTCAAAATATTCCCGTTTCCTAGTCTTATTATTTTATTCGATATTCGCCGTAGCTCGTCATATTTTTCTATTTTGGCTTTAGTTGCACGTTGAATATATTGTCTGTAGGCCTCGTTCTTTGCACAAGGGGCTAGGGCAATTGAGAATGTGGCGTATGCTGGGCTGGGAGGCGCTGGACTATGAAACGAGCAGTTGTATGGGTTCAAAGCCCGGTAAGTGTAGAAAAACTTCACATTTCTTTCAATCTCCGTGCTATTCTCTCTATATATGTTATTACAGACGAGCGGTTTGTCGAGCATAAATTCGATGGAAATTACAGAAGGCAAAAATAAAAAAAACAAATGCGCGGTACAGAGACTCGAAAAAAAAAAACTGTTGTGTATTAATTTGTTTGCCGAGTTTATAATTTTCTTATATCTTTCTAATGTCGTTCTTATGTCTTTCTCGTATATTTCTTTAAGAAATTTGATATCTTTCTTATACTACTCAATTGCCCTAGCCCCTTGTGGGGCATAGCGCGTCAACTGTTCCAATTTATGAGCTTTCTTGAGTCAAACCACTTCTTTAGCGATCGACAATACGGTTTCCGTTCTTTGCACTCCACCGGAGACTTAATGACATATCTCACCGAAAGATGGAATCGATGAATGCATCAATTTGGTGAAGCTAAAATTATTGCCCTCGACATTTTGAAAGCTTTTGACAGAGTTTGGCATCCGACTCTTCTAAAATAGCTAAACTCCAGGGTTTTGGTCTGGACCCAAAATTAGCTGAATGGATTGAAAGTTTCCTCCATGGTCGTTCACTTTGAGGCATCCTTGATGGAGTTAAATCGAATTGCAATACTACCAACGCGCGGTCTCTCAAAATTCCGTCCTATCACAAACGCTTTTTCTTCTGTTCATCAACGATCTTTTTAGTGTGACATCAAACCCAATTCACAATTTCGCAGATGACAGCACCCTTGATTCTATTTATACTTTTAATTCTGCAGCTCATCATCATCATAGCGCGACAGCCCGACGTCGGGCCTTGGCCGCCTGGATCGTTGTACTCCAATTATCTCGGTCACGTGACCGCGTCCTCCAATTTGGGAAGCCCAGTAGCTCTTCGGCGTCCACATATACTGAGCTCTCCCAACGAGATCTCGGTCGACTAGGCTGTCTCGCTCCGTCGACTCGTTTTGCATTCATTACTATCTTTGGCATGCGATCATCGTCC
The DNA here is from genome assembly GCA_964017055.1 of Chloromyia formosa. Taxonomy (NCBI): domain Eukaryota; kingdom Metazoa; phylum Arthropoda; class Insecta; order Diptera; family Stratiomyidae; genus Chloromyia; species Chloromyia formosa. The sequence continues at coordinate 102,374,264 of OZ024815.1, read as the reverse complement.
ATTCGTTGTACATGCCCTGCCCATTGAAGGCGTTGTAGTTTTACAATTTTCGAAACTTCCAGCTCATCGTACAGTTCAAACAACTCATGGTTGTGCCGGATGCGGCATCCATCTCGATTGCAAACAGCGCCGAAAATTCGCCGTAAAACCTTACGTTCAAATGTGCCTAGCAGGTTTCCGGAGGCTTGAGTTAGTGTCCATGCTTCGCAGCCATAGCATAGCACTGGTCGTATAATGGTTTTGCACACGCGGAGCTTCGTGTTTCTGTGCACATGCTTCGATTTCATTATGGGGAGAGCCGAGCTGACTCGGACTGCAGCTGACTTTTGGAAAAATTATACATCTGTCAACCGAGATCGCATGCCTGACTCGGTGTGGTGTATTAACGTCAATGGAAATAATGTCAATTGACTTTATTTCACCCTTGAAAGTGAAATTATGTCAATTGACCTTATTTCCGTTTTCCAAAGTGCAATAACGTCAATTGACATTATTTCACTTTTATAAGTCAACATTTTTCCCAAAATGTATCTTAGGTAGTCCGCACCTTACGAAGATTCGTACTAACTAAAGCGGAAATCAACTCTGATGTTTCCCAAAGTGTATTTCCGCTTTAGTTAGTACGAATCTTCGTAAGGTTCAGACTACCTAAAGCGGAAATATACTTCGGGTATCTAAAGCGAAAATCAACTCTAAAGTTTCTTAAAGGGTATTTCCGCTTTAGTTAGCACGAATCCAGAAAACCAGTTCGGAAAATCTCACATAAATAAATACTATAACGTGAAAGTAAAACATCCTAAAAATTCAGATACTTACATGGCCAAGATGTTCAGTATGCATTATTAGCAGCTGTTGATAACCGCAAGATGGTATAACGTTACTTTTAAACCTAAACAACTCTACGACCTGATATCAGAAGTTGACTTTATTGCACTTTGGGAGTTGACATTATTTCTCTTTGGAAAAACGAAATAATGTCAATTGACGTTATTTCACTTTTAGATGGGAAATAGCGTCAATTGACATTATTTCCATTGACGTTAATACACCACACCGCCTGACTCACTAAATAGAGATATTTCAAATGTTATTGCATAGGGGAATGAATCGAGTAGAGTTTAATGCCTCCAAACTCAATGTTGTCTAATTTCCAATAAACGACGTGCCCCATCTACCGCCCATTCTCGTCGATGGTGTCAGTATTACTGACTCGCCCACACTGAACGTACTAGGAATAAACATCTCCAGTAAATTAAACTGGTCTGACCACATCTTCTACATTGCAAAAAATGCAATGAAGTGTCTGGGTTTCATGAATCGCTGTAAAAGATACTTTACACCATCAGATTTGGCGCAAATTTATAAGACCGGCATAAGACCATCCTCAGTTTCTTGAGTTCAGTAATAGTCGTACCGTTCAATTCTATGATTCATTTGTATCGAGAATGTGGAACAACCTACCATCTTTTGTTATCCCCTGCAGTTATGACCTGCAAAAGTTTAAACGAAACGTACACCAATTCCTCATTCAAACCCACCCAATCCCAGCCCCACTACCCTATTTTCCTCCCCGCCCAGGCTGTGCACTCCCAACAAATTGTATCCCCTATGCTTTATCATAAACATAAAATAATACAAATATGCATATAATTACATAAACTTTGTTAACATCCAGGACATCCAGAAAACCTTAAGGCGCGTTTTTTGAACAGCGGTGGGGAGCACAGCAGATCAACACCATATAATTGTGGTTAATTGCATTGACCCCTCCAAAGGCATGGGCGCGTCAACATCTCTAGCATTTCTTTGACGTGTTGACGTTTCGATAGCAAATCTACTTTTCGGAAGTGCAGTTACTAGCATGCACCTCCAATCCACGCCGTCTTGGTACTGACAAGCTCAGAGCACTGTGAGAGTTCTATTAGCACCCACAGCCAGTTTCTGATCGAGTCGAGATTTGAGCTCCGAGCTTTAGATTAGTATCGTAGAGCGGTGACCGAATGACCACGGCCGTCGAGCGCGGTACAATTGCACTAACAATTTGATCTGCGGTGCTCTGGATAGACGGTTAGTTCAGGAATTCTACTCCGTTTTATAGTTCCGCGTTTTGAAATGCAGGCGACGCAAGAGTCGAGGTTTTCGAGTGTTACTGCCAACTTCATTATAATTGAACTATCATACTGGATCTAATAACACAACCGACTTTGGTGGTGTTTTCTTATTCGAAAACAAAAATATTTTTTTTTCATGGGTCTTTATCGATGCGCTTCAATGAAATACTGCAAGGTTTATGTATTTTGAAAAAAATCATCAGTACAGGCATACCCCGATATAAGTCGTTTCGCTTTAAGTCATTTCGCACTTGAGTCGTCAAATAATTCCCACCCCTCCCCGATTAACGACTATTCTGCTTCATACTTACGTCGATCCTCGAAATTCGAAAATTTACAATATAATCGGTCGCGGTTCTAAAAACACTCTGGATCAAGAATCTGACTTTTTTGATTTCGGTAAAATATTAACCGAGAAATGTCAATTTTTGGATCAAAATACTTTTTGGATCCAGAGGGAATATTTTCAGATCCAAAAATTGACAGTTCCCGGTACATATTTGACCGGAGGGGAAAGCATCATGAAGGACAAATCGAAAAAGACAGATTCTCGGTCCTGGTGTTGTTGTTGTAGCAACGCCTGCTGGTGTTGAAGGGGTTTGGCAGCCCTTGGCAGTCGCCGAAAGGGTCGCTGCGGTGCGTAGAACCGGCTGCCGTGGGATTATGATCAGAGGGCTTGCTTTCATAACGGCGACCAATGCATTTAAGATTGCGCTATTTGCTTTTGAATGGGGTACAATTGGGCTTAAAGGCTTCTTGACAAAAATCGTTTACGATTCGTGGCTCTTACAGACCTTCAAATGGGAAGAAACAGTTTCTTTTACGTTGAAAAGTCGAATACTTTTATAATTTGTGATAAATTACGCATGAAAAATTATAATTTGAATGCTTTGGCTTTACGTTTATATGGTCATAATTAGCCGAAATTAAAGAATTATGGTGAAAGAGTGTTAGCACAATTTGAACGCAATAGAACAGAGATGATTTTAATGTAACAAAATTAATGTGTTATGCAGGTGAAAATTCGAAAAATAAAAGAAAATCGGATAAGTTTTGAAAATTTTAAGAAATTAAAGCAACAATTTTTACTTTTAAGAGCTGTATTTAGTAAATAATTTATCATATTTTCATGGGCTGAATTTATTATTTTAGGATGAAGTATTATAACTGTCATGCGGTCTTATTGCATCATTCTACGTGCCGTAAGACGAGTTACAGAATGTGAGGTTGGCGATTATTTATTATTATTTATTATTTTTAAATTTTGCCGAGAACTGCATGATGAACAACGTGGTAAAGAGCTTATCCGGTCAAACTGAGTCACCTTGTTTGCTAATAATTAGGTGCCCCAAACAGACAAGCTTTTTAACATGCAATTAGACGAAACTGGTATTTTCTCGAAGTCGATGCCATCCAGAATATTCTTATCTGTGGAGATGATTATTGGCTCCCGGATTCAGATCATCATTTAATTGCTTCTTAGAAGGAATACATTTGAGGATTTCCAGCTCCATGAATTTCCAGACGAAGATTACCAATAATTTGATACAGAGGTTGCCTTTCGGTATTGGACAACCCTAGTGTTGCAATCTGGCAACTGACAGCTCTATCGTAAAGTTTGACATTTTTGAGGTTATACGTACTCAGAACGTTTTGACATACGAGCGCTATTTGTGTTTTTTACAGTAACTTAAAAGATTAATCTCGGTCAAATAATGGAATTCAATCGTGAACATTTTCGTGCGATTATTTTTTACAACTTTCGACGTGGATTAACTCAGCAACAGTGCATGGATGAACTGAATTCAATTTTTGGCGATGAAGCTCCATCAAGGACCCGTGTTTATCGATGGTATGGTGAATTCAATCGAGGTCGTAGTTCACTCCAAAACGAATTTCGTGAAGGTCGTCCAAAATCAGTTGTTGTTCCGGAAACCATTGATGCTGTGCGCGAACTGATATTGCAAGATCGTCATGTGACCTATCGTGAGATTGAGACAACCTTAGGCATTAGTGGGCCCACCATACATTCAATATTGCATGAACATTTGACTGTCAAAAAAATTAGTTCGCGTTGGATCCCACACAATTTGTCAATCGCTCAAAAAAAGGCTCGTGTCGATTGGTCGAAAGAAATGCTCAAAAAAAAAAAACGATCGCGGTGCTTCGAAACACGTCTATGACATCGTGACAGGTGATGAATCGTGGATTTACGCGTATGAGCCCGAAAGTAAACTGCAGTCGACTGTATGGGTGTTTCAAGATGAGCCAAACCCAACAAAAGTTGTTCGCGCACGAAGCACTTCCAAGCAAATGGTCGCCTGTTTTTTCGGAAAAACTGGACATGTCGCAACCGTACCACTAGAACAACGCAGAACAGTCAATTCTGAGTGGTACACAACCATTTGTTTGCCAGTTGTCTTCCAAGAAATCAGGATAACCAACCGCCGAAGACGGATCACTCTTCACCACGACAATGCGAGCTCTCACACATCAGCTCAAACAACTGCATTTTTGAGCACTCAAAACATAGATTTGATGAGTCATCCGGCGTATAGTCATGACTTGGCACCGAATGACTTCTTTTTATTCCCGTACGTAAAAAACAAACTTAGAGGTCAACGTTTTTCAACACCTGAAGAAGCGGTTGCTGCGTTCAGAATGAATGTTTTGGAGACACCTCAATCAGAGTGGCAAAAGTGCTTTGACAATTGGTTCAAACGCATGCAAAAGTGTATAGATCTTCATGGGGAATATTTTGAAAAACAATAAAGCGATTTTCAATGATTAATATTTGTTTTTGTTCTCTAATCTAAAATAATATAAAAGGCAACCCTCGTATTTAAACAAAAAGACGTCGATGGCTTGCGTAATAAAGTGGCTCAAAAATTATTTTTGTTTAGCCGTGAAAGACTATTGTCTTTAAAATAACTTGTCGTAAAAGGTACTACCCATTGTGGACAATGAACCTTTGCATCAAGTCAACTTAAGCCCCACATAGACGGAGCGGTCCATCGGCTGATCAATCGCCCGATGGATCACCACAAAACGTCAGTCGGTCAAAATTATATAGAACTGTCAAAAAAATCGCAGACGATAGGCGCATACACAAGCCGATCCATCGGTCGATATCCATATTGGGCGACGGATCGGCCGATCGATCTTTGTGTGTATGGTGGGTCTTAGAGCAGAACATCAAATTTATATTTTTGCCTTCGAACACCATCTCCTTGCTGCAACCTATGGACCAGTAAGTATTTGCTTCTTTCGAGGCTTACTACTTACGCTATTCAATAGCGTGCGGAACCATTTTTCGGTCGCGTCGAATCATCTCACTTTCAAAGGAAAGTGTGTTAAAAATACGACTAAAAAATAGTTCGGCTCGGTACATAGGACGTCTAGACAACTTATAACCGGAATTGATATATCAGATAGCATTAATGACAATTTGAAGCTTCTACCGATATCAATGCACTGTAAGCAGTCGAGAAAATTCATGAGCCTTGGAAAGGAAGTAAAAACATCCAATATAAATAGATGTATTTTTGTTTTCTGGGATTAACACTTCACATGTACATTTGTGTAGTATTCTACATCACAATATTTCTATTTACTGGTAAATAGTTTATCATAAATAATATTAATAATAAAATTTTTTAATTTAATTTAACTGATACGTTTGCACACAGAAGTTATCAATTGGTTTCGATATAAGTCATTTCAAGTTAAGTCGCTTTCTTCTGGAACGTATCCACGTTTATACCGTAGAACTAAAAGCCGATTTAACTAAATCATTTTATTGTGAGTACTTGTTGGTGGAGTGTTTATACCGACCATACGGAGAGGTACTTCTTCTTCTTCTTTCTCCGTTGACAGCACAGATAAATTTGACAGAATAAATTTGACTACTGGCGTTTCGGGTTCGAATCCCGTCCACGACGACGTTCGTGGCCATGGATGTGCAGGAGGTGCATGCTGGCAACTGCATTCTCCGAAACCAATTAATGCCAACGAAACATCAACTGGGCCACATGGTACAGTTGACGCGCTATGCCCCACAAGGGGTTAGGGCAATTGAGTTATACCGTGGAACTAAAAGGCGATTTAACTAAATTGTTTTAATGTTAGTACTTGTTGGTGGAGTGTTTATACCGACCATACGGAGAGGTACTTCTTCTTCTTCTTTCTCCGTTGACAGCACAGATAAATTTGACAGATATTCATTTTACGATAGAAAAAGACTTTTTCTTGCCCATGATCACGCGTCGCTTTCCTGAAATTGCTAACAAATCAAACGCCGAACAAAAAAAGAAAACGACAACAAAGGAAACGTCAACCACCGGGTCAAAATAAGCGATGACAGCGACATATACCCAATTTTTTTAGTCCAGTTCCGTATCGCAAGTGGAGATAACCCCAATCCAAAGCTAACTAAATCGATACGTTTATATCGTCGAGAGTTAGATCGATTTAGTTAGATCTCAAAGATAGTCCCGCGATATAAACGTAGTGCCTGTCATATATCGGGGTACGCCTGTATAACCATATGAGAGACTAATTGTGAGCATGAGAAATTGCCAATAAGAACTTTTCCTAATATTGCTCTGAATGTTTTTTTTTGCTGCTTGTCCTACTCTGATCTGCTCTTTATCATTTTTGTTGCTGTTTGTCTTAGTCTGATCTGCCATGTATAGTTTTTTCACCGCTTGTCCTGCTTTTATCTGCTCTGTACAAAAATAACGTACATATTGTTTACTTCCATCCCGGTCAGTATTCTTTATTTAGCTCTAGGACTTGATTCATTTTAAATTTGAAAAGTACGATCGGACAACAACCCTTTTGACAAGCAAATTCCCAACAGGCCAGACAACGAAGCAATGCCAATTCCGAACATTGCTCCTGTATAGAAATACTCAGCATAGCTTACAAACAAGAAAGCAAATAATTTGCTGCCTTCTTAATTAATCCGCAATTAAGAAATGTGAAGGTAAAAATGGGAACAAGTCCGTGGAATTCACACAGCGCCGTGCAAAAAGTTGCACAGCGAAATTAACTTGTTCCCTTTAAATTAAATTATTTTGAAACCCGAACGACACAACAACGAACATGCGGACGTGCAACGATGCGACAGACACAACTGGAAACAAGCGCAACAAGCAACATGTTTCAATGTTTCAATAATTCATGATGTTCATGAGCTTCGATGTTATAATTACTACAAACGAGAGAACGAAATTGTATCTTTATCCATGCTCAATCGATCGCCACGAATGGCGCAAAATAAGTTATTTACATATTGTCCCATTGGTACCAGTACCTATTCCAATTGAATTGTTAATGCAGCAAATTCTCGGTGTAGTTGGTATGTCCAAAAGTCGAAAGTGATATATAATTGATAAAAATATGTTGTACCTATCGAAATTACGTGCTGTTGCTGTATTGAACTTTGTGTTGATTAGAATGAACACAAGATTTCAACAGGATATGCCAGAAAGAAAGGAAACAACCTGGGGACATGTTAAACCAAATGGAACTGCGACTGATCGGCCTATATCGGTCTATGTTGTATAGGTGTTAGTCCAGAACTAGGGCTGTCGAACGAGCCTAACCGTACTAATGAAGTTACTTATTTGGTTGGGCGAAAACGAAAAAATGTTCTATCCTTCCAGAAAAGTAACTCCAAAATACATTTTTTTTTTTAGAAACTTGACTTTAAATTCGCACGGATTGTGCTGTGGAGTCTATCTATTAATCAATCTGGCAGAAACTACAGCTAAAATTCTAAACTCCCGATTTTTGTATAGGTGATACCTCTGGCTTGCCCCTAAGTGCATTTAAGTAGCCTATTATTAAAAAAAAAAAACCTGAAATGGAATATACTCATCGTCCCCTTTTATTTTCAACTCATGAATATCAATAAAAAGAAACAAGAGGACCCTCATTAACCCCTCCAAAAAGTGACCCTACTTAAACCATTTTTTTTATGAATGACAAAATTTCAAGTATACTGCTTTAGCAGTTGCCCCTTCGTAAGATAATTTCCGGACATACAGACCATACAGGCATAAGATCGATTTTATGAAGGTTTTTTTTTACTCGAAAATCCTTAAAGCCAACTTTTTCCGTTCTGATATTTCCCAGAAATGTGAATACAGTGGAGTGGGTCATTGCGAGTCTAACTCAAAATGACTCAGCCTCGCTATCCACTACCACACAAAAATAATCAGCCTTAAGCCAATTCACACTGTCGCTTGGTTTCGTCCACACCATGGATTTCACTCATCAGGAGCTGCCTTAATATTTCAAAAAGCTAAGTATGAGTAAGGGGGCAAAAAACTATTCCATAGTCCTCTTCGTGGGCACCCCCTGGTAACGGCAGTGTGTCCAACCGCTGACGGCCAAGTCTTAGCGATAAGACAGTTTAGAAAATGGCAGATAGCTGTAGCGTGAATTGCTGACCAACACCTAAGCATCTCAGGTTTAGTAGGATGGAATGAGTTGTGTAGTTGGACCTGCAACAAAGTTGTGTGAACTCCAGCACGCTAATTAAACCATCTGAAGCAGCTATCTTCCGAGGCCATCCCCTGAATGTGGTTAAGCGATGTGCTGATAACTCGTCCTTGTAAAAACCACTCCACGTCAAGAAACCTGGAACAAAAGCTTCGGAGTGGACGGATCAACAACGACAACCACGCAAACGAATAACGAAAATATTTTTTCGGATCTTGAAATGTACGCTCCCTCAACAAACCGGGGGCCGAAAAGGTCCTCTTCCATCAGGTTGAAAAGTACAAACTGAGCATTACTGCAGATCAGGTAACGAATTGGGTTGGCAGCGTGATCAGTGACAAGAAATCGCACATAATTTTTAGAAGTGCAAATCACAAGGAGTCTGGAGTAGCATTTATAGTGTGCGGTTTGCATTAAGACTCGATTCTTCAACCTCTGGCTCATCAATGTGCACGACCCCACTGAAGTCAAATAGTTGGGACGCTAAGCGATTTGACCTTGCAAAATATGATAGAGAAATGCCGTTTGGTATTATTGTTGGTAGTCCCTATATATTCATTTTAAGAGATGGAGTCATCTTGGACCCCGCGACAGAGCGGCTGTGCGGGCGAAAAACCGAAAAATTTGGGCCCTTTTTTTAATATTCTCCTCATAATTTGTAAACGGTACCTCGGATTGAAAAATTTTATAGGATTTAAATTAAAGAGAGACAAATTCTAAATCCAATGCATTGCTTAAAGTTGGAATTCGGTTGAGAAGTATTGTCAAAACCGATAGTCGAAAAACGTCACCTTTCGAGGCTTTGGAGGAAAATCACACTATTTCGCTTTTTAAGCTAACATATCTCTGAAACCAATGCTACAAAAACAAATTGAAATCTCATAAGACAAAAGCTATAGATATTTCTACTTCAAGCTTAACTAGCCCAATTTTTTTCAAATCGGCCCGTTTTTAGTGTAGTTATGAGCAAAAATGCAGAAATAGATTTTAGCGATTTGAGCCTTAATAGCTCTATCTCGATAAATATAACAGCTAAATGTTTAGCCTAAATTCGTAGATATTTTAACCTTCTTTATAAAATTTTTGCTAAGTTTTTTGTCGGATTAATTTAATTAATTGGATAATTAGTTAATTATATGATTTAATTTCTTCCATAATTTCAAAGTTCAAGCAACTTATATGACACTTTAGGTTGGTTCTTAATGTATTTGGTCATTTTGAGTCGAACGAAATCAACGGAAATTCCATACGATCATAATGCCCGGTTCACATTATTCCAGTCCAGTAATCCAGTCCAGCGATCCAGTCCAGTGCTGGACTGGATCATATCGTCTACATGATTCCAGTCCAGTAGTCTGGCGAGTGTGTTGTTGATTTGGTAACTATAGTAACAATGATTTTTGGGCGAGCTGGAATCAAAAAGTAGACCGACAATTCAGTCACTGGACTGGACTGCTGGACTGGATTGCTGGATTGAATTGCTGTCCAGTGCCGGTTCACATTATTCCAGTAGCAGTCCAGCGCTGGACTGGATTACTGGACTGGATTACTGGACTGGATTGGTTACTGGAATAATGTGAACCGGGCATTAGTTCAAAATATATTCACATTTTTCCGGATTGTTTAATTAGTTAAATGAGCTTTTTTGTTAAGTAAGTTGAAAATAAAAGGCTTTTATGCCAGTTTTAGGTTGATTCTTAATGTATTTGTTCATTCTAAGTAGAATAAAAACAACCGTGATTCTATACTATAATTAGTTCAGAAGATATTCACATTTTTCCAGATTTTTCTTATTAGTTAAATAAACTTTTTTTGTAAAATAAATAAGTTGAAAATAAAAAACTTTGATGCAAGTTTGAGGCTGTTTCCTCATTTTGAGTCCAATGAATGAAGGCAACTCCATACAACCGTGATTTTAAAAGATATTCACATCTCCTCAGATTTTTTTATTAGTTAAATGTTTTTTTATTAAATAAGTTTAAAGTAAAAAGTTTTTATTCCACTTTGAGGTTAACTCCTAATGTATTTGATTATTTTGAGTTGAATGAAATCAACCATAATTCCGAACGATAATTAGTTCAAAAAATATTCACATTTTTCCAGATTTGGTTATTAATTCAAAAAGACTTTTTTAATTGATAAGTTTAAAATAAAAGGCTATTTTCTAGCAAAACTTTTATAAACAAGGTTAAAATATCTACGAATTGAGGCTAAACCAAAACTTTTAGCTGTTGTATTTATCGAGATAGAGCTTTTAAGGCTCAAATCGCTAAAAAACCATATAATCGAAGAAACAGTAGTAAATATCGAGGCCGGGATAAAACGATTAAATAACGACGCGAAAGACGATATCCGATCGGGAATTAGTAAAATAATACGTAATAACGTACCGCCAAAGAAACCCCACCGCGACGTTAATATCATACGCGAGCTGCGGGAAAAACCGGTGTACTACCTGAAAGCGGACAAGGGGAATAACGTTGTAGTGTTGGAAAAGGACGCTTATGACAGCGCAGTGGTGGATAAGCTATCGAACGGCAACTACTTCGAATTAAGGATTGACCCGTTGCCACGCTCAATCACGAGAGTGGACAGCGCCCTGAAAGAAGCTAGTGCTGTTTTTGAGGGTATCACACGACTGCGCATGCCAAACCCGTCCTTGCCCAGGATTAGATGCCAGCCAAAAATTCACAAGGAAGGTGAAGAGATGAGGGAAATTATTGCCGACTCAAACTCACCAACCTATAACATCGCGAAGTGGCTAGTGAGTGAGTGCAAGGCCCTGGGAGAGATTCACAGCAAGTACGCAGTGAAGAACTCACAGGAGCTTATCGCGAAACTCCAAACAATCGATAGAATTGATGAGGGGGAGGTGATGGTGTCGTTTGACGTAAAGGCATTGTTCCCCAACACGCCGGTAAATCAAGCTATCTACCAATTCGAACGATGGCTGAACAATCTTGGTACTGCCCCGGAATGGAAGAAGAAAGTTAAAATTTATACAAAGCTTGCACGGCTTTGTATGAATGAGAACTACTTCACGTCCCGGGATAAGTACTACAAGACCACTTCGGGAGTAGCGATGGGCAACCCGCTCTCACCACTACTAACGGAAATGTTCATGACATCAATCGAGGAAGATATTGAGGCAAGGGGAATAATGCCTAGAGTATGGTATAGGTATGTTGACGACGTGTTTGCCGTCGTTGGAGGGGATCAAATAGACCAGGTCCTATCGAGCATAAACAAGATTCACCCCAGAATCACGTTTACGACTGAGATGGAACAAAATGGAGCAATTCCATTCCTGGACTTGATGATCCTTAATAACAACGGAAAACTGGAGTTCGAGATTTACCGAAAACCTACGGCTACCCAGCGAACGATACCATCTACCTCTTGCCACACATTCTCACAAAAAATGGCGGCATACAACAGCATGGTCCACCGACTGGTCAAATACCCTTTAACCGAAGCGGGATACGCGAAAGAGCGCGATTTCATATTGGATACCGCCTTAAAGAACGGGTATAATGCTCAGGACATCAGAAGTTGATCAGGAGGAAAACCATGCTCGAGTATCGATCCTTACATACAACGTTATTCACCCAAGCCAAAGAGGAATCGCTGAGACGTATCAGCATCCCCACATCTCACCTCTTCACTAAAATTAAAAATTTTTTGGTTTCTTTTAATTTACAGGTAGTGGGGTCGAGCAGAAATGCATCCCTCAGGACATTACTGGGCAGCGCGAAAGACCCGTTGAACTTCGACGAGAAAAGCGGGATATACCGGATCCATTGCAATGACTGCAGCAAATGTTACATCGGGCAAGCGAAGCGAATAGTCACGACTAGATTCAACGAACACATCCGAGAAGCCGAAAACTCCAAACGAAATCCGAACCGAACAATTCGATCGTCAGTCGCCGCACACATCATCGAAAAAGGACATACCGTTACCCGCGAAAACTTGGAAATACTTCGACACATCAATAAGCCGTACACCCTGGATCAATGGGAAAGCCTCGAAATCATGCGCGAAAATCCGGAGGAATTATTAAACACGGACCAAGGAAATTGCACTTCGAAACTAATTAAACTCGCCGCGAATAGATGTAGAAAAGCAGGTAGTAAAGGACCCTAAACTGGTGACATATGGCCCCTCACTTTTTAGGACACAGGTATACTTTTTATGGCTCTCGACTACCTGCAACGTTAATGTTAACATTCTTAAATTGTTCTGTAATTTTGCCATTAGGTTTAGTAGCTTGTATACTGAGGAAGGGAGTAAGTTGCTCCCGAAATACATGTATATATAATACACAAAATAAATCTTGTAGTTTGGGGAAAAGCTACGTTTTCTCACATATCTAAAGCACAACTACAAACATCGGACGATACAGATTATATACCATATATGCATTTTCGCTCATAACTACACTAAAAAGGGGCCGATTTAAAAAGTACTGGGCTAGTTAAACTTGAAATAGAAATGTTTTCAACTTTTGTTTATTAAGTTTTTCCATTTGTAGCCTCGGTTTCAGAGATATGTGAACTTGAAAAAAAAAAATTGTGTGATTTTCCTCCAAAGCCTCGAAAGGTGACGTTTTTCGACTATCGGTTTTGACAATACTTCTCAATCGAATTCCAACTTTGAACAATGCATTGGATTTAGAATTTGACGCACTAAAATTTAAATCCTAATAAGTTTTTCGATTCGAAGCACCGTTTACAAATTATGAGGAGAATATTAAAAAAGGGCTCAAATTTTTCGGGTTTTCGCCCGCACAGCCGCTCTGCCGTGGGGTCCAAGATGGCTCCATCTCTTAAAATTAATATATAAGGACCACCAACAATAATACCAAACGGCATTTCTCTATCATATTTTGCAAGACGCAGTAAAAGACGAATTCTACGCCCGGGTTGAGACTCTTTTCGACTCACTTCCAACAAACGACGTCAAACTGCTGCTGGGAGACTTTCACGTGAAAGTCAGAAATGAAAGTGGGCACCGGGGGACCACCGGAGGCCGCAGTCTCCATGAAGAATGTAACGACAACGGCCAGCAACTTGTTGACTTCGCCTACAGTAGAAATCTAGTCGTAAGCTCTACGTGTTTTCCGCATCGACGCATTCACAAGCAGACTTGGAAATTTCCAGATGCACATACCGTCAACCAAATTGATCAAGTCCTCATTTACAGGAGATGGGTGTCTAGTGTGATAGATATCCGCTCCTATCGAGCAGCAAATTGCGACTCAGATCATCACTTGGTGAAGACGACCTACAGATGCAGAATTTCCTCAGTGCACCAATCGAGAATCAGCCCTCCTAAAATCTACGCGGTTGATAAGGTTCTGAACGATTCTACTGCAGTGGCGTATACTACCGCCCTTGAGGAAAGACTATCATCTAATGCTACACAACATTAGCCACACAGGCGTCTATAGGTTCTGGGAAGAACTCAAAGGTACCATCAATGAGGTCGCAGAGAAGGTCGTGGCCCAGCGAATGCAAAATGACCGGTTCGACGGAGAATGAAAAAATCACTTGACGCGAAAAACGAGGCCTATAAACAATCGATTCAACGAGGAACCAGAGCCAAAAGAGAAAAATATGACGATCTACGGCGAATATCGAATAGAATAATTAGATGTAAGAAATGCAAATACTTTGACGAACAGTTGCTGAAGATAATAGGATACCAGACAAGCGTACAAACTAGTAAATACAATTAAGAACGGCTACCAACCCAGGACTAACCTCTGCAAGGACAAGGATGGAAATAGCATCAGCGGCAAAGTTGGCATCAACAATCGATGGGCCTCTTATTTTGAAGAGCTTCTGAACTTAACATCTAACATCCCCACACAATAAGCTCCCGGCGATATTGTTGATCTAAGCCCACCCATGCAACCCCCGACAGTAGAGGAAGTTGATCTCGCGTTGCGGTCACTAAAATGAAATAAAGCGGGCGCTGACGAGATTCCAGCTGAACCGCTAAAATTCGGTGGAACGGGTCTAGTTAATGCCATACATCAATTACTCCTGCGAGTATGGGTGGGCGAGGTAATCCCAGACGATTGACGCAGAAGCATCATCTGTCCAATTCACAAAGAGGGTGATAAACTGCGGTGTGAGAATTACAAGGGCCTATCACTACTCAGTATATACATATTGACGAAAATTCTGGAAAGTAGAATGAAACCGTACGCAGAACGATGGCGAATATCAAGGCCATTTCAGACCTGGTCGCTCCACAACCGATCAGCTCTTTATGGTCAAATTGATACTCCAGAGGTGCTGGGAATACAATGTAGACGTACGCCAAATTCTTGTCGATTTCAAGCAGGCATAGGACAGTATCTATCGTGGAGTACTGTACAACATCAAGCTGTAATTTGGTATCCCGGCAAAATTAGTGCGACTGACAAAGATGACGATGCCCAACTATTTCTCACGGTCAGGATACATAATAGACTTACTGATCTGTTTGAAACAGGCACTGGTTTAAAACAGGGCGATTGACTGGCACCCATGCTCTTCAAACTAGCATGGGAATAAGTTATTCGGGCCATGAATATGGACAATAGCAAGACGCTACTCATCAAGTCGACACAATTAGCAGCGTACGCCGACGACATCAACATCATGTGCAGAAGATTGGCCGATGCAGAAGAGCTTCTGCATTCGCTCGATACCGCTGCAAAAGAAGTTGGACTGCGTATTAACGAGGGTAAAACTAAAATAATGATGCAATCAGAAACACGAAGCTCCGCGTGTACAAAACCATTATACGACCAGTGCTATGCTATGGCTGTGAAGCATGGACCCTAGCTCAAACCTCCGAAAACATGTTAGACACTTTTGAACGTAAGGTTCTACGGCGAATTTTCGGGGCTGTTTGCGATCGAGATGGATGGCGCATCCGTTACAACCATGAGTTGTATGAAATGTACGATGAGCTGCAAGTCTCGAAAATCGTCAAACTACAACGACTTCAATGGGCAGGGCATGTACAAAGAATGGACGATGATCGCATGCCTAAGAGAGTAATGAATGCAGAACGAGTCGACGGAGCGAGACTGCGAGGACGACCGAGATCTCGTTGGGAGAGCTCAGTAGGTGTGGACGCCGCGCAGCTGCTGGGCTCCCAAAATTGGAGGACGCGGTCACGTGACCGAGATAATTGAAGGACAATGATACAGGCGGCCAAGGCCCGACTTCGGGCTGTCGTGCCACGATGATGATGATGATCTATTCGAAACAGGCACTGGTTTGAAACAGGGCGATTGACTGGCACCCATGCTCTTCAATCTAGCACTGGAATACGCTATTCGGGCTATGAATCTTGACAACAGCAATACGCTACTTATCAAGTCGACACAATTAGGAGCGTACGCCGACGACATCAACATCATGTGCCGAAGATTGGCCGACCCAGAAGAACTTCTGCATACGCTCGATGCCGCTGCAAAAGGATTTGGACTGCGTATCAATGAGGGTGAAACTATTATAAAATAATGATGCAATCGACGACAAGGACACCTGCACAATCGAGCATCAATGTGGGGGACCTCAACATCGAGTTCGGTATCGACTTCATATATATTTCGGTTGCAACGTGTCAAGGGACGCCAACGAAACTGACGAAATCAGGCGACGGATACAATTTGTTAATAAGACTTTTTCTCGGTATTCGGAAACACGAAGTTTACGGTGAATTTTTGGGACTGTTTGCGATCGAGATGGATGGCGCATCCAGTACAACCATGAGTTGTATAAAATGTACGATGAGCTGGAAGTTTCGAAAATCGTCAAACTTCAACGAGTTCAATGGGCAGGGCATGTACAATGAATGGATGATAATCGCATGCCATAGAGAGTAGTGAACGCAGAACGAGTTTTACGGAGCGAGACTGCGAATACGACCGATAGCTCGTTGGGAGAGCTCAGTATATTCGGACACCGAGCAGCTACTAGGCTTCCGAAACTGGAGGACGCGGTCACGTGACCGGGATAATTGGAGGATAACGATTCAGACGGCCAAGGTCCGACGTCGGGCTATCGCGCCATGATTATTATGATGACGTTACGATAGGTGTGGAATACGTCATCAAAATCGTGAATAACTCGACCTACATCAAGTGCACAATATTGATTAGAATGTCATTCGATTCAAGACACTCTTTCAAGTGGCAATGCAGAAAGGCTGACGAAGATTCCCTTGCTGACAATAACATTTGCTTGGGATTGCATAGCTTTTGTAACACACACATTTTCAATTTTCGATATATAGGTATATTTTGCGCTCGTCTGCTGCGGTGCTGGCAGTGAAACTTTTGTCTGCCTTTTTGAGTTGACACTGGAGTGAGTATCCAGAATCGAATGATATTCGAATAAAGACTGTGAACATGAGGAAAGTGGAGTTATTCGCGGTTTTGATGACGTATTCCAGGGTCATTTATGCAAGCTTTAAAGAACGTCCGAATTTCGAATTTTCAACATATTGAAAGGAATTTTGGTTTGGTTTTTTGTACTGACACTTAGGGGAGTGTCTTAAAAAAAATTTAATTCGGAACAAGATTGTACATTCTAGTAGCGCCGATCTTTGTCCGATTTTAAGTCGTAATAATCCTTTTTCATTTAAATTTGGAAATTTTAAACTTATTTGTCTGCCTTGTTTGCCATTTACACTTGTAGCAGGATCGCTAACCAAATGGTATTGGAATCAAGTCTTACCAAATGACTGTACTTCGGTCAATTTTTAACCACCTTTGATGATGTTGTTTTCCCCCGCAACTATGACCTACAAAAATTTAAACGGAATGTACACCGTCACCTTATTCAAACTCAACCCATCTCCCCACTACCTTAATCCCTTACCGCCAATGCTGTGCTCTCGCATCAAAGGGTTACCCCCTAAGCTTTGGTATAAACATAAAAAAAAAAAATGTCTGGCAGGACTTTAGCAACACCCTAATTGTTTGCCTTCCAATTTCTCGTTTATATATGTAGATGAGCAAAACACTACCAGTCGCGACGAAACTAAACGTTGCCTTAAAATAGCAATAACTCGCAATCTAAACGAGATGTAAGCCATTTGTAAACTGTCAATTACACGGAAGGTTATGGCAATTGCAGTGCTGCCAACCGCCTGGCCTGGGTCGCTACAACGATCCATCTGCATGTATAATAATTTTAAAAGATCCGTTATTTTTCAATAGACCTGGAAAAGCTTTTCTCCATTTGAGTTAAAGAATTATTCATTTGAAATAAGAATTTTTTTTTTATTTGTGAAAAATAATCCATTCCATTCCATTTGGAAAGGATTTTACCATTTGAGGGATTTTTTTTTCATTGTGATGTATGAAAAGTTTTTTTTTTAATGAGAATTAATATCATCGGCGAAATGCTATAATAATTAAGTTATTTAAACTTTTTCGGAATCCTCCAAAAAAAAATTAAATTATTTCTACTCGCTAAACGCCCAATAAGAAGATTGCTCTATTTTGGACACCTATTATCTGAACTCTCCTATGGACTGTAAACGATATTTTTGGGACTAGATTGTAATTTTTTCGAATCAGCAGCAATAAAAATGCATCCTACTTAAATAAAACAGGCTCTTTCTACTGATCATTCAACTAGACTCCGCCTCTTATCTTATTATTATTAACGATTTAAACAACTTATACAAAGAGAATAAAAGAAGAATGGATGAAATAAAATCAGAAGATATTTATTCGACTGCTGTTAAATATGTAAGTCATTCCCACATGCCAATTAAATTCTGAAACTGTTCAAATTAATTCGCCTACACACATCCCAACTATTTAATTTTCTCACTATGTTTTGATTTGAACGCATTTAAAATGTCAATGGCATTTTCCTCGTATATTAATATCGGCTAACTAATGAATTTTACTCAACCAAATCTATCAACTCACAAATGGACACAACTTAAGATTCACAATTTATCGACTTCTTTTAATTGGCTCTATAGGAAAACATGACATGATTATAGTGTGGCACAACACAGGAGATCATGTGTAAATGTACCCTTTTATACGGTGCAAGACAGAAATGAATGCCCCCGCTAGGGCAGTCAATCCTTTTAAAAGCGCCGCCTCGTCCAGATCCCCGCTTCGTAGCTCCTACCATCAACTAACTTTATGAACTATAAAATATGAATAAGAATAAAAAAATAAATATCACAAATTAATGATTATTTAACAACTTTCTTATAACTATAAACGTTTGAATTATTGATAGTTTGGTGATTTGGTCAAAGAGCTCGATAGCAATGAGGGAAAAAACACGGAAAAATGGGACGCCACCCGCTGCGAGCTGCCGTAAATCACACACCTAAACACACACATTTACCTGAACGGTACGAAAAGGAAAATTTAATTTCGTTTTTATGATACCTCAATTTATTTCAGTGTAAATCATCTTGAGAGCAGTTACGGATTCGATTTGAGGTCGGACGGGCAAAAAAAAGAAGAAGAGACGACCTGAAGAAAACAAATGGTCGAGCAACGCAACGTCAGGTGATGGCGAGATGGAATGCCGTTTATGAGTGTGCCATGCCAGCATCATGATAGTCGTCCATTTATCAATAAACAGGAAAATGTGTCTAGGAAACGTCACGTTTTTTCGAACATGACTGGTTTTGCGGATTGCTCGTTTAGAGGGTAAATTGGCAACTTTGTTGAATGGAGAAGAAAATTGAAATTAATTGATTTCGTAGAAATTAATAGGAATCATTATAGCGGTTTGTCATAGAAGCCGACAATATTAGTAAAACTGGTAAATTCCTTGTACATACCTATATTGGATACCCTTACGATTACTTTGAATAAATAGACAGTGGTGATTATGATTCGTATTACTTCAAACTCATCTAATTGAATATAGCACTTGCAAGTCAAGTACTTGTACATAAATATCCGAAACAAATAAATTTCGGTATAAAGTAAATAAATTTCTGAAACAAATAAATAATTCTCGCGTGAAATAAGTAAATTTCCGAAGCAAACAAATAAAATTTTCGAATTAATTTAATATCCGGATAAAAAAAAATACTGTACATTTCCATAAGTAGTAAGTAAATAGTTCTCCTATAAAAGAAAATAAATTTTCAGATTTGTCGCGAAATTGTTTAGTTTGTTTCATAAATTTCACCAACTTTATTAGTTAGGTTATTTTAATGGAATACCTACTTATTACATAATGGGATTTTTTTTATTTGATCCGGAAATTTATTTATTTGATTCAGAAATTTTTTCTTTTTTTCACACGGTAATTTATTTATTTATCTACTAGAGCAGGGGTCGGCAAACTCGAGCGTTTTATATGTATTTTTTGTGCTCTTCAATTTTGCCTGAGCAAGTTTTTTGTTAGGATTAATGGTTGCCGAGACAACAGCAAAAAAACTAAGTAAAAGCTCCTTTAACCCTATTACCTCTCGCGCAGCAGTCGAGCTCCCGGTGAGGACTATTATTGTTAGTTAGTATGATATACGAAGGTAAGCTGAAAAGTTCTCGGCCTGGCACAGAAATACCGTTGGTTAGTTGGTTGGTATAAGTGGTGGCTTAGGCAAAACCTTACCATAGCCCAATTAGCGCAAGAAGCGCCGTTTTGAAGCCACAAACCTCGTGAAAATTTGTTGTTAGCTAATAGTCGGAAAATACAGGAGGAGTTAAGGAAGTAAAGCAACTCCCCAATCCTCACCCCCGACACATCCCCTAGGTTGTCAAGAAAGGCCTTACCCAATGTACGATGTTTGGTCCTAGTAAGGGTTTTTTTCTCCTCTTCATTACCGCAACTTCGGCAATGCGTGTTGTAGGGGATACCGAGCCTGACTGCGTGATTCCCTATAGATCAATGCCCCGTGATGACTGCCGTGAGCCTGGCGACATCTCTGCGCGATTTAGTCATAAGCTCCGATGTTCTCTTTCTGCCATAGGAGGGCCATATCTTTCTTGATACGGCGAAGGTGTGCAGATTCCGCCATTTGGAATCCGCAACCTTGAGGTAGTGGTTGGATATATTGCGCTTAACAGTCAACAGCGGAATGCAAACAGGCTCCGTTTGAGATCTGTCTAGGGCAACGCCCCTTCTGGCCATGTCGTTTACAGCAAAAATTGATGTTTCCTGCCTGGGCGCACGTGTCATTAGTTCGTATGACAAATTTCGACTTGTTCTCTCAAGTAGCTTGTTTACACACATTTTTGCAGTAGACGTCTTACGCGTTTTTCGTTAAAATGGGGAAACTTGAATATATTGCGGTCATAAAATAATCAAATCGTTTTGAATGGATTAACCCCTAAGGAAATTCATCCGAAGTTAACAAAAGTTTACGGGGACGGGGACTCTTTCGATGTCAATCGTTAAAAAAAGGGCAGCTGAATTTAATCGTGGTCGCACGTCCCTCGCAGGCGACATAAGTGAAGGACGGCCAAAAACCGCAAGCATACCAGAAACCATCGAAAAAGTGAAGGATATCGTGTTGGACGATATGTAACGGGCGCAAACGGGATATTGACGACCGTCTCAAATTGTGAGGAATTCTGCCATGCGAAATTACTCGGATATCCGTGCAATCTGGCGAGACACAAAAGTTTAGTAACTCCAAGCGGCCTCCAATGTTCCAGTTGACCCAGTGGCAGCAGCCGTGAAATCATCATCAGACATATCATATCGGTCATTGGTACCGGTACCAACGATATTGAACTAAGTTTGAATGTAATGAAGGGTTATATTGAGGTGAACGATGACTATTTCTTGGACGAGGATAAGTTGGATGTTTATTCGGACTCGAGTGATACGTATCATATGAAATCACATCCACCGTCAACGGGCTATGGAAGTCAGATTCCGGAAAACAACGATCGAAGAACGGGATCGGAGAATGGTGGCTCGAGGGAACTAGGCAGGAAACATCAAGCGATTCAGATGTAGAAATCAACGTAAAGTGAGCGGTGATAAGAAACCTCCCATTAATCCCGTGGAAAAGGATCGTCGTGTTCTGCAAGTCAAAGTGGCGAATCGTTTCTCCTTGCACGTGGCTACCACATCCAATGGGCTTCAGACGATCCCGCGAAAGGACACCAACAGCAGCAACGGCATGCAAAGACGGGGAAAAACAAAATAAATCAAGATCTTCGACGGGAATAGTTGTCAAAACAATCGCAACAAATGCAACAACAGCAACGAGCATTCTATGCGCAAAAATAAATGACAGTGACACTAGGATATATGAGATATGTGAGAGGATGTTCGAAAAATTCGGCGTAGCAGGGCGGGTGAACCGACCAAAAACCTAAAGTAGTCCTCGAGAAAAAGCCGGGGTAAAATTTTTAAACCTAAAATCGCGAAGTGTTGGTGAAATTTAAAGGGATTGAGAACGTGGTTCAGGCAGCAGGACGCGAGAAAGTAATAGTAAAAATCAGAAAGGAAGGCACGGGAAAAGTCATTTCACCCAATAGGAGTCTACGTCTGAAGCTGAAATCCTTGGAAGCTCGTACATTCGTTCGGGCGGATTGAAGCGGCAGTCACACCACCGTAACCTACAACGACAAGGAGCACATATTATTCTCGAAGGCGGACGTGGTTCCTGTCGACCCGTTAACCGGTTACTTTGGTCGAGTAAGGAGCTGGCACAACTGATTCGCCACCGTTGACATGCACGCAAGTAACCTTCCGTTGATTATGGTAGAAACGAGCAAGGTATGTATGAGTTATTTGCATTTAAGTGAGAACATGCGATAGGGTGGGATAAATTTGCCGGCCGACGAATTATTCATTAGCGACAAGCATCGTATGTACATAGTTAAGTGCGTGTAGAACGAGCGTGGTGTGGCAGTGCACTGAGGGTAACAACCCATTTATCTCTCGCTCGCGTAGCTAGCTTCTCCTCACGCCATCTGTGCCGCAAGAACAAACACGTTCGCCTAATCTGATATTGCAGAATTCTTTTTACCCAAATATCCCGCAATAACAACGTCAATGGCCTTGTATACTACTACTCAATTGTTGTAACCCCTTGTGGGGCATAGCGTGTCAACTGTTCCATGTGGCCCAGTTGACGTTTCGTTGGCATAAATTGGTTTCAGAGAATGCGGTTGCCAGCATGCACCTCCTGCACATCCATGGCTACGAACGTCGTCGTGGACGGGATGGCCTTGTATACCGCAGCATCAACAGCAGCAACAACAACCTCAACAGTCGCTTCTGCACCTATCGTCGCTACCAGATTGTCAGTTGCTTCAACCTATCGCCCCTTCATCATTATCTACTTCAAATTCGACTGGTAATCATTTATTTTCATTACTCACCATCGTCACACCGCCACTGCAAATTTTTCTTTCACGAGTGGCATACATAACTACTGCCGAAGAAGTGGCGAATTACATCTGTGCTAAACTGGACAAGAGACCAGACGTACTAAATTGTATTAAGCTTACTCCTGATAATATGCAAGATCGTGTTGTAGCTTCTTTTAAAATTTCTGTCGCTTTAAATTGTGAAATTCCGCTCAACCCCGATTTTTGGCTTCCGGGGGCACTTGTTAAATCAGTTAAACAATTACAACGTAAGCCCTTTCAAAATAATTCCCGACGTCCGCGCCATACATGAAAATAGCGTCTCTGTTTTTTACCAGAATGTGCGTGGGCTAGGGACCGTGGAGGAACTCTGCCATTGTTTGCTTTACCGAAATAAGGCTGAATGAAAATATACTCAATAACGAAATCTTTCTTACCCATAATGTTTACCGACGCGATCGCAACTTGGCTCTGTCTAGTAAAAATGACGAAGGTGGGGTGCTAATTGCTATGAGAAGCACATCCAGCTCACTCTGCACTAAATTCACTCCTTCCCATCTTGCTGAGTGCCTGATTGTTGCTGTTATGATCTCCCCAGCATCCATTCTCCCAGTTGCCTGTGTATATGTTCCATGTAGTTCTCCCATTACTGTTTATCAAACCTTCTACATGGAGTTTTCCTGCTTCATCACATCCTACTACCCCTTTTCTAGCGTTCTTATTTGTGGAAACTTTAATCTTCGCTCCGTTGTATGGTCTATTTCCAAATGTGGATTAGAAATTTCCTTTACCAATCCGTTCTCTCTTTTATATCCCTTTGTAACATGTTACAAATAAATACCGTGAGAAACCAAAGCAATCGATATCTTGACTACGGCAGCCGGTTCTTCGTACCGGAACGACCCGTTTTTCGACGGCCAAGAGCTGCCAAACCCCTTCGATGTAAGAAGAACTGAAGTATTCGAAGCATCGCTACCACAACAACAACAACATCTTGACTTAGTTTTGTATAACCTTTCGCCATCCTGTGTAATATTATCGCCTGCTCCCTACAGTAATGTAGATCCTGACCCTCATCATCCTACCATTTATATTGAGATTTCCCTCTCCAATCCTAAAACTAAACATGTCTCGTCAAATCGAAGATTTAATTCTCGTACGGCAGATTACAACCTATGTCTGCCGAGCTTGAATCCGTTGACTGGTCGTCCTTTTTTTTCGCATTTTACTTGTGAGGATGCTACTATTATAGTAAGTTTTATGTTTACCTCAATAATCTTATTCCCCGCTTTACTCCTCTGCACCCTCCTGAAAAATATAAAAATTACCGCTGGGTAACCCAAACGGTTGTAAACGCATTACGTTCGAAAGACAAAGCCCGCAGTAAATGGAACCGTCCCCCCTTCCCTTCCACTCTTTTGGACTTTACTCGGAGTCGTGCCAAGGTGAAACGTCTAACAAAAACTGCGATGAAAAATCATTATAATAGCATCGAACTGTCTCTTGAATCTAATCAAGTTAAGCCTTTCTGGTCTTATATTCGTTCAGTTAAACCATCCTCCAGCTTATCCGGCAGCGTTCACCTGGCTGATTTAACAGCTAATACTCCAAAAGGGGAATGCGAGTTATTTGCAACATTTTTTGCTTTAACACACCAGTCCTCTTCCTTTCTCTTCCGCCATTAAATTTTTTGTCCCCACAAATAATTTCCTCCCTTGTTGTCCACTTGAAGTGGCCGAAACTATTGATGGCTTGCGAATGGGAGCTCTGGTCCTGACGGATTGCCTTACGTACTACACTTGCGAGCAAAAATACTGAATCAAACCGAAAGCACGTGTATTTGTATGTATATTTTTAAAAGTATGTTATGTATCCCTACAAATCGTATGTCATTTGAAAGTTTGTCATCTTAGCTTCACAATGATACCTTTTTTATCACCATTTAATGAATGTTTTATGAATGAACGCTACCTGGAGCTAAAAAGTCGGGAAATTGAACATTCATGAATGGGTTATTAAAATGCAAACTAACCCTATAAATGCATCCGCAAAAGGTTTTCAACGGTCAGTTGAATCTGGAAGGTCACTTGAAGTTTAAAGCAATAAAAGTCACAATTTTGTCATTCATGAGTACCACGCCTCAGCAGGCGGCTCAAGTTGTCGCCCTATTTTCGGAAGGGCTTAATCAGAGAACAGTCGCTCGTCAGCTAGGAATGAGTCAGTCTACTGTGTCAAGAGTGTTTCGGGGGGAAGGTAGCTACAATCAGAGACGCCGACCCGGCCGCTCCAGGTGCACTTCCGAAAGAGACGATCGTTTTATTGTGACAAGTATGCTACGAAATCGGCACTTCACGGGAGTTGACGTGCAGCAGAATCTGAGGGACGCTCGCGGAGTAGCTGTAAGCGAGTGGACAGTGAGGAGAAGACTAAAGGAAGCGAATTTGACTCCAAGACGGCCCGCCACAGGCCCAAAATTGACCCCACATCACCGACAAGCGCGACTCACGTTTGTCAGGAATCACTTAAATTGGACCCTCGAGCAATGGCGGTCCGTATTGTTCACGGACGAGACCAGAGTGTGTCTACATGGCAGTGACAGGAGGTCGGGTATACAGGCGTCCAGGTGAGCGATTTGCGCAATGCTGTATCACAGAAACGGTAGCATACGGGGGCGGTTCGTGTATGGTGTGGGCCGGTATCTCTGTGTATTCAAAAACGGAAATTGTATTCGTGCCCTCTGGAGGAGGAGGTTGGAGGACTGACAGCCGAACGGTATATTACCGGTATTCGACGTGATGTTGTTTCCTACGCAGCATCTATTGGCGACAACTTTACTTTAATGCACGACAATGCACGATGTCACATATCGCCTCAAGCACAGCAGTTCCTAAACGAAGCTTATATTGCGACAATTGACATCCCGCGCCTTCGACTATCGACGAATTGAATTCCTCAATCTACCATTAAAAAATTAATAATTTCAATTAAAAATCGAGTACAAGCTGTGATTAGAGCAAGAGGTGGTAATACCAGATATTAATAAATAAATAATTTTGTAATTTTTTAAAAAAATTTTTTTTATTTAACAAAAACCTGACCACACTCCATTTTCTAAAATCCACATTTTTCCTATTTTACTTTTTGATTTCAAGCCCCACTCTTTTAAAATCTATCTTCAAATATTGTTGAAAATTGTATTAATGTAAAGCTAAGATTTCAAGTTTTCTAATGATATACGATTTGTAGGGATACATAATTTACTTTTCAAAATATGCATACAAATACACGTGCTTTCGGTTTGATTCAGTATTTTTGCTCGCAAGTGTATATTTATCAAATCAGTGTCATCCTATCCATATTATTTTAATTAAGCTTAATTAAGTGGATATTTCCCAAACTTGTGGACTCGTCATCTGTTTTTAACTAAAGTCCAATATCCTTGTTATCGTGTTTTTCAGAAATGCTTGAGCGTATTGTCCATAGTCAAATTTACCCTTCTGTTTCCCAATTATTTGTTGATCAACAGCACGGCTTTGTCAAAGACGTTCCACTTGTTCTAACCTCCTTACTTTTACTCATTCCGTTGCTGGAGCCTTAGATAATCAGTGTCAAGTACATAGATGTCCTGTACAATGATTTTTCTAAGGCTTTTGACACTGTTGACCACAAGATATTTCTCGCTAAGCTTAATAATGTCGGTATAACCGGAACCCTCTTATCCTGGTTTTCTTCATACTTGTCTCATCCTAAGTGTCGAGTTTTGTACAATGGTTTTTTACCGTCTCCCTTTTGTCCCTCTTCGGGGGTCCCACAAGGATCTATTCTAGGGCCTCTGCTTTTCAATATCTTCATTAATGATCTACCTTTACATATATCCTCATTTTGCTTTTTATGTGCAGATCACCATAAACTATACAAAACTCTCAGGTCGGGTGAAGATTGCTTAAATCTTCAATTTGATCTCGATTCTTTGGTCAATTGGTGTGAGGTTAATCATCTGCATCTAAATGTAAAAAAGTGTCATTCCATGTCCTATTCCCTGAAACTTTGTCCAATATCTTTTGTCTATGTTATCAATAGTACTGCCTTAGAAAAGGTAGATCGTTTCAAAGATCTTGGTGTCTTGTTTGGCACTAAATTGAAATTCGATCTGCATATAATTGTCATCTGCGCTAGAGCATCTCGTACTGCTGGTTTTTTTCTTCGCACATCACGTGTTTTCAGCAGTATATCCACCTGTCTTCATCTTTTGAATTCCCTTGTTCGTAATGTTCTTGAGTATTGTTCTCCCGTTTGGTCACCCCACTTTGACTAGCTCATCTCCCTCCTTGAATCTGTCCAGCGTAAGTTTACCCGTATTCTTCTCTTGAATTTTCAAGTCCCCTACTGTCCATATGTTGATCGCCTTGCCCTGTTAAACATCCCTTCTCTTGATAAGCGCAGAGTGTACCTGGATGAGTGCTTCCTCGACAATCTGTGCAATAGCCTCCTCTTGGAATGTCGAATGAGCTCTATTCATTTAAATGGCTACTAAAGAGCATAGTTTTTGATGGAGAGTTACGTGTGTAATCTTCTTTTGACGTTTGTAATTTCTTTTTTCAATTTTAATTCATTTTCTACAATATTGTTTATTTTACTTTTTATTATTCTTATTTCTCGGTCTTTTTTCTCTTTATTCTTTTTATAATACATGTCTTTATTTTTTGTAATTAATCTGTTCTGGAGCATTAGTTCTGTTGAACAGACTTACGTATATAGTCTAAATGAATAAATATAGTCTAAATACTGTCGCTTCACTTAATCAAATGTGCTAAAGAGCTGCTTGCATACTTGATAATCCTTACAACTATTTTATATTCATAAATATGAATTGAAAATTTGAATTACTCATTCTAATTTATTTGTGCAATAAGAATGCTGTTCTAATTCTTTGGTAATAAAGAAACCTCATTAAATGAAATTCTTCGCCCATTATCGCGTCCTCTTCAAACCATATGTAAACAACGCCAATCAATTAACCAATAAAACATGAATTAACAATTTACTACCCAATACGATCGCAAACAATAATTTGCTGCTTCAGGTAATAACAGTAAAACTCAAATGTTATTTCAAAAATTTGAAATAATTTTGTAATTAACATGATCATTCAACGGCCATAATGTATCTGAGATAAAATCGCTTTACCACCTACTCATAAGGCCGTCATCAACCGACCTGTCCGCTGTCCCATTCTGTTTTCCAGCTGTCACAAAATATTACGGCAGCGTATAGTTAACCGATCGCTGCGACTTGCTAGGGACCAGGACACCAATCGCTAATTAGATTAAACATGTTTCAAAAATATCCGTATGTTGGTATCGGCATGAAAATCGGAACCAGATTTCGATAACGAGTTTCTTTTTTTCTCTAATATTTTATATGTAGTGATAATGGATAAAATATGAAAAGGGTTGTGAGATGTGAAAAATATATCGACTTTTACTGTTGTTAATGAGATTCGTATTACTCAGTATTCAGAAGGACTGAGCAGGCGAACTCCTTACTTATGCATATCCGCCAACTAACCGTCAACTAGTGTCAATTGTATGGCAGCGACATGAGACTTTCATCGTCAGTGTGTGACTACTTGCCCCGTAAAACCTTCAACTCTCTTTCTTCACCACTACCTCCCGGTATTGGGCTGGTTTTGGCTTACCCTTTTCCGTATTCGCTCCTCTTTTCTCAGTTCCCTGTGGATGTTGCATATTGTGCGAGCTACGGCCCCTCGATTGAATTAGGATCTTATCATGTTCTCCACTACGTTATGTGGATTAAGGTCACTGCCAAGTTCGACCTCCCTCCAATGCTACACGCTTTCCTGTAAATCTTGGACAGTGAGAATACATGTTCCGGGTCTTCCGCTATTCCTGGGCATCGCGGACAGTTAGGCGGATCGGCTAGCTTGAATCTGCCTAGGTACTTCCTATATCCGCCATGTCCAGCCCGAAACTAGGTTAGATGGTGATTCACCTATCCATGTTTGCGATTCAGCCACAATTCGATTTTCGGGTTAAGTACATATATGTGTCCAGCTTGCCTTCGGAGTTTCATCGTACCGCAGTTGCTATTTCCACAGAGGCTCGTACCTTTCTCCTTTTTTGCGACCATTAGATACCTCCGGTGCCTCCAAACATCGGACTCTGAGCAATCGGTCCATTTCATCTGCTAGAATATATATGGGGATCAAACCTGATACGATGTTGTTCGGTATGCACAGCACACTCTCAATGCGTTCCTTCAATAAACAGAGTTGATTCTTCGACTATTACAGGCGTGCCGAATAGCGTCGATCCAAACTTACTCGGAGGTGGTCCTCCCACATTAAACATCATCCTTACCAAAACCACAGTAGCATTAGCCACCATCTCGCATATGTACTTGAGGTGCTCTCCAAATGTCAGCTTCGCGGCAATCATCACCCCCAGGTACCTAATGGCTGACTTAGAAATGATGATGATGTTTACGACTCTGATCCTGTGTTCGTTTTTCTTCGGTTACTGATGAGAAGGGCTTCCGTTTTTTGTTCAGCTAGCTCCAGTCCTACTTCATCCAACCACAACTTAATAGTTGCGATTGCTTCGGTGGCATACAATTCAGCGAATGCCGCTTCCTTGGCCACCACGACCATAGCTGTATCATCTGTGAACCCGACTGTCGTTCCTTCTTTAGCCACTGGCAAATACAATATATCGTTGTACATGATGTTCCACAGCAAACGGCCGAGTACAGATCCTTGCGGAACGCTTACTGCTACATTGTATAGTACTCTCTTGGTCCTTCGCCGATTTTGTACTGTAGAACTCTAAACAAAAGGTAGCTCTGTATAAGCCGCGTCAAATAGTGCATTTCCAGTTTGCAATATTGAAAGCATTTTTGACGTCCAGTGTCACAATCGTGGATCGCGTCCCTCGAAAACAAAACTGCCGGTCCGACAGGGCTCACTTTTCCTCTATGACGGCAGCTAACCTGCTAATAATTATTCGTTCCAGCACTTTCCCTGCAGTGTCTAGCAAGCAAATTGGGCGATATTAATTTGGTTCGGCGGTTTGTTGGTTTGTTGCTTTTTCCAGACAAACAACAACAAATGCAAACAGGATTCAAAAGCACTGACGAACTTCCCGGGAACCGTGTTAACTGCTACTTTGAACATTCCGTTGGGAATGCCATTAAAGCCTAGTGCTTTTTACCAGCTATTCTAGAAACGATCTCCAAAATCTCTCTGTCAGTTAATGCCGGTATCGGCTTTTCATGGACCATTTCCTGGCTTTCAACATTTTGTAACGCATGCTGGGGGAAGAAGACTGAGACTATCCGATTTAGTAGAAGAGGGCATTTCATTTGGGGTGTTTGGTAACTGCTCAACTTTTTCATAACTACCCTATAGGCCGTTACCAGGGATTAATATCTACATCCTTACAGAGCTGCTTGAGACAGTTTCGTTGGCTCTTTTTTATACCCTAGACTTTTAGTATGGGGTACATTGTTTTTGTTATTGCCTGCTTCAGTAGTCCCCGTGATGTCCTGTATTCTTGTGCCAAGTTGTGTTGTGTCTAGTGTTTCTCGCTGGTACAACCAGCATGCTCTTGACACCTGCCCTTCATGCTTACGATTTCTTCATTTCACCAGTAGTTTACTTTCCGACGGATGGAAGACTTTTTCCTTGGCATAGATGCATTATTTACTTTTTCTGTCTGCTTTATTAGCTGCGACGCCTTTTGTTCTACATGTCCTTCGATAGTTCTCTTCTGATGCAAGGTTTCGATGAACGCCGTCGAAATTTTTAGCAGACTATCTCCGGTTTATTGGTGGTCATTGTGGGTATAGTCCTTGCTCACACCCCATTTCACTGGCGATGCCAAGGAGCTACGGATAAATGTAAGGCATATAATAATACCTGTACTTCCTCTTCTAAACATATTACTCTCGCTTGTATTCATAAGGACATCGTCCAGTTGTGAGAAAGCTTCAAAGAGAACCCGTCCTCTAGCTCGACTACCCCATTCAGTGGCCCACTCATTGAAATCTCTCGCGATTATTACGGGGCTGTGCGTACGGGCATCGTGTACTGGTTAAGTTAGAAGCCGTTCAAACTCTTCCAGACTTAAATGGATGTTGATGCCGTTAATTTGCATTCTCACGAATCCGTTGATTGGTTTAGATACTTTGGGAAGGCATGCCTTCCATATGACCAAATAACTGCCTGTTTGTATTTGTTCGGTAGTCCGGATGGCGCAACGGTTAGCACGTTCGCCTTCTACGCACTGGGCCCCGGTTCGATTCCTACTGAATGCGGTATTTTTCGATAAAAATGGGGATTTACTTGTCGGACTATGAGCCCACTCAGCTGTTAAATGAGTACCCATTTATGGGGTAAATTACTCGGTTGAACGTGCTGCTGATCACACACCTCTGCGCAAGACCGTCACGATCTAGAAAATGAGATGATGCTAACTCATCTCGAGGATATGGTTCAAATTGGACTGTTGCGCCAGTTATTTGTTTTTTTATTTTTTTATTTGTTCGCCACCAAAACTGAGCTGTTGAAATTTTTATATTGATCACAGTCGATCGTCACGTCAACGCCCTTTTTTTTCTTATTGTCTGTCATGACAGCAGATCTTGTGCCGCCAGACAGTGATTTAAGTTGATCCGAACGAGCCTCATTTACGAGATTGCTGAAGAGTCTTCTTAAAAATGGGGGAGGCACTTAAAACTTCCAGTCGAACGCTTGTAGTCCATTTTCTTATTCTTGCAGCATAGCCTCCATTTCGGCTCGTTAAAACATGTCTTGTCTTCGATCTGTGCCACATTTGCAACACATTCTCGATCTGTCTTGTTTCCTATTGCACTCTTTCCACAAAGTGGCCAAAAGCAAAGCACCTGCGGCACCTTTCAATGGATATTGGTTGCTTTGCTCCACAATTTGCCAATCCAACTTTAACTTTTCCCCTTTCGAGTACTTTATTTGCTACATCCGTTGGTAAGCTAAGGGTACATATGCCTTTCTGATCCATTTTACAGCTTCTGGTTGTAAATGCACTTATAGCCGTTAGAGGAACACTGCGTAAATTACCTCTTTCGTTGTGATCTCGTCCTGATCATGACACTCAATTCGTGTTTCCTGGCGCAGTATTTTCACTTCAGCTGCATTTCCCAAGATTTCAGCCACGCTTTGGTACATCATATCTCACTTCTGCGAGATGACCATTGCATCAGGTCTGCTCTTCTTCTCCTTTAGTTTTGCAGGCTTTGCTTTGGTTTCCGCTTCATTTTTGTCCGTTTTTTAGTCTCAACTTTCGTCGAGGCGTTTGGATCCTCTCCAGTTGTAGAGTCTCTGCTCGGGGACTTGTTCTCAGTGGGTTTACCTGCTCTCTTTTTTGGGGAGTGCAGTTTTCATCTCTTTGGGGTTAGCAGTACAGTTTGCTTCTCAATTTATCTGCTACGATTTAGCCTGTCCGCTTGTATATCCGTATAAACAAATCCTGGATGAAGCAAGACCTCATAATTACTGCAAAGATTGAGTATGAGAACCCTGCCTGTTGGTAAAATTATAAGCAACCTGATTTCCATTATTGCGATGGATACCTAGCACCGGCTCTAACTTTGTTGATACAGGACAAATGCAAAAGGAGACAAGAACGTCTAGCTATCTGCATAAGCATTCTGATTAGATTTATTGTATTGTAGTCTTATCCGAATATTTTCGGACAGCGTGTGAGTAATGAATTATTTTCAACTCAAGACACCAGCGAAATCGATTTCTAATCGATATCAAACTGACCAATGTATCCCTACACTTCTGAACACCTGAATACCTGTCACATTGCGATAACAAGCCACATTTCGCGTCCACACATGCCTAGCTCTTGTGAGCGGGCCACGCGGGGCACCTATCGTCCACATCTAATTTTCGGGTGAGCAATGGGTGATTAGCGGTCGTCACAAAGACACCCCGTCGCGTATTAAATTAACAAAGACACCACGCTGGGGTGCTGGCACTTGCTTCAATGCCCGGGACCATATCTCGGTTTTGTGTATTTGAATTCCTAATGAAGCTGAAAATTATTTGTTAAAATGTTATAGTTTCTTGTCCGAGCTGGCCTGCGGTCAAAACCTACACCCCATATGCATATTGTATGTATTTATTTCTTAGCGGCATAATACAGCTAATAAAAATTTATTTTAATAATAAAATGTAAAATATATAAGTCAGTGGTAATTCGAAAAATAAATAGACTCAGGCTGATTTATTA
This sequence comes from Chloromyia formosa, assembly GCA_964017055.1. Taxonomy (NCBI): domain Eukaryota; kingdom Metazoa; phylum Arthropoda; class Insecta; order Diptera; family Stratiomyidae; genus Chloromyia; species Chloromyia formosa. Next base: position 102,341,016 of record OZ024815.1, on the reverse strand, counting down.
CCACTGACAGCACCAGCAATGAGGGTTCATCAAAAACCAATTTAAAAACGCAATCAATTCCTGCGATTCGTTTTCATAGTGCGAGGGCCAAGATAAAAACAACAAGAATGGGAAGAAATATTAGTGCGATCCATTCGCTTTAATTATATCAGCGTGGAGAGGTTTATTACCGCCAACGGAAATTATTGCATATGAGAAATGAAAGGTCTAAGGAAGCCACGACCCGGCCCTAATTATGTATTTCCGAAGAAAATCGAGAAGTGTCTATTGGTTGTATTTGCATCTAACATTGTTTATACATATGAATGAAGCGTAATTGCAAGCCAAATGGGATGGGAAGTAAAGTTTCTAATTTATTGGACTTCAGATTGTATGGATTTGTATTTAATCACTTCAAGTAAGGTTCAAACAAATACTGATAGTACAAAACTTTTGTATCTTATGAACCGCAAACTATTTATGTATATTTTTACCAAACGAGTAAAACATTTTACATATATTATCCTGCTACAAGTTAAATGCATGATACTGAGTCACCACTGATAACGAAAAAGTTCGTATTTTCGTTGATAGTTTGGTCAGCTTTTAATGGCCGACAACGCAACTTAATAGTTTTTTTTCTGTGAATCACCGTGGCATTAATACACAAGAGGTAGTATGCAATACCATTTTCATAATACTTACACGAATATTTCATTTCAGCCTGGATCCGGAGGTGTAACGGAACGCAGTAGTTTAACCAAGTCATAAATTTAGTTCATTTCATTTTTATAAGAGTCAGAAAAATTCTCAAAAGCTACCAACAATTAGTGAATCCCGGCAGCCGCACGTTGCAATTCTATTCGACTATCCATACTCAAAACGAAAGACTTAAGTCACAAACCTTGTTTCATCATCATCGATTCGCTTCAGAAAGACGTCGGGCCTTGGCCGCCTGGATCGTTGTCATCCAATTATCTCGGTCACGTGACCGCGTCCTCCAATCTCGGAAGTCAAGTAGCTATTCGGCGTCCACATATACTGAGCTCTCCCAACGAGATCTCGGTTATCCTCGCAGTCTCGCTGCGTCAACTCGTAGTGCGTTCATTACTTTCTTTGGTATGCGATCATCGTCCATTCGTTAGACATGCCCTGCCCATTGAAGTCGTTGTAGTTTGACGATTTTCCAAACTTCCAGCTCATCGTACAGTTCATACAACTCATGGTTGTACCGGATGCGCCATCCATCTCGATCGCAAACAGCCCCGAAAATTCGCCACAGGCCATTACGTTCAAATGTTTCCAGCACTTTTCCGGAGGCTTGAATTAGGGTTCATTTTTCGCAACCATAGCATAGCGCTGGTCGTATAATGGTTTTGTACATGCGGAGCTTCGTGTTTCTGTGCACATGCTTCGATTTCATTATGGGGAGAACCGAGAAAAAAGTCTTATTAGCTAACTGTATTCGTCGCTCGATTTCGTCGTTGGCGTCCCTTGACAAGTTGCAACCCAGGTATATGAAGTTGGTCACGAACTCGATGTTGAGGTCCCCCACATTGATGCTCGGTTGTGCAGGTGTCCTTGTCGTCGATTGCATCATTAGTTTAGTTTTACCCTCGTTGCTACGTAGTTCAACTTCTTTTGCAGAAGTTCTTCTGCGTCGGCCATTCTTCGGGACATGATGTTGAAGTCGTCGGCGTACGCTGCTAATTGTGTTGACTTGATGAGTAGCGTTTTGCTGTTGTCCATATTCATAGCCCGAATAGTGTATTCCAGTGCTAGGTTGAAGAGCATCGGTGCCAGTCCATCGCTCTGTTTCAGACCAGTGCGTGTTTCAAATACATCAGTAAGTCTATTATAGGTCCTGACTTGTGAGACGGAGTTAGTCATCACCATCTTTGTCAGTCGCACTAATTTTGCCGGTGGTAGATATGGATCTTCAGCGAGTACATACCTATATTTACATAAATATATACTCGCTAAGGATGACTGAACTAGTCGAAATGCATCCGCACCAATTATTTTAATTTTCGCAATAAAATAATTAAAAGGCAAAGTCAATAAGGTGTTATTTTTATAAAAAAAAAAAACAAAACTCTTTTTTAATAATAAAGTGTTAATATTTTGTAGTCCGGATAGCGCAACGCTGTGCACGTTCGCCTTCTGCTTTGGCCATGGTTCGATCTTTGTAGTACGTATAGGCAGCCGTTTTTTTTTCTGCAGACATTTGCGAGCTTTTCGCCAAATCTTTTACAAGTACTTTTATGCAACATACCAGTACAACTATTTTCCCTCCTAGTTTGCCCTCTCCACAGTTACCATCATTAAAACAATCATCATATGTCGATATTCTCATCTCTTCTATCCAAACTAAGCCTTCGTGGGGGCCTGACGGGATTCCTAATTATTTTTTAAAGAAAACTCGTAGTACAAAAGGAGCAACTGACAAAAAGTGTTTTTCAAATTAGATTAGCTCTGTTGCTATTGGTTATAGAAAAAAACTTCAGATGTTATTTTTAAGAAATTTTGTTCTCCATAAAAATTGACTGCACACATTTTGCGTTGAAATAGAACGGAGTTATAGGCGAAAAACTGGTAAAAGTTTCATCTTTTCCAAGATGGGATTGGCACAAACTCGTGTTTTTAAGCGTAAAAGGCTCCCCTTCCGAGGTTGTAGGACCTGGCATGTGCCGATGGAGATTCGCAATAATGACAGTGCGATAGCTGACTGTGCTCTGCAGGGAGGCGCGTGCGGCTTCTGCCGACTCGAGTCCAGACTTTCTATTCAGCCTAAAGATTCCGATCCTCAACGAGATCAAAAGATGGCGGGCAATTTCAACCACGTGAGTCGAAGTGTCGTCGCCGAATTCCCAAGTCTCCTTCGCCAATCGTCCAGGCGAGCAAAATATGGCCGGATCTGGTGGGAGAAAAATCACTTTTTTTTTTGCATTTGTGTATGTTCTTTTTTTCGTTTGGATAGTTTACCGTGGTGGTTCTCCGGTCTTACTTGTACTTTCTTCGGAGACGGCACTTTTGACAATGACCGAGAAGAATTTTGACAACCGTAGAACTTGACGTAGCGGAGTTTTGAAAATGGAACACTTGCGTTGCGCCGCCCAGAAGGTCCTCCCGTTGCGGAGCGGTTGTGCAAACGCTCAGAATGCATTTCGCCTTGTGAATGTCATGAACGTATAATGGCGAAATCGTCGTCGGGCATACAGCAAATTCATTATCATCGTGGCGCGATAGCTCGACGTCGGGCCTTGGCCGCCTGGATCGTTATCCTCCAATTATCACGGTCACGTGACCGCGTCCTCCAATTTGGGAAGCCCAGTAGCTGCGCGGCGTACGCATATACCGAACTCTCCCAACGAGCTCACGGTCGTCTAGGCAGTCTCTCTTCGTCGAGTCGTTCTGTGTTCATTACTCTCTTTGGCAGGCGATCATCGTCCATTCATTGTTCATGCCCTGCCCATTGAAATCGTTGTAGTTTGACGATTTTCAAAGCTTCCAGCTCATCGTATAGTTCATACAACTCACGGTTGTACCGGATGCGCCATCCATTTCGATCGCAGACAGCCCCGAAAATTCGCCACATAACCAGCCATTGCATAGCGTTGGTCGTATGATGGTTTTATACACGCGGAGCTTCGTGTTTCTGTGCACATGCTTCGAATAATTCCGCGTAAGGTTTTATTCTATTTTCCAGAATTTTCGTCAAAATTTTATAGGACGGTCAGAGCCCCCGGCGCTTTATTTCGTTTCAGTAACCACAACGCGAGATCAACTTCCTCTAGTCTCGGGGGTTGTATGGGTGGACCTAGATCAATAATATCTATCTACCTATCTATCTATAATATATGTTAGATGGTAGGTTCAGAAACTCTTCAAAATAAGAGGCCCATCGTTTGTTGATGGCATCGGTGCCGCTGATGATGTTTCCATCCTTCTACGTACAGAGGTTAGTCCTGGGTTGGGAGCCATTCTTAATTGTATTTACTAGTTTGTACGCTTTTCTAGTGTTCCTATTAGCTAGGTTTTTGTTAATATTCAGCAACTGCTCGTGAAAGTATTTACGTTTCTTACGTCTAATTATTCTATTCGATATTCGCCTTACTCAATTGTCATAACCCCTTGTGGGGCATAGCGCATCAACTGTTCCATGCGGCCCAGTTGACGTTTCGTTGGCATAAACTGGTTTCGGAGAATGCCGTTGACAGCATGCACCTCCACGATATTCGCCGTAGCCCGTCAATTTTTTCTCTTTTGGCTCTGGTTCCTCGATGAATCCATTGTTTATAGGCCTCGTTTTTCGCGTCAAGTGAATTTTTGCATTCTTCGTTGAAACAGTCATTTCGCGCACACCGGGCTTTATATCCCACGGCCTTCTCTGTGACCTTTTTGATGGTACCTTTGAGTTCTTCCCAGAATACATGGAAGCCTGTGTTGCTGATGTTGTGTAGCATTGGTGATGGTCTTTCCTCAAGGGCGGTAGTATACCCCACCGCCGTAGCATCGCTCAGAAGCTTATCAACCGCAAAGATTTTGGGGGGGGGCTGATTCTCGATTGATGCACTGAGGAAATCCTACATCTGTAGGTCGTTTTCACCTAGTGATGAACTGAGTCGAAGTTTGCTTCTCGATAGGAGCGGCATGCACATTGATGAGCCAGAGATTGAAGAATCGGGTCTTAATGCGAATCGCACACTGCCGTTCATCTGTGGGTTTGAAGTCAGCAATGTGCAGCTTGAGGTGATTGTTCACTTTAAATGTTACTCCAAACTCCTTGCGGCCCGATGGTTTGCCACTTGTAAAATTATATGCGATTTCTTGTCATTGGTCTCGCTGCCAAGCCAATTTGTTTCCTGGAGTGCAGTAACGCTCAGTTGCTTTTCGACCTGTTGAAGGAGGGCCCCCCGTTAGTTCAGGGAGCGTACATTTCAGGATCCGAAAGAATAATCCGTTAGTCGTTTGCGTGGTCGTCTTTGTTGATCGGTGCAATCTGAGGCTTTTGTTTCAGGTTTTTTGACGTGGAGTGGTTTTTACAAGGACGAGTTGTCAGCATATCGTTTAACCCCATTTAGGGGATGGTTTCGGAGATAGCTGCTTCAGATGGTTTAGTAAACTTGCTGGAGTTCATACAACTATGTTGCAGGTTCAATTTTACAAATCATTCCATCCTACTAGACCTGAGACGCTTATGTCAGCCACTCAGGCTAGGGCTATCTTTTTCCAAACTGTCTTATCGGTAAGACTTGGCAGTCAGCTGTTTGACACACTACCGTTACCAGGGGGCGCAAACGAGGAGGACTATTGAAAAAGTCTTTGGCCCCCATCAAATTGCAGAAATATTTTCGGTTCGATGGAATGCTTCTCATCGCTCATTTTTACGTTAGCAGAAAGTGTTACATTACCGCTCCGAAACGGTTGCGTTTTCCGGGCGCAGTCAACATCACGTGTTCCATTTTCTGAGTTCCGTATTGTTCACCGCCATCTCTTGGTAAAGGGACAGTCGATGTCTCGTCGATCGGTCTCAGCATGGAATTTCGTCACAAGTGAACGGATCGAATTTAAATCCGACCGATTCACTTGTAAGGATCTTCTGCGCGTGGATATGCCCGGCGACATCTCAACTGGTGCTCATTACAAAATCAAACAAAACCCCTTTTCGGCTTTTGACTACTGAGAGAAGGAGAATACAATGGCTTTCGGCTGATTCTATCAACAGCATTTTGAAAGGGGAGCTACCCTATACTGCTCTCACTACGAATAACCTTATTAATTATGTAAAATAGTTTCTTATGTTAACTTCCCATATTCGATTAAAATAACTTTTTAACCAAATATAAAAATGCTAGTTTAACACAACCTCTGTTCGAGTACATACGTATTTTTTTTTTAAATTCGCTCTTCGAATTTATAAACCATATAGAAATTATAGAAGAGTTTGTTAGGCTAACCGGCCGATCTAATCTGGACTGCTACAAGAACCTATTAATCAGCCAGTTACAAAGGTACTTTAGATTCGTTAATCAGTTTTCCGCTTGATTTTCTTGAGCCAAATAAAAGAATAAATATGTTAATTAGCAATATAAGGCTTCGTCTTTGGCCTGTAATTTAACTTTGATAACTTCAATAGGTCTTAAAAAGTCTGCTTAATGATTCGCCACGGTACATAAATTTAAACAAATAAACCCAATTTTGTGTTGGTTGTATTTTCACTTAATGATTACATTGGCCGCTGTAAACGCCTAGTCGTGGTGAATAAAAAGCGATTAATCGAATTTTATTCTTGGCTTTAGAACGTGACCAACCATAAACTTAATCAACTATTTAAATAACTTCTTTTCAGGCCATTTCATACCTTTTAACATCACACTAAACATCGTCATCGCAATGGATTTTATTTGTTTTTGCCTATACGGATACACACCGTGAAAGGTTGTTATCTTGACTTTGAGAAATCTTAATCCAAATCCGAATCCCACTACCACGACCTGGCCAGCTACAGCTAGTAGGCAATCTGCCAGGCTGTGACTGTCTTCAGCCACAGACGATGACTTGGCATGTTGGATTACCTTCACTGTGTTAACTCGTTAATTTATTGTTAATTGAGTAGTAAATTTATTACGTTCTGGGTAACCCGATCGGACTCGATGAACCCTTTTGGGACCGTTCCCCGATTCTCCTGTTCTTACGCAACGCAATTCCGAAGCACACAGCGAAGCCGGGAAGCAATCGAAAACGCTAGGGAGAGTTTATTGGTCAGTCGAGGTATGGGGCGCTCCTTTCCACTATCGTGTCTGATAGTCTTGTTATTTATTTCCGAGTTCATTTATTCTCCTGTAATTGCTTTTTCATTCTTAAACGACCTCTAATGCATTTACCTGTTTATTGAAGATTTATTGTTGGCGAACGGACGCTGCCACCGTTTGATTATATGCGCGCAAAACTACCACCGCAAAACTTCACTCCCCGCGTGAACCTTTCAACCGACATCGTTTTAATTAAGTAGATACATGCTCGTTAGTAGAGTTACTTACAAATGGTGATGCCGTTACGTTATCTAGTGTTTTCGACTACTGTTCGCACGGATCTTATTGCACTATTTCTCAGCGTGTCTTACAACTCCACTAGCGAAACTTTGACTTTGACTACTGCACAAATGGAGATGTTATCCAAGTTGTAGGTAAAACGGTTAATGGTTTGCAAATTTGCGATAAATTGCAAAGAAATCACTTTCTGTTAAGACGATATCGTCAGTAGTGTGCACTATTCACGATATACTCGTATAACGTACATAATGCATAAATGTAAGTATTGTTCTTTGAGAGTGCAAAGTAGTCATAAAATGCAAAGCCCGAAACTAAATAATTTTTAGATATAAACTCAGCGCCGCCAGCGAAAGGTGTGTTGAATGTGTTGAGACCTCAACACACGGAATTACTCGTGTGTTGACACACACACGAGCCAAGGAATATTATAAGTTGTCTTGGATTGTTGTGTAAACCTTTTGAGACGGTATTTTCTAGTGATGTGTAGCACAGTAACGGGTCGTTCATTTTGAACGACTCAACAAAATGAGCGAAAGGAAAAACTACCATTATCTATCTACGAAACAAATCCCATCACCCAAGTCCATTCATAATCATCTCTATGCAGTATGCAATGCACGCATTGTGTATACTCCCATACACACACAACAATCCATCCTGACTGCAAGCAAATCAAAAATCATTTACTTACGTCGCGCCGCACATTAATAAGTTTCTCCAAATACATAAAACAAACCCAACATTCTTAAACAAAAGTATTCGTCTTATGAATCATCATATCAAGCTGAACTTTAGATGAAACCAAACAAAAACCCATAGCTTCCACTACTGCTACAGTAAAAGCAAGTTCAAATTTCCATCTGCTGTAATACATACAAAATCGGATCATTCATAACGTTCAGAAATAGTCACGATACAAAATCAAATCGTTCATATCGTTCAAAAAGAACGATACAAAATAAAATCGTTCACATCGTTCAAAAAGAGACGTTAAAAAGAACGATACAAAATCGAATCATTCATAACGTTCAAAAAGAGTCAAATGAGTCCAAAGAACCCATCCCAGATAGAGAGCCCCTTTTTCATGGTAAATAGTGTTCCGATCTGGCTGGCTCGAACTAAAGGGCATTGGGGCGTCGCTGACTCAGAATCTGGGGCCAAAAAAGAGAGAAAAAAATGGAGTGGCTCATCCCAGATTGGCAACCTCGTTTTCATGGGAAATAGTGGTTCGATCTGGCTGGTTCGAACTAAAGGGCATTCGGGGGACGTTAACTCAAAATCTGGGGTCAAAAAAGAGAAAAAAAAATTGGGGTCGCCCATCCCAGATTAGCAACCCCGTTTTCTTGGGAAATAGTGGTTCGGTCTGGCTGGCTCGAACTAATTGGCATTGAGGTCACCGACTGAAAAAACTGAATTTTGTAAGAACTACGACTTTTATTGAATTTGTTATCAACCAAGTTTCTGACTCTTTGGATGACTCTTTTTGAACGACTCATTCGAAAGAGTCAGAGCTTATGTGCCGGCACGATGCAAACAGTCATTATGCCCATCACTAGTATTTTCACAGTAAATGGATCCTTTCTTGAAGGAAATAACAATTAACATACACGATAAGAGTGGCGGCATGTTTAGAGCCATATAAGTTGTATGGCATAGATATCTGCCACCCGAACAAAAGTCTGCGTATAGATGCCTCCGGAAGCTAGCCAGGATCATTATCATATCGTTAAGCTCAATATTAATGGTACCTTTTATCTTAATATGATTCATACCCATGTTGAGTTGGTCGGATATATAAGGCAAAACAACATGGGCCAGGTCGTTCCCGTTCACACTCTCACACTAATTCGAGGTACGATGCGGATGCGTCCGATGGGAAGTACCCCGCATTAGTGTTCGAAACCGACGAACATTTTTTGGGGTACCCTTCGGGGAATTTATATCTCCCGCACTTAAACCAAACTGATTGATGATGGGTCCACGAATTGAATGGCCCAATAACCCTAGCTAAAAAGTCCATCTCTTAAGGCAGGCAAATATTCGTCCACGTCTTAAGGTTAAAAGAGAGTTCACGTAAGCTTCACGATTTTACGCTGAGATCTGGAACATGGTACAAGAGTCCTCCGAATGGCTGAAGCTACACACACATACACTTCACACAAAACTCAAGAAAAAGTTCCACTTCCACCATGTTCGAGTAGACAGTGCATGACCGGGGTAATACATAATACCTCATGTGACCATCATGGTTCCGTGTTTTCATGACCCGGGGGATTGATGATCTTTTAAATTGGAGTTTCAACATGCCTACTGCAAAGATATGGGGCCTACTGCAAAGATTGGGGCGACCGGTAGCGCAGTGTGTTGAGGCATCAGTCTCATGTTTGACTACTGGCGTTTCGGGTTCGAATCCCGTCCACGACGACGTTCGTGGCCATGGATGTGGAGGAGGTGTATGCTGGCAACTGCATTCTCTGAAACCAATTTATGCCAACGAAACGTCAACTGGGCCACATGGAACAGTTGACGCGCTATGCCCCACAAGGGATTAGGGCAACTCTGCGAACTTGTCAACCTTTTATTGATATCGCGGGTTGCTCCTACTAGCCTAGGTTCATGATCGCAACAACGACAAGTTACAAGGGGGTTTCCAAAAGGCGGTGTTTTACCCCCCCCCCCCCCCCCCCCTTCTTTTGAATTTAGTGGTTAACTTGCTGCCCTCTCTCTACTTACAAATTGGGCCAATTCCTGTGGCTTAAAGGTAGATCCGATCAAGACTGAACTTGTTCTTTTTACTAGGAGTTACACGGTATTTTCTGTCGTGCCCCACAGTTGGGAGGGGTTAGATTATTTTTTTCGGAAACAACAAAATTTCTTAGGCTCTTAGGCTCATTCTAGACAAAAGGTTGAAATGGGAATCCAATTTCCAAGATCGAGTGAAAAGAGTAGAAGAGCCATAGTTGGAAGCTGGGTTCTACAACCAAATGTGCACTTGCACTACGTTTCTGTTGTACGCCCCATACTTATTCATGGTATTGTGGTATGGTGGAAATCTTTTCATATTGCAGCCTATTGCAACCTGCTTAGTAAGGTCCAAAGACTAGCCTACGTCCCCATTAGCGGAGCATTGAAGTCAACTTCGTCTGCAGCCTTGGACGTGTTGCTCAACCTGGTCCCTCTAGATATCATGGGCGAACAAACTGCCATACATCTTCGTGAAACCGGACTGTGTAGCTTTCTTGCGTTATTCTAAATGCCACCCGGTGACGTGATGAGAACTTGTAACGGACGGTTTGGTAGTCATCCGAAGATGCCCGTGGGGACGGAGCCTTAGGTAGCATAATGACAGTGAAGGTCGTGCCGTGCCATCTGGCGAAGAAAAAGGCCCCTCAACGAGCTAAGCAGCGGCCTATGCTTGCTCTAGCTCAGTTCGGGAGATGTGGGCGGGGTTTTCGCCGCTCGTTGCCCCTGTCCTTTACGTATTAACAAAAATTCATAGGCCTGGGGAAGACAACACAAACAAGGGAAGTAGAAATGTGGAATAAAAAAAATGAAGCGATAAGGATGGAATGGTTGGCGGATGGCTCGCTTGCCCTCGCGCTCCTATTGGGATCCAGGTGTAATAGGACCCTCGGCCGCTGGTTTCGTACCACCAACAGACCCTTATTCATCAGGTGCTGCCATAGATCTGCCAGTGGAAGCAGCACTACCAGACCAGAATATTGTCCATTACAGGGCAGCTTCTATTTCGAGGCCTGCAAAGAAGTAGAAGCTGAGGACAGAGTGTGCTGCAAAAAGAAAAAAAACCAAACTGGGATCCTGAGCTAGCTGGCAAACATTGTAGAGGAGAAAAATGGCAAAGAGAAAAGAAAAAAGAATGCTGCATCTCTTATCATCTAGATGATCAACAGGTTACAGAAAATTCTGAGGCCAGCAGAGGCGCAACACTGCATTCCTTGCAGTAATTCACTCATAAAATCTGTAAGCTGCTGAGCACATGGATAATGGAAAATGCAATACTGGCAATCAAAATTTTAAGCTAACGTGAAAGGACAATCCCTGCAAACATAAATGTACCAAGGGCTCCTCCGCGCTTCGTCCGGTCACCGAAGATGCTCCAAATGCCGGCAATTCAAAGCATTTATGGAGGGCTTAGGTACGTGGCTAAACCACAAAAGACAAACACAACACCAGGATTTCTTTGTTAAACTGACTCTAAAAGGATAATCTACTCTATAGGAAGGATGGGGGTGCTACAGAGGAAAGCACAGCTACTTGAAGGGAAAATACGTGTAGTAAAGTGGCTAAGTCCTAAGACTGCAAATCGGTGGAAGGACTAAAAAGAAACCCAAAGAGGTTCGGGAGATGTGGGCGAGGTTTTCGCCGCTCGTTACTCCTGTCCTTTATATATTAGAAAAAATTCATAGGCCTGGGGAAGACAACACAAACAAGGGAAGTAAAAATGTGGAATAAAAAACAATGAAGCGATAAGGTGTAATGAACCACCTGTAATAAACCATATTATGGTCTGGTAGTGCTGCTCCCACCGGCAGATCGAAGCAGCACCTGATGAGTAGTGATCTGTTGGTGGTACGAAACCAGAGGCCGAGGGTCTCATTACACCCGGACTCAGGTGCGACCGCGTGGGCGTCTGATCCGTCCGCCAACCATGCCATCCTTATCGACTTTTATTTTTTATTCCCCATTTTTACCTCCCCTGTTTGTGTTGTCTTCCCCAGGCCTATGAATTTTTGTTAATACGTAAACAACAGGGGCAACGAGCGGCGAAAACCTCGCCCACATCTCCCGAACTGAGCTACAGCAAGCATAGGCCGCTGCTTAGCTCGTTGAGGGGCCTTTTTCTTCGCCAATTGCACGGCCCGACCTTCACGGTCACTATGCTATCTTAGGCCCCGTCCCCACGGATATCTTCGGAATTCGGATGCCCACCAAACCGTCCGTTACATATTTGGCGCCCAACGTGGGGCCCATCTCTGGTACAGAACAGGACTAAGAAGGACCTCTTTGGGTTTCTTTTTAGTCCTTCCACCGATTTGTATCCCCCCAAGCACATTAAGGATACTTGCTCTAAGTCTTAGGACTTAGCCATTTTTACTTAACGTATTTCCCCTTCAAGTAGCTGTGCTTTCCTCTGTAGCACCCCAATCCATCCTATAGAGTAGATTATCCTTTTAGAATCAGTTCAACAAGGCAATCCTGGTGTTGTGTTTGTCTTCTGTGGTTTAGCCGCGTATTTAAGGCCTCCATAAATGCTTTGAATTACCGGCATTTTGAGCATCTTCGGTGACCGGACGAAGCACGGAGGAGCCCTGTATACCTTTTTGTTTGCCAGGATTGTCCTTCTAAGTAACTTAAAAAAAATGTCTTTACACAGTACTGCATTTTTGTATTATTCATGTGCTCACCAGCTTACAGAGTTTATTTGTGAATTACGGCAAGGAATGCAGTGTTGCGCCTCTGCTGGCCTCAGAATTCTCTGTAACCTGTTGATTATCTTAATAATTGGGAAATGTAAAATAGTATGTATTCTTTTTTTCTGCTTTGCTAATTTTTCCCCTCTACAATGGTTGTCGGCCGCCTCCGGTACCCAGCTCGCTTTTGTTTGTTTTTTATATCTAGCAGCACACTTTGCCCTCAGCTTCTTCTTCTTGGCAGGCCTCGAAGTAGAAGCTGCCCTGTAATTAACCACCTGTAATAAACCATATTATGGTCTGGTAGTGCTGCTCCCACCGGCAGATAGAAGCAGCAGCTGATGAGTAGTGATCTGTTGGTGGTACGAAACCAGAGGCCGAGGGTCCCATTACACCCGGACCCAGGTGCGACCGCGTGGGCGTCTGATCCGTCCGCCAACAATTCCATCCTTATCGAATATTTTTTTTTATTCCCCATTTTTACCTCCCCTATTTGTGTTGTCTTCCCTTGCCTATGAATTTTTGTTAATACGTAACTGTTCCATGTGGCCCAGTTGACGTTTCGTTGGCATAAATTGGTTTCGGAGAATGCTGTTGCCAGCATGCACCTCCTCCACATCCATGGCCACGAACGTCGTCGTGGACGGGATTCGAACCCGAAACGCCGGTAGTCAAACATGAGACTGATGCCTCAATACATTGCGCTACCGGTCGCCCCGATACTATTTTATATAACCTGGGAATTCATGTGTGTTGGTGTTGCTCTACAAATGATGCAATTAGATGTTGCGTTTGTATTAGAAAGAATGTTAGCGGCACTGCCGTCGATCATAGTAAAAGCATTTCTGCATTAACAGCAAACCGTTTTTGTTCATTGGATGACGTTAAATCAAATGATTCGGGTCGGCTTATTTTATTCTTCAGGTTGATCTCTTCATTTGGAAATTTGGCGGGACGGCAATAAAGAGTGAACCCTTTCCGCGGATTCGTCCAAATAACTGTTCTTGTCGTGATGTCCATCAATTTCAAGGGAACCATAGCTCTTACATGTTCGAAGTATCGGAGAATGTTTGTTTGTATTGGCTATGACCGACACTGCCGTCGAAGCCCCATTTGCACGTAAGTTGCAGCTGACTTTCTTCTTGCAAGTTGATTATTTGAATAACGCTTCGAGTCGTTACTTGCAGGAGCTCCAGGATGTCCATCTCTGCCGAAGATTCAGAAGCACTTATTCAGATATTTAGTTGTTTATTTCTCGCTAAGTTGAAAGCGTATTCGCTGGGGAAAAAGTCCTTGCGAATGGCATTCACAACAAAGCGCATCAGTCAGTACTTCCTCAGTGGTAGACCTAAGTCGTGCCATAGAGCTATAGTCCTATCGGCGATAAACGACTGTTGCCAAACTGTTTGCGCCGCGAGGTGCAGTTCATCCGTAGTGCTCGTTTCACAGAGCTCATGTATTCGTCGCTTTTTCGTTTCCGATGAAGCTTACGATACTCGCGGTCGTCCTCGTCCTCTAGTAATTGATTGTTCGTTCATTGATTGCCTGATCGATTCGCTTGAAATAGCGAAATTCTGCATTACGGATCAGGAAAAGACGGCGATACCGCTTGACAATATGCCATTCTCAAAAGTGAGACAAAAGGTCCTACTTAACGCCATAATGTGTTCTCTGTTTATAGATTTGAATACGTCCACATTCCACATTTCGCACATTTTTCCAAAAACTGAATTTTTTCCATCTTTTTGTTCTGGCTGATGCATATCATTGCAAGGTCCCGATTTGTAATTGTTGCTAGAAGAAAAAATATAGTCACTGCGAAAAAAATATACGTAATTCCAATATCAAACGTTCCTTATACCTAGAACACACGCTGTGTCCGAATGATCATTAGGCGAATGATGAATTGCTAGTAATGCATTGGACAGACGACGCCGCACACGAATGATCATTCCCATTCGAATGATGATTCGATTTCATGTGTGGCTTGCGAATGATCATTCGAACATCGTCCGAATGATAATTCGCGAATTACAATTGGCATAGTAAACGTAATTCCTTCTTTGTGTATGCAGTGCCACCTATCCGACAAATTTTAGGGGAGCAAAAATTCCTCTTCCATAGTCTTCCGCGTGGGCACCCCCTGGAACGGCAGTGGTCACTGACCATTGCCAACCAACGTCAAGCCACCAGTGATGGCAGTGCGATGATTTGGTTAAGTTACTCCTGTGGTGTGGGGTGTAAAAAAAAAATACCACGGCCATTCCCTTTGAGGCCCTGTCGTTAAAACCGACAATCAAAGGACAGGATGTGTATGCCAGCAGCTTGCACTATCCGAAATCTTTATATGCTAACGAAACGTCAACTATGCCTCGGATTAGGACTGACTCAACGGTTACGACTTTTGGCTATCGTACAATGACAAAGATTGGATTCTGGAATGTGCGTACTCTCCTGGACAAACGATCAGAAGGTCCCCAGAACGCACGATTTCTTCAATTAGAGAGTGAATTTCTGAGGTACAAATTAAATATCTTAGGAGTTAGTGAGATAAGATGGTGGAACAGCGGAGAATTTATCTCTTCAACGGGCAGCACTGTAATGTTGTACTCCGGTAAAGCTACCGGTAGTCGTCGTGAGTCAGGTGTGGGGCTCCTTTTTACCAGAGCCGCGCGAAACTGTCTCTTATCCTGGGTGCCGGTCTCTGACAGAATCTTGACCGCCAGGTTCCGGACCAAAATGAGGAACATTTCAATAGTACAATGTTATGCCCCTACTGAACCCGACAATGTCTTGGCAAAAGACTCCTTCTACGAAGAACTAAACGCCGTTCAGAGCAGAACACCTAAAGGTGACATTATAATGGCTATGGGTGATTTGAATGCGAAAGTTGGCGCTGATAACAATAGGCTCAGACATGTGATGGGGAGACACGGTCTTGGTGATCGTAATGACAACGGTGAAAGATTTGTAGAGTTCTGCAACTTTCACAGTCTCTTCATCGGTGGTACTATGTTTGAGCATAAGGACCACCACAAAATCAGCTGGTTCTCTGTTGATCGGCGCAGAACACAAAATCAGATCGACCATTTTGCCATTAGTAAAAGATTCAAGAGTTACCTCCTGGACGTGCGAAACAAGAAGGGTGCCGATATTGGGATGGGAAGAGACCATTATCTTATGATCGCTAATGTTCGATTGCGTATTGCAGCCGTGCGCCGCCCCAGCGACGAAAGATCCAGGCGCCGCAAATTCAACACCGCTCGATTAAAAAATCCAGCTGTCTTACAACAATATAATGACCATCTTGCACAAAAAGCGGCTGAGATAACTAGTCACCCAAATAGTGACATAAACGAAAACTGAGATGCCATTAAAAATGAGTACATTGATAGCGCAGATACCATCCTTGGCACAAACCCGGATTGCCGGAATAATCCCTGGATGTCCGACGCTTCATGGCAGCGGATTGTTGAAAGAAAGGAGCTGAAAGTTTGTTTGGCTGCAGCATCAGACGACAATCGAAGCAGCATCGAACTCCTTTACCGTCAGAAAGCTCGAAAAGTTCAGCGTAGTGTGCGACGCGATAAAAGAGTTTATGCGAATTCTCTTTTAGTCCCAGCAGAAGAAGCTGCAAGAAGTAACAACTTAAACGCCGTATACGGTGTCATCAAGGAGTTTACAGGTGGTCGTAACTTCTGCCAACATCCGGTGAAGGATAGTGAAGGAAAGCTACTTATCTTGGTAGAAGATCAAATGAGGCGGTGGAAAGAACACCTCGCCGCGGTCTCGAACCGTGTAACCTCTGGTGAAGTTCCCTCCTCATATAGATAATTTAGCTAACCATCAAAATGTGCGTATACGGTCCACTGCCCCGACTAAAGAGGAAATAGTCACTTCCTGCCATTGCCAAGATGATAGCTAAAATCGTCCTGGAAAGACTAAAGGTTTACTTAGAAAGCACAATTGATGAAGAGCAGGCTGTTTTTCGATCCGGATTCTCCTGTGTCAATCACGTGCGCTGAATACGATTCTCCGCTTCACTTGCTTTTCATAGATTTCGAGAAGGCTTTCGATAGTGTGAACTGGGAGTCTGTATGGGCGACCTTGCGCAGGAGAGGTATTCCTGAGAAGCTTGTGTCTATTACTAAGGCAACCTATATCGGCGCGAAATATCGCGTTCTGCATAAAGGTAAGGTGTCGGGGGACTTTGAGATTCGTGGTGGAGATCGCAGGTGTGCATCCTCTCACCGATCCTATTCCTCATAGTGGTCAGCGATGTGTTGCATGCAGCCCTATCCGGACTCGACAGAGGAATTCAATGGACAACATCTTGACTACACTGATGACATACACTCCCACAAAATCATGGATCTGTCCGCAATGGCGTCAGATCTCGAGAGGGAGTCAAGCAAGGTTGGGCTAAAAATTAATACCAGCAAAACCAAGGTTCTTAGCCCGCCATTGCGAAAAAGAAATCCGATGCTCATTGCCATCAATATTAATGGACAGCCTGTGGAGAGGGTGGACAACTTCGTCTACCTGGGTAGCATTGTTGCCGAAAATGGTGGTACGGAGCAGGACATCGCTCGTCGTATCAACCAGGCTACATGCGCATACGGCATACTGTCCAAAATCTGGCAAAGCAGTTATCTCGGCATCAAGTCCAAGCTGGGCCTGTTTCTCTCTCTGGTACTGTTAGTGTTGTTGTATGGGAACAGTATATGGAAAGTTTCCGTAGGAGTTACCAGAAAGCTGCATGTTCTCGTCAACTCATGTCTTCGTCGAATTTTAAGAATATTCTGGCCCGAAATAATATCAAATGAAGAGCTTAGTCGGCGTACGGTGCAGGTGCCAATCGACGAATGATACGCGGGCGAAAATGGCAGTGGATAAGTCACACATTGCGGAAGAGTGATAAATGCATTGCTTGCCATTAAATGGAACCCCATTTCCAACCAAGAGGGGGTCCTAGAACCACATGACGTCGATCTGTCGCAAAGGAGTGTCAGGCAATGGGTAAGTCTTTTGGGGAGTTGCGCCCCACTGCCCAGAACTGAGTACGATGGCGTGCAGGAGTAGTTGACGCGCTATGCTCCACTAGGGTTTAAGGCAAAGTAGTAGATTCAGACTATTCACATCTACTGATCTTATAAAACATTTCTCTTTGCTTTCTTTTGGTCCCTCTTCGGAAATCCTTTGGAGTAAATTTAGTTTTTGGAGTTTATTCATCATCATCATCGTGGCGCGACAGCCCGACGTCGGGCCGTGGCCGCCTGGATCATTGTCCTCCAATTATCTCGGTCACGTGACCGCGTCCTCTAATTTTGGGAGCCCAGCAGCTGCGCGGCGTCCACACCTACTGAGCTCTCCCAACGAGATCTCGGTCGTCCTCGCAGTCTTGCTCCGTCGACTCGTTCTGCATTCATTACTCTCTTAGGCATGCGATCATCGTCCATTCTTTGTACATGCCCTGCCCATTGAAGTCGTTGTAGTTTGACGATTTTCGAGACTTGCAACTCATCGTACATTTCATACAACTCATGGTTGTACCGGATGCGCCATCCATCTCGATCGCAAACAGCCCCGAAAATTCGCCGTAGAACCTTACGTTCAAAAGTGTCTAGCATGTTTTCGGAGGCTTGAGTTAGGGTCCATGCTTCGCAGCCATAGCATAGCACTGGTCGTATAATGGTTTTGTACACGCGGAGCTTCGTGTTTCTGTGCACATGCTTCGATTTCATTATGGGGAGAACCCAAAAAAAGTCTTATAAGCTAACTGTATCCGTCGCTTAATATCGTCAGTTTCGTTGGCGTCCCTTGACAAGCTGCAACCCAGGTAGATGAAGTTGTTCACGAACTCGATGTTGAGGTCCCCCACATTGATGCTTGGTTGTGCAGGTGTCCTTGTCACCGATTGCATCGTTATTTTAGTTTTACCTTCGTTAATACTTAATCCAACTTCCTTTGCAGCGGCATCGAGCGTATGCAGAAGCTCTTCTGCGTCAGCCAATCTTCGGGACATGATGTTGATGTCGTCGGCGTACGCTGCAAATTGTGTCGACTTGATGAGTAGCGTCTTGCTGTTGTCCATATTCATGGCCCGTATAACGTATTCCAGTGCTAGGTTGAAGAGCGTCGGTGCCAGTCCATGGCCCTGTTTCAAACCAGTGCGTGTTTCAAATAGATCAGTAAGTCTATTATGTATCCTGACTTGTGAGACGGAGTTGGTCATCGTCATCTTAGTCAGTCGCACTAATTTGGCCGGTATACCAAATTGCAGCATGATGTTGTAGAGTACTCCTCGATTGATACTGTCGTATGCCTGCTTGAAGTCGACAAAGATTTGATATACGTTTACGTTGTATTCCCAGCACCTCTGGAGTATCAGTTTGACTGAGAAGAGCTGATCGGTTGTGGAGCGACCAGGTCTGAAACCGCTTTGATATTCGCCAATGACTCGTTCTGCGTACGGTTTTATTCTATTTTCCAGAATTTTCGTCAACATTTTTTTTAAATTTTTTTTGGAGTTATACATATTATAATTTTTTTTCATCTTACTGTAAGCCTGGAACTTAGTTTTTAAACATGTTATATTTGGTATAATTTGGCTATACATAATTATTATTTGTTTTATGTCTGAAAATGTAATGATTTTCGAATTTAATGTGAAAAATCCTAGTTACGCCCAAGTTGACACCTAAAGCAAACTAACCCTAGTTCAAATGAAAGTATGCATGTAAAAAGTGAATTTGGTATTTTAGTTATAATATTTTTCATTAAACAAATTCAGATAGAAGTTGAGATACAAATTTAGATACAGTTAGGTACGGATTTAGACAGCGATTTAATTAAAGTTGAAAGTCCTACGGCTGAAATGTCTACGTCCATGGTGGTCGGCGGTCAGTTATCGACTAGCCTCAAATTCATTCCCACACTCGGTCATCCATGCTACTCGTCTGCCCCAGGCGAGTCATCTGGAACTTCTGGAGAGTTCGCGATGTCGTCGGCGAATTCGATCCATGGTTGCATCTTGTCTACGCTAGTGTTAGTTAACTTTGGGCCTTCGTGCTCGCCCACTTTCTGCACATCATAACGGTCGAAGCCTTTAATTGACGTCACTCGATAAGGACCAAATAACTTTGGTCTAATCTTTAATCCTGTGCCAAACTGTACTCTTTCTATAGCAACAAGATCTCCCACCTTGTAAATTACAGCTTGTCTTCGTTTTTTGTTGAAATTCTTTGAATTTTCAGCCTGCATTTTTGCTATAGCCTCCTTTGCCTGATTACGCAGTTCTGTCCGGGAATCCTCAAATTGTTGAGATACAGCTTCGTCTATTATTTCCATTAGTCGTAAATCTAGTCCAGAGTTCATCTTTATGCCTATCATTAATTGAAAGGGTGACATCCGTATCCACCGATGATATGTTGAATTTACAGCTTTTTGAACGCTATTCACAATTTTGAACCCCTCTTCGGGCTTTGCAATCGAATATTTCGTTAGAGCTGACATAACAACAGCATGAGGACGCTCGGTCTGACCATTTCTCCTCGGCACACCAGTGGTCACAAGATGCAACTCGATGTTGTGTTCGGTGCAATATTTTTTAAAGTTTTGCGATTTGAAAGCCCCTCCTCGGTCGGAAATCAAATGAAGTGGATATTCAAATGATTCAGAAATTACCTCCATCTTCTGCGGGACTTCATCACACGCTAGCGTTTTTGTTGGAAAAAGCCAACAGTCACTTTACCATTGGCAATATTGACAACCGCTTCATTCAAAAGGTTCACACCGATAATGGTGTGAGGATTTACGCAATTGTTGTTCACAATATGTCGTCGAACTCTGCGCTATTTATTCGAACGTCGGCTCTGCAAAGACCGTCGGTAACAATATTCGATCCAATGCCGGTTAACGAACAACGGGACGATTTTTACAAATTACGCGGGCGAATTTTAGTTAGGCACGACTTTTTTATTACACAGACATCGCTGCCAGTGTCTATTAGACCGGTGAAACTTACGCCATTTAAGACAACGGGGCAATACGACGTTCCCGCTTTACGGACACAATTAGTTGACGGCTTACTATTAGGACAGTCTACTCGCTAATGCCCAAACCCATTACACCCAAAACACTTTGGTCCTTTAGTTTTATTCGGGCAGCTGTCAAATTTGTGATCGGAAGATCCGCAGTTTTTAGCTAGACCCGCCTTTTCCACTTTCATCGGTCTATCGGCATTTGGACGATTGCCGGAGTCACGCTCGGTTTTCATTTCCTCGTATATCAAAAGCCTTTCTTTAAACTCAGCGATCGTTTTGGCACCGTATAAAACCGTTTTGTTAACTGTTGAGTCCTTAATCCCGTCTATCACATATTGAAACACCGAGCTGCTATCCACCTGCGCTTGACTTCCAATGTCGATCATACGGTACAGATATTCCCGATACGATTCACCGTTTCGTTTTTTCTCGTCACGACGTTTGCTATGTACGTCGCAACTGGAACGCTTGTCTTGAAATTCTTCGGTTAGCCGGTTTTAAGCTGGAAATACGATACTGGTTTAGCTTCACACTCGACAAACATTTTCGCTGCGCCCGAAAGAGATTTTTTAAGAAAAACAAACTTTTGAATATCTGTCCATCGAAACGCTTTCGCATATGATTCAAATTCACTTAAATACGATAAAACGTTTATGGTGTCCGTACCAGAAAACTTGCGGATTACACTATCTACGTCGGTAATGTTGAAGTTAGAAACGCGGTCGTCAATTAAAGTCATTTGCCTGGAAGAGTCTACGTCCACCGAAAAGTCATTTCTTTGCAAAGACTTCCTTTGTCTCGAGCTCATTTCAACGCTACACAACCGATTCTCGTCACTACAGTTAATCACACTTTCCTTTCCAGATAGCGTGTCGCAACTTGCGTGTGCACTGTTCAAACTCCAGTAACAGACCTTTTTTCTATTTTTAGCACGTCCACCTATGCACTCAGTTCCAGTTTTCTGTTGCAGCTATTCGTGGGGGGCAAAAACTCCTCTTCCATAGTCCTCCGCGTGGGCGCCCCCTGGAACGGCAGTGGTCACTGACCATTGCCAACCAACGTCAAGCCGCCAGTGATGGCGGTGCAATGATTTGGTTGAGGTACCCCTGTGGTGTGGGGTGTGAAAAAAATACCACGGCCTTTCCCTTTGAGGGCCTGTCGTTAAAACCGACAATCAAAGGACAGGATGTGTATGCCAGCAACTTGCACTATCCGAAATCTTTATATGCTAACGAAACGTCAACTATGCCTCGGATAAGGACTGACTCAACGGTTACGACTTTTAGCTATCGTACAATGACAAAGATTGGATTCTGGAATGTGCGTACTCTCCTGGACAATGGATCAGAAGGTCCCCAGAACGCACGATTTCTTCAATTAGAGAGTGAATTTCTGAGGTACAAATTAAATATCTTAGGAGTTAGTGAGATAAGATGGTGGAACAGCGGAGAATTCATCTCTCCAACGGGCAGCACTGTAATGTTGTACTCCGGTAAAGCTACCGGTAGTCGTCGTGAGTCAGGTGTGGGGCTCCTTTTAACCAGAGCCGCGCGAAACTGTCTCTTATCCTGGGAACCGGTCTCTGACAGGGTCTTGACCGCCAGGTTCCGGACCAAAATGAGGAACATCTCAATAATACAATGTTATGCCCCTACTGAACCCGACAATGTATTGGCAAAAGACTCCTTCTACGAAGAACTAAACGCCGTTCAGAGCAGAACACCTAAAGGTGACATTATAATGGTTATGGGTGATTTGAATGCGAAAGTTGGCGCTGATAACTATGGGCTCAGACATGTGATGGGGAGACACGGTCTTGGTGATCGTAATGACAACGGTGAAAGATTTGTAGAGTTCTGCAACTTTCACAGTCTCTTCATCGGTGGTACTATGTTTGAGCATAAGGACCACCACAAAATCAGTTGGTCCTCTGTTGATCGGCGCAGATGCAGAACACAAAATCAGATCGACCATTTTGCCATTAGTAAAAGATTCAAGAGTTGCCTCCTGGACGTGCGAAACAAGAAGGGTGCCGATATTGGGATGGGAAGAGACCATTATCTTATGATCGCTAATGTTCGATTGCGTATTGCAGCCGTGCGCCGCCCCAGAGACGAAAGATCCAGGCCCCGCAAATTCAACACCGCTCGACTAAAAAATCCAGCTGTCTTACAACAATATAATGACCATCTTGCGCAAAAAGCGGCTGAGATAACTAGTCACCCAGATAGTGACATAAACGAAAACTGGGAAGCCATAAAAAATGCGTACATTGATAGCGCAAATACCATCCTTGGCCCAAACCCGGATTGCCGGAATAAGCCCTGGATGTCCGACGCTTCATGGCAGCGGATTGTTGAAAGAAAGGAAAGGATAAAGAGTTTATGCCAATTCTCTTTTAGCGTCAGCAGAAGAAGCCGCTAGAAGTAACAACTTAAACGCCGTATACGTGTCATAAAGGAGTTTACAGGTGGTCGTAACTCCTGCCAACATCCGATGAAGGATAGTGATGGAAAGCTACTTATCTCGGAAGAAGATCAAATGAGGCGGTGGAAAGAACACTTCGCCGCGGTCTTGAACCGTGTAACCTCTGGTGAAGTTCCCCCTCATATGGATAATTTAGCTAACCATCAAAATGTGCGTATACGGTCCACTGCCCCGACTAAAGAGGAAATAGTCACTGCAATTATTGCACTAAAACGAGGAAAGGCCGCCGGACTTGACGGCATCCCTGCCGAACTTTATCAAGCAGCGCCAAGCGTAACTGCCGATTTGCTGCACCCACTTGTTGATAAAGCGTGGAATACAGAGACCTTTCCCACTGAGTGGAAGGAAGGTTTGATCATCAAACTTCCAAAGAAGGGTAGCCTCACAGACTGTAATAATTGGAGAGGCATTTGTGTGCTTCCTGCCGTTGCCAAGATAATAGCTAAAATCGTCCTGGAAAGACTAAAGGCCCACTTAGAAAGCACAATTGATGAAGAGCAGGCTGGCTTTCGATCCGGATTCTCCTGTGTCGATCACATTAACACCTTGCGAATCATCATCGAGCAATGCGCTGAATACGATTCTCCGCTTCACTTGCTTTTCATCGATTTCGAAAAGGCTTTCGATAGTGTGAACCGGGATTCTATATGGGCGGCCTTGCGCAGGAGAGGCATCCCTGAGAAGCTTGTGGCTATTATTAAGGCAACCTATGACGGCGCGAAATGTCGCGTTCTGCATAAAGGTAAGGTGTCGGGGGACTTTGAGATTCGCAGTGGAGTTCGGCAGGTGTGCATCCTCTCACCGATCCTATTCCTCATTGTGATCGGCGATGTGTTGCATGCAGCCCTATCCAGACTCGACAGAGGAATTCAATGGACTTTGACATCTTATCTACAACATCTGGACTACGCTGACGACATATGCCTACTCTCCCACAAAATCATGGATCTGTCCGCAATGGCGTTAGATCTCGAGAGGGAGGCAAGCAAGGTTGGGCTAAAGATTTATTTATTTATTTATTTACCAAACAAGGCATCAATACATTACATTACATTCCATTTATACATTTCATTAAATTAATCAAAATTCATTAATTACATTCGGCAAATTTGGTTAGGTTTGTTTGTTAGACTAGGACGTTAAGAGGGCCTTTGTTAAGTTAAGCTTAAAGACAGATTTAGAAATGCCTGAAGAATAGTGGATACTAAAAGAATTGAAAGTTCGACAGCATCTGTTTATGGGTTCATTATAACCATAGACGGTAAGGTGTTGGTATTCCTTAAGCAGAGTTGTATGTCTAGTTCGTCTTAGTTGATCGTTTAAAGTGATTTTATTGGACAGAAAATCAACATTAACTGCACCGCTGATAACGTCAAAAGTAAAACAGGCACAAAGTAATCTTCTTCTGGACGAAAGAGTCATTAAATTTAAAAGACCCAGCCTGTATATGTAAGATGGAAGGTTATGAAAATCTAGCGGGTCATAAAGGTCTCTCAAAGCGAAAAGAATAAATTGTTTTTGAATAGACTCGAATCTGTAGCAATGTAGCTCGTACGATGGGTTCCAGACTACGGAAGCATATTCAAGCAGAGGCCGCACAAGTGTGGTATACAAGGATTTAGTGACCCAAATATTTTTAAACTCCTTAGCGCGTCTCTTAATGAAGCCGAGTTGTTTGTTAGCCGTGGATAGCACCCTGTCATAATGCAGGTTAAAACGCATTTTGTTGTCCAAGACAACGCCGAGGTCTTTGATATGGTCAACTCTATTCAGCTCGACATTGTTAAGGTGGTAGGAATTAGTTATAATTCTATTCTTACGGGAAAAACTTATCACCTGGCATTTATTAACGTTAAGATATAGATTATTTTGATTGCACCACTGCTCAAGGGATAGAAGATTGGATTGAAGAAATGCTGCATCAGAGTGTGTTTGAATGGTGCAGTACAGTTTTAAGTCATCAGCGTAGAAAAGATGAGGGATATCCGATAATAACTGTGATAGGTCGGAAATGAAGACATTGAAGAGAAGAGGACCTAAATGGCTACCCTGCGGCACCCCAGAAGTCGTGGATACACTTTTGGATATCCGACCTTGATATTTGACAAACTGAGTTCGATCCAGAAGGTAGGACCGGAGCCAATTGAGAAGTGATCCAGTTACACCAAAGTTGCATAATTTCTCAATTAAAATTTGATGATCGACCCTGTCAAAAGCCTTGCTAAAGTCTGTATAGACCGCATCAACTTGATCTCCCTTTTCCATTTCACAAAGGACGTCAGAAACTAGAATTATAAGGTTGGTGGTAGTCGATCTGCCTTTTCGAAACCCATGTTGTTGTTCATTGAGAAGTGGGTCGATGATAGGAGTGAGTTTATCACAAACCAATTTCTCAAATAGTTTGGGGATTACTGACAGAATAGCAATGCCTCGATAGTTGTCGACTGATCGCTTATCACCGCTCTTGTGGATAGGCGTGAGATAGGAGTATTTCCAAAAAGACGGAAAGACACCCCATTGGAGCGATTTATTGAAAATCATGTGAAGAGGAGTTAACAATTGGTCTACACACTGCTTCACAAAATAAGGAGCGATTAAGTCCGGACCGGGCCCTTTGTTGACGCTTAGTTCTTGAATAGCTCTAACGATTTCATCCTGTGTGAGAACCATTCCGTCAATAAGGGACGTCGTGGTGATATCGGGAGGGGTGGATGAGCTCGGGGTTTTAGGTGTGCAGAAGCTATCCTGGAAATGGTCAGCAAATAAGTTACAAATTTCCTGTGGACAAGAGGAGATAGCGGTCCCTCTGGACATGGAAGCAGGAAAACCTGTGGTCTTACGTTTCATATTAACAAAGTCAAAGAATTTTTTTGGCTCGTTGATAATTTTTTCCCCCATCAGATTGACATATAGCTCATATGCTTCGCGGGATTTTATAGAGAATTCTTTGGCTAGATCATCGTACTTTTTCTATAGGTCATTGCTAACGTTGGGGTTGTTTTTGACGGCCTTGTAGAGTTTATTTCTTTGGTTTCTTAAATTTCTTAGATTTTTGTCGAGCCAGGGTTCAGTAAGCGTGTTACGTTTCTTTATTTTGGGCACATAATTTTTAATGGCGTGGAAGATTATGTTATAGAAGGAAGATATGGTGTCATCTAGATCTGACGCAGAAAGAGAGGTTGACCAATCTATAGAATCTAGATAATTCTTGATGCCATCATAGTCAGCATTTAAAAAATCATACACAATTTCGTTATTGTACGATTGAGTAAAATAATGATCAGCAGATGGAAGTTCAACTGTAAGGGCGGAATGATGAAAAGTGTTAGGGAAAAGATTTTCGGCTTCAGTAGTTGGACTAACATCTACTTCGTCATAAAAGTTTGTGAAAATTAGATCTAACCATTTTCCGTTTTGGTTAGAAGTCGAAATAACCTGCTGTAAATCATTGCCATAAAATGTGCCGATGAGATTAAAGTCGGTGTTGTCAAGAAGATTGACTGGAAGAAGTCTATTATCATTCTCGTCGACAATAAACCTGATGTTCGGACGATTGAAATCTCCAAAGACAATAATTTTGTCTTCTTCGTTCAAGGAAGCGATGACGGAAGAAATCATGTCACATACATCATTATAAGTAGCTTCGTCGGAGCAGGGGGGTACGTAAACAACACCAATATAGAGATAATGTTTTTCTAAGGGAACTTTGACAAATGTGTGTTCAAATGCCTTGTAAGAATTGGTAGTGATCAGTTCACTTGAAAGGGAGTTGTGAATGGCAATGAGAACACCCCCTCCCCTAGAAACGCCGGTGTGTTCATAGTTACGGTCAGTTCTGTAAATGGACCAATTACAATCCAGGATTTCTTCGTTTTTGAAGGAGTCGTTCAACCAAGTTTCGGTAATAGCAAGTATGTTAAAATGGCAAGATTTAGCGTCAAAAAAAAGTTTATTAATTTTGCCTCTCATGCCGCTACAGTTATGGTAGAGGAATCTAGGAGTGTTAGGAATAATATTTTTTTTGGTCCTCACGTAATTTTTGCAAACGGGAAATGTGTTTTGAGTTTACAAAGGAGCGATAAGTTTCGAGGTCGCGTTTCACCTGGTCCGAAGTCATTCCAAGTTCTTCGTGATATCGGTTAAAGAAGGTGCGTAGAGAGTTAACGTCAATGGGTAGGCCTTCCTGTTGGATCAACACTTTGAGGTTAGTTTTCGTTTTTCCATCGATGCAGGTATTTTCATGTGCATCATGCATATATGCAAGAAACAGACGGACGCTATCGTAAATCTTATGCTCTCTAAATCTGGATAATAAATATCTACATTCGAGATCGTCAACAGAGTTCTTAGTAAGCCTTACAACAGGTGGCACTAGTGGATCCAGAAGTTTCGGTGTGGTTCGTTGATTGACAGGAGCGCACGGAATATGCGTTGAACCGGATTGAGATGGTAGTTGGGGATCGCTGCGAACGAAGTTAGTATACCTTGGAGCTGTCACGGTCTCGCGAGTACCTGAAGGCTTTGAGGGAATATCGATCACATTATTGGGAGAGTTAGAAGTTGTAGCTGGTAGTGCTCTGCTGTTTTTATTTGCAACTGGGAGAACTTTATCATGATCAGGAGAAGGAGTATCTGAAGGCTTACGAGACGCAGTTACTAGAGTGGAGACTGTCTGATTATGTGAAGTAGAAATATTAGAATGACGAGAAAAGTGATTTTGGGATCTAGAGATTTGGGATTTGCCTGAATACATACTATTCTTTCTGAGTTGATTTTTTGTTGTTGTTGTTCTTGATGTTGTCTTAATACCAACAAGACCAAGGTTCTTAGCCCGCCGTTGCGAAAAAGAAATCCGACACCTATTGCCATCAATATTAATGGGCAGCCTGTGGAGAAGGTGGACAACTTCGTATACCTGGGTAGCATTGTTGCCGAAAATGGTGGTACGGAGCAGGACATCGCTCGTCGTATCAACCAGGCTAAACGCGCATACGGCATGCTGTCCAAAATCTGGCAGAGCAGTTATCTCAGCATCAAGACCAAGCTGGGCCTGTTTCGCTCCCTGGTACTATCAGTGCTTTTGTATGGGAGCAGTACATGGAAAGTTTCCGTAGGAGTTACCAGAAGGCTGCAAGTTTTCGTCAACTCATGTCTTCGTCGAATTTTAAGAATTTTCTGGCCCGAAACAATATCAAATGAAGAGCTAAGTCGGCGTACGGGTCAGATGCCAATCGACGAATTGATACGCAGGCGAAAATGGCAGTGGATAGGTCACACATTGCGGAAGAGTGATAACTGCATTTCTATGCATGCCATGAAATGGAACTCCATTTCCAACCAAGGCCGACCAAGAGGGGGTCCTCGAATCACATGGCGTCGATCTGTGGCAAAGGAGTGTCAGGCACTGGGTAAGTCTTTTGGGGAGTTGCGTCCCATTGCCCAGAACAGAGTACGATGGCGCGCAGGAGTAGTTGACTCGCTATGCACCGCTAGGGGTTAAGGCAAAGTAGTATTCGTATTTTTCACACGCACCCGAAAAATGTACCGTTTGTCGTAAGGAAGGTTTTTGTTGTTGGTTTGACCCGAATTTGCTTATGATCTGCTCAATCCCGGACGAGCCCCCATGTAAAAAGCGAATTTGGTATTTTAGTTATAATATTTTTTATTAAATAGGAAAAGAGAAGTTATTAAACAAATTCAGATAGAAGTTTAGATACAAATTTGGGTACAGTTAGGTACGGATTTAGATAGCGATTTAATTAAAGTTGAAAGTTCTACGGCTGAAATGTCTACGTCCACGGTGGTCGGCGGTCAGTTATCGACTAGCCTCAAATCCATTCCCACATCTTATCGAAACCATCAGCCACCCAAAACGTGTTCGGATGTTTTTTTTTAATCCTTACTTAAAGTTAATTTTTCGAATAAATTTAAGTTTGTTATTTATTTAATATTTTTAATTTTTTTTTTTACTCTTTTTTGCCTTACTGGTGCCAGTCTACCCGGAAGATATAACTTTGAGTAACCAGACCTTGCATTAAGACTAACAGGTAAATCGCAACTTATACGTTGCTTTTTGAATGTTTTCAATTTGTCAATTTTGGGCAACAATATCGTTAACAAAAACCAAAAATTTCAACATTAAAATACTTTTTTTTGGAAGCTCCAATGCGTGCTTAAAAGGATGCAATGCATTAAAACTCGATTAATTCTTAAAAAAATTAAGAATTTTGTATGCAGGAATCTTTGAATAAAAAATTTGGCATCTGCCCGAATCGAATTATCCGAACAACTGGCTGCCACAATGTGGCTGACATCACTCGTTTGTTTGAAGCCTAAGGAAGGGGTACGGAGATTTTATATATAGACCTACATTTACCTTTCATTCTGTTCCGGCGTTAGCAATGGCCCAAACGAAATGAAATATCTATCTTAAGTATGTAGACGCAATAATAATTTTCCTCCGTACACATGCATCTACCATATTGCATTCCACCAAAAACCAATAATTCAATTCATAAAGCCATCAGCACGGCAAGAAGCGCCATAACGTCCATATGCAAAGAAGTGCTTGAAATAATGCCAAGGAATAAATTTAAAAAGAATAAATAATAAATGTCACACAAACTCTATATCGGTAAAATATGCTTGTTGGCTGGCGTCGTTCGTACTGCTTTTCGTGGGCCTGGCCACTCTCTCCGCCGAGATTCAGCATAAATCAGAGAGAATCTATAAAAATGTTTAAACACACAAACAATATAAAAGGTTTATTAACTGAATATTTATGGTTGCAAAAGAACAACGGCGACCGGATAACAAATGGCCCGTTAAATAAAAACTGAAGGTTGCTTAATTGATTCTGTCAATCAGCCTAATGAGAGTTAATTGCCGTTTTGCTTCGGGATGTATACAAATGATGCATTTAGGAGGCAAAATGGCTTTCGCGCAAATTGTGCCAATGAATAAATTACGAGGCGCATGCAAATTTATCAATCACTGCCACGATCATTGTGACTGCAGTGCCCTCGGCCCGGTCCAGACTAGACGAGTATCCAGAGTCCTGTACAAAGGTGCAGACGTCCCGAGGATTCATTGTCCAGCACAACATCGTCTGGATCATTAACGAGCAGCATCCGGACCCGGGTTCAAGCCGTGGTCCGAAAACAGGCCATCCACTTCGGCTGCCTATACCAACCAATCTGAACCGGTCGCCGCGGTTGGAGCGCCCCAATGCAATGACACCTATTCGGATACGGTGTGATCAGATCTGTGGAACAGACGGCGGACAATGTTTCTTTGACCATGTTGAGGCTTTTCGCGAGTGCGCGGGCTCATTTCATTGCAGGTAATATGGTCGAATTGTGTGTACATTGCAAACCTATTCGTCTGCTAATTGACTCCGCCTCGGGAACCGAGATATGTGCTTTTTATCGAATGTACACAAATGCACATTTGAATAAATCAAACTTTAATTAGAATATTGCGCATTGAGGCTGCAGGCGTGTATTCGGAGCTAAATCAATTTAGGGCCGAGGAGTTAATGGAAACCTGAGAAGGGCCCATCGGTCCGCGGCTGCTTGATTGTGTTACAGGCTAAGAAGCAATTCCACACATTAAAATATTATTGTTTATAAATCATGGCGAACAAGGTTAATTATGAACGGTGGTGGAATGCATTTGTAAATGGAAAATTGTGTGGATTTAGTTGCTTGCAGTGGCATATGCGGAATTATTAATAATTGTTTGATTGAACAACTTTTTAGGTTTCAAACCGATTTCGTTTTTTTTTTTTTTTGTATTTAGTTTATAGAAAATAAATGAGAAAAAATGTATTTTTTAACACGTAGACTGCTAGGGCTACAATTCAAACTATCGCTGTTAGTGCGGCCAATTTTTTTTTCCTCTGTATAGGTCACATTTTGGACACAGATAATGTAATGGACGAAGGACAACACCCGAAGGTGTCAATGGAGACGGAGCTATTTTGACCGTTAAGGTCCGAAAGTCACAGTTGGCAGCTGTCAAAATTGGCTCCACAACGAGGTAAGCGCCGGTCTGTGCTTGCTGTGGCTCAGTTCGGGAGATGTGGGCGGGGCTTTCGCCACTCGCTGCGCCTGTCCGTCCATATTAATAAGGAATTCACAGGTCTGGGATAGACAACACAAACAAGGGAGGTGAAATTTCAAAAAAAAAAAAAAGAAAGGAAGTGTGTGTCCAAATGCCGTCTTTTGAAGCTCCGAGGTCCAGATGGCGGTGGATCTCCGTTGGTCATGCTTAAATACCTTGATAAACCAGCATTTGTGTATTTAACGACCACGATTTACCTCTCCCTCCTATTGTCTATCATCCCCGACTTTTGGAAGAAGGAAAGGGTGATCCCTATTCTAAAACCAGGGAAGAAACCAACGCAAGGCGAGTCATACCGTCTACCGACTATTGTCTCCTAATGTCAAGGCTCTTGAAGTGCTACTCCACCCTGTAATTGCGACCCACATACAATTCGCCGAACACCAACATGGCTTTAGAAGAATCCACAGCACAACTACTGCTTTGGATGTCAAGAATACACAATGGCTTAAACCAAGCACGTCCATGTCAACGAATCATTCAAGTGGCTTTAGACCTGTCAAAGGCATTCGATACTGTCAGCCACTCGTTTCTCCTGTCTGACATCTGCGGTAGATTTCTTCCGTCAGGGATAATCAAGTGGATCGCAAATTACCTTGCCGGAAGGCAGTCCTACACGGAGTTTAGAAATGGGAAATCTAAACTAAGGAAAATTAAACAGGGTGTCCCCCAAGGAGGAGTCTTATCTCCCACTCTTTTTAATCTATGTCAAGACTTCCGACGCCACCTGACGGACTTGAAATCGTCAGTTACGCTGATGACTGCTAGATTTTGGCAACCGGCAATGGCATCACCCAAATGTGCGACCAGATAAATGAATATCTTAAAGATCTCAACAACTTCTTCATCAGCAAGAATTTTACTCTGTCAACGCCGAAGTCTTTTGCTACTCTTTTTACAATCTGAACCAAGGAAGTCAGGGTACAACTGGATATTGCGGTAAATGGTCAAACTATTCCCACAATTAACCACTCAAAAATTCTCGGTGTCATCCTTAACAACATGGCCACCTCCTCGGCTAATGCGTCAACCATTTGTGACAGAATGAGAGGCAGGAACCACAAAGCTTTAGCTGGCAGTCCCTGGGGGAAAGATAAGGAAACCCTACTCGCGGCAAACAGATCCATCGGGAGATCTGCGGCCAATTATGCGGCTCCCATATGGCCAGACAATTTTGCGACATTCAATGGAAAAATTTATAGACCTGTCAGAACACTGCTCTTAGAACTGTCACAGGCTGCCTCTTGATGTCGCCACAGGACCATCTGCATCAAGAGACCAAAATGATGCCCTTAAAAAGCCACAACAGTCTTCTTCGCAAGCAGTATTCAGTTGGCTGTTATCGGAGTGACCATCCCAACTTAAACTACGCTGCACAGTGAAGAAGTGCTTTCTTCGGTCACGGAACTAAAACCGAACAAAATATTGAGTGCGCAACCACCTGCCATATCTCTAGACGAAGCCCGGCTCCCAACAGCAACTAGAACCACGTTAGCTCAACTCTGCTCTGGTTGGTGCTCGCGTCTGAATTCATACCTATCCCGCATCGACAGTGAAGTCCAAAACTCCTGCCCAGCATGTGGCCTCGCTCCACACGACTATTTAATTGTCCAGCAGCCGCCACTCGCTTAACTCCTATTGTGTTATGGGAGAACCCCATCGAGCAGCCGCTTTTCTCCACCACAGCACAGAGGATACTAACATGGATAGTCTGAGTTTTTGATACACATCTTTATCTGAGCTCGAAGCGCCGCTACAACAACAACTAACAGATCACGATGACTAGGCTTAATATGATAATAATAATGCCATTATAAAAATGCTTTCGGCAAAAAAAAAGTACGCAACACGTTGGCCGGATATCAAGGCGCTTGTCCGCCAATTAATATAGCCTATTCGCCAATCCACAGCGACGACATCAACACCCTCCGAATTATTATTGAACAATCCGTAGAGTGGAGATCCACATTACATCTCATGTTCATCGATTTCGAAAAGGCGTTTGACAGCGTTGACCGGGAATACATCTGCAAGGCTTTACATAGGGGAGGTATACCAGATAAAATCATATCCATCATCAAGGAGCCCAATGTCACGTCTTACACAAGGGTAAGTTTTCAGTTCCCTTCGAGATACATAGCGGAGTGAGACAAGGCTTCATTAAATCTTAAAATCAATGCTGCCAAAACTAAGTACTTAAGCTTGGATCCAGGAAGAAAGAGCGAAATTTCTGTTTCCTGGCAGACAGTGGGAAAAGTGGGCAATTTTTGCTACCTCGGAAGCATAGTTGCAGCAGATGGTGGAGCGGATGCTGATGTACAGTCTCGCATCAATAAGGCTCGGACAGCTTTTTTCAGTTTGACTACTTTCTGGCAAAACAACATCTCCAGAAGTACCAAACTCCGGATCTTCGAAACCAATGTAAAATCTGTGCTTCTTTATGGCTGTTCAACTTGGAAGGTGACCAGGGCGATAACAACTAGATTGCAAGCTTTCGTGAACCAGTGTCTATGGCGCATTCTGCACATACGCTGGCCGGAGGTCATTTCTAACGACGACCTCCTGTTCATTACTGGCCAGGACAGGATAGACACCTCCATAAAAAGGCAAAAGGGGCAATGGATAGGTCACACACTTCGAAAAGGACCGGAAAACATTGCTAAACAGAGCCTCGATTGGACGACCTAGAAACACTTGGAGAAGATCAGTTGGGGTCGAGGGTGATCGAATGTGAGCCTCCGATGCGTCATCGAGAGCGGGTCTTTCCAAAGTTTTTACTCGACAAATTGCGCCGGTTGCGAGATAACTTAAATGGCGAGCTCAAACACAACTCCTCTTTTTTTCGACTGTGTTCAGGTCGATGGATGTTATGGCTTCCGTGCGAAGTCGAACAAACTCTGCTTTTTTCGATTTTTCTTTTCCTCGCCCACTGACATTCGAAAACCCAGCCGGTCGTGTTGGCGGGTGACTCACAACTCCCCGTCGAACAGCCCGTTTTTGGCATGAGCCATCCCGAGTGGCTGTCATCACTACAGACAAATATGGCCGCCGCGTCCGTTTACAGGGGCCAATTCTAACTCATAAATGCCCATTTTGACATGGATATGTCTTATAACTGGGGGTCATCCTAAAAAAAAAAGTATCTACACTGCATGCAGATACATCGGAACATGGATATGTCTTTGTCTACCGACTGCGTCGAACCTGCTGTGTTGAAGATATCGACGTAAGTTTTATAAAGATCCCAGTATAGTTATAC
This sequence comes from Chloromyia formosa, assembly GCA_964017055.1. Taxonomy (NCBI): domain Eukaryota; kingdom Metazoa; phylum Arthropoda; class Insecta; order Diptera; family Stratiomyidae; genus Chloromyia; species Chloromyia formosa. The sequence continues at coordinate 102,306,635 of OZ024815.1, read as the reverse complement.
TGGATGAAATCATTCGACAAAACACGTCCCACGCTTTCGGTAGGCATAAGACATATCCATGTACCGATGTATGATATCTGGTGGCAGTGTAGATACTCGTCATAATTTTAAAAATTGTAGCGACTTTTCACAAATATAAATGATTTGAAATAAATTCAAATCGAATACGTATACATTTGTGAAAAAATATACAAATCCAAAAATAGACACTTATGTGTCAGAATTGGTTCGTTACAATAACAGGAAAATAATTAAAAACAATTTTTCGGTGTTTTTCTGCAAAATAACATCACCTCGATCGCTTCGAACAATTTTTTGGCGAATATTTTTTTTTCCTTATTAAGGCTCAAATCGCTAAAAAAAAAACATTTCTCCATTTTCGCTCACAACTACACTAAAAACGGGCCGATTTGAAAAGTGTTAGGCTAGTTAAACTTTAGATAGAAATGTCTTCAACTTTTGTCTAATGAGTTTTTCCATTTGTGGCATCGGTTTCAGAGATATGTCAGCATGAAAAGCGATATAGTGTGATTTTTATCCAAGACCTCAAAAGGTGATGTTTTTCGACTATCGGTTTTCACTATACTACTAATCCGAATTTCAACTTTGAGCACTGCATTGAATGTGGAATTTGACGCTCTTTAATTGAAATGCTATTAAGTTTTTCGGTCCGAAGCACCCTTCAGAAGTTATGAGGAGAATATGAGAAAAAGGCTCAAATTTTCCGGTTTGTCGCCAGGACAGCCGCTTTGCCGCGGGGTCCAAAGTGGCTCCATCTCTTAAATTGAAAGTATGGGCCCCACCAACATTCGTACTAAACGGTATCTCTCTATCATATTTTGCAAGATGCCGTTCTTATATGTCGCTTACCGTCTCTACTAAACCGTGCGAACTCACTTATTTAGTACCTGTAGTAGAGATTAGAATTATTTCCACATCTCTCCTAATATTTCTCATAAGAATCGTCATTTGACTACCCTTATAACAGCCAGTTGCTGTTATTTGAGAAATTTTATCAAGAACATTTCGTACTTATTTACAATTGTTAGAAATGTTGTAGCATGTACGCCGACAGTGTTCGAGTACTTGTCATTTTTGTTTAGGCCTAATTGGAAACACCACCCAATTCGCCTAGGTGTATGTGATAATTAACGAAACTCGAACAGTAACTGGTTCGAGTCGAAGGTAAAGGTAAAAATCTTAACTTGGATTAAGTCTTGAATAATATTAATGGGCTAGTTACATTTTCGGCAGAAGCAGTCGCATCGGCAGTTGTCTGCTTTCTAATGGTGTGAACAGTTTGAAACCGTTTTGATGCACCGGAAGGATGAACATCTAGGTTGCCCCTTGTAGCCGGTAGATATGACCGTTCAGGTGACAATACTACAATACAATACAACTATTTTCGAATATTAACTAATAACGATATAAACATGTCGCGCTAGCTAGTTTTGGTTCTAATTTTAGCTCCACTTGCCATGCAGAAATGGACTGAAAAATTGTAGATTGTGTTGCTGTTTTCGCTAAAGTTGCTGTTGGTGAAAATACTATTTTAAATGTAATGTAATGTTTCGTCTTACCGAAGCCGGGTTCGTTAAATATTCTTATACTGAATAATGAAATACTTCGATTGAAAAACCCACCCACTTTATTTAATAAACGAACTTCACACGCGTAACTAACAACCAACGTCAAACTAGCTCAAACTATTCGTTACCGGCGGGTGACAATAACGACTCTTCGACTTCCGACTATTATTATTATTATTATGTACTCTGGGGGATAGCCGAAGCAGACCACTAACGCTTGGGTCCCTTTTCGCCCCCTCCCGGTCATCAGTGACTTCCAGATGTCGACTGATAATTGTCGACCTCTTTCTTCATCACTGAGTCCCGTGTGCCTGCCTGTGATCCTAAACCTCGTGCTAGCCAGTGCTGGACATTCGCACACAATGTGTGCTGCCGTCTCGGCCTCCTCCAGGCATAGCCTGCAAACGTCATCTTCCCCGATTTTCATCTTGGCCAGATGAGCCTTAAAATTACCATGCCCTGTGACCAAGGCAGTTATCCAGCTTAGGGTACTCCGTTTATAACTAAGTACCTTTCTCGCTTCCCTGCCTAAAGGGCTGGTCATTGCATTCCGAGCTTGTTTGCAAGTGACTAGCTCCTGCCATCTTTGTTGATGCATGGAGTCCATCCACTTCCCAACCTTCGCTCCAATCATGCCGTTCCCCAGAGCAACTCTGGGTTCTGGGCCAATGAAAGGTGCCGCAGATCCCTGTTTTGCTAGGGCATCCGCCGCCTCATTTCCTGTTGTACCTATGTGTCCTTTTACCCACATCAGCGTAACCTCATTTTCTGAGGCACACGTGTTGAGCTTCCGGACACACTCTAGTACCAGTTTAGAGTTTATGTTCGTCTGCTGCATGCGTCTGATCACCGATTGGTTGTCCAGTGCAATAAGGATTTTCTTCCCACGCACCTGACCTTCAAGCAAGTGGTCCAACGCATGCAACAAGCCAAGCATCTCTGCCTGGTATACGGACACATACTCTCCTAGACTAAGCGCACATGCTAGGTTTAGCTCTTCAGAGTAAACCCCAGCCCCCGCTTTACCGTCCATTAAAGAGCCATCAGTAAAAATGCTGATGTCATTGTACATACACTCATTATGTATGTTTCCATCTGCAATGTGAGTCTTGTGTAGTCTTTCAACTACCCTACGTCTACTCATGCCTTCTACCGGCATTAGAGTCTCCCTGACCTCATCATGAATAATGTCTAGGATGCTCTTTTGACCGCTGCTAGTTCCAAAGCGATGCCACATGGCATCCCTTTCCATGCGTATTGCCGAAAGCGCCGCCGTTTTCTTTATAAATAAGTCCAACGGCGGCAGTCCCAGCAATGCCTCCATTGCTCGCGTTGGTGTGGTGCGCATTGCACCACATATGCTTACGCAAGCTATCCTTTGTACTCCATCTAGCTTCTGCTTTGTGGTATTCTGCATGGCTTTTGGCCACCATACCACTGATGCATAGGCTAGAATAGGTCTTACCATCATTGTGTAAATCCAGTGTGTCGCTTTAGGTGAAATTCCCCACCTACGAGCACACACTCTCTTACATTGATGCAAAATCCTTTTCGCTTTTTGGATCTTTTCATCAACGTGAACATTCCAAGTTAGTTTCGCATCTAAGGTAACTCCTAGATGCTTCACTTCCTTGGACACCTTGATTTCCGAACCAAAAAGCCGTAAGGGAGTTATCTCTATGTCTTTCCTCTTACGAGTAAAAATCATAGTGTTTGATTTACTAGCGTTTATGGTTAGCTCTTGCTCATTACACCATTCTTCGGTTACTTTGAGAGCTTGTCCCATGCAACCTAGAATTGTGTCCATGAACTTTCCACTGACCGTAAGTGCCAAGTCATCGGCGTATCCTACAGTGTGTACGCCCATCGAGTCCAGTTTCCAGAGAAGACTGTCCACGGTGATGTTCCACAGTAGAGGCGAAAGAACACCTCCTTGTGGGCATCCTCGGACTACCTTACCCCGTATTCTGTCACATCTACTGCTAAGATTTACCGCCCTCTGCTTAAGCATAGAGTCGATCCACTTAATTATAATGTAATCAACCCCCCGCTCAATCAGGGCGTTCCTTAGTTTGGTAAAGGAGATTTTATCAAAAGCACCCTCTATATCCATAAAAGTAGACATAGCGATCCCGCCATTGTTAATCTCTCTCTCTGCAACTCTAACAAGTTCATGTAGAGCGGTTTCCGTAGATCTGCCTGCTCTATAAGCATGTTGGCACCTACTCAGAGGACTATACATTAGCGTGGTGTTCTCCAGGTAGTCCACCAACACTTTTTCCATTGTTTTCAACAGGAATGATGTAAGGCTAACCGGCCTGAAGGACTTTGCCTCTGTATAGTCTTTCTTTCCCGGTTTAGGCAGGAAGACCACTTTAGCCTCCCTCCATGCCTTCGGGATGTAGCCTGCTGAAAGACAGGCGACGAATATATTCCGGATCCTATCTAGTAGAGCGCTCATGCCCCACTGTAATAGTGCCGGGAATATTCCGTCCATTCCAACCGTTTTAAATGGAGCAAAAGAGTTTATAGCACTTTTGACTCCATTTGGAGTTATTATCCTCTCAGCTTCTTGTTGACTTACCCCACCAGCTCCCATGTTAGTTTGAGGCCATGGTTGGTCTGACTTGAAACTTCCAGGAAAATGTACCTCCATCAGGGCCTGCAACGTTTCTTCCACTGTTTCTGTCATGGAACCATCAACTTTGCGTATCAGCCCCATTTTCGAAGCAGTGTCTTTCGATACCATCTTCTGTAATCTGCATACTTCCGACGTATCCTTCATGCTAGAGCAGAATTCCCTCCACGTATTTCGTTTCCGAAGACGTAAGGTTCTTTTCAGCTCCCTCTTTTTATCCTTGTATAGTTCCCAAGAGTGAGAGTCTCTCTCCCTCATGTAACGGTTAAAGGCTTTCCTTGTCTCTTTTTTCATAGACTCCAGTTCCCTACTCCACCATGGTGTTGGGTCCTTTTCGTCCACTACTGTGGAGGGACAAGCGTGTTCGAAGGCGCGATTAATAGCGGAGTTCAGTTGTTCCACTGTTCGCTCTATCTCGACCGTATTCCGAGGTATTCCGTCTTGAATATCCTCGACTTGTTCCAATAAATATGTCTCGTACTTAACACGATCAGTATTTTTTGGCACTCTTATACGTTTGCGTTCGCTACTCCGTTTTCTGCCATACAGAATTTCAAACTGGATAGCCCTGTGATCAGACATGGTTAGCCTGTCCACCACTCTCCAATTCTGAACTCTGTCAAGCATATTAACAGAGCTTAGGGTAATGTCGATCAGTTCAGCCCTTCGTGCATCCACGAAGGTGGGAGCGACCCCCTTGTTTGCTACCAGCAGATTGTACTTTTCCACAAATTCTAGCAGCTGCTGTCCTCTGGGATTGTCATCTGTGCTGCCCCACACAGTGTTGTGCGCATTGGCATCACAGCCTATGATCAGGGCCATATCTCTTTCTTTACAATACCTTCTTCCGACTAAGTCTCGGCTATTACTACTTGCTGTTGCTAGGAACTATACCCTTGGTGGAGCTAGTGGCTCTCACTTTTAATCCAATTTTCTCTGTGGGCTCGGTTTGCTTAACCTCGGGGTGTGCACTAGTGTGTTATTGTTCTTAAGTGCGGGTAAACCTGTCTTCCGGCCATAGAGAATTTCAAAGGTCCCAGAGTACTGTTAGTATGGTCGTCTATTTTGTCGTAAAGTTTAAGGGCTTTGTCCCTTATGTATGTCTTAATAGTGTCTACCCGAAGGTCTCTGTGAATGTCCGTATTTCTAACGTACCATCGGACATTAAAAATTCTCCGTAGTGCTAGATTTTGGCAAATTTGCAGTTTTTGAATGTTAGTATTGGAAGCTTGGCTGAAAGCCAAGTTTCCGTAGAGTAAAGTCGGTAGTATTGTCTGTTGGTAGATGAGTGACCGGTTCTTGTTGCTTAGTCGTCCCCCATTACCAGGGGTACAGGGCTTGGAGTGTTCCATTGCACTTCTGTCTACAGCGTTTTATATGTTCTGTCCACTTCAGTGATTTGTCGAATGCCAGTTCAGTCCTAAGTAGATGACAGTTTCCTGCCAGTCTATTTCTTGTTCTGCGTCTTGTCCGCGTTCACCTGGATCTTCAATTTCTGGAAGTATTCCAAAAGTGTGTCTATGAATTCCTGGAGTATTGAAATAACTCTGTCTGCATTTCTTGCAGTGTAGAAGATACAAGTATCATCTGCAAACAGTGAAATACGCGCGTTGGGTGGTATTTCGGGGAAGTCTGCAGTGTATAGTGAGTACAACATTGGGGAAAGTGGTGATCCCTGTGGGACTCCAGTTTCAGTGGCACTTTCCAGAGAAAGTGTGGAGTTAATTCTAACTCGAAAAGTTCTGCCTTCTAAGAACGAACCTATTAATTGAATAATAGGTAGCGGTATCTCGAAGTCATGCAATTTGACGATAAGTCCTGCATGCCAGACTTTGTCAAAGGCTTTCCCTACGTCAAATATAACGAGGCCTGTTGACTTGCGCTGATTGAATCCTGTTCGGATTTGTTGGACCACTCTTACAAGCTGGAGCTCGCAAGAGTGTTCGGCCCTGAAGCCAAACTGTTCTTCTGGTATAATGTTCCACTCTTAACTTGATCTAGCAGTCGACAAAGGAGGAGTCACTCTGTCATCTTTGCGATCGATGAAAGGAGGCTTATGGGCCTCCAATTTTGAGGAAAGTTTAGATCCTTTCCAGGTTTCGGGATCATAACGACAACCACTTTTTCCGTACTTCTGGATACTTCCTGAGATGGAAGATCGCGTTTATTATGGTGGTGATTGTCTCGAGTATGTTGTTTAGGACGTTTTGCAACCATATGTTGGCTACAGTGTCCGGTCCTGGCGATTTGCGTGTGTTGAAGGAGCTGACGAGGCTTCTCACTTCACTTCACTTTAGGTCAGTCTGCCTAATTGTTTCATAGCGTGTGTCGATTCTGGAGCATATGTCTTCGGCTCTGTCAATGATCAAGTCCTTCTCATCAAGATCGCTGTCAGGGGGTTCGTTTTCCCGGAACTGGAGTTCCAGGGTATCCGCGAAGGCCTCCGCCTTCCACGAGTCTTCGTACTTCATGCTGTTAGGGCCGTGAATTGGAGGATAAATTTTCTGGGTTTTGTGTCTGAAGTACTTATTGATTCTCCAGAAGTCTTTGTATCCCGTATCCATGTTTTCAAGGAACTCTTCCCATTTTTCATTCCTGTGTTCATCAATTTGCACCTTTATTTGATTGGTTAGCCTGTTAGCTATTTGGCGTTGGCTAGGGTCGCCGGTTTGCCTAGCTGTTTTCCGTATTCGATTCCTCCTTTTTATCAGGTTTTTAATGCTCTGAGGGAGTTCGTAGGGATTTTTCACCCTTAACGGAGATTGAGTCTGTTACGGCCAGGCCTTTATTATTCATAAAAAAATAGGTATGTGACTAAATGAAGAAACATTCATAATTTTAGGGTTAACATGCAAAAAAAAATACGTGTCACACATTTTGGGTTAACATCTCCTTCGCATGACATCATTCATACACATGAATGTGTTTTGTTTTGTTTTCTTTTGGTTTTGTGCGAAGACGATATGCACGCCATTTCAAAACAATAATAATTGAAAAACCATAAACACGGTGTGTATGGAGTCGGATATCTAACGGATGTTTATGCGAAGCGGGGCATGGTGTGATCGTCCTGATCGTCAACACACGATGGTGGTTCTTTTATTATATTGCTGAAATTGGAACTTTTTTTCTTTGAGTGCTAAAAGTATTGAACCATTGTCGATAGTTTGGGAATTCGCATGAAAAGATTGGCAAAACTGATTGCGTATCGTTTTTTTTTTGTCGTGCTTGCATATTTACGGGATAGAGATCATTGGGTGGTCTGGATAGAGATCGTGGGAGTCTTTGAGTGAACGAGGTGGGGAGAAGTCGTGAACTGTTAGAAAGGGATGACTCCAAAAAAAAAAAGAAAAAGAGGGTCCTCCGGTGGTGCACGGGTAGTGAGTGGGATGTTGGCGAGTGGGAGTGTCGCGGGACTCGAGATGACCGGACGTTGTCGGGAGTGACTTGTTGTAGTAGAGTCCTGTAGGACGCAAGCAGATTGCGGACTTATTGACGTTGTCGGGAGTGACTTGTTGTAGTAGAGTCCTGTAGGACGCAAGCAGATTGCGGACTTATTGCGGGAATGTGGTGACGTGAGTTTTGTAATCCTTGACCGGTGTGTTTCCGTAAGAAACACTGGTCGAGGTGGATTTAACGGTTTGACTTCAACGTGGACCAAGTCATCGAAGTGGGCTCATATAAGATACCGCTGATGGATCAATTGACTGTTCTGGTTCTTTGCCTGTGCATGGTCTGTGTAGAAGGCCCCCTATTGGATCCTGTTCGGGAGTGACGTAAAAGCGTATTGCGGTGAGATTTGCCCGTGACCTAGTGACTTGGACCATTTTTTTTTGTTGACATTGCGCGACTATGTAAGATTCGGATCATTTCGCTACTTGTGCTAGTCAATTGAAGTGTCCCTACATCACGTGCACGTCCTTTTGTCTATATTGTTTGTCTGCTTCATGACGAATTGTTTGTTGTTCAATGTGGCCCGGCACACGTAATTTTGGAAGCCAATCACTTGTGAGTGCAAGTGTAGGACATTGGGGCAATTTTGGAGGAGTCGTCTGAGTGTTAGTTCTTTTGCATCAAGTAAAGCACGTTGGCGAAATTTTAAAAGAAAACAAAAATTAAATAAACAAGCACTATGCTTGCAACCTACATTTTTTATAAAAAAATCAAGCGCAAGACAGGCTTGCCACATAAAGCATAATTTTTTTGAAAAAAAACATAAAGAAAAATCAAGCGCAAGATAGGCTTGCAACCCGTAGCTGATGTTCCCGTAGCAGATGGCAGAATGTATTTCGATGGACATGGGAAAACATATATCTATATGGAGGTATGTGGCATTAGGTATTAAGATAATAAGTAAAAAAAAAACTAATTTTTTTATATAATCAGTAAAAACAAATGCGCATTTAGGAAATAGGTTTTTTTTTTGACAACTTAGTTGCCTATGTACCTATACATTGTATTGCGTGTATCAGTTTTTTTTCTAAAAATAATCAAAAATAATAAATAATTAACATGTCAATTGAGTAAGATTTTGTTTGTATGTGACAGGGAGGGGACGAGGGTGAGGACGACATTGGTTTGCAGGATGTGTCCGTGATGATTCGAAGATGTAGTTTGTTTTTTTTTTTTTGTATTCGAACTGCCCCTTCAGCAGCTGTCCTAGCCGGGACTAATAAATCCAGTATTAGTGTTAATTCGATGGCCATCATGCTATCATTGTTGCATCGAGGCTTAATTTTGCCTCTATTGCTGCGGCAGCATTTTTAGATGATTTAATTCTCTTTTTTTTTCATATTTTTTTTTTGTTTGTGTACGAACAACATTTAATAATATGCAACAAGTCGTATTGGACTCTTTTGCCAATAGTATCGTGGAAGTCAGGCTTTCTATCGCGTGTTCTAGGTCCGTGGTGGTTTCGATTGGTGTTTGCGGGTCTATTGTTCTCAGGGTTTCATAATAACGTTTCCAATCAGTTTTCTTTTTCATTTTATCCGGGAGATCGATGAACATTTCTTCAATGACGAATTGGACCGGTTTGTGGTCCGACGATAGTTCGTCTAAGACGTCTATCCGCACATGGGGATCCAGTGCTATGGATAACCCTATGTCGAGTGGATTGCCGTTTATTGGTCCGAAATGCGTGGGTTCTCTAGGGATGTGAGTGCGTACTAGGTTGTTATTTGCGACGAATCTAAACAATTCAGTTCCGGCTAGATGACTTCTCGCAGCAGCAGCCCCCACGAATGGTGGTATGCGTTCATATCCCCTCCAAGAAAGACCGTACCTTCAATTTCCCGAAGCGCCCGTAAGTCTTCTGAAAAGTTCCTGTTGTGTGGTCTGTTATAGACTGAAATGATGGTGCAATCGAGGAAAGTCATTTGTACTTTTATAGCAATAGCCTCTATGCGCTGAAGGTCAAGCAGAATTATAAGATGATGGCTGATGTTTCGTCTGATTAGGATGGCTGTACCTCTTCCCCTCCCTATCATTCTATCTAACTACATAGAATGTAGTTGGGTATTCGGAAGTTGTTTCCAGGTTTCAGAAAGGTCTCCTGGATGAGCATGATATCAACTTGATACTCTTGTAAAAAGTTGATCAGCTCACCTTTATGTTGTTGGATGGAATTGACATTCCATGAAACCACAGTGTGCGATTTGTAAATCGCTAAATGAATTCCTGTTTGTAGAATGAGACGTCTTACACGTTCGACTTTCGACTTCAAAGTGTTTTATTTCAGTTGTTCTATGTCATTTGACATGTTCTAAAATTTACATTTCATTTGACATGTTCTAAAATGTACATTTTATTTCTTAATAATGTTTTCAAATGCAGGTAGACAAATTGGAACTTTGACTTTTACATTAGGATCGTTATGGAAATGGAATTTATTGACATTTGTAGAAGTAAACAAATGATTGGAGACACTCTTTAGATAAATATAATTTTGACTATATTTTTTAAACATGATACTTTGTGTTGATTTAATTTCAGGTTCGCATCGATGGGTGGTTGCATGCCGAGCGAGTCTGGATTTCTGGGCCGTCGACAAAAGGTACATCAAAGTGTTGTGTTTTCCGTGAAATCTGTCTTCTGCGATGTTGTGTTGTGTTTAAGTCCGTTTTGTGTAATTTGATTCTCGAACACCACAGAAACACAATTGACAACAATCTTAATGTTTGGGTTGGCTTGGGAGATTTGCCATGTTCTGGGCTGCGATCAGACCCTGAATCATGGTTGCCATCATCTGATCCATCATTTGCCGGTATTGAGAATGCATCTGGCCAAGGAAGGTCTCGACTTGACCGGAGCTCCAAATTTAGGCTTTGGAAGGGTGTATGTTGGGATATGCGTGATCGAGATACAGAGGATTTTGCCATCTGTGCAATACAAACGACTTTCTGATATTAACAGAGTTTTTAGGGCAACCACCGTAGCTGGCTAGATGCTTGCCACCACAATTGGTGCATTTCGACTCTTTATCAGGTTTAAGTGTGCATACTGTGAAATGGGGGAGTCCATCGCATTTCACGCACCGTGGGTGCACACTTATTTGCAGCATGCCCGAATTGCTGGCAGCTGTGGCATTGGGACTGGCCACTTTTTGACCTTTCGGACTCTACTTTAATGCCGGAAAGGCAGATTCCCGTGATATTGTAAATATCGGTCTCTGTCCTTGGGAGAAAGACTTTGATCAATTTTGACTTCGGAATATTTTTAAGCTTCAATCTGAAGCACTCAACGGGGTGAAACCCTTAAACTTCAGGGTTCTCCTTTATCTTTCCGGAGAGAAATCCTCCAGACCGCGAATGATAATATTTAAGTGCCTCTCCTCCGAGACGAGAAACGTGTGGTACTGGTATTTTCTATCAGTGAGAAACTTCGTCAGTTTCCGGTGGTCAACTATGGTCTCGGGGACTATTTGGATTCCCAAATAGACCCTTTTCACAGTCGTGTATTTAATATTATGTTGTTTAAGTAGACTGATTGTCGTCCACTTGTCGGGTTCCCTCAAAATGATGGGAGCCGATTAGTCCTCGTTCGTCTTAGTTGACGCTGCCTCCTGCGACGGAACAGGAGTAGTTGGTTGGGGTAGGGGCGTGGCCTTGGTCGGTTTGTTGGACGGGATGGGTCGCGGTGCCGCAGCGGGTTTTGTAGCCGCAGTGGGTTTTGGAATTATCTTCCGAGGTGGGGCTTTGGGTTTTTGTGGCACCGGGATATTGGAAGGGATAGCTGGAGGGGGAAGAGCAGGAAACTCTTCGTCCTTGTTCGAAGACATTTCTTCGTCATCAGATGCCTCGGAGGCATGATTGGCAGAGGAATGGTCCGTCTGTGGGTCTTTGTCGTTTTTTCTGTCCGTGGAAGATGCGACGGAGCTGGACACCGTCTTAGATATCGGCACTGCGGTTTTTGGCTTAACGAATTTTTGCTGATGGCCCTGCGCCAAAAGAGCGGTCAGCCTCTTATTCTCTTTAGACAAGTCGTCCAGCTTCTTCGACATCTGCGCTATTTGCGAACCATGAGCGGGTCACTCATCTTCGCATTCGCGGCTGTCAGTGCAGTTATCTGCGCGTCCTTTATCATGGTCTGTACAGAGGTTTCCCTCTGTACCGTCCTCCTACTCCTCCGCCCTAATCTGGCACTACCCTATGGATAGGAAAATCAAACTCACCAATAATAAGAAAAATAACAACTAGTGCTATTTTCGTGCTTCTCGCACTCACCGGACGTACGTTCCTGGTAGCGTTTATGTTCGTTACCTTCTTCACTGTTGAGCACTAATGCTCCGTCTAACTCGCACACTTTCGCTATGTCACTTCATCAAACTTCACTCGTCGTACACGTGCTGTCGTGCTGAAGGTTCACGGCGGACTCGTATTGTATGCTTGCTGTTGCTGACGACATCCGCCTTTTATACCGGATCTCTGCTTCGAGATGACTCGGGTTTCCACGAGTCAACGAAGACTCCAGATGCCTCGAGAATCAGTTGGTACTTGCCATCGCTGGCTCGACACTATAATAGAGCTTAGTACAGTGTATGTCGTAAGAGATACGTACTCCGTGCACGAAACAATACTCATAGAGGAAATACTATACTGCTGAATCGAATTTCGACTTTAAGCAGTGTATTGGACGCAGAATTAAACGCTCTATAATTTTTCGATCCGAGGTGCCGATTAAAAGTAATATTATAATGATAATATTAGAAACAAGGAAATAGTCTCAAATTTCTCGGAATTTCGCCCGCCAAAAATTAAACTCACCTGCTGTGAGCGTGCGAACTCACTTTCCATGTATTTAGTATCTGTAGCTCTTCTACAGATACTAAATACAATTATTATTTCCGCATCTTACGCTAATATTTCCTATAAGAATATCATTTTAATGGCCTAATAATGTTTTTTGAGAAATTTTGTCGAGAACATTTCGTACTTAACTACAATTGTAGAAATATGGTAACATGTACGGCAACAGTGTTCGAGTACATGTCGTTTACGCTAAGGCCTCATTGGAAACAACACCCAATTCGCCTAGGTGTATGTGATGATTTTCGTAATTCGAACAATAACTGGTTCAAGTCCAGCTTCCAGGTAAAAATCTTTACTTGGATTAAGTCTTGAGTAACAGTAATGGCATGGTTACATTTTCGACAGAAGCAGTCGCAGCACCAGACGTCTGCTTTGTAATGGGTGTGAACAGTTTAAAAGCGTTTTGATATGCGAGAACAGGAGGGAGCATCTACGTTTGACTCTTGTAGACTTTAGAGACATGACCAGGTGACAATGGCCTTGTTTTATATATATCTTCGAGTATTAAATAATTCGAGCTAACTCATGACGATATAACATATCGTATTAAAAACGCCAGAAGTTTCTTTGTCGATGTTTTCCACGCCTATACACTATAAGACATGTGTGTTGTGTGGAGACAGGAGTTTTCCGTCATGCAAAGCGTTGCCAGCCTCATAAGGAGGTAGACCTCCTTCCTCCAAGTTGTCGATGTGGGGTCCTTCTCGAGTAACCATTCCTCCAGGTAGAATAGGGCTTCCTTGACCGGGATGCTGGGAAATAGAGCCTTGACGTCGAATGAAACGATGCGTTCGTCAGAAGAGATCGACTCCATCGTCTTTAGTAAAGCTAAAGACGATTGCTTGCACATCGACAACTTGGAGGAAGGAGGTCTACCTCCTTATGAGGCTGGCAACGCTTTGCATGACGGAAAACTAGCTAACGTTCCGCGGAAGATTCTTCAAGGGAACCAAGGGTGTAGCCATGGGAAATCCACTTTCACCGTTCATAAGCGAAATCTTCATGAACCGAATAGAGGGAGAACTGGAGGCGAATGGCGTGTTACCAAGGTTCTGGGTGAGGTATGTGGACGACATCTTGGCCATCATCAACAAAGAGGAAGGGAAAGAGATTCTCTCTAAGCTGAACACGGCCCACAAGAATATAAAGTTCACCATGGAGATGGAGGATGATGGAGAACTGCCGTTCTTAGACTTGAAAATCATCAGGAGTAATGGTTCAATTGAGCTCGACATCTTTAGGAAGCCAACGCACACGCAGCGAACGATCCCAGCCAACTCCAATCATTCATACCCCCAAAAATGGCCCCATTCCACGCAATGATCCACCGGCTATTCACGGTCCCACTAAACAACGAGCGATTCGAGAAGGAGAGGCAGTACATCATAGACACTGGAGGAAAAAATGGATACAAACGACAAACTATTGTATATTGAGCCTCATCCGGAAGAAAAGCAGAAGAATCGAAGAACGCCGTTTGACGACCCTCCAACGCAACAAGGAAGTGCCCAGGAGAAGGATTGGGGTCACTCATTCACAAGCGTCCATGAAATTAAAAAATGCGTTGAAGGACTTGCACTTAGAAATAGCTTCGACGAGCAGGAGGTGTCAATTGAAGAACAAACTTGGCTCTACGAAGGACAAAAAGGGAAGGAAGAACGTAGTGGGATATACAAAGTCTCCTGTCCACAATGCGACAAGACGTATATAGGACAAACCCGACGGTTAGTGTCCACACGATGGGGTGAGCACATGCGAGAAGCGGAAAATGGGACAAAGTACGGTAAGAAACCCGCGACGTTAAAATCTATGGTAGCGCGACATATGGTAGGAGAAAAGCACCGGATAGCATGGGACGACGTGGAGATCATAAAGGAAGCGAACAACTTCAGGAAACTCGACGCGTTGGAAAGTCTGGCAATTTTGAGGGAACCGAACGACAGAAGGCTGAACCATGACATCGGAAATATACAATACAATCGAGGCTGCTGAAGCTTCTAGCGGAGGAAACACACAGGAAGTGAAGAGGGTTTCCCTGTTTTCTTTCCTTTGTGTCTTTTACCTGCCTTTTATGATGTTGATACCTTTTTCCCCTTGCCTTTGGTTTTTTTGCAATTATAATGTAATTAACGTAGTTTAAAGCCCTTAAAAACATTTTTTTAACGTAATGTGATATTAACGTAATATTAAGTAATCTTTAAAATCAACAGTATATAAGTTCAAGCCATGGCATCTTAGTAATTAGTTGAATTATACTGAAGAAGAACACAACTGGTGTCCGAAATGCGCATATATAATAAAAAAAGAAATCATCCCGTCTTAGGAAAAACAACACACATGTCTTATAGTGTATATCGTATTAGCTACTACAGTGTTTGTACTAATTTTAGCTCCACTTGCGATGCAGAAATGGACGAAAAGTCCAAATTTTTCCGTTCATTTCTGCGGGTGTTGCTGGCGAAAATTCGATTTTATATGCAATATAAATACCTTTTTCCTGAAAAACGTTAGGTAGAGACGTAGAATCTAGAACGTCTACCCTAAGTTGCGTTCATGGCACATGATCAGTGCCTTCAATGATCGATACCGGCATTCAAATAGACCTGTTGAGGCTGGGTTGTAGGACGATGATTCCGTTCACAGCCAATAAACGTTGACAATTCCTTAAAAAATTGAGACTGGAACCAATGATGGCCAATGATGTCCACATGAACGTGCTTAAACCTAGTTGACGGTACTGTGAATGGCTGGTAGAAATTTCCTTGTTGGCCGCTGGCCTTAAAGCGTCGACCCGGTTTTTTTTTATGTTTAAGCCAAAGCTTAGGGATACTCTTTGATGCGAGAGCACAGCCTTGGTCGGAAGGATTTTAGGATAATCGGGCTGGGATGGATTGATTTGGAATAAGGTACCGGTTTTTTTCCGGACAAAGCAGAGTAAAGCATGATAAGCGGCAAAGAACACGCTATATTAGAGTTCCGAAGACGAAAACGGTGCATGTCTTTGCTGGGAATGTCTCTTGGTTTAGTTTAACATTCAAATTCAAACGTCAACTCAAAAATCAAGAGGGAGTAGGAATGAAAAGACCAATTGGATTGGTGTTGGAGACGTTGCAGAAAAGTTCCGTATTTTCGCCAACAACTCATATGACTGACGAGGATTAGCGTGAGGAGCTTTCTGTTGAAATATACAAACCAGTTTTACGATCCATTTTGACGTGAAAATTTACGAATTCAAGGAAGTGCTGGGAGTAGTCTGGTTGGCGCAATGGTAGCACGTTCGCTTTCTATGCATTGGGCCCCGGTTCGATTAGTACTGAATGCAGTAGTCTCCTATAAAAACAAGGGGGTTTACTTGTCAGACTATGAACCCACTCAGCTGTTAAATGAGTACTAATTTGGGGGAAATAACTCGGTTGAGCGTGTTGCTCAGCATCACACACCTCTGCACAAAACATACCGTCACGATCAAGTAAATGAGATGATGCTAACTCATCTGGGGACTTTGGTCCAAATTTAGACTGCTGCGCCAGTTATTTATTTTTGAGTGTTGGAAGTGGCGGATATACTTTTTTTCCTAGGGCAGGCTAAGATACCCGAAGGTAAACACCGCGACCATGAGATCTTGTAATGAACCATATTCTGGTGTGGTTGTGCTGCTTCCACCAGCAGATCTATGGCAGCACCTGATGAGTAAGGATCTGTCGGTAGTACGAAACCAGAGGCCGAAGGTCCCATTACGCCTGGACCCCGATGTGCGCGCGAGTAAATCTGCGCCGTCCGCCAACCATTCTATCCTTATCGCTCGATTTTTTTTATCATTCCTTATGTTGACCTCCTACGTTTGTATTGTCTTCCCCAGGCCTATGAATTTTTGTGAATACGTGAAGAACAGTTACAACGAGCGGCGAAAACCCCTCCCACGTCTCTCGAACTGAGCTACAGCAAGCATAGGCCGCTGTTTAGCTCGTTGAGCGGTCTTTTTCTTCGCCAGATGACACGTCCCGGCCTTCACGGTCATTTGCTACCTTCAGCTCCGTCCCCAGTGGCATCTTAGAATCCCCACCAAACCGTCTATTACAATCTATTGTGCCATAGCCTTAACTAATCCAAAAGACCAGCCAACCAGCCTGATAAAGGCCAGTAAGTCCTTTGTAGGAGCGCTCTAAACTACAGCAGAGCCCAAGGTAGAATTTTCAAGAAAGAAGAGTCTGGAACAAGCAACCGCCGGGCATTCGCAGAGAAGATGTTTGGTGGACTCAGTGTCCTCCAGGCAAAGCCGGCATTCCGTCTCAGTGGACAGACCCATTTTGTTGAGATGATATCTCCCCCAGTTGTGCTCCGTGGGGTAACCAACCATTAACCTCAGGTCAGCTCTGCCCAGGCGGCTGGCTTCTTTGAGGCCGTAGGGGCTTATAAGATTTTAGAACTGCCGCAAACCTGGAAGAGTATCCCAGTGACACAGTCTTTCGTTGGCAGACCATTCCCTCACAAGCGACCTGGTTGTAGCACAACTCAAGCCACAGTAAGGATGCGGCCTGAGAAATTTCGCCGAAGAGTCTTGTTAAGAGAGGTCGTCGCTTCGTTTCCATGAACGCCCTGATTGCCTGGTACCCATCAAAATTTTACCCGATTAGTGTATGTGAGACATTGAAGGGTATCAAAACACTCTTTCACCAATTTAATTTATGTGAAGAAAGAGTCTTAATGGCTGCCTGTCTGTCAGTACAGATAGCAATGTTAGCGCCATTGAGGATATGCTACTACAGTTGATTGCCAGAAATTCACGGTCATAGGCAATGTTTTTAGTCTCGGTAGTACTAAGCTTTCGATGTTGAAGATTAAGGCAGTTAATAATAAATTTATCGCCTTTTTTGGCGCCCGCAATATATTTGGTTAATGGCGCTCGCATGTTAGCGAAAAAAAAAATCGCAGTAGAAAATTCCGAGACGGAAAAATTCGCATTCACCTCCTTTAATAAGAAATCACTGTTCGTTGTGCATCCTGGTATTCTCATTATCCACATATTTAAGAAAATACATAGGCAGAGTGACCAGAAATTACCGAATAAGGGCATTGCCACGTGATTCTCCATACAATTTCCAGTAAAAACCAGTCGCAGTCCAAAGCGTATATACCCTAGACTTGTACAGACTTAGTGGTGATACCAAAAGTACCAATAGGCAAAGTCTATATGCATTAAAAGAGAGTTTCTTATATGGCCAGCTTATAGGGAAGGTTGGCACTCATTCAGGAGGATCTTGACCATTCTCAAAATCAATTCACTAACCCATTCTACAAATATTTGTCGAATTTTTCAAGTCGCTAGCTTCATTCTATCGAAAGTTATTGCTTATTTGAAGTCTTACTTGTAGGGGAGGTAGAGGTTTCGTTTGTCGAATCTTACGCATTTTTAATAACAACCAACTAGATCCCAGTTCAAATCTTTTACCAAAATTTCAAGTCACTTGCTTCATTTTATCGAAAGTTATCGCTTATTTGAAGTTTGATTTGTAGGGGAGGTAGGAGTTCCTTGAGTCGAATCTTGCCCATCATTGGAACTAACCAATAAGATCACCCTACAAACAATTAAATAAAATTTCAAGTCTCTAGCTTCACTCTACCGAAAGTTATCGCTTTTTTGAAGTTTCATTTGTAGGGGAGGTAGGGTTACTTCTGTTGGATCTTGCCCATTTTCAATACCAACCAAGTAGATTTTATTAGCAGCATTCTAGTAAATGTTCAACTTGCTAGTGTCATTCTATCGAAAGTTATCGTAATTAAATGAATATTTAATTTTTAGAAATTTGTAGGGGAGGTAGGCGTTCCTTTGATCTAATTATGCCCAACTTACTAGAACTCAAGCAACTTCTTACCTCAGGATTACATGCCAAAAATCAGGTATCTACGTCTATTGGTTCAAGAGTTATAGACGAAAAACCTAAAAATTAGGGTAGTACGGGGCTCCTTGTAAGAAAGGTACCATTAGTTTTCAGCTGATCGATTTTATTTTCTTAGAAGAATATGAGATTACCCTCAGGAACAATCTACCAAAGATAGAGCTTTCCATGTTTATTTAATTTAATTCATCATCATCATCGTGGCGCGACAGCCCGACGTCGGGCCTTGGCCGCCTGGATCATTGTCCTCCAATTATCTCGGTCACGTGACCGCGTCCTCCAATTTTGGGAGCCCAGCAGCTGCGCGGCGTCCACACCTACTGAACTCTCCCAACGAGATCTCGGTCGTCCTCGCAGTCTCGCTCCGTCGACTCGTTCAGCATTCATTACTCTCTTAGGCATGCGATCATCGTCCATTCTTTGTACATGCCCTGCCCATTGAAGTCGTTGTAGTTTGACGATTTTCGAGACTTGCAGCTCATCGTACATTTCATACAACTCATGGTTGTACCGGATGCGCCATCCATCTCGATCGCAAACAGCCCCGAAAATTCGCCGTAGAACCTTACGTTCAAAAGTGTCTAGCATGTTTTCGGAGGCTTGAGTTAGGGTCCATGCTTCGCAGCCATAGCATAGCACTGGTCGTATAATGGTTTTGTACACGCGGAGCTTCGTGTTTCTGTGCACATGCTTCGATTTCATTATGGGGAGAACCGAGAAAAAAGTCTTATTACCTAACTGTATCCGTCGCTTGATTTCGTCAGTTTCGTTGGCGTCCCTTGACAGGTTGCAACCCAGGTAGATGAAGTTGTTCACGAACTCGATGTTGAGGTCCCCCACGTTGATGCTCGGTTGTGCAGGTGTCCTTGTCACCGATTGCATCATTATTTTACTTTTACCCTCGTTAATACGTAATCCAACTTCCTTTGCAGCGGTATCGAGCGTATGCAGACGTTCTTCTGCGTCAGCCAATCTTCGGGACATGATGTTGATGTCGTCGGCGTACGCTGCTAATTGTGTCGACTTGATGAGTAGCGTCTTGCTGTTGTCCATATTCATGGCCCGATTAACGTATTCCAGTGCTAGGTTGAAGAGCGTCGGTGCCAGTCCATCGCCCTGTTTCAAACCAGTGCGTGTTTCAAATAGATCAGTAAGTCTATTCTGGATCCTGACTTGTGAGACGGAGTTGGTCATCGTCATCTTTGTCAGTCGCACTAATTTTGCTGGTATACCAAATTGCAGCATGATGTTGTACAGTACTCCACGATCGATACTGTCGTATGCCTGCTTGAAGTCGACAAAGATTTGGTACACGTTTACGTTGTATTCCCAGCACCTCTGGAGTATCAGTTTGACTGAGAAGAGCTGATCGGTTGTGGAGCGACCAGGTCTGAAACCGCTTTGATATTCGCCAATGACTCGTTCTGCGTACGGTACGGTTTTATTCTATTTTCCAGAATTTTCGTCAAAATTTAATTTAATTATTTTACATTTAATTATTTTACATTTGTAGGGGAAGTAGGCGTCCTCTTGGCCTGATCATACCTATTTTCAATACCAACCAACTAAATCACACTACCAACATTTGACCAAAATTTCAAGGCTCTAGCTTCATTCTATTGAAAGTTATCGTGCGAACGGGCAGACAAACTGACAGACGGACAGACGGACAGACAGACGGACAGACAGACAGACAGACATGGCTAAATCGAATCAGGAGGTGACCCTGATCATTTATATATATACATTGCTATACCTCCGGAGCCTCCTTTAAGGTGTTACATATTTTCGTCGTGACAAAAACAATACGTATACCCTATACTAGGGTATAAATATTAAGGATCACTTTTTCGAATTCCTAAACATTCACCTGCTACAGGCATTTCGATTTTTTTTTAAATTCTCCGGTTTTCATGAGTACAAATTCAATATCTCAGGAACTACGCAAGCTACTGAAATAAAATTATTAACGCAGCTTATATAGTACTTCGAGTCACGAATTGGTTTTCGTATAACTGTCACAACCAGCTGCTACAAGAGAAGGTCGAGTCGTGTCATCTGGCAAAGAGAGAAGGCCCCTCTGCGAGTTAAGCAGCGGACTATCCTTGCTGTAGCTCCGTTCGGGAGACGTGGGCGGGGTTTTCGCCGGTCATTTCCCCTGTCCTTTACGTATTAATAAACATTCATAGGCCTGGGCTAGACAACGCCAACAGGGGAGGCAAAAGCGGGGAATGAAAAAATGGTGCGATAAGGACGGAATGGTTGGCGAACGGATCAGATGCCCTCGCGCTAGCATCGGGGTCCAGGTGTAATGGGGCACTTGGCCTCTGGTTTCGTACCACCGACCGATCACTACTCATCAGATGCTATCGTCAATTAGTCGGTGGAAGCAGCACTACTAGGATATGGTTCATTACAAATGGTGTTAACGACTTGTTTCCGGCTGTTATCTGAAACGCATAAAATCGTGGTGCCTGAGGCAGGGTCCTTAATTTTTTTGTTTCTGGCGTCGACGAAAAGGCCATTTAGTTTTTTTTATTATTAATGCCATACGTTTTGACTGAGCTATCGTCAGCGGCAAATAACTTTTACGACTGCGTTTTAGTTTTACAGGTCCATTGAAACGAGTAACGGGAACGTTGGCTCCTGTGGTGACTAGGAATCTAAGTGCCGTGTCGCGGTCGTAAATCAGCAGACGGTTTACTCGCATGTTACTAGATTCCTGCAAAAAAAAGAAAACAAAAACATTGTTGTATGTACGGAGTACGCGGCACTTATGACACAGACTGTCAGCTCACACCTGGCAAGTTTTCTGAACAAAAACCTTAATCTTTATGCGAAAATTTCCAAGGTGCGTGGTAGGGGTAACAAAGCACACTTACCCAAGACACCGCCGCTGCTTTGCTTCTGCCGGCAATGAAATTGCCGAAGGTATGATATGGTATGGATATGGTATGGTATCTATCATACCTTCGTTCTGACTTATGGTGCATTTGCCACTTTGAAATTAGTAGTAAAACTTGTTCCGATTTCACTGTTCCAATGAGAGGTATGTGAAATAGTGGGCCGATTTCAACCAAATTTGGGAATGTGGTTTCGCAGCCAACATGATTGAATTTGAAATTTGGTAAAGATATCTTCAGAAATAAAAAAGTTTTTCTAACAAAAACTTGCTTGTGGAACGGTCGTTTCTATGACAGCTATATGATAGAGTAGCCCGATTTCAACCAAATTCAGGAATATGATTTAACTTAAGATGATATTGATTAGTGTGAAATTTGAAAAAAATTTCTTTAGAAATAAAAAAGTTTTTCTCACAAAGACCAATTTTTCAACCGGTTGTTCCTATGGCAGATATATGACGTATTGGTTCGATTTCGTTGGTTCCGACATATTTGCAGCGTGCAATAGAAAGAAGAAAGAATTTAAGCTTGATAGCTTTAAAACTGAGGGACTAGTTTGCACAGAAACAGACAGACAGACAGACGGACAAAGCTTAATCGACTCGTCTCATCATACTGACGAAGAAAATATGTATGTAGTTTATATGATCGGAGATGCTTCCTTCTGTGCGTTGCAAACTTCATGACAAAGTTAATTTACCCTATCACATCCGTGAAGGGTATAAAAATGTATGTAAAAATTAATATATTATGCAGAGGCGGATCCAAGATCTTGACAAGGGAGGGGGGGGGGGGTTCAAAATTCTGTCGATTAAACACTTAATGGGAGGGATTTATTTATGAACAAATTTAAAAACCGTTTGCACGCTTTGTTTACTATGAAGCGATCCCTTTACTTATAGGGTAAATATTATATGCGTAAGGTCCCAATTGTGGCAATATGAAGAAGACGGCAATTGAAAATTTCTAAGTGTGCGGTCATAAAAATTTCATGGAGAACGACTCTTCCACTCAAGTAACAAATCCATCAGACTGCTATCAAATCAAATTTTCTTGACACTCCCATTAATGGACCCTTACAGCCTTATTCAATTGGTTTCTAAATTTATCACTGAGAGCAACAAATGAAAAAAAAAGATCAATTTGTAAACAAGTCAAGTCAGATTTCCAGAAAACACATGAAAATTCATTTCAAAACGTTACCACGATCTTAAGAATTTTGGCAGTATTACCAGTAGCAACAGCTACTCCAGAAAGGACATTCTCCACGCTGAGAAGAATCAAAACATATTTGAAGAACTCTATGGGACAGGAGCGTCTTAATGGTCTTGCTTCATTAAATATTCAGCCTGGAATTGAATTAACAGAAGATGAAGTCCTTGAAGAATTCTTTAAGAAACCTCGAAAATTTAAAGATAACTAACACGTTTTAAACTTTAAATTATATAGTATGTTCTTATATTAAAATATATCGGTGTATATTCTTAGAATTTTCAAAATAAAATGAATCGAAATTGTAAAATTTTATCTGTTTAATTTGCATATTATGACAAGAAACAAAATAAGAAAATCTATCTCAAGGGGAGGGGGGACCCGAACACCCCCCCCCCCCCCCCCCGTGGATCCGCCTATGATATTATGTTAATAACGGAAAGTTACTCTAATGGTTTCTATTATTATATATTAATATTTAAAGTTCAAAATTGTACATAAAAACTAATGTGAAAAATTAATGAAAAGTTACTCTAATTATTTTCATTATACATATTAAAAGTGCAAAAAAAAATTTAATATGAAATAACTGTAATTTAGTGGAATTATTATTTCGTAATATTTATTAATGCATTTGAATAGTGGTGACCGAATAGGCGCCTCTAGCGTATTCGTCAGAGTTTTGCTGTTTATATGCATGTAAATGCTTTCATACGCGTCCAATTTGTGTGTTTGGTTCACAAATGTACTCGTAGATTTTCCGTGCTCCAGTTGAGGCGATTATGCTTTGTTTCGTTTGGCCGATATACACGTACGTATGTGGACAGTCTCTGCAGGAAATTTCGTATATTCCTGATTTTTGTAGCTCATCTGTTTTGTCATTCAGGTTGACTATATGATTTGCTAACTTCTCCTTGCTTGAATGGACTATTTCAAAATCATGCAGGCAGGACTATTTCAAAATCAACAAGGCACTTTTCAATTTTTTCGTGATTTCTGGAATATACGGCAATGCAATTCTTTTTCGCTGTTTTTTCTCCATTAATAATTTTGTTTTTCGAAGTGTGGCAATCTTTCTCGAGTATAGAGAGACAAGGTTGTCGATCGTTTTTTCTTCGTATCCGTTGATTCATCATCATCGCGGCGCGACAGCCCTACATCGGGCCTTGGCCGTTTGGATCGTTGTCCTCCAATTATCTCGGAGCTCTCACAACGAGATCTCGGTCGTCCTCGGTACTCGGCACTCGGTACTCTCTTTGTCATGCCATCATCGTCCATTCGTTGTACATGCCCCGCCCATTGAAGCCGTTGTAGTTTGACAATTTTCGAAACTTCTAGCTCATCGTACAGTTCATACAACTCATGGTTGTACCGGATGCGCCATCCATCTCGATCGCAAACGGCCCCGAAAATTCGACGCAGAACCCTACGTTCAAATGTGTCTAGCATGTTTCCAGAGGCCTGAATCAGGGTCCACGCTTCGCAGCCATACCATAGCACTGGTCGTATAATGGTTTTGTACACGCGGAGCTTCATGTTTCCGTACGTATGCTTCGATTTCATTATGGGGAGAGTCGTGAGAAAAGTCATATTAGCTAACTGTATCCGTCGCTTGATTTTGTCAGTCTCGACAAGTTGCAACCCAGGTGTATGAAGTCGTTCACGAACTCGATGTTGAGTCCCCCACATTGATGCTCGATTGTGGAGGTGTCCTTGTCGCCGATTGCATCATTATTTTAGTTTTACCCTCGTTGATACGTAGTCCGACTTCCTTTGCAGCAGTATTGAGCGTATGCAGAAGTTCTTCTGCGTCGGCCAATCTTCGGGACATGATGTTGATGTTGTCGGCGTACGCTGTTAATTGTGTCGACTTGATATCCCAAATTCGGTATCCCAAATTGCAGCATGCTATTGTACAGTACTCCACGATCGATACTGTCGTATTCCTGTTTGAAGTCGACAACGATTTGGTATACGTTTACGTTGTATTCCCCGAACTTCTGGAGTATCAGTTTGACTGTAAAGAGCTGGTCGGTTGTGGAACGACCAGGTCTGAAACCGCTTTGATATTCACCAATGATTCATTCTGCGTACGGTTTTATTCTATTTTCCAAAATTTTCGTTAAAATTTTATAGGACGTAGACGCAGTTTATCTCCCTTTTTATAATTTGGACAAATGATGCCTCTGCGCCAATTGTCTGGGATCATCTCGCCCTCCCTTACTCCCAGAAGTAATTGATATATGGCATTAATTAGACCCGTTCCACCGAATTGTAGCAGTTCAGCTGGAATCTCGTCAACGCTTTATTTCATTTTAGTGACCGCAACGCGAGATCAACTTCCTCTACTGTCGGGCGTTGTATGGGTGGACCTAGATCAACAATATCGTCGAGACCTTCTTGTGTGGGGATATTAGATGGTAGGTTCCGAAGCTCTTCAAAATAAGTGACCCATCGTTTGTTAATGTCATCGGTTTCGCAAATGATGTTTCCATCCTTGTCCTTACAAAGGCTAGTCCTGGGTTGATAGCCGTTCTTAATTGTATTTATTTGTTTATACGTTATTATTATCGGTGTTCCTATTAGCTAAGTTTTCGTTAATATTCAGCACCTGCTCGTCAAAGTATTAACGTTTCTTACGTCTAATTATTCTATTCGATATTCGCCGTAGCTCGTCATATTTTTCTCTATTGGCTCTGGTTCCTCGTTGAATCCATTGTCTGTAGGCCTCGTTTTTCGCGTCAAGTGAATTTTTGCATTCTTCATCGAACAAGTCATTTCGCGCTTGCTGGGCTTTATATCCCATGACTTTCTCTGCGATATCCCTGATCGTACCCTTGAGTTCTTCCCAGAACCCATGGACGCCTGTGTTGCTGATGTTGTGTAGCATAGGCGATAGTCTTTCCTCAAGGGCGGTAGTTTACGCTACCGCTGTAGCATCGCTCAGAAACTTATCAACCGTAAAGATTTTGGGAGGGCTGATTCTCGATTGGTGCACTGAGGAAATTCTACATCTGTAGGACGTCTTCACCAAGTGATGATCTGAGTCGCAGTTTGCTCCTCGATAGGAGCGGACATCTATCACACTAGACGCCCATCTCTTGAAAATGAGGACGTGATAAATTTGGTTGACGGTATGTTCGTTAGGAGATTTCCAGGTTTGCTTGTGAATGCTTCGATTCGGGAAACACGTAGAGCTTGCGACTAGATTTCTACTGCAGGCGAAGTCGATAAGTCGCTGGCCGTCGTTGATTACCGCAGCCTACTTGATGTAGTTCAGTTCTTGCATGAAGTAATGAATATTTAACGGAAACCTGCACAGTCTGAAAAGCTGCTTTTTTGTGAGACATTAGGCAGGGTCGCTCGGTATATAACCAGATGTACTTGATGGCTTCCTGTACACTGAAAAATCTATGTCACCATTTCTCTTCCAGTTTAACCTCACATCCAAAACGGCAAAGATGAATTAGATTCGATTTTAATCGTGCCGAGACGGCAGCACACATTGTGTGCGAATGTCCAGCACTGGCTAGCACGAGGTTGAGGATCACAGGCAGGCACACGA
Source organism: Chloromyia formosa (assembly GCA_964017055.1). NCBI lineage: Eukaryota > Metazoa > Arthropoda > Insecta > Diptera > Stratiomyidae > Chloromyia > Chloromyia formosa. The sequence goes on along the minus strand of OZ024815.1, from coordinate 102,280,522 downwards.
TAAGTGTAGAAGCCATGAGTGAACTCAGCTTCAAACAAATGCTAGCAATAACACGGGACTCAGTGATGAAGAAAGAGGTCGACATCTGGAAGCCACTGATGACCGGGAGGGGGCGAAAAGGGACCCAAACGTTAGTGGTCTGCTTCGGCTATCCCCCAGAGTATATATAATAAATATAATAATCGTGAAATTTATGAATGGAGATTGTGTATTTAAGTGAGAGAGGATGCTATCCGCTTCGGTTCTTTCTATCACTGCCGAAATGTCATCTACATAACTATACCAAATTCGGGGGATCGATCCATCTTGTTTTAACTTCAGTTCTAGAACACACATGAAGACGTTAGCCGAAAACGGAGACAGTGCGTTTCCAATGCACGTACCTTTCGTTATTTTATAATAATCGGTGTTGAATTGGCATGTATTTTGGTAAATGCAAAACTCTGTTAATTTCAAATTCACTTTTCCGTCGCTTTAAAAAAAAGACACACTAAATAAAAAATAACAAAAAATAAAAGTTTGTTAAACGAAAAATGGGGAAAAGAGGAGCTTCAGCCTAGTGTAGTATATGAGTCGGCGAAAAATCTTAACGAATCGGGAGCGCAACAGGTTCCCGCCATGGGCCCTTTCTTGCAGCCGTTACTGTCGAAATTTGACGAGCGATTCAAGCGCTTTGACGAGCTTGACAAGAGATTTGAAGAGCAATCCATGCGATTCGACAAGCAAACCGAGCAACTCCAGATATTGATCGACGATAACTTCGAACACGACTTAATGCAGGTGGACGTCAAAATTGATGGCAGGTTTGATACGGTTACCGAGGGGATCGAAGCATTGAAGAGCGAACCGAAGCACGTCGAAACATCAGGAGTTGTCAAGGCCGAATCGGCCGCTGTGGAAAATCTGATGACACCAACTTTCAATGGGCAAACGTGCTGGGTCATTTGCAGGACACAGCTCGAGACCGCTGCGCTAGTGAACAGCCGGACCGCTAGCAAACAGTTAGCGAGGACGGAGAAGTTACCGAGTAATATGATATCGGAGATGAACGAGCGATCAACGCTGAGGGAAACAACAACGACGTTGAATGAACCGACAGCGAAGTTGACCGAGCAATCGGCAAAGTTGAACGAGCGGACGGTGAGGTTGGAGGTGTCACCACAGAGAACGACAACGCAGTTGCAGGCGCAGAGCAACAATTTGAAACCACAATTGGAGAAGCGGTCTGCGCGAGTCTGGAAGCTAACCGCCGAGAAGCTTCGGAGAGGCTCCATGAAGTTCGAATGGATGCGCAGATCGGAAACGTATATGATGGATTCAAAAAGGTCGAAAAGTCGGGGAACGATCTGGCACGTGACGAAACGTTGCGATTCGTCAGGGCTGAACTGCCCGCGAAGGTTATGAGGAAACCAGTTCTCGACGACGTGGAAGCGTCCTGCACGCAGTTCGGAGCCGCTGTGGTAATGAACGGCATAAGCGATAACGGGCGTGCTGTCAATTTAGCATTGCGATGTCCGACTACGGAGGTGTTGCAGCGCATTCCAACCCTACGGAATGGTTCGTGTGTGGAGCAGTCAACGTCGGTCGCCGACTTCGGATGCCGATTGGATGGCGTACATGGTCTGATCCAAGGACGACCTGGATTTAGAGTTGATTGCGCAAGAAGGTTCAACTTGAAAGCCCGCTCGATTAGTGTCAGCGACGATGGCCTCGAAAAGTTGTATAGCACACGTCGGAGAAAACGGATAAAATCGTGATTTCGACAGAACTTGAAGGAACCGGATGAGATTGTCGATTGGCTGGATAATATGTTGCGTCGTGTTCCGAAGCGATGAAGGCCAACAGTGAAAATAAGGACCATGCATTTGGAACGGATGGCACCGCGTGAGCGGCGTCATAATGACTTTTGTTCGGGACGAACAGGTTTAAGGAGGAGGCAGTGTTGTATGTACGAAGTACGTGACACTTATGGCACACTGTTCTAAGCTCTATCATAGTCTCGAACCATCGATGACAACTACCAGCAGAACGAGCACTAGTAACGTCTCGAACCATCTGGAAACTTCGTTAACTAGTCGATACACGAATCTACTCGGAAACGCACAGCAGAGTCTCAAACCATCTAAATTATTCTAGAATCCGACGTCAGTTATATAAAGCCAGGGTCATCAAAAGCAAAGTAAATTAGTCGGAAGTAGTGCTATCGTTATCGGGATCCGTCGGAAACGAAAAGTTAATTAGTTAGTGATTGGTTGTTAGTTACGCGTGTGTATAGTTCGGTTATTAAATAAAGTGTGTCTGTTTTAAATCGAAGTGCTTCATTATTCAGCAGAAGAATATCTAACAAACCGGGCTTCGGTCGAAACACTACAATATTTTAAACTTTCTCTCTCTCAATTGCCCTAACCCCTTGTGGGGCATAGCGCGTCAACTGTTCCATGTGGGTGGCCCAGTTGACGTTTCTCGGCATAAACTTGGTTTCGGAGAATGCAGTTGCCAGAATGCACCTCCTGGACATCCATGGCCACGAACGTCGTCGTGGACGGGATTCGAACCCGAAACGACGGTAGTCAAACATGAGACTGATGCCTCAACACACTGCGCTACAGGTCGCCCCTACTTTACCTTAAGGATATCTTGCGATATTCAAAGTGTATTGTATGGTTCCAGTTCCTAGGCAGAAGATTTTGTACCCTACATAATGATACACAATTATTCAAATGCGCAGCCTGCCCATATTGTTGAGCCGGACTCGTCCATATTGTCTGGCGTATTTTTATTCAAATTCAAAATATTCCGGGATGAGTCCGGACCTCCTTTGGATACGTCACTGAGTGGAATTTTTACCGAAATATGTGGTCATATTACTACTCAAACCAGCTCTTATTTTATTTATCTTTTATTTTCTTCTGGTGCACATCAACAAAAAAAACTCGTAAAAACTATCAATAGCTCAACAATTAGGAATGCATAATTTACAAATAAAAATTATAGTGGATAATCGATAACTCTTTTGAATTCGCACCATTTCCTCTTCACTTATTCGCACCATTATCCAATCGGCCAACTGAACGCATGAGTGTGGAGCATGACTACTTGATTAGTCGGCAAATGCTATAAAGAAAACAAAAAGCATTTTGAAAAATTATTATCCAAAAATTATAATTGACGCCGATCACTGAAAGATATTAGATAATTGTTTGAGTTATTGGCGTTGAAATAACGAAGTCAAGCTCCGTCGTAATTGTTGGTAGCGCTGTAACAAAGCCATTTGAATTTGCGCGAAGCAAATGGTTGGACTGACTGTCTTCCGGATTGAGTGTTATAGGCCGTTGATAATAAATGCGGTAAATATGTATATGATTTGCAAGATGACAAAAAATTGTTGTTGTTTAGTTGGAAAATTGTCTACTGACGCTGAACATAGGTAATATTCAGAATGGCCAACGACGAGCTCCAAGTATGGATCTCTGTAGGCAAGGTCATGATGCATCACGTGTTAATTATTCAATAAACGAGTACATAACTTACTATCCGCCTCAGGGCATACTTGGGCAGCAGCATGGGAAAAATGGAGAACGAAGTTGAAGAAACCCGTGGAGGCTAGACAGAGGTTGTGGCCGTTGCGGAAATTAGCTTTAGATCTTCTCTAGAAAATCGAGACATTATTCATTTATTGTTGGGTTGTCAAAGTGGTGCTTCAAAGTTGCCATAGGAATGTGGTAGATCTGTTAAGTGTTTTAGCCATAATTGATAATAGACTTAGAGCCAAGGACCAAAAAGGTCAAGACATTTGTTCGTAGTTCTAATGCATATCACCGAAAAAGCCTTGATTTGAAATACAAGAAAATGTTAGTCTGTCTACCAGAGCTCGTTGCTAACGGGTATAAAATTTGACATAAATGTAGAAGAAAAAGATACAAAGTATCTACACTGCATGCAGATACATCGGAACATGGATATGTCTATGACTACCGACTGCGTGGAACCTGTTGTGTTGAAGATGTCGACGTAAGTTTTGTAAAGATCCCAGTATAGTTATACTGGATGAAATCATTCGAAAAAACACGTCCCACGATTTCGGTAGGCATGAGACATATCCATGTACCCATGTATCTGGTGGCAGTGTGGATACTCGTCATAAATTCTGCTTTGCTTTGCCCTGTCCGCTTGGGCTCCTTTCTCTCGCGGGATCGTTTCGTTTTCGTTTGCATCGCGTGAGGGCAATATTCACCTCCTCTCGTGCACCCTGTTCCATCTACCCGTTCGGTACAGTTTGCAGACTGCAGCCTATCGACATTTCTCTGAGTACGTTTCTGCTAATCGCAATCACGCTTCCCACCATCTTTTCCCAATCGGACGTGTATTGTGTTTGTGTATCTAGTGCAAAATCGCTCCCACACTATCCGTCTCATCCCGCCCTTTTACTCGTAATCAACAGTCCGGGTCCGGCACACACAATCCGTTTCTCAAGTAACGCGTGCGACTCTATGCGATTGTGTCCGGCAAACATTCCAACACACGCACAAAGAGAATGCACAAGAAAAATTTTGGAATTTTTGCAGAAGGGGGGGGGGGGGGGGGGGGCTGATCTTCTGCAGACCTCTGAATGTAAAATACATCATGTCACGATGAGCTGCCCGTAACTATAACATCCTGCGACGAATATTTCTCTATTTCGGGGCTTGGGAGATTTTAACTCGCGCAGTACGAATCCGCCATTTTGTTTTATGATACGTTTATTGCATATGTGGTGGGGGCCCACATTGTGGGTCAGTCAGACCTCAAATCGCCGCCATTGCAAATGCACAACCATTTGGATAGAATGAACTTCATCCGCGATTGCTCTCGCTCTCTATCTTCGGGGGGCGGGAACTATGTAATGTACACACTTTCAAATTGCGTCTGCGCATGTCCAAATGTTAGTCGAACTGGCTACTTGCTACTTTTTCTGGGACCCTATTGATTCAAATATGTAGTACAACGCGCGCTATTTTATTTGTTTGGATTCCACCCATTTTGAACATTTTGGAATTTTTGCGGAAGGGAGGCATTTGATTTTCTGCAGACCTCTGAATGTACATCATAACATATAACATCCTGCGACGAATATTTCTTTATTTCGGGACTTGAGAGATTCTAACTCGCCTAGTATAAATCCGCCATTTTGTTCTATATGTTTATTGCACGTGTGGTGGGGGCCCACATTGTGGACCAGTCAGACCTCAAATCGCCGCCATTGCAAATGCACATAAACGCAGTCGCTGGATCACCAGATTTGGCTCGAATGAACTTCATCGGCTCTCGCTCATCTTCGGGGTCGGGAACTATGTACACTCTTTCAAATTGCGTCTGCACATGTCCAAATGTTAGTTGAACTGACTACTTGCTACTTTTTCTGGGACCCTAGTGATTCAGATGGTACAACACGGGCTATTTTATTAAATGATGAATGGGAATTGGCGGAAATTGAAGGTCATTGAAAGTCCGCCCGTTCACCCGTACACTATGTTATTTTTTGCCGTCCACAACGTCAACTTTTATCGCTATCAAATCAACATCCCAACATGTACACACAGGATCCCCGCAAGCGCACCGCCCGCGTGGATCTACAAGCAACAGCCATGCACAATGACCACTTCACTCAAACGACATGCACAACCAGAAAAGAAAAACTTTCAATGGGCTTGTTTCCTCTTCTGACCCCCGAGTAGAAAAACAGACATTTCGTGTGACGGACAGATTTTTAGGATGACCCCCAGCTATAAGACATATCCATGTCGAAATAGACCCAGGTCGAGTCATTTCATCATCATCATCATGGCACAACAGTCGCCTGGATCATCGTCCTCCAATTATATCGACCAATTGACCGCGTGCTGCAGTTTTGGACGCCCAAGAAGTTGTTCGGCGTAATCATCTACGAGTATTGAGTCTTCCCAACGAGCTCTCGGTCTTTCTCGAAGCTTTGCTTTTTATTTTAGTTTAACTACATAAAGTACAAGTAATATGCAAATATTTCTACTAAAGAAATATGTACCAACATGGAATTGTGGTTTTGTGAACGAATACATTCTACGAAGCCTAGAATTATAGACACGTAAATACATCCATATTTTTGGGTAGTGGGGAAAAGTTCTTGTTTATAGCCCGTCCCATATAAAATTAAATTAGACGGGGGGTAGGCGGGTCGCTGACTGAATTTTTTTTTTTTTTGCAAGTTTGCAATGTCGTCTTAACATGAATTGTTAAGCATCATCAAGAGTAGGATAGTTTATCTCGTATACATACAAATCTATCCACAGTACAGCTTCTCGTATTAAAACGAAGTACAAATTAGTTCGGTCCGTTTTCAAAAGGTGGCTCTCGCTGTTACGAATATTTAATAGTAACAGCTGATGTCGGTAGTTTCAGAGAGGTTAGACATCTGTCAATAATATTCAGTTCATATCGCTTCGAGTTTCGTAAAAAAACCTTGTTTTTCACTGTGTTAAATATGTCCAATTTTGTGTTAACTAAGCAGCATTTGCGGGAGGTTTTTGTTTTTTGGTTTAATTGGAAGAAAAGTGCAGCTGAAGCGCATCGAATGCTTGTGGAAGTTTTTGCTGACAATGCTCCAACTGATAAATCATGTCGGGAATGGTTTCGACGTTTCAGGAGATTTCAGCGTTGAAGACAAGCCTCGCTTTGGACGGCCAAAAAAATTCGAAGACAAAGACTTGGAGGCATTACTCGATGAAGATCCGAGTCAAACGCAAGAGGAGCTCACAGCATCATTGGGAGTGACTCAACAAGCAGTTTCTGTACGATTAAAATCCATGGGAATGATTCAAAAGCAAGGCAATTGGGTGCCTTATGAACTGAAACCGAGAGACATTGAAAGGCTATTTTTCACTTGCGAGCAGCTGATTCAAAGGCAACAAAGAAAGGGTTTTTTTGCATGGAATTGTTACTGGGGATGAAAAATGGATATTCTATGACATAGTTGGGACGCTAAGCGATTTGACCTTGCAAAATATGATAGAGAAATACCATTTGGTATGATTGTTGGTGGTCCCCATACATTCATTTTAATCGATGGAGCCATCTTGCACCCCGCGGCAGAGCGGATGTGCGGGCGAAAAACCGGAAATTTGAGCCCTTTTATTAATATTGTCCTCATAATTTGTAAACGGTGCCTGGGATCAAAGAACTTAATAGGGTGTAAATTAAAGAGCGTCAAATTCTATAACAAAAGCATTGCTCCAAGTTAAATTCGGTTTAATAGTATAATCAAACTACATAGTCGAAAAACGTCACTTGAGGCTTTGGAGAAAAATCACACTATATGGCTTTTCAAGCTCACATATCTCTGAAACCGATGCTACAAATGGAAAAACTCAGTAGGGAAAAGTTGAAGATACTTCTATTTTAAGTTCAAATAGCTCAATATTTTTCAAATCGGCCCGGTTTTAGTGTTGTTGCGAGCGAAAATACAGAAATGTTTTTTTTAGCGATTTGAGCCTTAATAGCACTATCTCGATGAATATAACAGCTAAAAGCTTTGGTTTAGCCTCAAATCGTAGATACTTTAACCTTGTTTATAAAAGTTTTTTCCGAGGCACCGTTTACAAATTATGAGGAGAATATTAAGAAAAGGGCTCAAATTTCGCGGTTTTTCGCCCGCACAGCCGCTCTGCCGCGGGGTACAAGATGGCTCCATCTCTTAAAATGAATGTATGGGGACCATTAACAATAATACCAAACGGCATTTCTCTATCATATTTTGCAAGGTGGCGTCAATTTATGTCGCTTAGCGTCCCAACTAACAACCCCAAGAATAAAAAATACTACGCAATGCCCGGTCGATCGTTGCCATCGACCTCAACATCAACACCATGCCGATTATTCATGGTTCGAAGGTCATGTTGTGTATCTGGTGGGACCAAAAGAGTGTTGTGTACTATGAGCTGCTACAACCTGGCGATACCATAACGGGCGATCGGTATGGACTGCAATTGATTCGTTTGAGCCGTGCATTACGAGAAAAACGACCGGAATACAAGCAAAGGCATGACAAAGTTATTTTTCTGCATGACAACGCTCGGCCTCATGTCGCAAAAGTCGTGAAAAAATATCTGGAAACGCTCAAGTGGGATATTTTGCCGCAACCGCCGTATTCTCCGGACATTGCTCCATCTGATTTCTGGTTGTTCCGACAGATGCAACACGATCTGGCAGGTCATCGGTTCACTTCTTTCGCAGAAATCGAAAATTGGCTCCTAACTTGGATCACCTCAAAAGACGAGACATTTTTTCGAGATGGAATTCGAAAACTGCCTGAGAGGTGGGAAAAAGTAGTAGCTAGCGATGGACGATACTATGATTAATCTTTTGATTCTTTTCATTTTGAAATAAATGTAATTTTGACCACAAAAAAACGGACCGAATTAATTTGTACTCCCGATATTACTTTGAAAGGTGATAGATGGGGTCTTTTTTTCGGGATTGGCTTGTAAGATACTATATCACGTGTAAGATATTTTGGTTATGGTGTTTTTATCCATCTGAGTGGTACCAAGAAGACCAGAGAGCCAATATTTACATGCTAAAATAAGCGCTTGCTACAAAAACCTCGGATTGCGGGCGTAGCCCTCTATATTCCGGTTTCATTTCTTTTTTTTTTTGCGGGCGGGACGCTGCCGCGTCCCTATATGTATAGAGACGACTTTTGTACTAAATTTTAGGAAATTTAATGCTCTTTTAAAGTCGTTCACATCACTATACTGTAGGATACAAACTTGCAACAGCCAGGTTTCATCACACATAGGCACAAGTATTGAATAGAATTTCAAAAATTGCATATGGGTAAATTATCCATAGCAAAAATGTCCAAAAACACAGGGTGTCACAGAAAAAAGTACGGGATTACGTTAAAGATAAAGTCTACACCAAAAAAACAAACCGACGACAGACAGTGAAGCAATTAAAAACCACAAGTGAGCAATAATGAACCACAACACGAAATAAAATGTTCCTTCAAGTTTTTGAGTCAATAGCTTACTGTTATCAACCGTGTATTGACCAGAACGGTAATCATTTTCAATATTTGCGATAGGATGAAAAATTGTTAATTCTGTGAAGACTATTTTTCAAATCAAATATGGACTACATACTGTATGGTAGATAAAAACTGAAGTTATAAAAATTCAAATAGTGCTCACATTTCAGTCGGACTCTCTGAAAATGCAAATTTATACATCGATAAGCAAACTATTCGAAAATATGGGCTAGATAGATAGATAGATATAAAGATTCGAGCTACTTTCCCAGCAGGAAGGCACTGCGACCATAAAGATCTATTGTGCCGTAGCTCATTAATTCAAAAGACCGTCCACCCTTCTAATAAAGGGCAGTAAGTCTTTAGCAGGAATCAACCTGAATTCTGCAGTGCTGATAGTAGCTTGCCCGAGGAGTGACATCCTAAAACGCGCGATGGCGGGACATTCGCACAAAATGTGCTTGGTCGTTTCCACGTCCTCCAGACAAAGACGGCATTCAGTCTCGCTTGACAGACCCATCTTGTTCAGGTGATATCTGACCAAGTGATGGCCAAATAAGTACCCCACTAGGAGTCTTAGGTGGGTTCTACTCATTTCAGTAGTACCCTTGTGACTGAAGGGCATTATCAGCTCCTTTGATTGACGAAGCCCTGGTAGGTTATTCCAGTACTGTTGACGCAATCGTGCAAACCAATCTGTGATCCGCAGTTTGGCCGAGGCCAGTCCAAAGCCACAGTAGGGCTCAGGTCCATGAAAACTTCTGGATGATCCTTGTCTAGCAAGTTCATCCGCAGCCTCGTTCCCCTCAATGCCCTGGTGACCATAGGCACAAGAAGACTCGGTTATTGGTTGCCAACAGTTGAAGGAGATTGTAACACCCCTTCACCAGTTTTGAAGAGACCTTATATGAGGAGAGCGCTTTTATAGCTGCTTGGCTGTCTGAGTAGATAGCAATGTGAGCGCCGCGAAGTCCAGTTTCCAGGATTACCCTGGCGCAGACCTCAATGGCGTGGATCTCAGCTTGAAAAACGCTGGGCGAGATTCCCATTGCGATCGAAATTCTGGTGTTGGGTCCAAAGACACCTGCACCAACACCCTGTTCTGTTTTAGACCCGTCGGTGAACCACTTGATACATCTAGGGTCTGGACAGGGTGTGCCATTTACCCATTCAGAGCGGTTAGGGATGAGGGCTGAATATTTTCTGCCGAAGCAAACCTCCGTGATCATGTAATCTGATCTCAAGCAGATCTGCACGTCAGGAATTTGATTCAGAATGCTCATGTGACCGCTTTCTTCACTACGCACATCGGAAGTTAAACGAAGTCTGAGAGCATTTAGAGCTGCTGATTCTTGAATGTATGCAACGGAGTAAGTCCAATAATCGCCTCCAGGGCTGGCGTAGGACAAGTGCGCATAGCTCCAGTGATGCCAAGGCAGGCAAGGCGTTGAAGCTTATTGCACTTCAGTAAGACAAAAGATTGCTGAGTTTTCGGCCACCACACAAGCGCTGCGTAGGTCACCATAGGCCGCACCAGCATGGTGTATAACCACTCAATTATCTTTGGGGTGAGCCCCAATGTCCGTCCAAAGAAACTTTTGCAAGCCCACATTGTGCGTGTGGCTTTACCAAGTACATTATCTATGTGAGTATTCTAGGTGAGTTTCGAGTCTAGAGTTGCCCCGAGGCATTTAACTTCAGTGGAATAATCTAAGGTCGTGCCGCCTAACGAAATTGGATCCAAAGTTATATTTCGTTTTCGTGTGAACGGCACAACGACAGTTTTCTGTGGGTTTACATGTAAGCCCACAGTCACACACCAGCGTAGAACTATGTCAAGGGCCGACCTCATCACCTCAGTGATGGTAGATTCGAATTTGCCCCTGACTATGATAGTTAAATCATCCGCGTATCCGATAGTGAGATAACCGCGCTCATTAAGCATGGAAATCAGTTCGTCTACGACAAGGGACCACAAAAGGGGTGACAGAACGCCACCTTGTGGACAACCCTTTACGGCATTCACGCAAATGGATGTACTGCCTAGAGTTGAGTAAATATCCCGTCCACGGAGCATGGCATCTATCCATGCAATGGTAGCGGGCGGGATGTCCCAGAGTTCCAGTGCTCTGGAAATGCACTCGTAGCCAGTATTATCGAAAGCCCCCTCAATGTCAAGAAACGCGCACAACGCGATTTCCTTTCCACTGAGGGACTTTTTGATTGTACTGACAAGGCTATGCAAGGCGGTTACTGTTGACTTACCCTTCGTGTACGCGAATTGCATACGATGTAGGGGGATTGACAGTTCCATCTTGTGCCTGATATGCAAATCAAGCAACTTTTCCATGGTTTTAAGGAAGAAGGAAGTAAGGCTAATCGGTCTATAGGATTTGGGCATATGTTCCGGCTTATTGCCCGCTTTGGGTATGAAGACCACATTAACTTTCCTCCAAGGTTGTGATATGTACCCTAGGGTGTAACTTGCCCTAAAAAGTTCGATTAGCGGAGTTATTATGATCTCCAAGCTGTTTTGTAACAGAGCGGGGAAGATGCTGTCTACACCGGGAGCTTCAAATGGCTCAAAGGATTCTATCGCCCATTTTACTTTGTCCATGTCAAAGATGACCCCCGATAAACTGCGAGCCCGGCTTACGGCAACCCGTTGGGGCCTCGCAGTTGGGCAGGGGTCACCATCAGACAGTACGGACCCAGGGAAATGGGTCTGAAGAAACAACTTTAATGTTTCTTTTGGACCTTCAGTATACGAACCGTCTGGTCTCAATAGAAGGCCGACGCCGTTAGCTGAGTCTTTGGAAAGGGCTTTGTGAAGGCGCGCTGCTTCCGGTAGCGACTGAATGCTTTCACAATGTCTTTTCCAGCATTCTCGTTTGGAATGCCTAATGAGTTTGTTATACTCGGTGAGAGCAGTTCGGTACTCATCCCACCTATTGAAGCGCTTGGCTTTGTTGAACATCCTCCTAACTTTAGATCGCTTGCGGGCCAGTTCCTCGTTCCACCAGGGTACTTTACGCCCCGACTCCACCGAACGAGAAACCGTACTATCTCTGTAGGAGGAAGTTAAAATTTCATTGAGCTCCTCAGCTGCAATCTCAATTTCTCCTGTAGTGCTTATGGGGCTGACCAGTAGTTCCGCTTTGGAGCTAACTAGTTCACGGAATTTAATCCAGTTAGTTTTCCTTGGACAAAAAGTATCCGAGCGAATGTCGGATTGTCCTAGGATGTCAAATCTGATGTGTCTATGATCTGAAAGAGACACTTCGTCCGACACGTGCCAGTTCTCAATGAACTTGGAGAAGAAACCGCTAGCAAGGGTGATGTCGAGTACCTCTGCCCTTGCCGCAGTGACAAAGGTAGGTTTGCACCCCCTGTTCAGGACATTCACATGTTTACACATAAGATAGTCAAGAAGGCGCTTACCTCTGTCGTTGATGTCGCTGCTACCCCACACCGTGTGGTGTGCGTTTGCATTGCAATCGATCACATAATGCCGGTTTGTACGTCGACAGAAGTCAACGAGCTGCTGGACCTCGAGTGGTGGAATCTCAACATTGTCAGATGGGAAGTAGGCAGACGCAACTACCACTTTCTGATGACCGTTGAGCGTGGATACCTCCACCAATGCTGCAGCTAGATCTCTAGAAATAAAATTGGTTAGTGGCAAGTAGTTGACGCATTTGTCGATCAGAAGCGCCGCACGCGGACAACCCGCTAACCTGTCATATATCAACTTACCAGTTGTTGTGTTTAGACCGCAAATACGGCCACGGGCCACCCATGGCTCTTGAATAAGCGCAATGGTGGCCTGTTTATCGGCGAATAACCTGCACACAGTGGCCGATGCTCCTATTGCGTGGTGCAGGTTCGCTTTGAAGCACCTTAATGGCGCTCATGGTCCTGCGAGGATAGCGAGCGTTGGACAAGGCACTTTTGCTTGCCCTGTCGGGAACTGTTGCCTCCGTCCCCCTTTTGTTGACGCTCCTTTCGGTGAGAGCCGCTGAGGTTCCTCGGGCTAAAGAAGTCCAAGGACGACTCAGAGGGACTGTATCGCTTAACGGTCAGTCCATTGACAGTCTCAACAACGGGCCTGGAGGCTCCGTCGAGCAGTGAGCTAGTAGGCAGCTCAGAGGAAACTGTGTTATATGCATTTGGAGTTGCATCACACTCTGGTTTGTTTTGTTTTTCTTTTTTACTATTCATAGAATCCCATGAATATCCGGGAAAAACAGTCACCGACGACATCACCCGGTCTGCCGTCAGAAGTCTGGTTTAAAACTGGAGGTCGACAGGTATCCTGAGTTCGCATACTAGCGGCCAAGCAACCTCTTGACCATGCATCCTTCGGCGTATGCTGTTCCACCTTGGATTTAGGGTATGTTTATAAGGGAGATACCGCTCCCCGCCCGACCAAGTTTAGTCAGCGCTGATGGCACAGAAGGATTTTGCCAACAGCCTGCTTCCACCCGTCACCACGCGGAGGTAAAGGTCGCACTTCCTAGGGCATGACAGTTACGGTCCAAATGTTAGTCCCCCTGTCACACCTTCGGCTGACGGGCAAAATATGGGCTAAATACAATACCTACATAGCTCAAACAATTACATTTTAATCAATCAAATTTACATCTGATTCCATTTCGATTGAAAAAATTTCGATTTGCCCTTATTTCATTATTTTCTAGCCTGTTGTCATGAAATCAAAAACAAAACAAAAAACTCAAACACCTCATAGCAAATTACCCATCGTTTACCTGCTGGAAATTTGTATGAAACACAAGACGATTGAAACAGATACATAGCGTATACATTTTCTCTCAATGGTTGACGCTTGTTTGAAAACATACCTCCATATCAAAAAGTGCATTTCCATTTTGTTCGACGAACATTTTCGCCTGTTCCCATTCATCATGAACAGCTCCGAACATCTTCGCCGACCAAAACTCAGAGTGCACCTTTTCTCGTCTTAATGCTTTTTCCATAAGACGCGCGGGAACAATTCTCGGGAAATGTATGGATGGGAACATTGCCTGATCCAAACAGCGAACATCATGCTATTGTTATTGTATTCACGTTCAAATTCGGCGAGATGTTCACGTGTATACGCAGCATTAGACTGTAAGTTTCGCGACAGGTTCTTCGTGTTTACATATGACTATCAATTTTACATTGTTCAGAGGATTCACTGTTGACTGAATACAGGGTAATAGGATATGATGAAGTGGTGAGACCTGGCTATTACGTAGCGGGTTCCAATCAACACCGAGTGTCTGTCTGTGGTTCTACAGAAAATCAAAGGTCGTCTAAAGAGGAAGATGTAAGTCTTTAAACGGAGAATGTCTGCAACGAATTATAATTCATCTGCATCTGCTTGGAATTTCATCAACACTTTCAATTACCGATTTACTGGTTCATTCCAGCGAATATTTCATTATACTCGTACTGCATCAACTACAGAAAATCATACACTTCCTTAAAGTGTCATAAAAAGCATCAAATTAAATTTGATCCAATGTAACAAGTTTTACTCATTGCAAAAAGAAAAATCTGCAATTGCACCTGTTACGTGCACCCTCCGGTACGATGGGAATTTCAGCAACTTGTCGCGTAAATTAGGTGCGAACACACAACAAACACCACACGGTGTGAAATCTTATAATGGCTTGCACCAAATTGGACCTCCACGGTCTTACCACGAGTCGTCAGCCGTTTTTGTGCAATGCGTCGTTTAGAAACAATGAACCAAGACATACTGTAGACTACCGCGCAAGTATCATGTGATACCGTCTAATGTCGATTTCATTCCCACTCGTGCTTTTTTGCTTTCAACAAAAATGTTGAAATTATTCACGTGATCCATGGACGGATCTGAAGCACCCGGTCACATGACTTCTATGCTAAGACCACCGTCTTAAGACTTGCACTATATGATTTCGCTACAAAACATTTTAATTTCCAGGTACGAATCGAGGCGGACGTCTTGTCTTGCACAATCCGCTAATGCTGCTCCAGCGCGCTTGAAGTTCCATAGCTGTGTAGCGTCTTTATTTCGTAAATTTGATGGAGTTGTTGTAAGCATTAATAAGCTGAATAAAGCCAAGTTCGATTCGCGATTATCGAAGGTATGCGATAATCGCGAACAGCAGTTTTCTTATTCAATGAGTATTATTGGCCCATTTGCGCACCTTAAGAAGCTCCACGCCAATACGATATGCATAGACGCTGGCCTTTATGGTTAAAGGCTGATGATTTGGATTAATTGGAATTGTCGAAGAATATTAATCATTTGGGATGCGATTAAAATGGTGATGTAAGAAAAAATTCTTTGACAAAAAAATACAATTGTGGCTATCATCTAGGAGCGTTTTCAAGAAATCCGATCAACTGACATATCTGAAAGGTGTTTATGCAGTTGCCATATGTAATCTGTAGTTATTTTTATGGGCTAAGATTCACGTTCACATGGGGGTAAGTGTACAACACCAACATCCCGTATTATCCGCTATTTGTTAAAAAATATGATAATGAGCGCAATATAAAATATAAGTTGCTCAGAATTAGCCAGGAATGTGACTACATCCACGGCCGATGATTGGTTAGATTAGGTTAAAGCGGTACCCGTGAGACACACAGCGTACATAGACCCCCTCGGGGTCCGTTGTGATACCATTTCAGACTGTACAATCCGAGTTCAATCTATTTACTGAACCAGCCAGAGCTGTTGATGAAATGCTGCAACTGGCCGATGATTACGTCCTTAAGGTCATCCTGATCGCTAAAGAAGAAGGACCCCACGCCAAGGATACGACTAGCCCCGGCGATTAGTGCAGAATTTAATGAAGCAAAAGCCTTTGATCAAAAAAACGTATTATCATCTGGCTTTACCCAAGCTGTACGTAATGGATTAAGGAAAAATAGTGAAAATATGGTGTAAACTGAGATTTCATAACTGACAATTATAGTATTATTTCGTATCCGAATAATATAGAAGAGTTCCTCAATTTTCCTTTATATTTTTTGGGTGTAGAATCCGAATTTGAAGGATGCCCCTTGAAAAGGTACGGCATGATTAAGAAGGACACAAAAAAGGGCGATGACATTCATCGGCACTTTGGACCTGTCCCGTGCAAATACATTTTAATTTTAATCCATTTACGTTCAAGTTGACTATGATTTGCTTTGAAAAATGTTGTCCTTATTGCTCGATTCAGGACATACCCATATCTCCCAGGCGAATGCAATAATGTCCTTATTTTCTAACCCGAGGACTCAGAATACCATCAACAGTACTCTAGTGCATTCGCTTCAACACCTCCAGTCGTATGATACAAACCTTGCCTATACCTATATGTATACTCGTATAACTTCCTTGCCAACAATATCCTTTTTTTCCCCTTCAAAGGGTAACAGTAGTTTAGTGCATCCGCCTCAAAACTCCCAGTTATATGATATCCATCTTTTCTAGATATCACTTCACTACCACGAATGTCCTCTTTCCTCACCAAAGTATTAAAAATGCCTTCAGCAGTGGTCTAGTGCTAGTACATTCGCATGACCCCCAGTCATATGATACCCATCTTGCCTAGATATTACTTCAATGCTAAGAATGTCTTTTTCCTTACCAAATCACTCAAAATGGCATCAGTACTGACCAAAGGACTCAAAATGCCTTAAGCAGTAATCCAGTGCATTCGCCCCAAGACCGCCAGTCATATGATATCCATGATATCACTTCACTACCAGGAATGTCCTTTATTCTCGCCAAAGGATTTAAAATGTCTTCATCTGTAGCCCGGTGGGGTCGCCTCATAGCCCCCAGTCATATGATACACAACTTGAATAGATTTTACTTGATTGCCAAGAATGTCTTTTTTCCTTACCAAAGGACATAAGTCCTGACCAAAGGACTCAAAATACCTTCAACAGTACTCCAATACGTTGGGCTCGTCATCTCGAATCAGGACGTACCCATATCTACTAGGTTTGGTTTCTGTTTCATTTCATAATCAAAAGAGTCGTTTTGTCCTGACGCACACCTGCAGCAGAACTATAATATCATCGTATGGTAACGGTTTTTATTAACCCAAAGAAGCTACGTACCAACTTTGATTGAAATCCGACCACGGAAAATGCTTGGAGGATCTTTGAAAAGACTTAGGCGAGTAACTCTGGCTTGATCACAACAGAATATGTATACCGTTAGTTCAGTCGATGATCAAAATTGGGGTCCCCGATTTGTACTCAGGCTTACACAAGGAACCTGCATAACAAATTTTGTTAACATCGGAACACAGGAAGTGCCCAGACAAACAGACTAAAAAACTAACCAACTAACGAGCTAACCAACTAACGAGCTAACTAACTAACGAGCTAACCAACTAACGAGCTAACGAGCTAATGAACTAATGAACTAACAAACTAACAAACTAACGAACTATCGAACTAAAGAACTAACGACAGAATTGGAGTAATGAAGCCTAGGCTCTGGAGTGTTGATGAAGGCGTTTTTAACCCTATTGTGTTGACATGAGCGCATTCTTGGATCTGAAATGAAATCTAGAAAATGCAGGTGTCGTTTAAATTGGACTATGTACTGGAGTGTTGTTGAAGGCGTTTTTAACCCTATGGTGCGGACATGAGCACATACTTGGACATAAAAATAAATGTAGGAAATGCGGGTGTCGTCTGAATCGTGGTGATGAATGCTACGCACTGCAGTGTTGAGCACATTCTTGGACATTAACTAAAATTTAGGAAATATCACTAATATAATATCGCCGATTTTTCAGCGGAGAAGGTGATAAAGGTAATGATGCTGGCAGTCGGACCGGACAAAATACCCGTAGAATTTTCGTAGAAAATAAAAATTGTCGGGCTTACATGGCACACTGCTCTTTTCAACAAAATTAAAATAGGGCAACCGATGCCTGACGCTTTCAGGGAAAGTTTCCTTCTTCCGTTCTATAAGAACAAGGGTGAATCACGCAAAGTCATCAACTATAGGGCAATCAAGTGATCATCCTACACATTGAAGATCTACGATAGAGTTAACAATGCAACTTTGTGGAAGTTCGGTCCACAGCCGATGCTGTTCCGTGCTTGCATATTACGATGGAAAAGCATCCTGATGCATGGATGGACTTGCACTTGGTGTTTATCGATGTAGAAAAACCTTCGACAGAGTTCCTCGTGATTTGATATGGGTGGTTCTAAGAACACTTAAAGTCCCCGAGGCATATGTCAAGATGATAAAAGATATGTTTGATGGAGCAACTACTAAAGTTAGACGTACAGCTGGTGAGTCTGAGGAATTTTCAGTTTAAGCCAGAGTTCACCGAGGCAATGTTTGAATCCCTTACTCTTTAACATTATCATGTTCTATTTGTTAGCACTCATCTCTGACGGCCTGAAACTATCCCTACTCTTCGCCGATGACGTTGGCTTGAGTAGCAAAGATATCGTTGCCTTGCAAGCTGCACTGACTACGTGATGTAAGATAATGGAAGACCATGGACTGAGGATTACAATACCAAAGACTGAGTATTTTTGTTGACCTTTCTCAGATTTAGAGAAACCGATACCAGATATCTATATTGTACAAAGTTCAACTACCTAGGCTCGATGGTCAACAAGGAAATTACCTGCGATGACGACATTAAATATCGTATCAATGTTGGTTGGATGAAGTGGCGAGAAAACTCTGGAGTTTTTTGCGATTAGAAGATGCCACGAAAGCTTAAGGGAAAGTTGTACAAAACGGTCGTACGTCCCACACTCATGTATGCGTCTGAATGCTGGACTACGTACAAGCCATACAATACTAAAATGACTTCGTCCGAGATGAAGATGTTACGGATGACAGCAGGTGTGGCCAAAAAGGATCGCATCAAAAGTACCTACACCCGAAGCAGCTTGTTTGTTGAGCAAGCAACCGATCATTAAAAAGCCCGAAGATAGTCGTATGGATTATTATTGCCATGTTCTAAGGCAGGGGTCGACAAACTCCGGCCCGCGGGCCAAATCCGGCCCGCCCCTGGTTTTCATCCGGCCCGCGAGCTAATATTGTTTTTGACATGACAAAATAAATTTATACACATACATAATTTAAAATCGATTTTTGTTCATCACAACGTAGTGTGTTTGAGTTGAATTTAAAACAAATTTATTTCCTACACTGGAGACTCAATTGGAATAATAATCCAAATAGCAATCCCTGTTAAGATCCTAGGTAAATTATATGATAAAACCGACCAGAGTGTATGTGGTGGGGTATTTGAATTAAACACTAGGATCTTGCCATGGACGTCTGGCCCAGCGTATATTAAGAATATTTTCATGCCATTAAGTCCTGCGTCAAGAAAATATTAATTCGGAGGCTTCGTGGCGCTAATTGCTATCTGTGCAGATAATAACGTACGCATTAGAGCACGTACACACTCTAATCACAAGATCTTATTGAGGCTAGTGAAACAGTGATTCGAGGTCCTTGAATATCTGGTGAACACCAACCTGGCCATTGAAAGTTTGGTTCACTTGGTTTCATTCTGCGTACCGACTGTGGTTCCCGCCTCTCATGGCACAAATACTTATCCACTAAATTCAGACTAATTAAAATAGAGGAAATTTGGGAGACAAAAAGGATTTGTCGCGAACTTCAGTCCAGTCAGTCAGTTTCGACTGGCAACACAATGACACGTTTTCAAGCTTATCTACACACGCATACTATGTTTGTATGCAGAATGAAACCAAACTAACCATGCTTCCAATTTTCAGTGAAACATAATTCTTCGCAGGAAACTTGAATATCAACCAGGCCACTCTGCTCTGCTTGCAGGGTGATGCGTTTAACGTATTCATTACTCCAGATCCGGTGAAGAAATTGATGCGTGTGATGAGATTAAATGAATTTAACTTGCATCGATTTCGTCAATTCCAGGTAACGAAGCAAATACGTTTTTTGATGGCATTCGCGGTATAAAATAGTAATACAACTGTGTCTATTTCGACAACTTTAGCTATTGTAGATGGACTGGTGTTAGTTTTTGGTTATTTGTTTTTGTTATAAATTTAATGTTTAAAAAGAAACTAAAGTGTTTTCTGGAATAAACGATACTATTTGAGTATCGGTCTGGAAATGTTCATGAGCTTTATTGAATCTTACAGCCTTGTATATAGTAGCTCAGTTTTTCTTACATGATTATCCAGTGCAATTAAGTCCAACAACAACATGTTAACTTAAAATATTAATGGGGGTTCCGTTACCCTGTGTACGGAGGTTTAAACACAGCATATTTTCAATTTGTCTATCAATATTAGCCCGCAGAGATTCACATTTTACTGCGGTCTCCTCTGTCAAGAATTTCAATCGGTGAAGTTGATTTCTACTGTAGGCAATACGCTTTTTCTTTATTCGGCTAATGGGGAATCCACTCAGGACTCACTCTCAATAGCAACAATGCACAAAATAAATAAATTACTTGAATTCTCTTTAATTTCGGCACGAAAAACTTACCGTTTTTTCTCTTCTATCTAGCAGATACATTGCTAATAATTTCGATTCAATTTCGTCTACATCTAGTTATATCACAAATGATATCTTATCTGTTTCGTTACTTCGAATTGACGAAATCGATACAGGTTTGTGATCATTTGCACATATCAATTTCGTCATTGGATTTGAGCGTAATTGATACGATACGGCCAACGGCTTAGGCTGCTGACACACGGTAAGCAGATTCATTTCGAATTGGCTGTCCGGCCCGCTAAGCTTAAAATTTAAAAAATCTGGCCCTTTTCAGAAAAAGTTGGCCTACCCCTGCTCTAAGGCATCCGCCTGAGGCCCCTGTCAATAACGCTATATCAATGATTATTTCATTTGTAGCACCCAAAACCCGAGGCAGACGGAAATACACGTGGATCGCTCAGATGAAGAAGCAACAACAATGCATTAATCTCGGGGATGATACGATGCTAGACTGAGCTGCCTGCAGAGGGAGCTATAATTATACCGCCAGAATAGGCGAAGTACCAACACCACAGGCAAAGCAAGGCAAAGTCACAGGGTGGCATGAAACGGCAAGGAGGAAGAGGAAATATGGGTATCGTCTGAATGGGACAATGTAACGGAGTGTTTTTTGATGGCGTATTTAACCCTATGGTGCTTACATGAGCGTATTCTTGGACATGAGGTGACATCTACGAAATATGGGTGTTGTACAAATTAATGTAAAGGCCGCGACAGACTAGCGTCCATTCTGACAGAAAATGTACGCACTCCAAGTATCCCCTGTCAAAATTTCTGGGACACACACTGCAATCGAATCCGTTGCAAGCCAGATAGCATTTTAAAAGTCGAGTGCGACAACGAACTCAATTTTCACTTATCCGAGTAAATTTCACGCACCGTCAATTGCATTGCAAGAGTCTTGCATAAACACCCTGGCGGCCGCCAACACGTAAAAACATTTCCTTTGCTGCTAATAAGCACCAAAAACACAAACATGAACAAAATTGGACTCCGTTAAGTTCGGGTTTCGCGCACAAACGGCGCGGTAGTCGGGTGTATTTTGGGCAAGTTGAATATCCAACTTGGACGGCGGTGGAGTCCGGAGCTCTCAACTTGAACCTCACACACTACGAATTTTGGATTTGACGAGGGACAAATTCGATTTTGGACGCTTGTGTGTGGCGACCTTTATGAAGCCTATGTACTCGTACTGCAGTGTTGAAGTTATTTCTGACCCTATGGTGTTGAGATGTGGACATTCTTGCACATGAAGTGAAATCTATTGAATATGGATCTCATCAGAGTCGGAGTGATTAGACGAATGCTATGAAGTATGGTGATGTTAAATAAACATCAACAATTTTAGTGTTGAATATATTGTTGGTGTATTGATGGCATATCTGCCATCAACTTCATGGTTGGGAGAACGTGAAAAGTAAAATCTTTAAGCACACGATTCAGTATGCTGGCGGCCCCAAAACATTTTCTAAATATTACAGTTTTGACGCACGGTAGTGTTTGCACGCATTAAATACTTTATTATTTCCGCATTTGTTCGTCCCCTATTTGTGTTGCCTTCCCCAGGCCTGTAGAACCAACCAGTGGCAAAAACCCCGTCCACGTCTCCCGAACTGAGTTACAGCAAGCATAGGCCGCTGCTTAGCTCGTTTAGGGGCTTTTTTCTTCGCCAGATGAACCAACCTACACGGTCATTATGTATGCTACCTTAGGCTCCGTTCCCACGGGCATCTTCGGATGCCCACCAAATCGTCCATTACAAACCATAGCATGTAATACACTCACCCACTGAATTTCCGACCATTGCTCTCACAACCACATCTTCACATCTTCGAGTATAAAAAGGTAATAATTTTGATTTGTTCAATTTCATCGTTCTAATAATATTGTGGCTAAAGTATTTGACTTGAATATCGTGACAGCTTTATTAAACTGATCCTATGTCTGGGGTTTAATTTATTCATAAATCATCGCGTCACAACTATTAATTTAATTGCCATTGACTAATCACAAAGCTGTTGTCAACTAGTTTCGTCTGTGTTACTAACAGTCGGGATTTTACTTACATATATCCATAGTCGTAGCAATATCTCATCTTTTCGAAGAATAATATACTACTATACAACAAACTTGAAATAATGAAAGAATATTATCGAATTCTTAATTACGGATGTCGCCAAGTTTCATAATCATCATTCTTCTTATATATTCGTTAACTTATCGCAACTCTCGACCTTCTACTATACCATGAACCACAGTCATCATGTGACTTCTTGAATTCCACATTTAAAAGCGAAATGAATAGATGTCACGCGGAGTTTTACTTCTTTTACTTCATTACAAACAAGGTTACTTAGGTAAAAACCAATGATGGATATTATGCGTGCGAGGTGCTTCTTTTGGCGAGACTTCAACACTTTTTTATGAGCATGTTTTCTTGTCTGTAGGCGCATCATCGCTTCACCTTTTGGTTGTCATCATTTGCCCGTTTGTTTGTGCCGAGCACACTCCAAAAAGACGCTTCCGTCAATGTCTGATTTCGAAGAAAGTGAAAAATATTTACACGTGATCTCTCTGAGATATTGTCAGGAGTGGGTCACCTCAGATCAACTTTATTTTCAGATTTCAATTGTATTTACATCTTCAATTTGCAATAGTATGTGACGAACTTTCTCACAAATGGGCCATAATGATGAACGTTGTGGGAAATATTTTTACGTGATTTGTAATATTGATGGCGCTGTAAAGCTTCCTGGTGATTTGTATGTGGAAAATCCATTTGATGTAAATGAAACGACGACCGCGAAATTGGCGAATCGCACACAGCCGTTCATTTATGGGTTTGAAGTCAGTAATATGCGGTTTGAGGTGATTGTTCACTATGAATGCTACTCCAAACTCCTTGCGGCCCGATGGTTTGCCACTTGTAAAAATTGTGTGCGATTTCTTGTCATTAATCTCGCTGCCAAGCCAATTTGTTTCCTGGATTGCAGTAGTCCTCAGTTTGTACTTTTCGACCTGTTGAAGGAGGGCCTTCTCGGCCTCCGGTTTGTTCAGGGAGCGTACATTCCAGGATCCGAAAGAATAATAATTTACTCGTTTGCGTGGTCGTCGTTGTTGATCCGTCCAATCCGAGGCTTTTGTTCCAGGTTTCATGCCGTGGAGTGGTTTTTGCAAGGACGAGTTGTCTTGTCAGTACGTCGCTTAACCCCATTCAGGGGATGGCCTCGGAGATAGCTGCTTCAGATGGTTTAATAAACGTGCTGGAGCTCACACAACTATGTTGCAGGTCCAACTACGCAAGTCATTCCATCCTACTAAACCTGAGACGCTTAGGTGTTCGACAGCCATTCAGGCTACAGCTATCTGCCTTTTCCAAACTGTTTTATCGCTAAGACATTGGCCGTCAGCGAATTGATACACTGCCGTTACCAGGGGGCGCCCACGCGGAGGACTATGGAAAAGGTCTTTGCTCCCCATAGTGAAATATGGTTAACAAATAAACAGATAAATAAAATTCAATTAAAGTACGCACAAGCAGTTATACAAAAACAAAATTTAATTATGATCTCTAGAAGTGAATCTACAGAATCCCGAGAATTTCGAGAAGTCTTGACCTTATTTATTTCTTTAACAGTCACAACGAAACATTCGTAGAACTTCTCTCACAATCTCCTGAGTCATAAAAACATTAATAAATTACCTTATCATGAAATTCCAATTATTTTCCGTCGCAAACGAATAAATCACCTTATTATTACTATCAGTTCCAATTTGCGTGTACCAGTATAATCAGTATTCGTAAAAAATCGTTCAACATTTTTTACTATAAACAAAAATTAGCATGTCTAAAAAATTTGGAATTTCCTTATTACTCGAACTTAACTCTTTAGATCTTCGCTATCACGCGTCAATGAGTTACAGTCAAAAGATACTTACGTGCTCATGCATAGAGAGCCAATTTGTTTATTGACGAACTTCAAGATATACCAAGTGTGTGTGACTCAAGTCAATCCCGTTCCGGATGTCTTCACTGGAAGCAAAACATCGTTTTATCGCGCCACTTTTGCAGAAAATTAAAATTTGTATAGTGGCAGAAAAAAGTGGGTGCAAATTGAATGATTAGTGTTTTCTTGTGAATTTTAAACACTAAATAGATATTTCAATAGTTTCAAACTACAATTTGAATTTGACATTAAGTATTAGAATAATGGATGCAATGATATGGATTGCTGTTTTTTGTCGGTGTGTCGGCAAGATGAAACGAAAAATCGTTTGCTTAGAACATATGAGTATATTAACTGCAGACAAAACGAAAGACTCAAGCGAGTAACTTTATTTTCTCATAAAAAAAATGTAAAGGTCAAGGAAGGTTCAAAAAGGAGGAATAAAAGAAGGAATAAAGTGGAGTTTCTGCCAACTGAGCAAATAATGGAACCTGCTGAAATGGTCAGTTCGTAAATTAGTAGAGGGGGATGAGTTAAATAGTCAGATACCTTGGCCGAAGAAAGGGTATGATGTGAAAACAAATGCGGAAAAAGTTTCAAAATCGATTTTTCAGTAAAAATTCAAAAGATAATATCATAACGGTACTTTGAACTGAAGTCAGTCGCGCTCGGTGGCCGTGGTCGTTCGGTCACCGCTCTACGATACTAATCTAGAGCTCGGTGTTCAATTCTCGGAGCGACAAACTGTCTGTGTGTGCTAATAGAACTCTGCTCCGAGCTTGTCAGTATAAAGACGGCACGGATAGGAGGTGCATGCTAGCAACTGCACTTCCAAAAAGTAGATATGCTATCGTAACGTCAACAAAGCATAGAAATACTACAGATGTTGACGCGCCTATGCACACACTTTGAACTGACAAATCTGCAAAGTTAATTAAAGTTGTCCTATAATGTTAGCTTTCGAACGGCATGTAAAAATGAAGGACTTGGATTTGAAAAATTGCGATTGTTACGTATTAAAAGGGCAAAAACGTGGTATTGGTGTGGAACAAATGAACTTACATAATGATGAATATAACTACTAATAGTGTGAAATAAATGCGGCAAAAAACTTTGTATTAGCGATGTTTGTTGTTAAAATTATGTCACAATGTACTTGCAAATATAACGGTAATTATAACGGTGGAACATTCCTACTTGACCGGGCGAAGCATAGTGGTTCGCGTCTTCGGCCAATAGTGGGTTTTAATTTGAGTGGATTTCTATCTCCCTCTGTGTGGGCTCCGTCCACTTCGCGACCGGAGCGGCTTAAGGGGTTGCAACCCGTATACCGCCCTAGAACGCGCGCTACGCTCGCTCTATTTCTTATGGCGGTAAAACCACTGTTAGCCAAGGCTCGAACCACGATGCGTCGCCCGGTGAAATAGGAGTATACTATAACCGTAATGCTATGTTATTTTTGAGTCCTGTCTTGTATTCACTCGCAAGTTAATCCATCCGTTGGTTTTAAATAATTGTACATAAAATAAATTATTGTTATTATTAATTACTCTGCCGTTAGTGTCTTAATATTATACCAGCTATTGTTATTATTAATAAAACTGGTGTTGACTTAATATTACAACTTTGCCCTTTGGTATAGTTCTTTGAAAGGCGATTGCGATGCAAAGATAATTTACGGATATCGAGTGCGCCGATACGATGTTGCTAGAGGTGACGGATGCAAGGCAATTCGGGAGTACCGCCGGTTACAACTTCCGGACAGTGGAACCTTTCCAATGACTTTTCCGGATTTTAAAAGAAACGGGGAGAATACGAAACCACAACTCGAGCGATCAAAGTGAAATTACCCCGATAAGGAGGCAAGACGAGATCCTTCATCACTTTGACGCTAACTCCAGTTCGAGCAAGAGAAGGCCTGCAATTCAACTAAATGTCCCTCACATATGGATTCATCAGACACTGGACGCCGACAATCGATATCCATATCATTTGACGGAATTTTAGGATCTATTGCCTACAGACTTCGAAATTAAGAATGCCTTTCTATAGTTGGTTTTTAGAAAGAATCACAGTAGATCGTCATTTCAAGTATAAAGTGCTATGAAGGGGTGAGGCAACATTCACGCAGAGTGGCGTATTTAATTCGCGCAACACACATTTTGGGCTCACCAAACCTCCACGCAATTCACTCTTCACGGTACCAACATGAATTCAACGTGGATGTTTGGGTAGGTGTTCTCGCAAATCAACTTCTCGAACAGATTATTCTTCGGCAACGTCTTAATTCATCCGCCTTTCATAACATTTAACATGCTATAAACGGAAGTTGGACCCAACATACTGGCCGGTATCCCTATGAACAGAAATTTGGTGGCAGATGGACGGATGTCCGGGCAACAACGGGAAAGTTGTCAACGGAATTCCTGTATAGTAAATTCCGTGAAAAGTGGATCGGATGATACATTCCACTCGTATGGCTTGCTGTCCAAACTTCAGATTCATTTCCAGCGACCCCGAAAGCATGAAGATACCAGAAATCAAAACTCCACCAAAATTTTAATTTATTTGCCCTTTTGGAGCATGAAATACTTAGACTATGAAGGATAAGATCCTTTGTAGTCTACAAATCGTGTAGATTAGCAAGATTTCGATCTCAAAAGAGAATTTTTTTTTTTTAATTATGATGTTGTCTCAATTTCGAAAATTTTTATCTTCAGGAGACTTCTGACGTAACAGCCTTCAGCATAACATCAAGTTTGCTCCACATTCTCAGATAAAATAATGTATTCCAAATTTAATTGTTTTTCATTTTCGCTTACTAGGGAAAGTCCCGTCATTACAACGATAATGATAACGTTTTTGCTAATAAATGCAGAAATGTAATTTAATATTTTTCAAAACTTTGTTTACAATAAGATTGTCACGTGCATATCTTATGAACTAATTACTATTATGGAAGTTATAAAACAATTTTGCTATTTGTTATTTGCATAATTTATCTGTCACCTTGCCTTTTCGCACTAATGTTCTTTTGTTTTTTAACAGTTCATTAAGTGTTCTGCATTGCACTAATTAATTTTGTGTACATGTTAGATAATGTAATATTGTACTTCCACATTTCGTATGGTGAATATATCGATGGTTAAGCGCACAAATGTGTTAAGTGCACTTTTAGTCAAAAATGAGTTAACTGCATTTTCCATTCCCTTAGTATCATATCTATCTGGTGTACACATATTGTAAGTGTCTGATCAAAAATAACGACTCAAAACACAATACAAATCGGTGTTAAGTGCATAAAAATGAATAATATGTGCAGCAAATGTGTTAAGAGCACTTACAACATTTTGACTCCTCAGAAATATAACGTCCTTGTGCACAGATGTGATAACAGCACTTAACACATTTGTGCACATAACATGACATTTGAAATAAGGGAAGAGGTTGTAAGTTTTTGACTTCATTTATGAGTTAACGGCCAGAAATAATTTAAAATACAATTTCCATGTGACAAATAGAATACACCCTTAACCTTCTCACTGTCTAATGACTGACCGGAAAGAATAGAAATTCCGAATTTCGAAGTGACAAAAACAATAAACCCTTGATTTCCTCAAGGTCTAGGATGTAAAGAGACAACACAAAATATTAGGACTACTCATGTATGTATTGTATATGAGATTGTGTGTTTATGCTACTCCAAAAAATATGGAGAGAAAGTAGAAATGCCAGGTAATATGGATAAATTGCATCATTTTTTATACAAAATGCACATGGGTTTTGGCCGTATGTGTTACGAATATGATGTACACATCAAAACATCCTTTTAATTACCTTTGTATAAATCGCAAAAAATAGATCGACAACAAGAACATACAAACTACAAAATTGTTTGGGTGAGAAAGAACGCGTCTGCTTGAAGTTCTTCTGTGGAACATTTGCCATTAGCCATAGAGTTGTTGAACTTGTAATGAGGGACATAGGATTCGGGGGAGCCTATGTTGGTCAGGATGCCTTTGGAGGGATATATTATATCCCTCCAAAGGCATTTCGTCCAGAAATCTGTAACTTTAATTCAAAGTATCCAAAAGATTAACAAAATGACACAAAAAGAGCGTTAATGTTCATCGACACTTAAGGCCCGTCTCATGCAAATACATTTTCATCTTATTATCCATTCGCTTTCAAGAAAGGGTGCGGTAGTTCTGAATTTTTGATATGTTGTATACGCTAATGGGGTACTAAAAAATTCAAGTTAGTGTCACACCACGCCATCTTGTAGAAGAGGCGCTTTTATCAGTTTTTCGCCTATAAAACAAAACATGCTTGGCCCATTTTTGTAGAACACAGAATTTCCTACAAATGTCATCTAACAAGTTTTTTTTACAACCAATAGCAATTTAGCTAATCTAATTTGAAAAATACTTTTATCAACTGCTCCTTTATTCCCACGAAGTGGAAAAATCAAGGTTTTTTATGTATTTCATTAAATAACGAGCTAAATATTAGTTCCATGAGGAAAATGATTATAGTACCGGAGCCCGCAGCAAGAAGCCTTCGTCATCTGTAACCGGCTAGAATTTACACCAGTTGTAAAAATAGTACAAAGACTACAAAAACGTACGTCACCCCAGTCCTGCCCGGGTCCATGACCCATGCTGACCATGTTGAGCGTTTTTGAGATGATCAGCGTCAGCGGCACGCGCACGCACCTTTGGAAATGCATCCTGAAACAGAATAAAATATAAGAGTCTTGTTATTTTTTTATTTCTTCAAACAATTTATATTCAATAAAGGACTTTCTAACTTAAAAAGATGTGTTAAATATTTTTATTTAGAGTTCTACAATAAATACGAATCTGAGGCTTGCCAATACAAATTTTGAACAAGGAACCTTGTGTTAGACCAATATGACGAAAGAACATTTTTCCAGTTTTGTCTTGTCAAAGTTTTTTTTGCACTTTTTTCGATTTTTGCTTAACATTTCCTGAAGAATGGACAGCTGCGCAGTTATTTATTTAAATCTATATGATATTTACATTATATATTGTATTTACAGCATTATATCGATCCATTTAATTTATTTTGAAAGAAATAAAAGATCAAACACTTCTTACGAAGCGAATCTGCATAAGGAAACCGAAACTTGAGAGACTTTCCCTCCAAATAAAACTTGTAGTGTCACATGACAAACTCAGATCAATCAATAAAAACATTCGTTTGTGGTTTTGTTGTCTTAAACAGATTAAGAGTGAAAGCCATAAATCCATATTGACTCGTTTTGGATTGCATTTGGATTGTAGCTTCCCATATTACTCGAAGCAAAGCTATTGTTTACAAAGTAAGTTACGTTGTCAACATCCGAACAATATCTCCAACATGAATTTTATTCGTTCTAGCTGAAGTGTATGACATTACCATTCTTTCATTGGCAATCATCATCTCCCTCAGTAGTCTGAGTCTTTAGTAGTTTCTCTTAAGTACCATTGCTTCTACTCGTGGTTATATAAGTGTCACCATACACTGTCGAACTCGAATACGAACCTGGTACAAATGTCCTCTAACACACACATACACTTCATATAGGTGTGAAGAAAACCGGTCCACTTATACTAGGTTCGTGTTCGAGTTTGAGTTCGACAGTGTATGGTGACACCAAGATTAGTTTCATCCATTGAGCGTGGTTTGTCTATAAGTTAACTCATCGATGACGACGAAAGGCCGAGTGTTTTCTAAGGATGGATGTGTAGTACACGTATTTGTTGTCGGGTAATTATACGAATATTTCAATAGACTATGATTCCCGGCGGCCAAGGCCTGACGTCGGGCTGTCGCGCCACGATGATTATGATTCGTATATAGCCATTCCAAAACTGGTAAAAAGTTGCAGGAGACATTTAAGAAACCTTAACGGGGTCAATGTTTGATTTCGCGTTTAGCGCATCTCATTATCGGTGACTCCTCTTTTGACCAGGCGGTTTCCAACCACCACAAGCGAGGTTTATAGATACATAATGTATGTTGAGTTATGTACGAAATGTCGTATGTATATATGTATGCGAAGAGTATACCATAAATATAAAATACATATAATACCTATACATATAAATGCTGATAAATGTTTCATTTCGAAGCAATAAAGGCATCTGACCCGACTGTATGTTTCTATATTTAGCTGTTCATTGACTTAGAACATATAAATCATCAATGATGCTTTTGTTGTCTTCTTCTTAAAATATTCGCTTAAAAACAGAGAGTTATCAACCGATGGTAATAAAAACAAACAATAAATCTTCTTTTACAAAAACGTGAAATTATATGAAAGGACAGGCAATTGCAGACTTCATGGACATTTAGCGATTCTATTTTCAGTCGCGACTAATATTAAAGACAATGGTACTGGCGATGCATACCATTTGAAGGTTTCAAGGAGTTTTAAGCTCAGGGAAATATTTTTATGAGCTCAATTACGAGCTTATGAACGGTTTAAGTGTGTGTTCGATTCAGTAGGAGCAAATCATGACGCGCTCGGTGGCCGTGTTTGCTCGGTCACCACTATACAATCTAGCTAGAGAATAGAGGTTCAATCCTCGGTGCGAACAAAAAACTGTCTGTGAATACTAACAGAACCCCCACTGCGCTCCCTGCTTGTCAGTATAAAGACGGCCTGGATAGGAGGTGCATGCTAGCAACTGCACGTCCGAAAAGTAGATGTGCCATTGAAATGTCAACAAGGCATGTTAGCTACAAAGAAATAGCTAAGCTTGGCAATATTTAGTGTAATGCCACCAAAAATGAACAACCCCAATTTCTTGTCAGTTGAGTGCCATTCGTAAGTTGGACTCTGTCGAGATAAGGTGAGTAGTGTTTAGATCTAAGTTGTGTGTTCGTCTTGAGTGCGATCCGGGAGACCCCATGTTTGTCGTGGTCTTGTGCGTGCGAGTTTGTCTCGACACTGGATTTCCGCATCCATTACGTGAAGGGTAAAGGGATTCGCTGGACTATAAGTGTGAATTCACATGTGTGAGTGAGTGTGTGTGATCTTAAATGCCCCACTGAGATTCTGTAACTCATATTTCCCTTTTTTTAAATTACAGACGGTTAAACGCTCTACCGGAAGTATGCAGTGTCTTGATATTTTATTATAAGTTTAAATCATTTGAATTGTGAACGTTATTGAATTAAAAAACGTTATTTTGAATCTTTTGTTTTAATAGGCATAGAAATGCAAGAGATATTTACGAGCCCATGCCCCTGGAGGGGTCATGGTAATTAACAACAACAACAAGCCATGCATGAGTGAATCGAACCTTATTCATATGAAACATCCCATAAGAAAGTGACACAAGTCCAGTGCGGTTCATCTAGGACAACCGAACAAAAGTGCAAAAGCTCGGCAATTCGAAAGAGTGAATGGTTTCATTTAACAATGAATATCTCGAGGTTAAGCGTCGAATCCAGATCGCAAACCAGAAATTTTAACCCTTTACAGTCCAATGTTCCCATTTGGCAACAGTGAAACAAAAGTACTATTTTTTTTCATGACGCCAAGGCATTTAAAAAAAAAATCAAAAAAATCTCTCATTAGATTTAAAAACCTAGTTATTTTGTTAATTAAATTATGCCGTTATTTAGCTGTAACTTTTAAACCGCTTGATAGATGTTTGTTGAAATTCCATAATAGACTAGTCCTTTTTAACGTCTACCTACTGGACAAGTTTGGTCCAGCTAGCTTTTTTCGTTATGGAGCTATTAGGCTTAGATACTTTTGCCATTATATAGCTGTAACTTTTTAACCGCTTTATCGATACTGCTTAATTTCAATAGCAGCCGGTTCCCCACTGACATCTATCAACTGGAGAAGTTTCACTTCGCTTATGACTTCCGTTCGACTGTTATCGTGTCCACAACATTTTGCGGAAATATAAATATATATGTAAATAACACTAAAAAAAATCTAATGATGCCAATCGATTTTTGGGGTCATGAAACGTAAAGAAAACCAACTCCGGGGTCGAAACTCGTTATCAAGGGAGGGTCGAATAACTGATCTTTTCTTCAAAAATCAGTTAAAAGCAAACTTAGCCTTCGCTCATGTTAATAATAGTTCAAATGTACAGTCTATATTAGTAGTTAATGGTAGAAGAATAAACCAGCTTGAAGATGTTGAATACCTAGGAGTTATAATCGATAACAATTCAAATTGGAAGAAGCACATGATGACTAAAAAGCTCCGCCAAACGACTTATTCGTTTCATAGGTTAAGATACAACATTGAAAGAATGTACGATAAGAATGGTTTATTTTCCACTCGTTCAATCATTTCTGCAATCATCATCTGGGGTGCAGCACTAAAAACTTACATATATTGCACCTCTACAGAATCTACGGAATCTACTAAAAATGATAAAATTTGCCTCAAAAATCAAAATTCTCCTCCACATCTGATGCTTGTAATGAATTTAGCGTAATGAATATTAGACAGATATATTTATACACTTGACGCAAAAAACGAGGCCTACAGACAATGGATGCAACGTGGAACCAGAGCTAGAAGAGAAAAATATGACGAGCTACGGCGAATATCGAATAGAATAATTAGACGCAAGAAACGTAAATACTTTGACGAGCAGTTGCTGAATATAAACGAAAACTTAGCTAATAGGAACACCAGGCAAGCGTACAAACTAGTAAACACAATTAAGAACGGCTACCAGCCCAGGACTAGCCTTTGTAAGGACAAGGATGGAAACATCATCAGCGACACCGATGGCATTAACAAACGATGGGCCTCTTATTTTGAAGAGCTTGTGAACCTACCATCTAACATTCCCACACGAGAAGCTCTAGGCGATATTGTTGATCCAGGCCCACCCATACAACCCCCGACAGTAGAGGAAGTTGAGCTCGCGTCGCGGTCACTAAAACGAAATAAAGCGCCGGGCGCTGACGAGATTCCAGCTGAACTGCTAAAATTCGGTGGAAAGGGGTCTAGTTAATGCCATACATCAATTACTTCTGCGAGTATGGAAGGATGAGGAGATCCCAGACAATTGGCGCAGAAGTATCATCTGTCCAATTCACAAAAAGGGAGATAAACTGCGATGTGAGAATTACAGGGGCATATCACCAGTTTGCACGCCCTGTAAAATTTTGACGAAAATTCTCGAAAATAGAATAAAACCGTGCGCAGAACGAATCATTGGCGAATATCCAAGCCGTTTCAGACCTGGTCGCTCCACAACCGATCAGCTCTTTACGGTCAAACTGATACTCGAGAAGTGCTGGGAATACAACGTAAACGTATACCAAATCTTTGTCGACTTCAACCAGGCATAGGTTTTAGGTTAGGTAAGAAGGGTTACCATGAATGACACAGCATACTTAGACTACATATATGGGTCCGTTGTGATACCCCAGGCATTTACCAACCTGTATACTAGAGTTTAATCATTGAACCAGCCGGAGCTGATAATGAAATTAAGGAGCTTATTGATTTCCATGTCTTTAAGGTCATCCAAATCTCCGAAAAAGATGGACCCAAGAATCTCATGCCTTCTTACGGCTAAGGCAGGGCAGGCACAAAGAAGATGGAAAGTACTCTCCTCCTCATCTTCGTCATCGCAACTCCTACAAAAATCCCTGTAAGGAAGATGGAGTCTTCGGGCGTGTTCGCCTATCAGACAGTGTCCAGTTATAACTTCCACCAACACTCTGATGTGATTTCTTCCCATTGAACGAAGTTTGTAAGAGCGGCCAGGATCGATGTAAAGCCACATCAGTTTTGTTATTTAGCATGTGCTGCTGGTACTCCATCTGGTGTTAGCCCTGATAACCGCATTAGATATTCTAACATTTTACAGGCAGCCGTGGGCATTCCAATTTTCTGAAGTTCCGACATCATCTCCCATGTCCCCGCTCGAGCAAGCTCGTCGGCCCTGGAGTTGCCAGCGAAACCGCTGTGACCAGAAATCCAGCACAACACAATGTTGAAAAAATTCCCCAGCTCAACGAGAGACAAGCGGCATTCTTCCACCAACTTGGATGAGGTGGAAACGGAATCGATGGACCTTATTGCTGCCTGACTATCTGTGTATATAACGATATCCCTGGAGGTTACAATGTTACGTTCCAACCATGTCAGAACTTCCAATATCGCTGAGACCTCCTCCTGGAAAACGCTGAAGTGATCCGGTAAACGAAGTGAAACAAAGACTTTCAGGCTTTCGGAGTATACACCGGCACCTACTCCTTCATCACTTTTAGAGCCATCCGTATAGAAGTCAATAGAATCCTGTCCTGCGGGGACAGTATCTACCCAGCGGCTCCGCAAAGGAATCAGACTTGTAAAGTTCTTTCCGAAAGCAAGCTTAGGAGACGTGTAGTCGGTCATTATGGGTATGGGTTGTTCAGAATAGTTGAGTGGCCGGTACTTAATGTTGCCCAGTTTCCAGTCTCGCGAAGGCGAATGGCCGTATTTGCAGCTACTTCAAGCAGGCATACGACAGTATCGATCGTGGAGTACTGTACAACATCATGCTTCAATTTGGTATACCGGCCAAATTAGTACGACTGACAAAGATGAAAATGACCAACTCCATCTCACAGATCAGGATACATAATAGACTTACTGATCTATTTGAAAAACGCTCTGGTCTGAAACAGGGCGATGGACTGG
The DNA here is from genome assembly GCA_964017055.1 of Chloromyia formosa. NCBI lineage: Eukaryota > Metazoa > Arthropoda > Insecta > Diptera > Stratiomyidae > Chloromyia > Chloromyia formosa. The sequence continues at coordinate 102,245,315 of OZ024815.1, read as the reverse complement.
CACCGACGCTCTTCAACCTAGCACTGGAATACGTTATTCGGGCTCTGAATATGGACAACAGCAAGGCGCTACTCATCAAGTCGACACAATTAGCAGCGTACCCGAAGATTGGACGACGCAGAAGAACTTCTGCATACGCTCGATACTGCTGCAAAAGAAATTGGACTACGTATCAACGAGGGTAAAACTAAAATAATGATGCAATCGACGACAAGGACACCTGCACAACCGAGCATCAATGTGGGGGACCTCAACATCGAGTTCGTGAACAACTTCATATACCTTAGTTGCAACTCGTCAAGGGACGCCAACGAAACTGACGAAATCAAGCGACGGATACAGTTAGCTAATAAAAGTTTTTTCTCGGTTCTCCTCGTATTGAAATCGAAGCATGTGCCCAGAAAAACGAGGCTCCGCGTGTACAAAACCATTATACGACCAGAGCTATGCTATGGCTGCGAAGCATGTACATAACTCAAGCATCCGAAAACATGCTAGACACATTTGAACGTAAGGTTCTACGGTGAATTTTCGGGGCTGTTTGCGATCGAGATGGATGGCGCATCCGGTACAACCATGAGTTGTATAAAGTGTACGATGAGCTGGAAGTCTCGAAAATCGTCAAACTACAACGACTTCAATGGGCAGGGCATGTACAACGAATGGACGATGATCGCATGCCTAAGAGAGTAATGAATGCAGAACGAGTCGACTGAGCGGGACTGCCTAGACGACCGAGATCTCATTGGGAGAGCTCAGTAGGTGTGGACGCCGCGCAGCTACTGGGCTTCCAAAATTGGAGGCTGCGGTCACGTGACCGAGATAATTGGAGGACAATGATCCAGGCGGCAAAGGCCCTTACGTCGGGCTGTCGCGCCACGATGATGATGATTTATACAATTGTTTAAAGTTCATGTACATATCTAAACCAAAGTCAATTTGACCTGTTCATCACGGGTTACTAATCTAGAAGAAAAGTATACTTGGTCCCATAACCGATTATGCCTGTTGCAGAAAAGCAAGTACTACTAGGCATTTGTGGGTTTAAGACCACGGATTTTTAATAATCTTCCTCCAGAAGGGAAAATAAGTTTGAATTACATAAATTTCAAAACGAAATTAAAACAGTTTACTATCTTTAATAAACAGTGCCTCGCAACATATGTGGGACAAACAGGCCGGTCAATAGAGACAAGGTTCAAGGAACACATGAGTGGTTCTAATTTCTCCAATTTCTCCGAACACCTAAAGGAAACAGGTCATAAGGCTGGAAACAACTTTAAACCCCAGATCCTACATACCTGCTCAAAAGGGAAAAAACTCAACCTTCTTGAAGCCCTTGAAATAAACAGAGCGAACAGGACTCCGGGGAAAACACTACTTAATGACCATCAGGACCTTAACCATTCTCGTTTGCTTAATATGAATCACATTGCGTCACAACATCTACCTTAACGTAACATTACCTTCTATATCCTGGTTTTTCAGTAATTAGAGTAAATGACCTTTTAATTATCTCTTAAGTAGGATGTATTGAATAATGTTATGTTCACGCTATGTTAAGATAGGCGGCCAAGGCCCGACGTCGGGCTGTCGCGCCACGATGATGATGATGATGTTAAGATAGTATAAAAACACAGGCAATTGTAACAAATAAATTAATCCCTCTGAAGATGCTCGAAAGAGCGAAACGCGTCAGGGAACAATAATAAATGAAACCGGAATATAGAGGGCTACGCCCGCAATCCGAGGGTTTTGTAGCAAGCGCTTATTTTGGTATATAAATATCGGCTCCTTACTCTTCTTGATACAACTTAGATAGACAAAAAAAAAACTTAATTAAAATGTCTTACCCACTTACATTTTACATGCCAATTCATATTACGTGATTGTAACGAAACTTAGAACATATTATTGCCTAAGCCCTAAGGTGTTGGTTATCGTTAGCCATCAGTACTTTTGACCTCGAAAGTGTTTAAGGCATGCAGGGGTGTGCTAACTGTAACTACAGAAATAAGCTATTATTTACCTATTCTGAGAAGATATACAGATTCCATTATTTTCCATTTTATATGCTATTCCGAACCCACCTTCCTGTAAGTTTTCATAATTCTAACAGTCTTGAAATGCCACGGGGGGGGGGGGGGGGGGCAAATTACGAACTAATATTTTCTCCTCCCCCACTATTCCCCTTTCTACAAATTTCAAGAAAATGCGAAAAAATGGAATGTACTCAACATTACCTTTCTCACGACACCTCACTTGCCTACACCAGTCGATAAAAGAAAATTTGACCTTAATTTCACCTCTACTTGGACCCCTCCCCCTTCCACCCGGTAAAGTTTGCCAATTACGACGCAGCGCCCCCAACTAATCTTTACCCTTTCAAAAATTATTAATTAAATAACTGCAATTCGCACTACGAAAAACAACATGAAAGTAGTACTCACACCTATGAGGCCGGTAGGTGTAATTTTTGTGTGGATAGTGTCAAAATGCCTAACTTTAAATCAATGTACTATTATTAAATATTATGTGATTCTAATGAAACTTAGAGATATTATTGCCAATGATGTTGGTTATCATTGGCCATCAATATTTTTGACCTCGGGTGTGCCTAAGGCTTGCAGGGGTATGCTAACTGCAACTATAGAAATGTACTATTATTAACCTTTTTTGATGAGATATCAAAATTCTACGATTTTCGGTTTTCTATACTAGTAAAATGCCGCTCTCCTGCAAATTTTCATGTTTCTAAGTATAACGGTATCGAAATGCGAGGGGGGGGGGGGACAAACTCGGATCACATATTTTCCCCTCTATCTCTTTTCCCCTTTTTTCAAATTTGATGAAAATACCGGAAATGAAATGTACTCGGTGTTACCTTTCTCATGATACCAAACTTGCCTATACCAGATGAAAAAAAAATTTTGACCTTCATTTCCCCTCTATGGGGACATCCCCTTAAAGTCAGTCTATTACAACGAATCGCTTTCTCCGGCGAATTATAATAATTCTACATACTCCCACAAAATTTCATGTATGTAGCTTTAGCCGTTAGAGAGATATTTCATGGACAGACGGACAGACATTTGACCGATTTCATAAGGGTTTTGTTTTTAATACAAAACCCTAAAAAGTGATAAGACAAAGTATCCGTTTTTGATTTCAAACTTATTATTACTATTATTATAATTTAAACTACAGTGAAGGATAAGAAATATATCCTTATTTAGGCGAAATTCACATTGGCGACAACGACTCCCGAAGACTGCTCAAATATGAATCGAGATACACGGCATGAAAAGGGGGGATTCATATTCAGTTGCTCCAATTCTGACACGATCGACTCGGTCCGCAGTTAGAAATTCAGCAGTCGTCGGGAGTCGTTGTCGCTAGTATGTATTTCGCCTTACTCGCAACCTTCGGACTCTGAGTATCCATTTCTAACTCGATTCGTCTATTTGTCATTCAGCAGTTTCTGCGTATCTCCTCACTTGATGTACGTCATCAGACAACAACAATTAATCAGAGAAAACACCCGAAATTTCACAGAATAATATTATTGAAAGGTAAACTGTTAAAGTGCCATAAACATTTTAAAATCAACTTGGATCATCAGCGCAATATGATTATCGTATTGATCATCATCGATTTCTTGTTATAAAAATGGTTAGCTAAAAGATCAAGGCGCTCAAATGACTAAGATATGTGCACGTGACCGAATTCCAGTTGATAAGAGAGTCTTTGCGAAGTATCATCGAAAGAAGATACTTACATTTACGTATATATAAAGTTGCTAAGCTGGTTTCTTTATAGTTAAGATTGTTAATTTTTATGCTGTTACGATCACGCTTGTGTTAATGTTGGTGTTAGTAGTATTGTTATCAGCAAACATGCTGGCGGAAATCCTCGTTGATCACAAGGGACGGCTGTCTGTGTCTTGAGATCACACTCCATCTGATTACAGCGGATCGATGTTTTGCAATTCAGTGAAAACAACGTATTTTCATGTTATGTGTATGCATATTCAAGAAGATGGCGGAGGATTGCCTGATCATAAACAAATTAACAAAACGACGACGCGTCATGGTATTCGTTAAAATCGAATACAGCATATCAACAGCACCCAATAGGACGTCCCAATCAATTTTTTTTAAAGACAGAGAAATAAAAAAAAAATAAAAGTAAGATTAACTGCTAATAGCAGATGGTGCGGACGAATTATCAACTTCGCTGGCCGCGGGATACCAAACCTGTGGGACACTTAAAATGACACGCAAACTTTTCCGTTATGCCTAGTATTGCGTTAGGCGCGAAACGAAACGAAATGTCAAATCCCATCCAAATGGTATGTGTTCATAAGCGGAATTGGATGACATTCCTAGTATCCAGTAGATGGCACTATTTTGCGTTGAATTGTGGCGACTCCTCACTGCACTTCCAACAACTAGGGCGCCGCGAAGAAGAAAGAGGAAGAAGAGAAAATCCATCTTTGATTTTTCACACACTTATCCGTTAGCATTCGCAAACGTCACAAGCGTTCTTAAATTTATATTGTAATCTTCCGTGAGAATAAAGTTGTTATTGTTTAGAACACGCCTTACAGTTATTTGAGAGGAATTGTGATGACCTTATGAATACCATTCGTTCAACTGGTGCCCACTCCGCCTCAACTTGGCGACCCCGACGTGATCTTTACTGTGGGGATCAATCATCACATAACCTGAAAAAAAAACAACTGGAACGCGCAAAATTCAACTGTGATTGCGATCAAAAATCTGCTGGAAGCGCGAATCAAATACAATCAACCCATCAACTGTGTAGGGACGCCACACCCAGGCAAACCCACATCAACTAGGAGCATTGTGGTTACACTCACCTACACTGCCGTGGATCAACGTGGGACGTCAAACCTACACCAACGTGAGCCAAATCTGTGACACCATACATACACACGTATAACAGGTACGCACGTGACATTTATTGGGCATCTTACATTTCGCTCTCATGCCGGACGACGGGCGCACGACAACAATGCCTCGAGTGGAGGAAGGCTGAGTTGACCGAATTTCACTCAATTTGGCATGCATAACATATGCGAAAAACTCCACTCCACTCACCAGCAGCCGCCATCTTGAGTGAGAATCAGCCTGACATTTAAAAAAGTCATCGCATAGGATAATTTACTCAATTTCGTATGCATAATATCTGAGTTGAGTCAAGAAAACCTGAGTCTACAAATATGCACACTCAAGCGACAGTCTTTCAACATTTTTGGTGTACATATACACCATAACAATTGTCAAATTGTCAAAACAAGTAGATATACGGTGATTTGCTTTGTTAGCATGTTTTTGGTAAGCAAATTCACTTATTTGACTGTGAGAACTACCTAAGTTCTGGCTGCTTGCAGAAATCCCCGCAGGACGATGTCGATCAGGCGGAAGGCATTTGAAGGAGGACAGACAAGTCGCGGCTGTGTAATCTTTTCAGAAAATCCCCTATTTGGATAATGACAACAGAGGATAGTAAAAATCAACTCTTGACGATGGCGATTTCATGCGCGAAAATGTGGAGGACGATTTCGATGTGGAAAATACACCAACTCCAACTAAATCGGCATCCACCACTATGACCTTAAGAAGTTCGCCCCGTAAAGAACTACTCGATTGATTGAATTATCACACGACACCTAAGAAGGCCAGCAAACCACATTCACAAAAACTGACACCAGATTATAATGCGTAGGACTTCTACTACTCCATGGGTGAAACGACTCTAGCTAGACAAGATGGCTTCGACGCCTTATTGAAATGAGTCTGCATTGACCCGAGAGACTGATACAAGTTCTGATGTCAGAGGACAGAATTGAAACGAGGTTGAATTTACTTAGTCACTAGCAGTTGATCTTGTACTTGCCCTAGTTAAAGAGGACCTCAAGAAGGAATCCGTCATATTAAACACTGCCCCTAAACAGGATTAAAAGTGGGTGTATGAGTACTTATCAATCCTTTCCACGGTTTGAAGCATCGCTACCACAACAACAACAATAACAGTACTTATCAATTTTCATTAAAACGTTCTCTCCCGTAGTGGCTACTATGACGAACTGAAACAAATCGTACGTCAGATACTTTGTTCGTTTCCAAAGTCATCCTATAGTTGATGTTGAACATATCCTATTGATCCTTGCATAGTAGCTCATACCATATGACAAACAGGTAAGTGTTCATGTGTGGACTAATCATTATGTAAACCAATCAATCTCCATTTCATTTACAAGTAAAACAAATACGTATTTAGAAGTTTAAGTGATAACTTTTATTAATTTGTAAAATTATAAAAGAAAAATATGGCGCAACATTACGATTTTGTTTCTATTCGCTCATCTTTTCCTTCTTTGTCGTATCTTCTCTTTAAAATCGCCGCCATTTTTTGGGTTTTCCAAATATCCACCCGAATAGTCCGAAACAGTTTGAATCGGCGCAGGGTTCTGCCACCGTCGTTGTAATTAACTTGTTTGCGGACACAGTTGCCTTTGCCCAATGCCTTATTGGGGCTGTTCTTTGTGGTGCCGAAGCAACTTGACCCAATACGCTGGATCGTAGTCCTCAGCTCGATGATCTCCGTGTCCCCTTCTTCGTTCTTTTCTTTCGTCCCATAGGAAGCCACTTTGAACGATGGCAGGGGGCGACTTCGATATCTGAGGCTCCATATTTTAATGATGGGTTTCAATCAAATTTGGTCTGAAATGAACGAATCTGAAGTCCATTTTTGCGAACTCATAACCGTTTTGGAGATATTTACCTTTAAATTTGGAACTTTTGTATGGGAAAATCCAGTACTAGAATTGTGTTCAAAATAAAAATGTATCAAAAAAACTCACTCGACGGACCATCTAAATCTTAATCAAAATGTTCACCACTCAATTGTTCTAATATGAATAAATCAAAAACACTAAAAACTCAATATAAGCTATTTATTTTAAGTTCAAAGTTGCGACAACGACCGAACCGTATCAATATGTAACAAAGACTCCTCTTTTTCCAAAAAAACGGCAACATTTCCGCAAAATCCAATGTTAGATAAATTAAACAGCAAATTCAATTACGTCATTAATGATAGACATCAGCATTAATGTCTATGACAAAAGATAATAGTTAAACGTTAAACAGCTGACTGCATAAATGAAACATAAAAGTGTGGTTATGTATTTTAATATTCTACAATGTAAGCAAATTTGACAATTGTTGTTTTGTGTCGTTTGTGCAAGACGTCGTCGCGCCGATTTATCAGATAAGTATTTTACCTATATTTTAATTCACTGTATTCGTTGATTCTTTGTGTGCTTTTATTTCAGATCGTCGCCTTACCGTCTTGGGCGTCTTCAACATTGTGTTGTCTCGTCACTCGTCGCTTCGCGTCTCGGGAATCTTCAACAAATTGTGTATCAAATAAATATCCGCTTTAGGTAGTTGCGAACCTACTATGATACATTATCATTTAATTTTTTTATATTTACAGGCCACTTGCAATTTAGATTTAGCGTTAATGATTTTACCTCGCAAGAGAAGACGATGACAGGAACAGCTGACAAAATGTCAAAACGATAGAATGACAGAGTGAACAATTAATTCGATGTTTTTATGTCCTCTGAATAGAGTGTACTTTTATACATACCAATTTTCCATTCAACTCACAGAACATCGCGGACCCAGAAATGCACTCAATAGTCTCCACTCTGGAGTATATTCTCATTTTTACGCATACCACCCAATGTATAACAACAAACATAAAAGTTCCAAATAGCATTTATTATGAACAATGTACAATCATTTTAAAAAATATTAATTATTATGTAGTCTAGTAAAAGTTTAAAGTGAATATAAAAATTTGAAAATATATATATATAAATGGAGATGTATTATATGAAATAATATGTTATATGAAATATACTTGAATTAGAATACAGCTTTAATAGCTGTAATTGAACTAACTACTTGTAATTGTATACACACTGAACTGTCTCATAGATAACAATAAATCAGTAAATAACTAGACGTGACTCTTAATGCAGTTTTAAGATAAGTTTTCGTCCCAAATCTGATAACAAAAATTGTCGAAATATGGCTGAATGAATCTTTTCAGCTTGTCTTTTCCGCTGTGTTAATGTCTCCATTGCATTTTTTGTTAGATAGATAATTGCAATGTTCCCACGAAGATCTTAGTATCACCCTTTACGTGGAATAAAATTGCTACTCCTAACAAACCCTGGCTCCGAATGCATTTCACTCGCCAAATAACATTATCGACGCCAATGCTATAACGGACCACTGAGCGCTGGAATGCCAGGTGTTTCCACAGAAGTTGAATTCCCTTCCAGTCAATGCTTATTTTGGCACCTGAAAAAATCCGTAATACCCGCGAGCATTCCGCGAAGACCAAAACTCACTCCGTAAAAAATCCCTCTCCAGACTAAGCTGCCCTCTAGCAGGTGCCACTCTTCGCGAAATATAGGATCATTGAACTTTACATTTCCTGCCTCCCTTCCTTTGAGTGAGGGTCATTACAGGACTCAAAATATTTTCAACAGTACCCAATTTCATTGGTCTCATCATCCCCATTCTGAAAATACCCATATTTACTGGGTTTTGGCTTAAAGAGCGAGAAGATCGTTACGTTACGCGTTAGGTTATGTTACAGAAAATTTATTCAGACCCCCAGCGAAAAGACATACACACGTCAAAATGGTTAGACTCAATCGCAAAGTCCAATCACCCGATTCAGGTTGAATTTCGCGATTGCTTCACATACAGAACCAGCTAACCAGTTGTATCGAAAAAAAAAATCAATTAAAAATATATTATTCTTTTAAGGAGCTTTTCGGAACTCACACGCCTGTCTATTGCAAGTCTATGGCGACAACATCAGTGACTGATCTGGTAATATAAACATAGAAGATGTTTACAAAGTATACAATCTGTTGACTCCGGAAAATAATTGAACTGAAATTTTAAATTTTAGGAAAGTTTATGATTTACTTGGCTGCAGTCCTAATTTCTTAAATCAATAGCTTTTGGTCCAATTTATTTCAAGCGCTCTACAAGTCGATACTTATTTCAATCTTGTCTTTCTACTTTCGCACTTATCTTTCTACTTATCACTCGATATCAAACATCACAACAACACTAATTGAATAAATCATCAATCAAATCAAATGCAAACGAGCACAACTCTTTCTTGAAGGTTGTAACAAGGGTTAATCATACTAAAAGATTGTCCCATTTATTTTCTACATCACAACTGCTTGCTACCCCGTCTCATATACCGGCTCGCTTATACTGACCACCAAACAAACGCTCATTGCGGCACACTTAGCCGGAATTCCATTACGTCCATTATACACTTTTGATTATGCAAATGATCCAAGTTACTAAATACCTGTACCTGATCTATCTGTCTATGTTCCATAGACAAAGATATGTACTTGTATACGCTGTTTCTAAGATGCTGAAAACTCTATCTTTATGTTGGCTATTCACACGAGGGATAGAAATGAGGGGAGTAAGGCCTCTCAACCCAAAAGCCAAAACACAGATCACCTAATACCTGGCGGATTTGTTTGACTTGAAGAGCTCTCCCTCACCGGTTTTCGTTTGTATTTTGATAGAGCTCATCCACACCACCGCACCGTGGCGATAAAGATAATTTTGCAATTTAATGTGTGCCCGCCAACACCGCTAGATAGAAACAAGCATCAGCTTGTCCAACACGTTACTAGGCAGGCGGCGATTTAAGGGTAGTTAGTATGATGAGAGGTCTTACCGGTCCAAATGAATATTAGTTAGTCGATGAATGTAAATACACTTTGACGTAACTATGATCGGCGGCCGGTAGTCGGTAGCAAGTGCGTTGAGGCGTCAATGCATAGCGGTTAGTCACGGGTTCGAGTCCCGTCCACGTCATGGCCAAGGATGTCTGTGTTGTCTTCTCTTTATGGTGTGGGCAGCCCCTGATTTAGCTTTAAGCAATATAAGCGCAATTTATCATTCCAAAGTTACAACATATAAATTTCTGTTAAAAATTGAATCGTGAGAAAAATTAAAATTTTCTAGGACTACTTGAGCTGATGTGTGAGTCACTTATAGGTGTGGTAGTGGAAGATCCTCCTACCTATCCAAAACAATTTCTGGAGAATTAATTCAAGTCTGGACTCAAAATATAGGAAGTGAAAGTTTCTGGATATCTCAGCATATTAGTTGATTCAACGCCAAGACCCGATATATCGATCATATCGATCAGCTGAGGGTTGTAATTAGATACATATGTGCATGATGGATTGCTAATTGAACGTTTTTGGAATTAAAAAAATACAACGTAAAAGACATGGCCAATCAAGTACTAGCAGTAAATTTGTGTTCTAGACTTTTCAAAATGTAGGGGGCCGTCATATGAAAACGCTGCGAACATGCCTGCCCGTTACATCGGAATGCATCAAATAATTTCAGAAGCAAATAAGTTTACTGTATTTGTTCCTTGTGCAGCACATTCGCTAAATTTTGTTTGCTGAACCGCTGTTGACAGCTGTCAAGAAGCAGTTGAGTTCTTCTCTACTCTTTTTTCCTGCTTCAACCAGCCGGTGGAAAATACTAAAATGCTGCATTGGAAATGAAACTGTACTGAAAACCTTTTCTGACATCCAATGGAAGCACTGTGGCATCAGCTGCAATTCAGAAATCATTTTCCTCCATTTTGGATGCTTTGTGCTAGTATTGTTAATAGCTGATGCTCAGTTTTTGAACGATATTTTACAAAATTTCCAAAAAATAAGCTAAATTCCTCGGAAGAATTTTAACTTACAAATAAGTGCAAATCGATAAAGACCTTTGGTTTATTCCTATTTCACCGGGCGACACACCATAATTTGCATCTTGGCTAATTGCCGCTTTAGCGCTGTGCCGTATAAAGCGAGCGAAGTGAACGTTCTAGGGTTTTATACTAAGGCCTGCAGCCCTTTAAGCCACGGTGGTCGCATTGCGAGCCCACGCAATAGGAGCGCGAAATTTTCTCAATTTAAAACCCAGTATTTGTCAAAGACGGGGCAAAAGACCTTTTCCATAGTCCTCCACGTGGGCGTCCCCCTGGTAACGACAGTGTTTCAAACCGCTGACGGCCAAGTCTTAGCGATAAGACAGTTTGGAAAAAAGCAGATAGCTGTAGCCTGAATGGCTGACGAACACCTAAGCGTCTCAGGTTTAGTAGGATGGAATGACTTGCGTAGTTGGACCTGCAACATTGTTGTGTGAACTCCAGCACATTTATTAAACTATCTGAAGCAGGTATCTTCCGGGGCCATTCCCTGAATGGGGTTAAGCGATGTGCTGACAACTCGTCCTTGTAAAAACCACTCCACGTCAAGAAACCTGGATCAAAACCGTCGGCTTGGACGGATCAACAACGACCACCACGCAAACAACTAAAGGATCCAGGAATGTACGCTCCCTGAACAAACCAGGGGCCGAGAAGGCCCTCTTTCAAAAGGTCGAAAGGTACAAACTGAGCTTTACTGCAGTCCAGGAAACAAATTGGCTTGGCAGCGAGATCAATGACCAGAAATCGCACACAATTTTTACAAGTGGCAAGCCATCGGGCCGCAAGGAGTTTGGAGTAGCATTTATATTCGTAGTAAACAATAACCTCAAGCCGCACATAATTAATGACTTCAGACCCATAAATGAACGGCTATGTGCGATTCGCATCAAGACTCGATTCTTCAATCTCTGGCTCATCAATGTTCATGCCCAAACTAAAGCTAAAGACGAGTTCTACGCCCGCCTTGAGACTCTCTTCGACTCACTTCCAACAAACGACGTCAAATTGCTGCTGGGAGATTTAAACGTCAAAGTCGGAAATGAAAGTTGGCACAGTCTCCACAAAGAATGTAACGACAACGGCCAGCGATATCGACTTCGCCTGTAGCAGGAATCAAGTCGTAAGCTCTACGTGTTTTCCGCTTCGACGCATTCACAAGCAGACCTGAAAATCTTCAGACGCACACACCGTCAACCAAACTGATTAAGTCCTCATTTGCAGAAGATGGGCGTCTAGTGTGATGGTTGCCCGCTCCTATCGAGGAGCAAACTGCGACTCAGATCATCACTTGGTAAAGACGACCTACAGATGTAGAATTTCGCCAGTGCACCAATCGAGAATCAGCCCTCCCAAAATTTTTGCGGTTGATAATCTTCTGAGCGATGCTACGGCGGTAGCGTAAACTACCGCCCTTGAGGAAAGACTATCACCTATGCTACACAACATTAGCAACACAGGCGTCCATGGATTATGGAAACAATTCAAGGGTACCACCAGAGAAGTCGCAGAGAAAGTCGTGGGATATAAAGCCCGGCGAGCGCGAAATGACTAGTTCGACGAAGAATGCAAAAATTCACTTGACGCAAAAAACGAGGCCTACAGACAATGGATTCAACGAGGAACCAGAGCCAAAAGGAAAACATGACGAGCTACGGCGAATATCGAAAAGAATAATTATACGTAAGAAACGTAAATACTTTGACGAGCAGTTGCTAAATATAAGCGAAAACTTAGCTAATAGGAGCACCAGACAAGCGTACAAACTACTAAATGCAATTAAAAACAGCTACCAACCCAGGACTGGCCTTTGTAAGAACAAGGATGGAAACATCATCAGCGGCATCGATGGCATTAACAAACGATGCGTCTCTTATTTTGAAGAGCTTCTGAACCTACCATCTAACATCCCCACACAAGAAGCTCTAGACGGGCTTGTTGATCCAGGCCCACCCATACAACCCCCGACAGTAGAGGAAGTTGATCTCGCGTTGTGGTCACTTAAACGAAATAAAGCGCCGGGCGCTGACGAGATTCCAGCTGAACTGCTAAGATTCGTGAAATGAGTCTAGTTGATGCCATACATCAATTACTCCTGCGAGTATGGGAGGACGAGGAGATCCCAGACGATTGGCGTAGAAGCATCATCCGTCCAATTCATAAAAAGGGAGATAAACTGCGGTGTGAGAATTACAGGTGCATCTCACTAGTTTGCACGTCCTATAAAATTTTGACGAAAATTCTGGAAGATACTATAGAATAAAACCGTACGCAGAACGAGTCATTGGCGAATATCAAAGCGGTTTCAGACCTGGTCGCTCCACAACCGATCAGCTCTTTGCGGTCAAACTGATACTCCAGAAGTGCTGGGAATACAACGTAAACGTATACCAAATCTTTGTCGACTTCAAGCAGGCACACGACAGTATCGATCGTGGAGTACTGTACAACATCATGCTTCAATTTGGTGTGCCGGCCAAATTAGTGCGACTGACAAAGATGACGATGACCAACTCCGTCTCACAAGTCATTATACATAATAGACTCACTGATCTATTTGAAACACGCACTGGTCTGAAACAGGGCGATGGACTGGCACCGACGCTCTTCAATCTAGCACTGGAATACGCTATTCGGGCCATGAATATTGACAAGAGCAGGACACTACTTAAGTCAACACAATTAGCTGCGTACGCCGACGACATCAACATCATGTCCCTAAGATTGGCCGACGCAGAGGAAGCTCTGCATACGCTCGATACCGCTGCAAAAGAATTTGGACTACGTATAAACGAGGGTAAAACTAAAATAATGATGCAACCGCCGACAAGAACACCTGCACAACCGAGCATCAATGTGGGGGACCTCAACATCGAGTTCGTGGACAACTTCATTTACCTGGGTTGCAACTTGTCAAGGGACGCCAACGAAACTGATGAAATCAAGCGACGGATACAGTTAGCTAATAAAACTTTTTTCTCGGTTCTTCCCATAATGAAATCGAAGCATGTGCACAGAAACACGAAGCTCCGCGTGTACAAAACCATTATACGACCAGTGCTATGCTATGGCTGCGAAGCATGGACCCTAGCTCAAGCCTCCGAAAACATGCTAGACACTTTCGAACGTAAGGTTCTACGGCGAATTTTCGGGGCTGTTTGCGATCGAGATGGATGGCGCATCCGGTACAACCATGAGTTGTATGAAATGTACGATGAGCTGGAAGTCTCGAAAATCGTCAAACTACAACGACTTCAATGGGCAGGGCATGTACAAAGAATGGACGATGATCGCATGCCTAAGAGAGTAATGAATGCAGAACGAGTCGACGGAGCGAGACTGCGAGGACGACCGAGATCTCGTTGGGAGAGCTCAGTAGGTGTGAACGCCGCGCAGCTACTGGGCTTCCAAAATTGGAGGACGCGGTCACGTGACCGATATAACTGGAGGACAATGATCCAGGCGGCCAAGGCCTGACGTCGGGCTGTCGCGCCACTATGATGATGATGACATCCATTACATCAGATCGGACTTTTTAATAAACGGAGCGTCTTTCAAATTCTGTAAAATTTAATTATCAATCTCCAGCCGTAGCACAAAAATGTTTACATATTTTGCACTCTCGCGCCGTTGTAATTGCTTCATATTAGAAAATGCGCTTCCCCTTGCATTTGACACCTCAAAACTGACTACTGTTGAACAAGAAAAAAATTTGACCTCTATCTCCATTGCCCCTAAATGGAGAAGGAAAGTTTAAATTGAATCCCCAACCCTTAGTGAAGTTCAGGATCCGCCACTGCTACCTAGGGATGTTGAAGCAGAACCCATGCCATTTGATTGAGAAAATTTTAAGAGAAATATAGATGGAAGTCAGGAGGCAACACTAAAAAGGGTTGGAATAACTCAAATATGTTCTAGAAAACCAATGACAGACGATGCGAATAATCTATTGCGAAAAAGTCCCTGTCATCGTCAGTGATAGTGGCTTGCGCAAACAGAAATCAAAACCACAAAAGAAACTTGTCTTCAAAACATGACGGAACTTTTTTAATTACATGTCGGTGGATCGTCATAGTGGCTGACGCGACGGTTGGTAATCGACTGTTTACAGATTTCGACCTTGTTTATTCCCGCATAAGGACATTGTAACGGACGGCTTGGTAGTCATCTGAAGATGCCCGTGGGGACGGAGCCTGACGTAGCATAATGACCGTGAAGGTCGGGCCGTGCCATCTGGCGAAGAAAAAGGCCCGTCAACGAGCTAAGCAGCGGCCTATGCTTGCTGTAGCTCAGTTCAGGGGATGTGGGCGGTGTTTTCGCCGCTCGTTGCCCCTGTCCTTTACGTATTAACAAAAATTCATAGGCCTGGGGAAGACAACACAAACAGGGGAGGTAAAGTCCCCGATAAGGATGGAATGGTTGACGGACGGATCAGACGCCCACACGGTCGCACCTGGGTCCGGGTCTAATGGGACCCTCGGCCTCTGGTTTCGTACCACCAACAGATCACTACTCACCAGGTGCTGCTTCGATCTGCTGGTGGGAGCAGCACTACCACACCATAATATGGTTCATTACAGGTGGTTCATTACAACATATTCAAGTTGTTAAGAATAAAGTGGGGCGGGCCATTGCGAGTCTAAGTCAAAATGACTCAACTTCGATATCCACTACCACACAAAAATAATCAGCTAGAAGCCAATCCAACCTGTCCCTTGGTTTTGTCCACACCATGGATTTCACTCATCAGGAGCTGCCTTAATCTTTGGGGGAAATAGCTCGACCAAGCCAGATTCGTATTCGTATGCTTACACTACATATAGTGTGTATTACAAGATACGAGTGCGAATTATCGTCCAATGAAATTTCGACTGTATTTATTCACGCATAAACCCATATTCAAGTTGGTACGAACTTTATTCTTAACAACTTGATTTAGGTCGAAATAACCTGGCTTGGTCGAGCTGCTTTCCCCATGGATTAAAGCAGCTCCTGATAAATGAAATCCATGGTGTGGACGAAACCATACGAAAGGGTGAATTGGCTTCTAGCCGATTATTCTTTAATCGTAATGGATGACAAATTTAAGCCATTTTGGCTAGACTCGCAGTGGCCCAGTACACTTTATTCTTGTTTATATTTCGTTTAGTTTCCGAGTTATTGCTATTTGATTGCTAAATTTTTCCACCCTTTTAGCACAGATTTCAATTTCGGAAATAGAAAAATGTTGCAGCGAGCAGGGTCTGGGGAGTAGGGATGTTGGAGAAGGACAGTCTTCCGATGTTTGGCTCGAAACTTGCAAATTAACAATTAATTCATTACAAATCAATAAAATTATTACTTGATCAAAAAGATCCGTTATTTTTTCAACAGACCTCGTATAGGAGAACCTAGGTTGGTAGGCTCAGTCCCCGCATCCACCTGTACAGCCACAATGCTGATAACGAAGGTAAATGCTGACAAAATGTTTAGGTATAATCAATCATTTTAAAAAGATGTGGGTATTGTCCACAACGTGGTCTTCCACCGGAAAGCTGTTAATTTGTTAAAATTAACACAAATTCTAAGATATGATATCTATGTACATCATTATCTTTTTGCTATTTCTCAGCAAAGTCGTTATCGCGGTAACACTCGCACAGGTACGCCAAGCCACCGCGTCCGCGTGACTCCTTTCACATAAAGAAAACTTTCTCTGGCCCAGGCAGGTTTTCAGCGCACTTACCAAAGCCACCTAAGCCGCAAGCTATAGATTTGTAAGCGCGCACGTCTACTGGCTCAGTTGATCGTGGTATTTCCAACGTTTCAGTTACTACTCTAACAACAGCTCTGACTTTAAGTCGAGTTTGGAGTCTTCGAGTGGAGGGAGTTGAGCTGTCTGTGGTTTGAGTGCGGGGCCCAGTCTTGATACTCGATTTTTCGGTGTGGCGCGCGTATTACAATTCAAATCCATAATTTCGACTTCGGTTGCCAGTTTTGTTTTTACTTTTGTCGCGAACGCAGTCAGTATTTCGAAGTAGCCGCGGTTTGCTGCTGCCATTCTGGTCTACTTCGAACCACCCGTTTCGGTCGATTACGTAAAATATCCGTTTCAAGAAACAATTGAGACGCGCTGCTCCAAGAAAGACAGTACAACCAGCACGCTCTACAGTCTTCACATTGCGGTGGGAAGAAGATTCACTTTCATTGTTGATGTAATGCATTTTCTGTTGAGCTCGTAAGACGTTTGGTGTTTGAGCGCAGTGAAACTTGTGAAAAAAAAATCGGTTTCGGTTAAAATTAACGCGCTTGGTGACTTAGGTGTTCAAACGACGCGATGACCCTTCCTTTTGTATGCTACTCCAGTGATTAGTTAATTCCGGTTGCTAAACGGTTCCAAAGTGACTGCAGTGCTGTTCGCGAAATACAATAATCGAATATTGGAAAAATAAATTGAAAACCTTCACTTCATTGTCCTGTGAATGCGGAACCAAATGTTTCGTCAAGTGATCCATTGAGTTAAATACGAATAGCTAGAAATCATCGCTCCCAACATGGGTTTTCGAAAAATCTTCTTAATAAGCTGGTAAGTCATGAGGTGTATCTTTTAGATAAAAAGATTGTGTGCATCTATGGGTGGATTTTTCATTGATTGATCTTGTATCCCGCCGTCAGAACACTAGGGGAAAAACTTATTTCTATAGCGCACATGTATGTTAGGAAACCTTGAGTGTTAATCCGATGTTGTGAAAAGGAAAAAATCAGCTGCAAGGGTGCCCTTGGATGATACTCAGAAAACCAATTAACCATATATAGGTACAGTCTTCAAGTGAGGGTCAATTGGTTACTGACCAGAAAATGTTTATGCGATGTATACTGTGTTAATGACAATAACCCACTTCTGATAGTATCACATGAGTTCGGATAATGGCTTTTGTGAATCGGAATGATGCAGACTGCAGACCCTTGGAATTAAATGAGTAGTCGAATATAAATTGTATTAAATTAAAATCCAGATATGGACGCTGGAAGCCTTTGTTAATGATCTTATAAATTATATAATCCGGAAAAGTATTTTGTTAGCCGGAAATACTTGTAAGTGTGCACAAATGAAACAAGATCAATTCAGCATTAGAATGATTAGAAATCTAACTTAAACTTGGCTAAGTATTGTTGTTCGAAATTATTTAGTTCTCTGAAGCTATGGTAAATTGCCATAAAAAGAATTTTTCTATTGTACCATATAAAATGTATAACACGCTCGGTAGCCGTAAAGTCTCGGTCACCACGCTGCATCTAGAGAACATGGGTTCGATCCCCGGCGCGTTAATAAAATCTGCCCGTGGGTTTTATTAGAATTCCCACAGCGCTCCAAGCTCGTCACTAAAAGACGGCTTGCATAGGAGGTTCATGCTAGTAACTGCACTATCCGAAGTCTATATGCAATCGAAACGTCAATAAGATATACCTATGCAAGCGATGTTGACGTGCCCATGCCCCTCAAAGGGTCAAGGCAATTAACATATGAAAGTACAATATACAATATATATATATATACAATATACAACTCTCCAGTGCTCCTGGCGGATTCCGCCAAATACCTCGGTGTTACTCTAGACAGGAAATTACTCTGGTCGGAACACCTACAGACAATATCGGACAAAGCCATTAAGGCCCTATGGGTTTGTAGGCAGTTTGCGGGTAAGACTTGGGGAACAAGCCCTCGCATAATCCTTTGGATCTATAAGGCGATTGTCAGACCAATTGTTGAATATGGAGCTGTTGTTTGGTGGAAAAAATCAACCACCAAAGATGGCAAAACCAAACTGGGTAAGATTCAGAGACTAGCATGTCTCACAGCCACGGGGGCTATCCGCAGCTGCCCGACTGTAGCTCTTGAAGCGCTACTCGACCTTCCGCCGCTTCACATTCATATAAAGGCGGAGGCAAAAATAGCAGTAGCAAGACTAAAAGCTTGCCAGAATTTCCTCAAACTAAACCCTGAGCAGACCAACTGGGTAAATGAGGACCATGTACTCAGTATGCCATCAGACCATTTGGCTAGGGAGCTTTGCTTTAAAATTCCATTCTCAACCGAAATATGGAGCAGAGAGGATTGGAATCTGAAGCTCGACACTCTCCCCTCAAACGTTGTTACGTGGTACACAGATGGATCTAAAACCGAAGATGGTACAGGGGCGGGCGTCGTAGGTCCGTCTCACAAGATATCCATTCCAATGGGAAAGTACGCCACGGTATTTCAGGCGGAAGTTCACGCAATCGAGACTTGTGCGAACACATGCTTAGCAGCTGGATACCAAGGCAGGAATATTGCAATCTTCACTGACAGCCAGGCGGCGATCAAAGCACTAAGTAACTTCTCCGTCTCGTCGAAAGTGGTGCTTAGTGGTCGTGAAGCCCTGCAGAGATTAGGCTCCGTAAATAAGGTTACCATTTACTGGGTCCCCGGACACGCTGGTATCCCAGGAAACGAAACAGCGGACGAGTTGGCCAGGGGAGCATCTGCAACCCCACTCGTCGGTCCGGAGCCATACTGTGGAATTCCCTTGTGTAGTGCAAGACGGCACATCAGGGAATGGGAACACTCAGTAACCATCGCGCACTGGGATAATACCCCTGGTCTTAGACAGGCCAAGCTGTTTATAGCTGGCCACCCACGCAACCGTACCCACGAACTGCTGAGACTACGCAGAAACCGGGTTAGAACTATTTGTGGGCTCCTTACGGGTCACTTTACCCTGAGGGGTCATCTGCATAGAATGGGAATTGTCTCTGACCCAAGCTGTCGCTTCTGTGAGAGCGAAGATGAGACTTCCCAGCACATTCTCTGTGACTGTGATGCACTTCATCTCCGACGCTTGAAGTGCTTCGGCGATGCATTCCCTGAAGCGGAAACGATTCCCTCACTAACATTCGAACAGCTGAGCAGATTTGTTGGGATGATTGGTCTCGAGAATTAGTCAGATCACTAATCTGCGTAGACTTCAGGGTGTAGCACAATAGACTTCCGGGTCGCAGTGCTTGTTGGCCCTCTGGGACAACTGCCCTCCATCTAATCTAATCTAATCTAATCAAGGTTTTCACTTTATGTATTCAATGCTCTTGCAATGTACAAGTGCGAATTATTTCACTGAAAATCTAAATTTTTTGTGACACTTGGTTTCATTTTGCACCCCAACTTAGTATGCGTCTGTAGCTTAGCTCGGTAAAGCACCGGGCATTTTTTTGCTACTCAAAACATGGTGCAGGGCTTGAACCGCAGACGATCGTGTTTCGAGTAGCAAAAAATGCCCGGTTCGTTACCGAGCTAAGCTACAGACGCATACTAAGTTAGTGTGCAGAATGAAACCAAGTGTAACAAAAAATTCCGATTTTCACTGAAATAATTCGCACTTGTACAATATATTGCTAGATCATTGAATACATAAAGCAAAATTGCCATGGAGCAAATATCTCAACTTCTCACCCTCTCCCCACCACCTCTAGTGAGTTAAAGTGTTTCACACCAGCTAGACCTCACGGTCGAGTTTTCAAGTAAAAATCACGCCTTCACGGCTTATACTAACAAAATTCTCACACTTTCGTGGTCATCTTGCACACGGATAGCTGCAAAGATGCAAGATCTGATGAGTGCTTTTATCCGCACGAAACCACTAAGCTTGGAGAAATTAAACAGAAGAAATTTGAGAATAAAAATATTTGGTCCCGGTGCGGGGCTTGATCCGCAGACGACCGTGTTTCGAGTAGCAAAAAATGCCCGGTGCATTAACGAGCTAAGCTACAGACGCATACATTTTCACTGTTACTTCTAGGAAAAAGTAACAGTGAAAAGTAGTTCACGAATCATAAAAATCACTAAAAGTAACAAGAAATCAATAAAAGTAACAGAAATTCACTAAAAGTAACAAGAAGTCAATAGAGTATAAAGAATCTAGGCAAGATGTTATGTTAATGCCTTGACCTCTCCAAGGGCATGGGCGCGTCAACATCTCTAGCATTTCTTTGCCTTGTTAACGTTTCGATAGCATATCTACGAGTACTTTTCGGAAGTGCAGTTGCTAGCATGCACCTCCTATCCGCGCCGTCTTTATACTGACAAGCTCGCAGCACTGTGAGAGTTCTATTAGTACCCGCAGACAGTTTTTGATCGCGCCGAAATTTAAACTCCGAGCTCTAGATTAGTATCGTAGAGCGGTGACCGAATGACCACGGCCACCGAGCACAATAGTCAAGGTGGGTATCATATAAGATGGGGGAATTCGCGAGACTACTATTGATGGCATTTTGTATCCCTTGGTGATGAAAAAAGGACATTTTTGAAGTGAAATATAGGCAATATGGATGTCATATGAATCGTGGATATGAGGCGAATACTCTGGAGTACTTTTGAAGGTGTTTTGAGTCCTTTGGCCAGTAAAGTAAAATAAAGGCAATATGGGTATCATATGAATCGAGAAAATGAGGCGAACGCTCTGAAGTACCTTTGATGACATTTTGAGTCCTTTGATCGGGAAAAAGGACATTATTGAGAATGAAGTGAAATATAGGCAATATGAGTATCATATCAATCGGGGTGATTGGGGGAATGCTCCGGAGTACTTTTGAAGGCATTTTTTTTTTAAGGAAATATGGGTATCATGTGAATTGGGAAGATTTGGTAAATGCTCTGTAGAACTTTTGAAGGTATGTATTTTGAGTCTTTTGGTCAGAGAAAAAGGACATTCTTGGCAAAAAGCAGTTCAAGGCAAGATAAGTATTATATGACTGGGAGTTTTAAAGCGAATTCAGTAGACTACTGTTGATAGCATTTTGAGTCCTTTGGACCGGAAGAGAGGACATACTTGACAATGACATATAGTTGAGATGGGCACGATTTGACTGAGGGTCAAGAGGCGAATGCGCTGGACTACCGTTGATGGCATTTTGGGTCGTTTGGTCTGGAAAACATGGCCATGGATTGAAAAAGAAGTAAATCCCAGCTAATATCGGTAATTTCTGGATTAGGTTGATATACCAATCCTCTGTACGTAAGGAGCATATAGGATAGAAAGGACTTAACGGACATAAAGGACCGAGAGGACATAATACCATCGAATGCAACTCAAAGTCATGTCATTTTACTCTAGGACGTGCATGAAAAATTAACTTCTTTGGGGACAATATTTTTCAAGGCAAATCATAGACAACTTGAAAGCAAATTGAAAATGGGACGGGCCTAAATTGCTGATGAACATCGGTCTTTTCGTGTCATTTATGGTACCGTGACTACTAAACTGGAAACTAAGGGAAATAAGGAAGCTTTTTGGATCAAAATAATGCATGGAAATATTTTAGTATTGAAGCTCATTTTAGCGCTTTTTCGGATTTGGTCAATAATTCCTCAATTGCGCATCCAACGAAAGAGAAGGCGCTGAACAGTCTTTTAAGTCTAAAATAAAATAATTCACTTTCTCTAGTGAACCAGGGCCCTATTCCCGCTATCGCTAACGCTAAAATTGCATCGCTAAAATTCTCTATGCAGCTTTTTGACTGTAGCTTTACTATTTTTTAATTTAATGAATCAACTAGAAGAAGCTAATGTTTTTCAAGCGAAAAAGCGTTTAGACAATTTAATCCAGAGAGTGTTAACGTCAGCGATAGCTAGAGATACACTATGAAAATTATATTCTTGCGGAATCAAAAAGGATCAAACAAATTTCAAGTGTTACTTTTAAAAAAGTAACTAACTGCTACTTGTTACTTAAAAGTAACGAAATTGCACATCCTAAGTACCTTCCGTAGAAACTTCCATAAAAAACTACCATATTTATGGCAATTTGTCATATCGTCCAACACCCGCTTTAGATGGAGTAACTGCACAAAAAAAAAAAATTTTGATGGAAAGGGGAAAAATGTAAAGATGGTTCAAAGAAAAGCCATGGATCCCATCTAACTAGGATGGGTTTGTAATGTCTTTCCTCTTCCTCGGAATAATAAGCCTCCCTTCCCACAATTATCAGCGGTTTCGTAAGCTGGCAAGAGAAGCTTTAAGTTTTAAGCACCACTACTTGGTACCTCTAGATAGCAGGATTGGCGTGGTCTGACCGGGATGCGTATTTAGACAACTGTATTCAATACGCCCCCAAACCAGTAACAAGATCGAGTAGGGTTTTTAGTGCCTAAATGGCCAAAACCCCGTATCCACCTCGTCTCCTTTGATTAGGGTTATTAGTGCATTTGTCGTCTTAAATGGCAATAAGACCTTGTTCATTACGTTCCCAAGTCAGTGACTAAATCGATACGGTTTTCTAGTCACTAAATGATTAAAAACCTGTATCCATCTCGTCCCTTTCAAGGGACTGGACCTTCGATCTTCAGAGTTCATTTCCGCATTAGGTGTCAAGAGCGTAGAATCCCCACACGAGAATTTGTAGTTCCCGAAGCGGGAATTTCTTGAGTGCGGGCTCAGAGTGTATTTCCGCTTTAGGTATATATTTTCGGAGGCTTTGTCAGGTTTCGCAGCCATAGCATAGCCTGGTCATATGATGGTTTTGTATACCCGTAGCTTCGTGTTCCTATCCACATGCTCCAATTTCATTAAGGGGAGGACCAAGAAGAGAGCCTCATTTGCTAACTGTATCCTTCGCTTGATTACGTCAGTTTCGTTGGCGTTCTTTAACAGGTCGCGCTCGGTAGCCGTGATCGTTCTTTCGCTCTACGATACTAATCTAGAGCTCAGAGTTCAAATCTCGGCGCAATCAAAAACTGCCTGTGAGTACTAATAGACTCTGACGGTGCTCCGAGCTTGTCAGTATAAAGACGGCGCGGATAGGAAGTGCATGCTAGCAACTACACTTCGGAAAAAATAGATATGCTATCGAAACGTCAACAAGGCGTAGAAATGCTAGAGATTTTGACGCGCCCATGCCTCTGGAAGGGTCAAGGCAATTAACAACAACATCCAGGTATGTGAAGTCGCCTCCGAATTCGATGCCGATGTCCAATGTTCGATTATGCTGCCGTCCTGGTTCTTGATTGCATTATTATTTTTGTTCTGTCCTGGTAATGCGTAGTCGAACTTCTTTTGCAGCGGTGTCGAGCGTATGCAGAAGTTCTTCTGCGTCGGTCGGTTTTTGGAACATGATGTTGATGTCGTCTGCGTACGTTATAAAATGTCTCAACTTGATGACTAGCGTTGGTGGTGTTCATATACATTACTCGAATGGCGTATACAAGTGTTTCAAAAGGATCAGTCGACCTGTTCCGGATCCTGACCTATGAGACGGAGTTGGTCATCGTCATCTTTGATAGACGTACTAATTTTGCTTGTATACCAAATTTCAGCACGATCGATACTTTCGTATGGTTTCTAAAGTTGACAAAGATTGGGTACATGTCAACGTTGTATTCCCAGCACTTTTGCAGGTTTAGTTTAACCGTAAAAAATCTGAATGGCTGGGGAGCGACCAGGACCGAAACCGCTTTGATACTCGTCAATGATTCGTTCGTCGTACGGTTTTATTATATTTTCCAGAATGTTCGTCAATATTTTGTATCACATACAGACTAGTGAAATGCCTCTGTAATTTTCACACCGCAAGTTATCTCCCTTTTTGTGGATTGGACAGATGATGCTCAAGCACCAATCGTCTGGGATCACCTCGCCCTGCAATGTTCGCAGAAGTAGTTGGTCTATAGGCCCGTTCCATCGGATTTTCGCAGCTCAGCTGGAGTCTCGTCGGTGCCGGCGCTTTATTTGGCAAGGCGAAATCAGCTTCTTCTAATGTCGGAGTTTGTGTAGTGGGGCCATGATCAATAATAACGCCAGCGATTTCGGCTTCTTGTGTACGGACCTTAGATGCTGGATTCAGGAACTCTTCGAAATAGGACGCCCATCGTTTATTGATGCGATCGGTTTCGCTGATGATGTTCCATAATTGTCCTTACAAAGGCTAGTCCTGGGTTGATAGTAGTTCTTAATTGTATTTACTAAACTGTACGCTTGTCTGGTGTTTCTATTAGCTTGGTTTTATTAATATTTAGCAAATGCTCGTTACAGTATCTCGGTTTCCTACGCCGTAGCTCGTCATATTTTTATTTTTTGGCTCTAGTTGCACGTTCGGTATATTGTCTGTAGGTTTCGTTCTTTCCATCGAGTGATTTTCGTGAGTTTGTCAACCGCAAAGATTTTCGCAGGACTGATTTTCGATTGGTGCACTGAAGAAATTCTACACCTATAGGTTGTCTTCACCAAGTGATTGTCTAAATCAATACACCTTTTGCAAATGAGGACGTGTCAATTTAGTTGACGGTACGTGCGCCTGGAGATTTCGAAGTCTGTTTGTGAATGTGTCGATGCGAAAAACATGTGGAGCTTACGATAAGATTCCTACTGCAGGCGAATTCGATTAATCGTTGACCGTTATCATTGCATTCCGCATGGAGGCTATGTCCTCCAGGGGTTCCCCGATGACAACTTTCGTTTCCAACTTTCCCATTAAAATCTCCCAGCCGTATTTTGGCGTCATTTGTTGAAAGTGAGTTTGATAGTGTCTCCAGGCGGTCATAAAATTCGTCTTTCACTGCATCTTCCTTAACTTCAGTCGGGGCGTGCACGTTGATGAGCCAGTGGTTGAAAAAACGAGTCTTAATGCGAATCGCACACAGCCGTTCATTTATGGGTTTGAAGTCAATAACGCGCAGCTTGAGCTGCTTGCTCACTACGAATGCAACTCCCAAATCTTTGTGACCAGATGGTTTGGCAATTTTGAAAATTGTGTGCGAATTCTTGTCGTTATCTCGCTGCCAACCCCTGCTTCCTGGGCTGCAGTGATGCTCAGTTTGTATCTCTCGACGTGCTGAAGGAGGGCCTTTACGGCCACCAGTCTGTTCAGGGAGCGTTCATTCCAAGACCCGAACGAATAATCCGTTAAACGTTTGCGTTGCCGTCGTTGTTGATCCGTCCAATCCGATGCTTTTGTTCCAGGTTCCTTGACATGGAGTAGTATTTACAAGGATGGGGTTTCAGCCTCTCGCTAAACGTTATCCAGGGGTGGCCTCGGTGATGGCTGCTACAGGTGGTTCATAACGTGCCAAAGTTCACACAACTGTGTTGCAAGTCTGACTACGTAATTCATGACATCCTACTGACCTGAGACGCTTTGGTGTGACTCAGCCATTCAGGCTACAGCTATGCTCCCCTCCTTCTTTCACAACCATGGCTTGGGACAGGCTTCGGCTGAGTTAATGCATCAATGGCCTGTCCATTCAGTTAGAATGCACAGGCACTCTGCACCACCAAACTTACGGAAAACTATTGGAAATTTGTTATAAATAGTGATGGTAAACTAATAAATCGAGCAGTACCGATGGATCCAATGAAGCTACTATCAGTCTTCCAATTTCTTTTTTTATGATGGCTCATTTTTTAACTTTTAACACTTTACGCCACAGACAGATGGCTAATTCCACCATCCGAACAGATATTAAAGATGAAAAAAAAAGTGATCAGTTCACTTAAAATTCATACCACATTGGGCGCCGTTGGGTTCTCACTTCGTATTCTGCTTTACAAACATGATAAGCAGAACAGCGGATATACAGAAGATTCCAAATATTCATTATTAATTTGCTTCTTTTTCTTGATTAAGATGAGTTTATTGTGCAAATGTGTCCTGTCAAACATCGGTTGTAGTATGTGTAATTAATTAAAATAACTGTAGACTTTACAAACAGGATTTATCCTAATCCTATTATGTATTTGCTAGAAATACTCTGCATTAGAATCCGGTTTTTTCGTTAGATTATTAAAAACAAGAAAAAGAATTAGAAACAGATTATTAATAAGGCTATATGAAATGAACATAGTCCGTTTGGTTTTAGTAACATGATTTAATCTTTGATAGTTTGCTATGCTATATAAAAACAGGCATCACGCACTTCGATATACCGATATGCCTAAGACACGAACTAAGGTGAATGACCCGTTAGTTTTGATCCGGCATTGTACCAAACAAAAAAAAAAACAGATAGATATTTTTTGCGGATTACATTCTTTTTTACGTATAGAGGCTTTATCTTTTCTGATCAAAGTTGTCCTATAGATCAGACGACCAGTGACAACGAGTTCAACTTTTACTGACCTCTGCATAGACAACCAACAACGGCCAGCTGTCTGCTTTCACGCTTTTTTAAGTAAGACAAACCATATCATGATTTCATGATTTTCAAAATAATTTATTATCTTAAAAAAAGGAATAATACGCTTAAGGGCACCTTCTACAAGTAAATTCGCTTACGTGTTTATCATAATCCACTTGAAATCCGTGTCACTATACTCCCTGCCTACTGGCAGTTTTTGATTTGCCTTGCACTTACGTAAAGCCAATTTTTGCATATTTTAAGAAATTCGCCATCAATACCGGTTTGATGACTTACAAGTCATATTGATACATGTACGAATAGGTATATCCGCACAACCAGAGATTCGTTTGCCTACCTGTTCCACAGATAAGCCCTAACTGCAATGGTCATATGAGATCTTAAGACTGCTCGTACAATTTTGGTTATTATTCCAAAAGCTTCCGTTAAACCGAGGGTCTGCAATCTTTTCCAGCAATGGGCCAGGATTTTCAAAATTCTAGGATAGGCGGCCCGAATAGTCATACGAAAGTGTAATTGCAATTCGTTGTGGTCAACCTAATGTCAGTTAAAAGCCTGACGGAAGCTTGCCAATTTATCTGTCAAGCGGATTTTGGAATATGTAATGTGATTTCGCAGCGATATTTTTGAGAATGGTGTTTTGGTTCTCATTTGTAACTTTGTGTGTTTAAATTTAAAATCTCAACAGTACATGTTGTAATGATTTGTTTAAGGAGTAAAGGCGAATATCGTGACGTGTATATTGATGACGAAATTTTCCTTGTATATAGGTATTTATATAACTTCTAAAGCCACAATGTCAGAGACTGTCGAACTCTAGCTCCAACTCGAACACGAACTTGGTGCATGTGGACCTGTTTTCTTCACATTTATGTGAAGTGCGTGTGCGTGTGCCTTGAGCTATTCAGAGGACATTTCTACCAGCTTTGTGTTGGAGTTCGTGCTCGACAGTCTGTGCACCAAGTTAATGTCGAAATCGATACGTGTTTCTATTGAGTAGACCTGCATAATTTTCGTCAATTCGTCGAAATAAGAAAGCAATTGAGTAATTTGCTTATTTTTAGAATTATTGTGATCGAGGGTGAGTCCAGAGTGGATCATGATCGCCTGGGGCGCCGACTCTGGAAGGGCGCTGAAGAGGGCGCCAAGATGAAAGCCAAGTTTGAGACTGAATGTTATCAATTTAATGCTGAATGTAACATAATTCTATTTTGCTTTAAATATTTTGCAATTTATCCGATCGATATTTATTCTCACAGTTCAAATTTATGCGTGTAAACGATACAATTTCGAGTCCTGCCTGCGTTTCATTCTCTACTGAGAGTGACTTAAAGCTCGAGATACACGTTGTTGTTGTAATAGTAGCCACGTCGTCGAATTGTGTGTGTATGTGTAAGTTATACGTCAGCAGTGGCTTCCTCGCCTACTGTGTCGAGGCAAATTAAAATGGGCGCTTCGGTTGAAGCCTGCCACAGAGCTCTTGGCGTTAATGGTGTGGGAGCTGATGAGCAATTGAAGATGTGATCAACATCACGATCATCGTAGTAGTTGGGACGCTAAGCGATTTGACCTTGCAAAATATGATAGAGAAATAGCATTTGGTATGGTTGTTGGTGGTCCCCGTAAATTCATTTTAAGAGATGGAGCCATATTGAACCCCGCGACAGAGCGGCTGTGCGGGCGAAAAACCGCGAAATTTGAGCCCTTTTATTAATATTCTCATCATAATTTGTAAACGGTGCCTCGGATCAAAAAACTTAATAGGATATAAATTAAACAGCGTCAAATTCTACAACAAATGCATTGCTCAAAGTTGAAATTCAGTTTAGTAGTATAATCAAAATCGATAGTCGAAAAACGTCACTTTTTGAGGCTTTGGAGAAAAATCACACTATATCGCTTTTCAAGCTCACATATCTCTGAAACCGATGCTACAAATGGAAAAACTCAGTAAGAAAAAGTTGAAGATACTTCTATTTCAAGTTCAAATAGCTCAATATTTTTCAAATCGGCCCGTTTTTAGTGTTGTTGCGAGCGAAAATGCAGAAATGGTTTTTTAGCGATTTATGCCTGAACAGCTCTATCTCGATAAATATAACAGCTAAAAGCTTTGGTTTAGCCTCAATTCGTAGATACTTTAACCTTGTTTATAAAAGTTTTGCTAAGTTTTTTGTCAGACTAATTTAATTAATTAAATAATTAGTTAATTAAATGATTTAATTTCTTCCGTAATTTCAAAGTTCAAGCAACTTATATGACATTTTAGGTTGATTCCTAAAGTATTTGGTCATTTTGAGTCGAATGAAATTAACCGCAATTCCATACGACCACTAGTTAAAAAATATACACATTTTTCCAGATTGTTTTATTACTTAAATGAGCTTTTTTGTTAAGAAAGGTGAAAATAAAAGGCTTTTATGTCAGTTTTTCAGGTTGGTTTTTAATGTATTTGGTCATTCTAAGTAGAATAAAAATAACCGTGATTCCATACGACAATTAGTTCAAAAGATATTCACATTTTTCCAGATTTTTTTATTAGTTAAATAAGCTTTATTATTAAATAAGTTGACAATAAATAGCTTTGATGCCAGTTTTAGGCTTCTCCCTTATGTATTTGGTCATTTTGAGTCGAATGAAACTAAAGGCAATTCCATACAATCATTAGTTCAAAAGATATTCACATTTTTTCAGATTTTTTTTATTAGTTAAATAAATTTTTCACTAAATAAGTTCGAAATGTAGTCTGGATGGCGCCACGGTTAGCACGTTCGCCTTCAACGCACTGGGCCCCGGTTCGATTCCGGGTATTTACGTGTTGGACTATGAGCCCACTCAGCTGTTAAATGAGTACCCTTTATGGGGTAAATAACTCGGTTGAGCGTGTTGCTGATCACATACCTCTGCACAAAAAACCGTCACGATCTAGAAAATGAGATGATGCTAACTCATCTCGAGGCCGTGGTTCAAATTGGACTGTTGCGCCAGTTATTTATTTATTTATTTTAAGTTCGAAATAAAAAGTTTTTATTCCACTTCTAGGCTAACTCTTAATGTGTTCGGTCATTCTGAGTCGAATGAAATCAACCGCAATTCTGAACGATCATTAGTTCAAAAGATATTCACATTTCTCCAGGTTTTGTTATTAATTAAAAAAGATTTTTTTTTATTAAATAAGTCTAAAATAAAAAAGCTTTTTTTAGCAAAACTTTTATAAATAAGGTAAAAATATCTTTGAACTGAGGCTAAACCGAAACTTTTAGCTGTTATATTTATCGAGATATAGCTATTCAGGCTCAAATCGCTAAAAAGTCATTTCTGCAATTTCGCTCAAAACAACACTAAAACGGGCCAATTTGAAAAGTATTGGACTAGCTGAACTTGAAACAGAAGTATCTTCAACTTTTTCTTACTGAGTTTATCCATTTGTAGCATGGGTTTCCGAGATATGTGAGCTTGAAAAGCGATATAGTGTGATTTTTCTCCAAAGCCTCAAAAAGTGACGTTTTTCGACTATCGATTTTGATTATACTACTAAACCGAATTTCAACTTTGAGCAATGCAATTGTTTTAGAATTTGACGTTCTTTAATTTATATCCTATTAAGTTTTTTGATCCGAGGCACCGTTTACAAATTATGATGAGAATATTAAAAAAAAGGGCTCAAATTTCGCGGTTTTTCGCCATCACAGCCGCTCTGCCGCGGGGTACAAGATGGCTCCATCTTTTAAAATGAATATATGGGGACCATTAACAATAATACCAAACGGCATTTCTCTATCATATTTTGCAAGGTGGCGTCAATTTATTTCGCTTAGCGTCCCAACTATAGGGGACTAGTACGAATTAAGACAAGAGCACCAGCCAGATCGAAGCTGTGCAGGCGTATTTCTGGTCGATCTAGGTGGACTATTCTCGGCAGGTGAAAGGGCCCAACAGCGTTGGAATTGAGTCCTGCAATCAACTTTTGAGTTTCCTCTGTATAGTAGCAATGGAAGCCCTGTAGGTGGCTTTGTCGAAATGCTCCCTTTCATAGCTTTGGACTTATTTCTCAAGGCCCCTCAGGCTCTGTCTGATGATTTGTAGGGCGGTGTTTTGTCCATGAGATGACGATTCGGGTGATTATTGCGGTAGTAAACCACTAAGTACTGCTTAATGCTTACTGGAAGATACTGCATTCGCTCAGCAGTCGGATGGATAAATTATACAGGAGTTCTGGAGAGTTAACTGCCGCTCCAACGCCCCCTTCCATCTTTGAGCCGTCAGTTTAGAGATTTATTGATCTCTTGCTGGTATTACTATATAATAAACTCTATCTGGTATAAATACTGAGAAGTTTTTGTTGCAGTCCATCACTGCTTTAGTGAAGTCGGTGGTTGCGACTGGCAGTTTGATGTTTTGATGACCATGCGGCTTTATTCTGAATTGCCCTGTTTTCCTGAGTCTTAGGGCACATTTAGACGCTGTATTCATTAGAAACATATCGATTGGGGGGAGGTTCAGGAGAGTGTTTAAGGAATTCGTTGACGTGGTTCTCATTGCGCATGTGATTCCCATGCAACCCAGTCTTTGAATCCTTTCCCCTTTCCGTTTATGTGCTTTAATTTTAAGTGCAGTCCACCAGACCACAGTTCCGTACAGTGAAATTGGCCTGACAATGGCCGTGTACATCCAGTGCATAATGCGAGGTTTCAGCCCCCATAGCCACCAAGCAAGCTTTTCCAGGTGTATAGAGCGATAGTTGCTTTCCTGGTGCGTTCTTCGATGTTGAGCTTCCAAGTGAGCTTGCTGTCTAGAATCAACCCTAAGTACTTTGCATGAGTTGCCAAAGTTAACTCGGTGACACCCAACCTTGGGAGGTGGAAGCCCTGAATTTTGGTTCTCCGTGTGAAGAGAACCATTTCAGTATTTTGCGGGTTCACATTTAGACCCACCTTGCCTGCCTATTTTAGCAGCTTACTTAGGGCCATTGTTGTGAGGTCCGATAGAACACCAGTGTCCTTTCCAGATACAAGAATTACTACATCATCTGCGTAGGATACCACACGTATGCCTACCGCTTCAAAACTTTTTAATGAAGTGTTAACACCTAGTATACTATACATAGAAGTGGTGATAGCACACCTCCTTTTGTCGTACCCCTTCTGGCTGTTTTAGTAGCACTCGCGTTGCCCCATGCAGACGATATAAGTCTGTTGGAAACCAGTGATTTGATCCAGATCCTTATGGATTCGTTGACTCCTGCCTTATGGAGAGTGTCCAAGATCGCTTGGGTTGTGACATCGTTGAAGGCCCCGGCTATGTCCAAGAACGTGCCAAGCGTGTATTCCTTGTATTGAAGAGAATTCTCAATGGTGGGAAACACTTCGTGCAGAGCTGTTTCCACCGATTTCACTTTTAAGTACGCGTGCTGCGCGTTAGAGAGGAAGCCAGGTTCGAGCGACTCTCTAATGTGCCCATCAAGTATTTTCTCCATGGTTTTCAGCATGAAGGATGTGAGACTGATAGGTCTATAGTCTTTTGCGTTATCATAACTGCTTTTTCCAGCTTCGGGTATGAACACAACACTTGTCTCTCGCCAGGCGTGTGGTACATAGCCCATTTTGATGCAGCCTTTGTAGATGGCCACAATCCAGACTGCTATAGAGTCAATAGCTCTTTGCAGCATTGTAGGTATGATCTCATCGGGTCCGACTGATTTGTATGGGTCGAATGAATTAATGGCCCGGCCCCTTTTACCTTTCTGACCGTGAAGAGCCCTGGAATATTGCAGCGGCGTGAGTTAGTCATCACCACTGTTGTCTGTTGTAGGGTAGGTGGTTTTTCATAGTCCGGAAAGTGCGTTGCAAGGAGTAATTCCAGTGTTTCCGCACTTCCTTCTGTATAACCATTTCACTCTTGTTGAGTGTTGAGGGCGGCGTTGGATTTTTGGAGATTCCTTTCCTTAGCCGCGATGTCTCTGATGTGCATTCAATCAGACTGCAGAAGTCTCGCCAGCTCTTCCATTTCGTCGTTCTCAGCTGTTTTTTGAAGGATTTGAGTGAGTTCCTGAATTCACTCCAATCTTCATCTTCCCCTGTGCGCTTTGCAACACTGAAAAGCGCCCGCACCTGTCTTTATTCCACCATTTTGATTGGGCCTTTTTAGGAGGTTTGCTGCACGGACATGATGCCTTGAATGCATTGATAAGTGTGTTCGTGAAAAACTTATTTATACGTTCGATGTCGTTAACATTTCGTACATAATCTGGACTATTGGTGAGTTTGTCGTGTATGATTCTCGCATATAACTCCCAATCCGTCTTCCTCGTATTTCTGTGTAATTTGAACATTTTATCTGTTTGATATTCAACGTTGAAGCTAATATAGTTATGATCAGAGAAGGAGGGTCTTTCCAGGACCCTCCAGTCGAGGATGTCAAAGGCACTGATATTAGTAAATAGTGTCAGATCTAGAACATTTTCGCTGTTGGGACCTTTATTTGTGGGTTCGTCACCGCGAGTTGCAATTTTTAGGTTAGTACTAATAATAAAGTTTAATAATTACTCACTCCTTGCGTTGTCGTCTTTGCCACCCCAAAGAGTGTGGTGTGCGTTAGCGTCGCTTCCAATCACTAGCTTCGATCTCTTCATCGTCGAGTACTCCACTAGCGCCTGTAACTCTTGTGGTTCCCCTCAGTTTCAAGCCCATTTTTGTTGATTGTATGAGCCTTCATACAATCGTACCGAATCTTTGCCTGCCTTAAGATGACTTAAGACCATTGTAGTTAAGGCTATAGCCTCTTTTCAAAAATCCAGCAAGGTATCAATGCTGAAATCGGTTTGAAGTTGCTTGCAGAAATTAACATTTCTGTGCAAAATGCATGGCAATAAATAGATGCTGACGAGTTTGTTGAATGATGGCTGGCGCGATGCCCATAAAACACCAACTCGATTCTCTTCTTTTTTTCTAAGAGTCACGAGTTGTCTGATGTTCGATGGATTGCTCTGTAGTCATACGGTCATGCGGATTAGCACATATGCCTAAGTTATGCAATCGACCATCTGACAACAAACAATTAGTTATGTTTGTGCTTCTTTGCTTATTCGTTCAATGAAGTGTTGATATCCGCCATAGAGTAGAAACCTGCTCTCGTGTCGCCCATAAAACCGCTTAGGTGAAAGACAGTAGCTATGGGGTTCAAGTACGTTTGAAACGCTATCCGTTAAAATATCTGAAATAAACCAACAAAGCAGGATTTTCCCGGTGTGACGATGACATATAACAAGAACTCATCATTCTTGTAAACAGGAAGAATTGTTTGTTCATATTTTTTAGATTTTTCAGTTTCTTAGCGCATGACATCAGTATTCCTTATGTAATTCGCATGCTTGCGCACTGGCTCTCTTGACATTGACATTGATGAACCGGAACGTGTCGATGGTTTTCAAATACAAAAAAAAATACAATGAAAAAATGTTGATTGGCTTCCCCCAATCAACAAACATTCGATTTCAATCAAAAGAAATGTAAATTGAATTGTAGCTGATAAAAGAGCTTCGACTGCATAATATTCAGATAGGTGCTGGAACATAAACACGTATTCGTTAACATTCAAAAATGAAGCGAAATTGTGTGCACAAAATTGTAAATCTTCGCGAAAGCCTTCATCGGCTTTCAGTAACACTGTGAGTACATAGTATGTACTCGTACACCTGTCTTGTACAGGTAAACAATCTTTTTCTCAGTGGGATAGATGACCTTACTGTAACACTCACATAACACAATAATACGAGTAATAATACGAGAGCCACTGCTCCGCCAATATTGTTATGCACCGGAGCTTTAATGCAAATTTCATTTATGTGATTCAGACTGATGAACGAAGTGGAAAATCTGAAAATCGAGCAAAAACCCTAATTGCTTAATCATCATGGGTCCCGTTCGTGAGTTGAATTACAAATGTGGGGGCGTAGACGAAAAAGCCAGTTAGATGAAATAGTAGCGAACAGCAATGACGACATGACTTAAATATACGAGTAAAGTAAAGAGAGGATCAAGTAGAAATACAGAGGGGTAGAATCGAGATTTTGGACGAGTACCGCTTGTTAAGGCCCACGGAATAAGACGATTAGTGTCCTAGTGGACATTCGGCTTCAGCCACATTCGGCCGGAAAATACATATTCGACCCCACCGAAAGGTGAAGTGAAGTTATTCGTTGCTAGTGATTAAATAAAATTACAATTTAGTTAGCCATTGTTACTGATATTGATGCCCAGCTAAAACTATAAGTGCCAATGACTTGGTTTTCTTCTTTTAAATTCTACGTATCAATATAAAACTAATAAATAATGTCGCAAAATTGTAGGGCATTTTAAAAAGAGTCAACAAGCTACTCACTATTTGAGTAAATTTTAGAAAACGTGTTCTTTGCACCAATCTCGAAAAACCCTGCTCTGGCCTCCTGGGCACAGGAACATAGATGGCACCGAGAAGGCCGATGAGCTGACCAGAAAGGGCGCCGCCCAAGACAGCTCTCATGCGGATCCTATGTTTGCACTTTGCTGAGGGCTTTTAAGTGCGGTACCTTACGGTTCCCGATTCCAAATGGCGGGATCTGTGCACCTGCGCCCTAATATGACTAGAGGAGAGCATCTGAGCTTTTGACTAAATCACGTAGTGATGAAGACGAAGAATGCAAAAATTCACTCGAATCGAAAAACGAGGTCTATAGACAATGGATTCAACGAGGAACCAGAGCTAAAAGGGAAAAACATGACGAGCTACGGCAACTATCGAATAGGATAATTAGACGTAACCAATGTAAATACTTTGACAATCAGTTGCTGAATTTTAACGAAAACTCAGCTAATAGGAACACCAAACAAGTGTACAAACTAGTAAATGCAATTAAGAACTGCTATCAACTCAGGACTACCCTCTGTAAGGACAAGCATGGAAACATCATCAACGTCACCGATGGCATTAACAAACGATGGGCCTCTTATTTTGAAGAGCTTCTGAACCTACAACCTAACATCCCCACACAGGAAGCTCTCGACGATATTGTTGATCTAGGCCCACCCATTCAGCCCCCGACAGTAGAGGAAGTTGATCTCGCGTTGCGGTCACTAAAACGAAATAAAGCGCCGGGCGCTGACGAGATTCCAGCTGAACTGCTAAAATTCGGTGGAACGAGTCTAGTTGATGCCATACATCAATTACTCCTGCGAGTAAGGGAGGGCGAGGTTATCCCAGACAATTGGCGCAGAGGCATCATCTGTCCAATTCACAAAAAGGGAGCTAAACTGCGGTGCGAGAATTACAGGGGCATATCACTAGTCTGTACGTCCTATAAAATTTTGACGAAAATTCTGGAAAAGAGAATAAATCTGTACGCAGAACGAATGTCAAGAAACCTGGAACAAAAGCCTCGGATTGGACGGATCAACAACGACGACCACGCAAACGAATAAAGGATTATTCTTTCGGATCCTGGAATGTACGCTCCCTGAACAAACCGGGGACCGAGAAGGCCCTCCTTCAACAGGTCGAAAAGTACAAACTGAGCATTACTGCAGTCCAGGAAACAAATTGGCTTGGCAGCGAGATTAATGACAAGAAATCGCACACAATTTTTACAAGTGGCAAACCATCGGGCCGCAAGGAATTTGGAGTAGCATTTATTGTGAACAATCACCTCAAACCGCATATTACTGACTTCAAACCCATAAATGAACGGCTGTGTGCGATTCGCATCAAGACTCGATTCTTCAATCTCTGGCTCATCAATGT
Source organism: Chloromyia formosa (assembly GCA_964017055.1). Taxonomy (NCBI): domain Eukaryota; kingdom Metazoa; phylum Arthropoda; class Insecta; order Diptera; family Stratiomyidae; genus Chloromyia; species Chloromyia formosa. The sequence continues at coordinate 102,208,532 of OZ024815.1, read as the reverse complement.
GCATGCCCCCACTGAAGTTAAAGAAGACGCAGTAAAAGACGAGTTCTACGCCCGCCTTGAAACTCTCTTCGACTCACTTCCAACAAACGACGTCAAATTGCTGCTGGGAGACTTTAACGTGAAAGTCGGGAATGAAAGCTGGCATCGGGGGACCACTGGAGGCCACAGCCTCCATGAAGAATGTAACGATAACGGCCAGCGACTTATAGACTTCGCCTGCAGCAGGAATCTAGTCGTAAGCTCTACGTGTTTCCCGCATCGACGCATTCACAAGCAGACCTGGAAGTCTCCAGACGCACATACCGTCAACCAAATTGACCACGTCCTCATTTGCAGGAGATGGGCGTCTAGTGTGATGGATGTCCGCTCCTATCGAGGAGCAAACTGCGACTCAGATCATCACTTGGTGAAGACGACCTACAGATGTAGAATTTCCTCAGTGCACCAGTCAAGAATCAGCCCTCCCAAAATCTTTGCGGTTGATAAGCTCTTGAGTGATGCTACAGCGGTGGCGTATACTACCGCCCTTGAGGAAAAACTATCACCTATGCTACACAACATCAGCAACACAGGCGTCCATGGGTTCTGGGAAGAACTCAAGGGTACCATCAAGGATGTCGCAGAGAAGGTCGTGGGATATAAAGCCCGGCGAGCGCGAAATGACTGGTTCGACGAAGAATGCAAAAATTCACTTGACGCGAAAAACGAGGCCTACAGACAATGGATTCAACGAGGAACCAGGGCCAGAAGAGAAAAATATGACGAGCTACGGCGAATATCGAATAGAATAATTAGACGTAAGAAACGTAAATACCTTGACGAGCAGTTGCTGAACATAAACGAAAACTTAGCTAATAGGAACACCAGACAAGCGTACAAACTAGTAAATACAATTAAGAACGGCTACCAACCCAGGACTAGCCTTTGTAAGGACAAGGATGGAAACATCATCAGCGACACCGATGGTATTAACAAACGATGGGCCTCTTATTTTGAAGAGCTTCTAAACCGACCATCTAACATCCCCACACAGGAAGCTCTCGACGATATTGTTGATCTAGGCCCACCCATTCAACCCCCGACAGTAGAGGAAGTTGATCTCGCGTTGCGGTCACTAAAACGAAATAAAGCGCCGGGCGCTGACGAGATTCCAGCTGAACTGCTAAGATTCGGTGGAACGTGTCTAGTTGATGCCATACATCAATTACTCCTGCGAGTATGGGAGAACGAGGAGATCCCAGACGATTGGCGCAGAAGCAACATCTGTCCAATTCATAAAAAGGGAGATAAACTGCGGTGTGAGAATTACAGGGGCATCTCACTAGTTTGTACGTCCTATAAAATTTTGACGAAAATTCTGGAAAATAGAATAAAACCGTACGCAGAACGAGTCATTGGCGAATATCAAAGCGATTTCAGACCTGGTCGCTCCACAACCGATCAGCTCTTCTCAGTCAAACTGATACTCCAGAGGTGCAGGCAATACAACGTAAACGTATACCAAATCTTTGTCGACTTCAAGCAGGCATACGACAGTATCGATCGTGGAGTACTGTACAACATCATGCTGCAATTTGGTATACCAGCAAAATTAGTGCGACTGACAAAGTTGACGATGACCAACTCCGTCTCACAAGTCAGGATCCATAATAGACTTACTGATCTATTTGAAACACGCACTGGTCTGAAACAGGGCGATGGACTGGCACCGACGCTCTTCAACCTAGCACTGGAATACGTTATTCGGGCCATGAATTTGGACAACAGCAAGACGCTACTCATCAAGTCGACACAATTAGCAGCGTACGCCGACGACATCAACATCATGTCCCGAAGATTGGCTGACGCAGAAGAACTTCTGCATACGCTCGATACCGCTGCAAAGGAAGTTGGATTACGTATTAACGAGGGTAAAAGTAAAATAATGATGCAATCGGTGACAAGGACACCTGCACAACCGAGCATCAATGTGAGGGACCTCAACATCGAGTTCGTGAACAACTTCATTTACCTGGGTTGCAACCTGTCAAGGGACGCCAACGAAACTGACGAAATCAAGCGACGGCTACAGTTAGCTAATAAGACTTTTTTCTCGGTTCTCCCCATAATGAAATCGAAACATGTGCACAGAAACACGAAGCTCCGCGTGTACAAAACCATTATACGACCAGTGCTATGCTATGGCTGCGAAGCATGGACCCTAGCTCAAGCCTCCGAAAACATGCTAGACACTTTCGAACGTAAGGTTCTACGGCGAATTTTCGGGGTTGTTTGCGATCGAGATGGATGGCGCATCCGGTACAACCATGAGTTGTATGAAATGTACGATGAGCTGCAAGTCTCGAAAATCGTCAAACTACAACGACTTCAATGGGCAGGGCATGTACAAAGAATGGACGATGATCGCATGCCTAAGAGAGTAATGAATGCAGAACGAGTCGACGGAGCGAGACTGCGAGGACGACCGAGATCTCGTTGGGAGAGCTCAGTAGGTGTGGACGCCGCGCAGCTGCTGGGCTCCCAAAGTTGGAGGACGCGGTCACGTGACCGAGATAATTGGAGGACAATGATCCAGGCGGCGAAGGCCCGACGTCGGGCTGTCGCGCCACGATGATGATGAGAACGAATATTTGGCGAATATCAAAGCGGTTTAAGACCTGGTCGCTCCACAACCGATCAGCTCTTCTCAGTCAAACTGATACTCCAGAGGTGCTGGGAATACAACGTAAACGTATACCAAATCTTTGTCGACTTCAAGCAGGCATACGACAGTATCGATCGTGGAGTACTGTACAACATCATGCTGCAATCTGGTATACCGGCAAAATTAGTGCGACTGACAAAGATGACGATGACCAACTACGTCTCACAAGTCAGGATCCAGAATGGACTTACTGATCTATTTGAAACACGCACTGGTTTGAAACAGGGCGATGGACTGGCACCGACGCTCTTCAACCTAGCACTGGAATACGTTGTTCGGGCCATGAATATGGACAACAGCAAGACGCTACTCATCAAGCCGACACAATTAGCAGCGTACGCCGACGACATCAACATCATGTCCCGAAGATTGGCTGACGCAGAAGAACTTCTGCATACGCTCGATACCGCTGCAAAGGAAGTTGGATTACGTATTAACGAGGGTAAAACTAAAATAATGATGCAATCGGTGACAAGGACACCTGCACAACCGAGCATCAATGTGGGGGACCTTAACATCGAGTTCGTGAACAACTTCATTTACCTGGGTTGCAACCTGTCAAGGGACGCCAACGAAACTGACGAAATCAAGCGACGGATACAGTTAGCTAATAAGACTTTTTTCTCGGTTCTCCCCATAATGAAATCGAAGCATGTGCACAGAAACACGAAGCTCCGCTATGTGCTATGCTCGGTTCTCCCCACATAGGTCAGTCGACAAGTAGGAAAAACGGGGGACATCGTGCAAAAATTGCGAATTTAATGAAACTTGGGGATGTTGTTGGTTTGTGTCTAGAGGTGTTACATCCAATTTATCGAACAAAATTTCCTGGTGCTAATTTGGTGGCGGTCAAAAAAACCGCAAAATTTTGACACTTTTTTCAGTTTTTGCACGACACCTACCTTGCATCCTATGACAAAAAGTTGTGAAGATACTTTGTAAAGCGTTAAATTGGCTATAATTCGGACTGGTCAAACTATTTTCTTCGCTCACTACACACAATGATACAGCGCTTTGAAAAGTGCTCAAAATTCAGAAATTATTAAAAAAACTGCAAAAACGAAGGTTTTGTATGTTTTTTTTTTTAATTTTACATTATATATTTGATGGAGTTGAAGTACTTACTGCATTTGGTTTCATTTAAAGACCACCCTTATTGTTGTATGATTTTTGACAAGTTAAATGCACTGAAATTTTACTGAGCCCACCTAATACTCAAAAACTGTTCATCAGTAGAATTCCTGCGTTTGATACTGGACTTCAGGAGTGTTGAAACTCTTCTTGACTTTCCAAGTGTTACATCGTCTCCGGAAAACTTTTTTGGCAGATAAAACAGTGCCCTGTCTCTGTGGGAGATGCCATTTCAGCTGTAGACATACACACACACACACACACAAGAACGCGCCTGAATTCAATCACAAAGCCTGCGTTCACGTACCGCAACGTTGTAAATGCGGTAAGGATTTTTCCAGCCAACCATAAACTCTTCACCCGAACGACTTGTTTTGCAGTTGTCATGTAAAATATTAAACAGCTGACAGCCGATTTGCTATTGAATTTCAAACAAAACTTCAATTAAATTCGCGACGGTTTCAGGAAAAATTAAAAACACTGCAAAATCGCCACAAATTTGTGTTGCTCCGGTGTAAATAAGCACACAGACGGCATGTAAAAATCAAGAAACCGAAAACGAAAATCCACACCATCTGACAGTCACACGCAATACGTCAACTAACAACTGTCAAATACGCTAATACCCCTTACCCCCCATTGACCGGAAATCAACCAGGAAAATTTTCTGATTAATTTCCCCGATGTCTGGTTGATCAAACGCAAACTGAAACGGAGCGTCCACAAGAAAAATCAGTCAACTGTTTTCAATTGCGTTTAAAACGTTGCGGGACCTGAATCCACCCAAAATTACTGCAGTTTATTATTACGGCGCGGAACTGCGAAATATTACAAATTACTGTAATGTTGCAAGAACTCAATATCTGATTACGACACGATAATCACATGATCACTATTCAACATGAGAGTGATATACCTTCAGCGGTTGGGGCACATCTCACAAATATTTTGAACTACTAACTCTTCACTTCACACATATTACACTGCTTCCTACTTAAGCCATCACTGAAGGTTTCAAGGAATCCGGTTAGAGATAACGAGAAGTATATTAGATAAAGAGGGTAGAAGAGTCAGTATTTGCAGTAGATATTTGCAAGTAGGATTTGAAGATCGTATTCAAATAGAAAAACAAATTAAAGTTGTTGTTGTCACAATGAGTTTTAGAGGTTCGGAAAAGGGGGATGTGTGAGATATTTAAACGTAGCCAAAACGGATTAGTTATTATAACTCCACTAAATATAATGTAAAGTGAAAAATATGTATAAAAACCAACTTAATTTTTGTATTTTTTGACATTATCTAAATTTTGGGTGTTTTTAAAGCGATATATCTCTGTATGTATTTAGTGCAAAAATAAGTTTATATCCAAATTATAGCAAATTTTACGCTCTACAAAGTATCTTGACAACTTTTTGTCATAGGATGCAAGGTAAAAAGATTATCGAGCAAAAACTGAAAAAAGTGCCAAAATTTTGCGGTTTTTTGGCCGCCACCAAGTTAGCACAATGAAATTTTGTGCGATAAATTGGATGTAACACCTCTGGACACCCACCAACTACATCCCCAAATTTCATTAAATTCGCAATTTTTGTAAGGCTAATCAACTTATCGACTGGGCTAATAATGAAATCGAAGCATCAGCACAATGTTCCGCGTGTACAAAACCATTATACGACCAGTGCTATGCTATGGCTGCGAAGCATGGACCCTAACTCAAGCCTCCGGAAACATGCAAGACACATTTGAACGTAAGGCTCTGCTGGCAATTTTCGGGGCCGTTTGAGGTGGAGATGTATGGCGCATCCGGTACAATCATGAGTTTTATGAACTGTACGATGAGCTGGAAGTTTCGAAAATCGTCAAACTACAATGACGTCAATGGGCATGTACAATACAACGAATGGACGATGATCGCATGCCAAAGACAGTAATGAACGCAAATCGAGTCGACGGAGCGAGACTGCGAGGACGACCGAGATCTCGTTTGGAGAGCTGAGTATCTGTGAACGTCGCGCAAGTACTGGGCTTGTAAGATTGAAGGACGTGGTAACATCACCCAGACAATTGGAGGACAACAATCCAGGCGGCCAAGGCCCGACGTCGGGCTGTCGCGCCACGATGATGATGAGTATATTAGATTAACGATAACATCCACCTGGCTGCAAAAAATAATTGTGAAGATGGGAAATTAGACAATTTAGTCTCCCAAAACTTGATATGAAGACTGGGACAAAGAAATGGATATTCGTTACTTTGTGTTTAGAGTAAAGAAAGTGACTTTATATTGATGAAAGTGAAAAAAGCCAGGGTCAGAAGTTATACCCATATCTTAAGAAAAGTAAAATGATCCTAAAGCTCTTTGTTTCCAGATTATCTCTTTCGGTTAAGACAGAAAGACATTGGACGTTTTCTATTTTAATTTTGATAAAGCTCTTTCACATCATTAGTTGATTGTTTACTAGTGCACCCTTACAAAAATGTTCAAAAACCACTAATTTGAATAGTAAACAAAATACACCAAATTTTGCGTGAAAGTGACACATTTAGCAAAATTGCATAAGAAACCTCAACAAGATGCAATAAATTAGTGTCTCCAAGTCGCCCATTCATTCATCCAAAGATTTCATATACATATACAGTGTATTGGCAGTGGCGAAAATTAAGGAATTATGCAATTACTAGAGCATTTCTCCAAGCATGTATATGGAAATCAGAGCCACAAATGAAAGTTTGCCGATCAATTCGAAGGCACTCTTCTTTTTTTATTTTTTTTTATTCATGTATATGTTTTTATTTTTATATATTTAGATTTTTTTGGCCTTTCAAACTGCACAATTAATTATATTATACCAATACACGCCGATCAAGATTTTGGTGCATTGGTCGATAATAGCACTCACCTTTTTCTGGCTGTCGTATGCGATTCGGAAGGTAAACAACTTGAAGAAAACTTGTTATTGTCGTTTATGGGAAGGTTTTCTTTCTCCGCTATCAATAACACTTACATATATAGTTCCGATTTCAATGCAGAAGAAAGTGCTAATGCGGGATATCCGAAATAATGCAATATTATGGCTGATAAATTTAATGTTGTGACGTAAGATATAATTTGTGTTCTGTGTGAATGTGATTTTAAACACAACCAACAGGATATGTCTTACACCAGTATGAATTACTTGCTGGAGAAGTGAATGGGAGGTAAGAACTATAAAGCTTAAATATGTTACCTGCACAGTCTAAACTGCAACTTGCGAGTATATGGAAAGAGGGTATATTAACTAAATAGCCCTGCAGTTCAAGATCTAAATGGCTGGCAAATCCGGTACAACTATGACAGCCAACTTGCCAACTTGTACAGTGTCTACGATGAGCTGAAGGTTTCGAAGATCAGCAAACTGCGACGATTGCAATGGGCAGGATACTACATTGCCTTAACCCCTAGTATGGGGCATCATCGTGGCGCGACGTTCCGACGTCGGACCTTACCCGTCTGTATAGATCTCCTCCTATTGTCTCGGTCAAATGACAGCGTCTTCCAGTTTTGAAAGCCTAGTATTTGTTGTTCGTCAGCCTCTACTGAGCCTTCCCAACGAGTTCCCGATCTTCCCGGCAGCCTTGCTCCGCTGATGCTACCTTCGAGAACTTTCTTGTGGACTCGACTTTCGTCCCTGCAATGTACGTATCCTGCCCATTGCAATCGTCGCAGTTTGCTGATCTTCGAAACCTCCAGCTCATCGTAAACACTGTACAAGTTGGCAAGTTGGCTGTCATAGTTGTACCGGATTCGCCAGCCATTTCAATCTTGAACTGCCCCAAATATTCGTCGAAGGATCCTCCGTTCGAAAATGTTTAATATATTTTTGGAGGCCGTAACACAACACAGGCCGGATGATCGTTTTTTAGACGTGGAGCTTTGTTTTCCTGCGCACGTGCTTCGATTTTATTTTTGGGGGAAACCGAGAAATATGCCTTATTCGCTAGTTGTATCCGCCGATTGATTTCGTCTGTCTCACGGGTGTAATCATTGACCAGATCCCTGGTGGTAATGCTCGGTGGCGGTGGGGTCCTCTTTCTTGATTGGAGCATTCTTTTAGTTTTGTCTTCGTTGATTCGTAGTCCGACTTCGCTTGCAGCTGTATCAAGATTTTGCAGTTGTTTTTTGGTGTAGGCCAGCCTGCGAGACATGATGTTCATATCGTCTGCATACGCTGAGATTTTCGTACACTTGGTTACTAGAGTTCCGCTAATGTCGACATTTACCCTCCGGATGACGTATTCCAGTGCCAGGTTGAAGAGAGTCGGAGCCAGTCCGTCGCCCTGCTTTAACCCCCTACATATTTCAAGGGCGGCAGTCAGTCTGTTTTGGACCCTGACCTGTGAGACGGAGTTGGTCATCGTCATCTTAGTCAATCGTACCAGTTTCGCCGGTATACCGAATTGCAGCATGACGTTGTACAATACGTTACGATCGATACTGTCGTATGCTTGCTTGACATCGACGAAGATTTGGTATACATACATTTACATTCAATTCCCAACATTTTTGGAGATTTGTTTAACCGTAAACAGTTTTTCGGTTGCTGAACGGCCAGGCCTGAAGCCGCCTTAATAATCGCCAATTATCTGCTCTGCGAAAGGCTTTATTCGGTTTTCCAGAATTTTGGTCAGTATTTTATAGGGCGTAAAAATTAATGAGATGCCTCTGTAGTTTTCACAATGAAGTTTATCCCCTTTCTTGTGTATGGCGCAGATTATGCTCCTGCGCCAATACTCCAGAATAGCTTCTTCCTGCCAGATTCGCAAAAGCAGTTAATGAAAGGCTAGCTCCACCAGTTTTAAGTAGTTCGTCTGCGTCCGGCGCTTTGTTCAGTTTAAGCGATTTGATAGCAAGATCAACCTCTTTTACTGTTGGGGGTTAAGTGCTTGGTGTTTCGTTGATCATAACATCATCGATTACGGCTTCTTGTTTGGGGATATTGTTTGCGGGGTTAAGCAGCTTTTCAAAACACGACGCCTATCGTCTATTGATGCTATCGGTGTCACTGATGATGTTTCCATCTTTGTCCTTACAGAGGCTTGTCCTTTGTCGAAATTCATTTTTGATGTTATTTATTAGTCTGTAGGCTTGTCTAGTGTTCTTACTAGCTAGGTTGTTTTTTATATTCAGCAACTGCTAATCAAAAAAATTTCGTCATAATGTTTTATGGGGTAATCACCGCTGCTCGTCATATTTTTCTGTCTTGGCTCTTGTCGGTCGTTCGATATATTGTCTGTATGCTCCATTCTTCATGCGAGCGGGCTTTTTCTTGTCCAATAACTTTTTCAGCGACATCTTTTATTGTGTCTCTCAGTTGTTTCCAACACTTGTCTACGCCTTTGTTTCCGATGTCGTTCAGTAAAGGTGATAGTTTTTCCTCCAGAGCACATGTGTATTCCTATGCCGTAGTGTCGCTCAGCAGGTTTTCAACCGCAATGATCTTCGGGGGGTTGACTTTTGAGTGGTATACTGAGGAGATTCAACATCGGTAGGTGGTTTTTACCAAGTGATGGTCTGAGTCACTGTTCGCCCCTCGATGAGAATGAACGTCCACCACACCTGACACACATCCCTTACATATGAGGACATGATCGATCTGATTGACGGTGCGAGTGTCTGGGGATCTCCACGTTTGCTTGTGTATGTTTCGGTGTGGGAAGCACGTCGGGCCTACGGCCAGGTTCCGACTGAAAGCGAAATTTATTAATCGTTAGCCATTGTCATTGCTCTCATCATGTAGGCTCTGTCCTCCTGTGGTTCCACGGTGCCAAGACTCATTTCCTACTTTCGCACTGAAGTCTCCCAACAATATCTTGACGTCGTTCGGAGGCAGTTAGTCAAACAGTGTCTCCAGGCGATCATGGAATTCATTTTTTACGGCTTCTTCTTCTCTAGCTCATCAATGTGCAGCATGCACATTGATGAGCTAGAGAAGAAGAAGGAGAAGGTTAAAAATATATTTTAAAGCGATTTCATGTCGTTAATTTGGTTACCAATCTATTTTGTTTCCAGGACTACAGTAATGCTCAGCTTGTATCGTTCCACCTGTTCCAGTAGGGCCTTCACAGCCCCCGGTTTGTACAAGAAGCGCACATTTCACGATCGTTTATTGTCCTGGCCAGTAATGAACAGGAGATCGTCGTTAGAAATGACCTCCGGCCAGAGTGTGTGTAGGATGCGCCGTAGACACTGGTACACAAAAGTTTGCAATTTAATTGTTATCGCCTTAGTCACCTTCCAAGTTGAATAGCCATATAGAAACACAGATTTTTTATTGGTTTCGAAGATCCTGAGTTTTGGGTGCGTCTGGAGATGTTGTTGTTTTGCCAGAAAGGAGACAAACTGAAAAAATCTGCCCAAGCCTTATTAATGTGAGACAATACATCAGCATCTGCTCTACCATCTGTTGTAACTACGCTTCCGAGGTATTATAGCAAAAATTTTACACTTTTCCACCGTCTGCCCCGAAACACAAATTTTTTCTTCTGTCTTCCTTGATCCAAGCTCAAGTACTTAGTTTAGGCTGCATTGATTTTAAGCCCTGCACTGCGACTTTCGCTAAGACTATACTTCTCAGGATCATTTCTGTAGTAAGTCTTCATTGACTTTTGGGTTAAACTAAGAGTCTTCGCGCCCATGATGACGAGTGACGTCGTTCTATCTTCAGCGTGATGGAGACTGACGTTCCATGTTTCACATGGGAATGACGGTCATCGATGATCGCTTTTACACAAGATGGGATGATTTCCAAGTGGTCGCATGAAAGGGGCGACCGGTAGCGCAGTGTGTTGAGGCATCAGTGTCATGTTTGACTACCGGCGTTTCGGGTTCGTATCCCGTCCACGACGACGTTCGTGGCCATGGATGTGCAGGAGGCGCATGCTGGCAACTGCATTCTCTGAAACCAGTTTATGGCGACGAAACGTTAGCTGGGCCAAATGGAACAGTTGACGCGCTATGCCCCACAAGGGGGTAGGGTTGAGTATTGCGACTTTCGTGGTGCAGAGCATTCGTCATTTGAATCCGACCTATTTGAAAGAAGACAAATATCGTCAGCGTAATCCAGGTGTTGAAGGTATTCAAACAGCTTCGATCTAATACTTTTACTCTGGTGCTCATGAAGTGCGCTGCAGATTACGTCGTTAGTGGCAATCAAAAACAATATAGGTCGCATAATGCAGCTTTGCCTCGCTCCGCTATGCTCCTCGAAGGGATCTTGTGTAAGACGTGACATTGAGTTCCCCTTTGGGACTGTTTAATAGTGGTTATAATTTTATCTCCTACGTAATGCCTTCCAGATATATTCGCGGTCAACGCAGTGAAACGCCTCCTTAACCCTGCTCAGGAACTTAGACTTATAATTTATCCCACCCTAATGACCTGAGACGCCTAGGTATAACTCAGCCAGTGAGGCTACCACTATCCATCCCTCCTCCTTTCACCTGCGTATCAATTCGTCGATTGGCATCTGACCCGGACGCTGACTTAGCTCTTCATTTGATATTGTTTCGGGCCATAAAATTCTTATAATTCGGCAAAGACATGAGTACCTCTTACGGAAACTTTTCAGGTGCTGCTCTCTGCTGCAAAAGCACAGACGGTATGTAATGAACCATATGATGGTCTGGTAGTGCTCCTTCCACCGGCAGATCAATGGCAGCACCTGATGAGCTACGATCTCTTGGTGGTACGAAACCAGAGCCCGAGGGTTCCATTTCGCCTGAGCCCTGAAGCGAACGCGAGCGAATCTGCGCCGTCCACTAACCATTCCATCCTTATCGCCTTGTTTTTTTTTATCATTCCTTATTTTTACCTTCCCTGTTTGTGTTGTCTTCCCCAGGCCTATGAATATTTATTAATACGTAAAGGACAGGGACAACGAGCAGCAAAGAACCCGCCCCCGTCTACCGAAGAGAGCTTCAGCAAGCATAGGCCGCTGCATAGCTAGTTGAGGGCCTTTTTCTTTGCCAGATGGCACGGCCCGACCTTCACGGTCACTATGCTGCATTAGGCTCCGTTCCCATGGGCATCTTCGGATGCCCACCAAACCGTCCATTACAAGTACCAGGGAGTGAAACAAGCCCAGCTCGATTTTAATACTGATTTTGAACAGCATGCTAAATGTGAATTTAGCTTGGGTGATACGACGAACGATGGCCTGCTCCGTACCAACATTTTCGGTAATAATGCTACCTAGGTAGACGAAATTGTCCACCTTTTCCACAGGCTGCCTATTAATATTGATGGCAATAGGTGTAGGATTTGTTTTTCACAATGGCGAGCTAAGAACCTTGGTCTTGTTGGCGTTAATATTTAGACCTTGCTCGCCTCCCTCCCGAGATCTAACATCATTACGCGCGGATCCATGATTTTGTGGGAGAGAGGCATTTTTCGTCAGCGTAGTCAATATATTGTACTCGTAGATAAAACGTATAGGTCCATTGAATTCCTCTGTCTAATCCGCACATTTTGATGGTTAGCTAAAATAACTATATGAGATGGAACTTCACCAGAGGTTACACGGTTCAAGGCCGTTCCACGAGGCGCCCACGAGGAAGATTATGGGAGCGGATTTTCACCCCACATCAGCGGGATTAATATATCAATTCTAATCTTATCCAATCTACTACTACCAAGGACCGGTAGCTCAGTGCTTAAAGGCTTCATCTTCTCCGGAACTTATGAACAAAGTATTCATCATTATGCCCAGTACAAATACCCAGTGAATCTGCATAGATGAATAAACACTTAAAGAAAAACATGAATTATCTATGCAAATGCTCATTTATAAAGATAAATTTCTTAATATTAATACTCCTAGGTAATAATCTACGAGTAGATTCCGCCAAAGCCAGTTTCAATTCCAACAACACGTATTACGTCAACAATCAACAATATTGAATAACCGGCTGCTGGTTGTGTTGCTTAGTGCCGATATACACCGCATCTACTCGTTCTTGTACGCACTATAGTCTTCATACTAGTCCGGGTTCTATATATTTCAATCCGAAACATGCGATTTGACAATTTCACATTCAACTTTTAATTTTGTCCTAGTTTTTGACCAATTATTACATAAATTCACCGCATTTTGCATTAACTGCTCCACTTTTATCTGTTCGCAATGGATACAAGTCAGTAGTCTAGTTAGTATGCTTAGTAATACTAGTTTTAGCCTAGTAACGATATATCTTGCAGTTGACACCAGCCAAGTGGGCTTGGCCCGGCTGGACTAGGCTAGACTAGTTAAACTCGATTTTTTTTCTCACAGTTTGACATGAATATTGTTTGTATTTTTAAAATACTAAAATTTTGTGATTTTTATTTTCATTATATTTTTATTGCAAATGAAATTAAAATCAAGCATAATAAGATACTCCTGTCTTTGATGATGTGGTTGATGAAAATAAATCAGAGTTGCTTTCAGCCGTCATCATAACATTGACAAGGACGTTGAATGATTTGATCAAGTAGCTGCTAAGGTTGTTAGCCGCAAAGTTCAATCTACAGCCTAGAGTTTATTAATATCAACAAAACTGGGAGTATCGTACTTGACGTGATTGATCTTTGGTAAGTTTATCAGTGGAAGATGACAGCCTTGGTACATCTCAAATGAATGCCAGACATCGAACCGTGGAAACCTTGCGAAGTTTCGCAATTAAACGGCAATGTGAATGACGTCGAGGCAAATTATTTGGACTTTTTATCTGAAAATGTGTGAGAAACGACTGAAGTTCATAAATGTAAATAGAATATCTTTTTTTCGGCATCAGAAGTTTGGGATTAAAAGCTAAGCTCAGTTCAACTAGATATAAACTATCGTTTTTACAACAAAACTTTAAAATATGGGGAAAATTTTATTTTATTTTTCAACAATTCCAACTAACAAACTATTTAGATTTGTGCTCTTGTGGGCTCAAATGGCTCTCATAAGACTCTAGTAAGAATCTCATAGTGTAACTCTTGTAATAAGATTTAACCCTCGGATGGCACACATTTATTTTTGTAACGTAAATAGCACACTGAGGTCTCCGGAACCCCAGTACAAATATCTTCCCGAAACTCATAGTTTTAATTTTTTGTTCGAGGTAAATCATTGGAAAGTTACTCCAGTATGTTTCAAAGTCGAAATAATAAAAAATTAAAGCAACAGGTTTTATTATATAATTAAAATACAAATACAGTGGACCCCCGACTACGAGAATAATTGGTTTCGGTAGATTTCTCGTAACTCGAAATTCTCGTATGTCGAGTCAGAGCTTTAAATATATGAAAATTTAGCAATTCTTACAAAATTTCAATCTTTATAGAGACATTGTGGAATAAAAAGGTACATTAAAGCTATTCTCGTACATATTCGTAAAACAATTTAAGTTCCAATTGATTTCGAGATTATACAGGCTGTCCCATCCGGAATGTACACATATACGACAGAATCGACTACACTCATTCGTTTAAGAAACGACACCAACATAATCGGAAATATTTCCCAAACCTTTTTTCAGAATACTTCTCAGATCCGGAGGGGAGCATTTTCATGACAGTTGTCCGTACAAATTTTACCAGAGGGGAAAACATATCGAGAAGAATTCCAGAAATGTCAAAACCTGATTCGTTCGCAGGATCGCAGCTGTTTTTGCCTGTGTCAAGAAGACTTACACTCTCATAGAAATGTTCCTACGAGTGATAGGTTCCGAAGATGCAAAATATTGATAACTATAAGCATCGCGTACAACCAGTCAACGCTAAATTATTGACTCTCATACGGGGACTTATGTTACCTTAAGAATAGAACTCTCATTGAGACGTTTTTTTTTGTATAAGAGTGTAAGTATAAGAGTTTTATTAGGTAGGTTAGATGGACTGTCGTGACACACACAGCACACACACCACAACTGGGTCCGTTGTGATACCGCCATTGACTCCACAATCCGAGTACTATCTATCCATTGAACCAGCCAGAGCTTTCAATAAAACGCCGGAGACTGCCGATGCTAGCATCCTTAAGGCCATCCAGATCATTGGAAAAGAAGGACCCCAAAGTATTTCTTCTTTTTATAGCCAGGGCATGACATTCACATAACAAATGAAGGGTACACTCCTCTTCCTCCATCCTCATAACCAAAGCTCCTCCAGAAACCATTACGTGGAAGCCCCAGTCTCCTAGCATGTTCGCGCGATTAGGGAATGTCATGTAATCGCACCAACAAGAGTTCTCATGTTACTTATATTAAATGCCAGCAGCTCCGCCGAGCGTTTAGATTGAACCTAGGCCAAAGTTGCCTAGTAACATTACAAGTACTTCCATTACACAATGGGCGACCAGTAGCTCAGTGCATAGAGGCATCAGTCTCATATCTGACTACCGGCGTTTCGGGCTCGAATCCCATGCAGGATATTAATGATTTTTTCCATCTTCAGGAGAGAGGTACGACAATCGGCAGCTGTTTTCGAGTGATAACAGACTCAAGGGATCTTATCGTCGGTTAGCCATCAGTAAAGGTAGTTATATCCCTAGCAGCTATCACATTATGCCCCAGCCCGGCAAGAGCCTCCCAAATAGCCGCAATCTCCGCATGAAGAACGCTACAAAAGTTTGTTCGAGTGCACACCCACTCCCACTCCTTAATTCGTCTTAGAGCCATCGGTGTATATACTTACAGCTTTTGACTCCTGGAGAGAGTTTACCGCCCACTCTTTCCGTAAAGGAAGTAAGCTTACAAAATTTCTACCGAACAGGTATTTAGGTTGAGTATAATCCGTCCCTGCAATAAGATTCAAGTTGCTAAAAACATACGAGTGACCCGTAAGTGATACAGTGAACTGACCAGTTTCCCGAAAACGAATGGCCGCGTTAGCGGCCACCTGCCTAGCAAAAATATCTAAGAGGAGCAAATTCAGCACGACATTAATAGCAGTCGTAGTTCTAGCAACCCCTGTAATCATAACGCACACTACTCTTTGGAATTTCTCTAACATGCTGCGGTGCACCGCAAAGTTTAGAGCAGTTCACCAGACGAAAATTCATGCAGAAGTGTAGGCCGCAGGACTGAGACGTAAAGCCAGAGTAAAACCTTCGCTTGTAGACCCCACTCCCTAGCTATGGCCTTCCTACACGAGTACAGCGCAACATTCGTCTTGGCTACTCGTTCCTGAATATTGGATCTTCACGCTAGTTTCCTGTCCAGAATGACCCCCAGAAACTTGGCCCTGTCAGGGAGAGCCAGTCTCACCCCGTTCAGCGTTGGCGAGTCAAAAATTGGTAGCTTGTGTTTCCTTGCAAAGAGAACAAGTTCTATTTTATCCGGATTGACACTAAGCCCAGCTAGGCCGGCCCAACCCATTGGAATTGAGTGAGCGTTCTGCAAAATATCCCTAAGCACACAAGGGAACTTCCCAGTGATGGCGATGCCGATATTGTCCGTATGTGCGATGATTGTGCATCCCACACTCTCCAGGAAGCAGTTTGACCGCCAGATTCAAAAGAAGGGGGTAGGACACCACTCTGGTAAGGACACCTACTAGCAAACCATACGCTACACAGACGCTACACCCAAGCAAGTACTAATAACTCTAGATGTTAGTTATTGACATATAACCTGACACAGCGATCCCTCCACAACGACAACACGAAAAATAGGCCAGGTAGCTCTTCTACGATTATGAAAATCCGGATTTTTCATACGGAGACTTTAGTTATCATAAAGAGAGTCACCCTCTCACAATGAGAGTTTTAGTTTAGTCTAGTCTGTTCTATCTTTTCTGATAGGATTGGTTTTGTGTGAAAATATAAATTTGTGTTAATGAGTGATTAGCGCCATTGCATATATAAAATGGAATAGATTATTGCCTATAAAACTCGTAAATGTTACTCCTAAAAACAATCCTGTTGAAAAAAATTCCCCGCCAAGAAAAACTCCTCAGCCGCAAAAAGGATTGATATGAACACAATACCGCCCAAGTACTCGTAGCTTCGCGCCTCGCTCCAGGGTATGCATTAAAGCAATAAAATTACCTGTATTAACATCTTAGTAAGCCCTACCTTTAATAATATCATGCATTAAGGTGGGTTACCTCCTCGAAATACTTGAAATATGTTCGCATATACTATTCCCACTATCGGTGTGTTAAGTCTTTTGAAGACCGAATGACTTAAAAAAAGTTGGTGGAACGGTTCCTTGCTGAGAATATAATTTTTCAAGTTCAAAGGGCTCAAAGTGCTTTCATCAGTAGTCTGCTGCATTCGCCTCATCACCTGCAGTCATGTAATACCTATCTTGCCTAAGCATCGCTTCCGTGCGAAGAACATCCGTTTTCCTCTCCAAAGGACTCAAAATGCCTGCAACAGTAGTCTACTGCATTCGCCTCATCTCCCCCAGTCATATGATACCCATCATTCCTTGATATCACTTCTTTTCCAAGAATGTTCTTTTTTTCTCCAAAGGACGCAAAATGCCATCAATCCTGATCGAAGGGCTGTAGCCCTGTCAAAGAACAACGAGAACAAGAAAAATTTGAAAAAAATAGCAATTTTCAAACTGTCATATCTCGGGCGTTTTTCCTCGTATCAAAATCGAATTTGCAACACTTTGTAAGACGACTAGAAGAAATGACCATACCGAATTTGAGCCCTCAAAATCACCCGGGGCCAGAGCTACAGAGGTCCGAAAACCTTTACTTGTTGTGTCGCGTACATTCTGTCAAAAAAGTATCCGGAATAAATTTTTAAAAAAGCCTGCCCGACAGGATTGTCAATATTCTTTTTGTCGCTAAGTTGGGACAACTGTCCTCTATACTATCACGGAGTTTGACAGTTATCTGTCATTTAGTTTGTTTACAGTACTCGATATTGTGAGTTCATCTCAAGTGTGTTCTGCGATTTTTGCAATGGATGACATTATCAAACAGAAAATTTGTCTCAAATTTTACGTTGCAATTCTGACCTCAGATTCATAAAACGCATTGTGACTAGTGATGAGACATGGGTTTACGAGTTTGACATGCAAACCAAACCGAAACCGAAAAAACCAAGTCAAAGTCGATCAAAAGTCTAATGTTGACAGTTTTCTTTGATTACCGTGGTGTCGTGCACTCAGAATTCTTGCCCGAAAGTCAGATGGTTAATAAAGAATATTATTTGGCGATTGAGAGAGCAAAAAAGATTTGTGGAAAGAAAACTCTTGGATTTTGCATCAGGACAACGGACCATCACTTAAGGCTATCATTGTGAAGGAATTTCTGACCAAAAACTCAACAAATACCATTGAACAACCACCATATTCACCTGATATGGCTCCGTCCGACTTTATTCTTTTCCCGAAACTGAAATTACAACTTCGAGTCACCCGCTTTCAGTCGATAGAAGGCATAAAACAGAATTCGCAGAACACACTTGAGATGAACTGACAATATCGAGTACTGTAAACAAACTAAACGACAGATGACTGTCAAACTCCGTGACAGTATAGACAGGGGCGGATCTACTTAAGGGCTTATTGGGCTGCATCCCAGGGCCCCGTGAATACATAGGGCCCCCAGCCCCCATTGAAAACATTAGACGATATTGTGAAGTAAAGAAAAATAATATCTAAAATTTAAAAAAAAATCCAATCACAAGGTTGGCAACCCTGAGATCTATCAACCCGTTTGCGTGTCTATCGCAGAATTCCCCGTCGCTTGTTTTCGGTCGGTGTATTTTCTCGCGTGTGCGTCTATTACGGGGGATTTCCCGTCGTTTATCGCCCGACGCAATTTTGTTTATTTGGCACTTCTGTTCTCGTCGTCAAAGTGGCAAACTGACTGTTATTGTTAGAGCTGTGTTTAGTGAGCGTATAAATGAATTTGCAGCACAAAAATTTAGAAAGATCGCTTTATAATTAATATAACATAGCCACACATAACCTGTCAATTTCATATTAAATTATATTAAATCATCTTCTATCTACAACATATCTATAAAAGTGAATGTGTGTATGTATGATCGCTTATACCACCTAAACCGCTGCACAGAATGGCATGAAAATTTATACAACGATTCATTATGTCACTGCGCAGGCTATAGGCTTGGTCCGAGTTGCAAATTCTTAGTAACTGTGTTGTGAAAAAGAAAATACTTAATCACACGGCAAGAAACAGACACAAAGCTTACTAAGTCAATAGTCAAACTTCAAATATACGTTGACAATCGGTTTTTTTTTGAGTTATTTTGTGGTCAGGGAAATTTGTCGTTCTCAAACCGTGAGTATATCATTAGCGAGCGAAGCGAGCTCTTCCAGCTTTCTAGATGTTGTCCGCGGGCGAAGCCTGCGGGTGACAGCTAGTATTAAATAAATACAATTTTATTGTCTTATTTTTTTCCTATACCGTATACCTACATCACTATATAAAACAGTTTTTTTGACAAAATCGCAAATAGTTGAGTAATTAGGTAGGCCCTTAAGTAGTATTAGCCCAGAGCCCCACAAATTCACGACCCGCCCCTGAGTATAGAGGACATTTGTGCCAACTTAGCGACAAAAAGAATATTGACAATCCTGTCGGGCAGGTTTTTTTTTCGATTTTTTCGTTTTTCTTTGGTGGGACGCTTCCGCGTCCCTAGTACTCGTATTCATAAAATTTTAAGCTTGCCATGGCACAATTGCCATTTTCGAAGCATGATGCCTATTATCAACGATAAAATCGGATAAACATTTAGACCCGTATTTGCGGAAAACAATGTTTTTTTAAAGTCAATATAATTTCTGTACAACAACTTTTTAATTTTTCATCGAAAATTACACAGGGTGACAGTAAAGAGTGGAAGAGTCTTCAAAGGAGAAAATTGTTAGATGGCATGTAACGTTTTAACTGGATGAACTTGGCCTATGACAAACTCGGTAGCCATGAAGTTTCGGTCGCCACTCTACTCTATGATGCTGCATCTAGCGAGAACAGAGGTTCAATACTCGGCGAGTTAATAAAAACTACTTGTGGCCCAAAACCCTTTAAGCCCATCTCGATTGAAAAATCTTCAAAAAGTAACGGTGATAAATGCCATTATTGAGATGCCGTGAGGATGAACCCATTCGAATATCCACTACGTAATGTATTTTAAAGTGTTAATGAAACATCTACCCTCCCCTATCGGTGTGGTAAATTTCCGATTATCTATGGTAAAATATGCTTCCATATAATTTATTATGTGATTTTTATAATACGCCTGATAAAAACATGTCACGATTGTACTAAATACATACATACATATATAAATTGGAATAAATTTGCACGATTTAATGCTTATTGTTCAAAACAATGTTTATTTCAAAACCGGCATCAAGGCTTGCTCTTCCACGCAGAAGGTAATATCTTCATAGCGGAAATAACCTTAAACTAGACTCATTTTTAATTGGACCATTGAATGAACCATTACTTTGCCGGTATAATTCATTAAAATTATATTTAGAGATAGAAATGAATTTTGAAAAATCGTTGGCAAAAGACTCGAATTTCGAAATATTTAGTATTCAGCACTTTCAATTCCAGATCAAAAGAAAATACCAAAACACGCTAAATATTTCGGTATTCATTCATTATCGCGACGAATGCATCCGCTAATCATCTGTTGGTATAATAATGAATCAATCTGAATTAGCATAAAAAGCGATATTCATATTTGAAATTTGAAAATGCTAATTACTGAGGCATATGCCAGTGATTTGTACCAATATCACCTGAATATCTTATACTTTCGGTACTAATGATGGAAGTGCACTCAAATATTACTTGTGTTGTGGTCATCGATGGCCATATCGCTTTCTCCACTTCTCCCACACTGGCCACACTAGTAGTCGAAACCCTAAAAAAAACCCATTGTAATTGAAATATCTTTTAATCTATTCATACGAGTATTTCACTCATTTAGTTCGTACATACAATGAAATGTGTGAATTATGAATATGATTATGGGATAACCATTACCTTCGAGTGCATACCGGCGAAATTAAGCTTTGTGTTCAGTAATACCCCAATTCAATGAAATGTATGTATGTTTTCATAAAAATTTCCATAGATAAATAGGTGCAGATTAGCTTAAGCTTACTAACCACTAAACCGCCTTACCGAATCCACTATTTTTGTTATTTCTATTGTATTTCTGTACATTTTTTTCCAAATTTACAAATTATGCTAATGGCCGGACGTACAATGAAAAGTGCGTCTTGTATTCACACGACGACTTTCGATTTTCAAATAGTGTAATGGGACTTGCTTCGCAGTAATTAGTTTTCAAGGTTTCTTTACAATAAAAGATATTTTTACATAATTTCTATTTAGTTGGGCAGTTTTTCGCACTTTTCGCACCAATTAATCATAAATTGTTCTGTTGTTTTCAGGTAAGCCCTTTTGGTGATTAACACATTGAACATCGACCTTGATATGGTCTTTGTGCGATTTACGATGAATTTACTATAGTTCCCGAGGCAATGCAAGTATACGGGTATGTAATTATAAAAAGCAATATTCCAGCAATGCCAAAAGGTCACACATTGATTAAAACATAATGCGAAAATTACATAAATCAAAATAGACATAAAAGATTTGGCAATCTTATGTGTCGAACGTTGATAGCTGAAATGTCATAAGATAGGTAGAATTCAAAAGAATGAATTGTTCATAAACATTAGGTTAGGATGTCAAGAGTAAGATCAACCCATGAAGGAAAAACATAGTAGCCGCGTTCTTTTGTATATCTGTCGAGTGCGGAGTAGGGTAATGCAAACACATTATACAAACCACAAGTCGCATGTTATTTGCATCATGCGTGTCTGTTACCCTCATCATCATAATCGTGGCGCGACAGCCCGACGTCGGGCCTTGGCCGCCTGGATCATTGTCCTCCAATTATCACGGTCACGTGACCGCGTACTCCAATTTTGGGAGCCCAGTAGCTGCGCGGCGTCCACACCTACTGAGCTCTCCCAACGAGATCTCGGTCATCCTCGCAGTCTCGCTCCGTCGACTCGTTCTGCATTCATTACTCTCTTAGGCATGCGATCATCGTTCATTCTTTGTACATGCCCTGCCCATTGAAGTCGTTGTAGTTTGACGATTTTCGAGACTTGCAACTCATCGTACATTTCATACAACTCATGGTTGTACCGGATGCGCCATCCATCTCGATCGCAAACAGCCCCGAAAATTTGCCGAAGAACCTTAAGTTCAAAAGTGTCTAGCATGTTTTCGGAGGCTTGAGTTAGGGTCCATGCTTCGCAGCCATAGCATAGCACTGGTCGTATAATGGTTTTGTACACGTGCAGCTTCGTGTTTCTGTGCACATGCTTCGATTTCATTATGGGGAGAACCGAGATAAAAGTCTTATTAGCTAACTGTGTCCGTCGCTTGATTTCGTCAGTTTCGTTGGCGTCCCTTGACAAGTTGCAACCCAGGTAAATAAAGTTGTTCACGAACTCGATGTTGAGGTCCCCCACATTGATGCTCGGCTGTGCAGGTGTCCTTGTCACCGATTGCATCATTATTTTAGTTTTACCCTCGTTAAAACGTAATCCAACTTCCTTTGCAGCGGTATCGAGCGTATCCAGAAGTTCTTCTGCGTCAGCCAATCTTCGGGACATGATGTTGATGTCGTCGGCGAGTCTGCTAATTGTGTCGACTTGATGAGTAGCGTCTTGCTGTTGTCCATATTCATGGCCCGAATAACGTATTCCAGTGCTAGGTTGAAGAGCGTCGGTGCCAGTCCATCGCCCTGTTTCAAACCAGTGCGTGTTTCAAATAGATCAGTAAGTCTATTATGTATCCTGACTTGTGAGACGGAGTTGGTCATCATCATCTTAGTCAGTCGCACTAATTTGGCCGGTATACCAAATTACAGCATGATGTTGTACAGTACTCCACGATCGATACTGTCGTATGCCTGCTTGAAGTCGACAAAGATTTGGTATACGTTTACGTTGTATTCCCAGCACCTCTGGAGTATCAGTTTGACCGCAAAGAGCTGATCGGTTGTGGAGCGACCAGGTCTGAAACCACTTTGATATTCGCCAATGACTCGTTCTGCGTACGGTACGGTTTTATTCTATTTTCCAGAAATTTCGTCAAAATTTTATAGGACGTACAAACTAGTGATATGCCCATGTAATTCTCACACCGCAGTTTATCTCCCTTTTTATGAATTGGACAAATGATGCTTCTGCGCCAATCTTCTGGGATCTCCTCGTCCTTCCATACTCGCAGGAGTAATTGATGTATGGCATCAACTAGACTCATTCCACCGAATTTTAGCAGTTCAGCTGGAATCTCGTCAGCGCCCGGCGCTTTATTTCGTTTTAGTGACCGCAACGCGAGATCAACTTCCTCTACTGTCGGGGGTTGAATGGGTGGGCCTAGATCAACAATATCGTCGAGAGCTTCCTGTGTGGGGATGTTAGATGGTCGGTTTAGAAGCTCTTCAAAATAGGAGGCCCATCGTTTGTTAATGCCATCGGTGTCGCTGATGATGTTTCCATCCTTGTCCTTACAGGGGCTAGTCCTGGGTTGGTAGCGGTTCTTAACTGTATTTACTAGTTTGTACACTTGTCTGGTGTTCCTATTAGCTAAGTTTTCGTTTATGTTCAGCAACTGCTCGTCAAAGTATTTACGTTTCTTACGTCTAATTATTCTATTCGATATTCGCCGTAGCTCGTCATATTTTTCTCTTCTGGCTCTAGTTCCTCGTTGAATCCATTGTCTGTAGGCCTCGTTTTTCGCGTCAAGTGAATTTTTGCATTCCTCGTCGAACCAGTCATTTCGCGCTCGCCGGGCTTTATATCAGACGACTTTCTCTGCGACATTTTTGATGGTACTCTTGAGTTCGTCCCAGATCCCATGGACGCCTGTGCTGCTGATGTTGTGTAGCATAGGTGATAGTCTTTCCTTAATGGCGGTGGTATACGCCACCGCTGTAGCATCACTCAGAGGATTATCAACTGCAAAGATTTTGGGAGGGCTGATTCTCGATTGGTGCACTGAGGAAATTCTACTTCTGTAGGTCGTCTTCACCAAGTGATGATCTGAGTCGCAGTTTGCTCCTCGATTGGAGCGGACATCCATCACACTAGACGCCCATCTCCTGCAAATGAGGACGTGGTCAATTTGGTTAACGGTATGTGCGTCTGGAGTCTTCCAGGTTTGCTTGTGAATGCGTCGATGCGGGAAATACGTAGAGCTTACGACTAGATTCCTGCTGCAGGCGAAGTCGATAAGTCGCTGGCCGTTGTCATTACATTCTTCATGGAGACTGTGGTCTCCTCCGGTGCAAACATTCATTTCCGACTTTGGCGTTAAAGTCTCCCAGCAGCAATTTGACGTCGTTTGTTGGAAGTGAGTCGAAGAGAGTTTCAAGGCGGGCGTAGAACTCGTCTTTTACTGCGTCTTCTTTAACTTCAGTGGGGGCGTGCACATTGATGAGCCAGAGATTGAAGAATCGAGTCTTGATGCGAATCGCACACAGCCGTTCATTTATGGGTTTGAAGTCAGTAATATGCGGTTTGAGGTGATTGTACACTATAAATGCTACTCCAAACTCCTTGCGGCCCGATGGCTTGCCACTTGTAAAAATTGTGTGCGATTTCTTGTCATTAATCTCGCTGCCAAGCCATATTGTTTCCTGGACTGCAGTAATGCTCAGTTTGTACTTTTCGACCTGTTGAAGGAGGGCCTTCTCGGTCCCCGGTTTGTTAAGGGAGCGTACATTCCAGGATCCGAAAGAATAATCCTTTAGTCGTTTGCGTTTTCATCGTTGTTGATCCGTCCAATCCGAGGCTTTTGTTCCAGGTTTCATGACATGGAGTGGTTTTTGCAAGGACGAGTTGTCAGCACGTCGCTTAACCCCATTCAGGGAATGGCCTCGGAGATAACTGCTTCAGATGGTTTAATAAACGTGCTGGAGCTCACACAACAATGTTGCAGGTCCAACTACTCAAGTCATTCCATCCTACTAAACCTGAGTTACCCTACACTACATATATAATAGTCCAGTTTGACAATGAAAAAAATATTGAAGTTTTTTCTCAATTTGGGTTTATTGTATTTTGGGATGCTAATTCCGAATTTCAACTTTGGTATCTTGAAAAAGTGATGCATTCCGAGAAAACTGCCCGAAGCTGCTAGAAAAATGATATTTTTTCTCTTTTTTCTAATATCTTCGAAAATAAATGTATAATGTATGGATTGTATTCCGGAGGATATTCGAAGCAGACCACTAACATTTTACATCCCTTTTCGCCGCCTCCCGGTCATCAGTGATTTCCAGATGTCGACTGATAATTGTCGATCCCTCTCTTTATCACTGATTGTGAGTCCCATGTTATTGCTAGCATTTCATTAAGGCTGAGCTCACTCATGGCTTCCACACTTATCGTGTGCTTGCCTGTAATCCTCAACCTAGTGCTAGCCAGTGCTGGACATTCGCACACAATGTGTGCTGCCGTCTCGGCCTCCTCCAGACACAGCCTGCAAACGTCATCTTCCTCGATTTTCATCTTGGCCAGATGAGCCTTAAAATAATCATGCCCTGTAACCAAGACAGTTATTCAGCTTAGGGTACTCTGTTTATAACTTTTCGCTTCCCTGACTAAAGAGCTGGTCATTGCATTCCGAGTTTGTTTGCAAGTGAGTTCATACACTTCCCAACCTTTGCTCCAATCATGCCGTTCCCCAGAGCAACTCTGGGTTCTGGTCCAATGAAAATCGCCGCAGATCCCTGTTTTACTGGGCCTTCGGGTCCGCATTTCCTGTTGTACGTACGTGTCCTTTTACCCACATCAGTGTCACCTTATTTTCGGACACACTAGTACCAATTTGGAGTTTATGTTCGTCCGCTGCATGCGTCTGATCCCCGATTGGTTGTCCAGTGCAATAAGGATTTTCTTTCCCTGCACCTGACCTTCCAGCAGGTGGTCCAACGCATGCAACAGCCAAGCATATCTGCCTGGCTTACGGGCACATACTACTACATACTCTCCTATACTATGCGCATAGGCTAGGTTTAATTCTTCAGAGTAAACCCCCGCCCCTGCTTTACCATCCATTAAAGAGCCATTAGTAAAAATGCTGATGTCATTGTACATACTCTCATTGTGTATGTTTCTATCCACAATGTGAGTCTTGTGTAGTCTTTCAACTACCCTACGTTTACTCATGCCTTCTACCGACATTAGAGTCTCCCTGACCTCCTCATGTATAGTATAATGTCTAGGATGCTCTTAGGACCACGGCTAGTTCCAAAGTAATGCCACAGATGCTTCACATCCTTGGACACCTTAATCTCTGAACCAAAAAGTCGTATCTCTATGTTTTTCGTCTTACGAGTAAAAATCATAGTGTTTGATTTACTAGCGCTTATGGTTAGCTTTTGCTCATTACACCACTCTTCGATTAGTTTGAGAGCCTGTCCCATGCAACCCAGAATTGTGTCCATGAACTTTCCACTAACTGTAAGGGCCAATTAGTCGGCGTATCGTACAGTGTGTATGCCCGTTGAATCCAGCTTCCAGAGGAAACTGTCTACGGTGATTTTCCAGAGTAGAGGCGAAATAGCACCTCCTTGTGGGCATCCTCTAACTACCTCACACCGTATTCTAGCACATCCATTTCTAAGATTTATCGCCTTTTGCTTAAGCATGGAGTCGATCCACTTAATTATAATGGAGTCAACCCCCGCTCAGTCAGGGCGTTTCTTAGTTTGGTAAAGGAGATTTCATCAAAAGCATTTCTATGTCCATAAAAGTAGACATAGCGATCCCGCTGTTATTAATCTCTGCACCTCTAACGAGTTCGTTTAGAGTGGTTTCCGTAGATCTACCTACTCTATAAGCATATTGGCACCTACTCAGAGGACTATACATTAGCGTGGTATTCTCCATGTAGTCCACCAACACCCTTTTCATTGTTTTCAACAACGGTTTAAGCAGGAAACCCACCTTAGCCTCCCTCCATGCCATTGGGATGTAGCCTGTTGGAAGACAGGCGACGAATATATTCCGAATCCTATCTAGTAGAGCGCTCATACCCCACTGTAATAGTGGCGGAAATATTCCGTCCATTCCAGCCGTTTTAAATGGTGCAAAAGAGTTTATAGTACTTTTGACGCCATTTGGAATTATTATTCTCTCAGCTTCTTGTCGTCTCCCCCCACCAGCCCCTTTGTTAGTTTGGGCCATAGTTGGTTTTACTCGCAACTTCCAGGAAAATGTACCTCCCTCAGCGACTGCAACGTTTCTCCCACTGTTTCTGTCATGGTGCCATTACCTTTGCGTATCAGCCCCATTTTCGAAGCAGTGTCTTTCGATATCATCTTCTGTAATCTGCATACTTACGTATCTTTCTTTCTCTCTCCCTCATGTAACCATTAAAGGCTTTGCTTGTCTCTCTCTATTAAAAGAGACTCCAGTTTCCTACTCTACCATGGCGTTGGGTCCTTTTCATCCACTACTATGGAGGGACAAGCGTGTTCGAAAGCGCGGAGTTCAGTTGTTCCATTGTTCGCTCTATCTCGACCGTATTCCAAGGTATTCTGTCTTGAATATTCTCGACCTGTTTCAATAAGTATGTCTCGTACTTAGTACGATCGGTATTTTTCCGCATCCTAATACGTTTGCGTTCGCTACTCCGTTTGCTGCCATACAGAATTTTAAACTGGATAGCCCTGTGATCAGATATGGTTAGCCTGTCCAATACTCTCCAATTCTGAACAGTGTCAAGCATATTAACAGAGGTTATATTAGGGTAATGTCGATCACCTCAGATTGTACCTTTCCACAAATTTAGCAGTTGCTGTCCTCTGGGATTGTCGTTTGTGCTGCTCCATTGGCGTCACAACCTACATATGATCAGGGTCATATCTCTTTTCTTACAATATCTTACCAGATATTCCACTTCTTCAATTAGGTACGATCCTGCACCTCTGCCGATCATTACTACCGTAAGTTCAGGCGAGCAGGGACGCATCATTTGTACTGCACGTAATCCATGACGCACCAGGATGCATGTCCTTATTTT
The DNA here is from genome assembly GCA_964017055.1 of Chloromyia formosa. Lineage (NCBI taxonomy): Eukaryota > Metazoa > Arthropoda > Insecta > Diptera > Stratiomyidae > Chloromyia > Chloromyia formosa. Next base: position 102,180,630 of record OZ024815.1, on the reverse strand, counting down.
ACCGTCCTCCTGTGCATGGTACAAATTTGCGGTTTATTGTGACAAACCCCTAATTTTGTAATGGAAAATCCAGGGTTCCTGTATCAAAGCTATGTCCAGTTTTTCTATCTCAAAGCATCTCCTCATCATCGCTGATGCTGATTTGCTATGATGAATATTTAACTGACACCCAGTTAGTGTTTCTTTGCGCCTTGTTTGTTCACCTTGGTTAACCTCTGTTGCGGATGGTCCACCAAGTGAAACAGTCTTCCCGCGAAGACTCTTCTTCCCCCGTGGTTGATCCGGCTTTGAGTTTCTAGGGTTGCCGCCCTTGAATCTCTTCACCGGTTTTTCCACTTCCGGAGTCGACTTCTCATGCCCTACCTCACCGAGTTGATTCGAGTTCTTCCCGATGGCCTGCCTCCCTTCGACGATTGCTCTACATTCTCTGCTTCTGACTTTTTGTTGTGATATTCATAGATTCGGAGTCGGCATTTTGGTGTTTATTCGGAGTACACGTTATCTGAACTGACCACTCCGCACCTTCCAGCGCATCATTGTCTGTTCCAACAACGCCTCGCTTGTCTCCTGGAGCTCCTTCTTCAGAGACTAACCTCTCCAACCCTTGCGAGTCGTCGCTGCCCATCTCCTTGGAGTTCCTCAAGCCGATCTTTCCATGAATGTCTTCATTGAGTTTCATTTCTTGATTTTTTTATTCAAGTTTGGGTTTCCCGTTCTCGGACCATACTCGAGGCAAATGCCAGCATATTACTTCCCGCTACTCCCCGGCCCTATAGGAACATCATGGCGATCCGGCCGTATTTTTCTCTCGTTGTGTCAAGAAGCAGACTCCTTCGCAACCTCCCGAAAGTTCGGTAGGCGTTCACGCCACTCTTTACCTGCTACCCTGGATACCAAGCAATCAAGGTTCCTCCCCTAGCTTAACAGATCACTACTCTGTAGACCACGGTTCACCAGGTGCAAGAAAGGAGCAATGTGAAGTGTTGGATTCCGAACCCTGCAGGTGGACTTTCACCTCAGTCACCAGCTCCAACCTCACACCTAGTCGCCGTGTCATCTATGCAGAGTGTTTCATATGCGCCCCTCTGCCAACGTAGCCCATACAACTGGTTATTGTACAGGTGTGTGGCAGTAACGTGCTACATTAATGATGACCAGTTGCGTCGCTGGTCACCTTTCCCCGATGAGCACGGTCGCATAACACCCCGGGGATTTAGGAGATCTGACACTCCGTACGGGCTACCTTCGCCAAACTATAGAACACAAGAGTTGGCCAGGAAGCGAATGTGTCGATTGCTGACATCCCAGAACGGCGGTACTCGCGTAATGTGATAGTACACGCAACCGGCCCCATAGCTCAGCCTTCGCTATTCACGAAGTTAACAGCGGTCACCACGCGGAGGTGCTATGCTATACTTGCCTGCGAGTTCCCCCCACAGGCCTGACCACTAACTAGGTATAGTTATGCAAGAGATATTTGACGCGCGCATGCCCCTGGAGGAATCAAGTCTATTACGAGTATTTCAAAATTAAAGTTGCCGAAGGTATGATACCCGTATCATACCTTTGTTGTAACTTATGGTGCATTTGCCACTTTGAAATTAGTAGTAAAACTTGTTCCGATTTCACTGTTAATATGAGAGGTATATGAAATAGTGAGCCAATTTCAACCAAATTTTGGGACGTAAATATTGGTAAAGATATCTTCAGAAATAAAAAAGTTTTCTTAACAAAAACCCGCTTTTGGAACGGTCGTTCCTATGACAACTATGTGATAGAGGAGTCCAATTTTAACCAAATTCGGAATTACGAATATTTGACTTGAGATTCTATTGATTAGTGTGAAATCTGAAAAACATAGCTTCAGAAATAAAAAAGTTTTTCTCATAAAGACTAATTTTTGGACCGGTCGTTCCTATGGCAGCTATAGGACGTAGTCGTCCGATTCCGTTGGTTCCGACATATTTACAGCGTACAATCGAAAAAAGGCTTTGTACAATTTCAGCTCGATAGCTTTAAAACTGAGGGACTAGTTTAGATATCACCAGACAGACAGACGGACAGACGGACAAAGCTTAATCGACTCATCTCATCATACTGACCAAGAATATGTAGTTTATATGGTCGGAGATGCTTCCTTCTGTGCATTGCAAACTTCATGACAAAGTTAATATACCCTATCACATCCGTGAAGGGTATAAGAATATGAACTCGTCATTCGTGATAATTTTCATGAGGCTAACAATGTTGTAAGATCGTAATAAGTGAAAATGTCTATGAGACACTGATCGTACGAAAGACTCCTTTTGAGTTCGTTGTAAAAAGCCATCGGTCGCGGAGTCAATCATCTCATCATCTCAAAGCGATTGTTGTTGGATTCTGAGCCATTAAGACCCACAAGCACTGCTGCCGAGCCTGACGTTCGAGCTTGATTGCAATGATGAAGCTGCTTAATAGCTTATGTGAGGTCGAAGCTACTATATTTCGTTCAACTCGGGAAAACGGTAGTCTTTACTTCTTCAAGGCACTTCAGTGATTTCAAGATGGCCTCTTAGACATACAGATGTTATTCACAAATAACTCTTGCATTATTTCAGTTAAGCTGTAGTAGATCAGAAGTTATGATACTCGAGTAGCCCATGGACATATTGACCTCTCTTAGGCCCGGAAGACTCTTCCAGTGGGCGGCGACTTCAGATCACTCCTAGTCCCTGAAGCACTTTCAAGTGGTACATAGTGTAATTCGAATCATTAAAGGAAATGGCCGAGGCCGTGGCGAGGAGGGAATATGTTTTGTTACCGTGTCCTGCTATGTATCTTCTCATACAGTTTAAATTAGGACTCCAAATGTAGAATCTGAAATTGTAATTTATGGAAACAGTATCCGTTTATCTCAATTCCATAAAAAAGCTAACAAATTTCCCGAAAACCGATGTAAAATACATACGTGCAATTCCCCAGCATAATACAATTAACTCCTTTGTGTTAATCATTCTACCTATCGTATCGATAACAAATACCCTCGTGACTTTCCATAGTTTCACTATTGACACTACAACACCTGGACATGCTGCCACATAGTACTGGTAGCAACAAAGTGCTAATCAACCACAAGCCGGAGTAGAGATTAAAGAAACTGAATACGCGACCTAGCCCCGACAAGACCTCTATCAATTGAAATTGAAAGTGATCTCTGATCCGCTAACCGCGATCACTTTACACACTTCGCTGACATGATATGTAATCGTGTTTCTAGATCGCGGTCTCTGTAAGCTGACATTCATTTTAATACAAACTCAACCACTATATCGATTACAAGATAAATGGCCATATCAGAACAAAAGATTGTTACTGTTACTGCTTCGATTCGAATAATTTACGACCATGTCGCGAATTTAATTATAGCCGTTACAGAATAAATTGGTTCTTGATCGAGCCGCCGCGCCATTGTGGTAACCTTGTCTTAAAGAGTAGATTCTGGTTCTGGATTACCATGCACTGTGTCAATCCACCTATAAGCCCCCGGATTATTACGAATCCGGGTTGGAATGTGGGCGCCGCGCCATAATGATCCCATGTCGAATCAGCGTAACTGCTTTAAATGGAAAAAAGAAGAATAGCAGTTAAAGTCGACACATTGCGGTCATGCCGTAAATATGCGGAGATAAACAAATAATAGCAACCACTATTATTGCCGTCAAACAGATTGAATTCCACTTGGAGGAAAGTGAAAGTGATGCCGAGTGATCTGTACATCTATCGACAAGTAGACAGCCAAGTTAGTGCGGCAATATTTGCGAAAAGGTAGATTTTTACGAACGTGATGGGAAAGTTATTATCACCGTTGTTATTATGATTGCGTTGTTATTGAACACAGATGGTTGATATTATGCCGGTTGCCGACGTCGCGACGCACGGTGCAGTTCATGAGGAAATAGTAAAGAGATTGAAAAAACAAACCTAGATAAAAGTAGTTTAAATAGATTTGTGGTAATGCTTGCAAAGGCTGATCTTCCAGTTCTGGAACGATGTAATCAACTATTTGTTCAAAAGTCTTCGACTTTGCTATCGATATTGTAAAGAATTAGATCAAGTTCTTGGCAATGGCTAGATCTGTCTATTTGTCAGTTGCGTGCACGTCATAGAAGCGAGTCAAGCGCCGCTTATGACTTAACAACTGCGTTCCTGTGGTGGCCGGTTCTACGTGCGTAGCGACCAGTTTGTACTCTACCAACGGCCAAGAGCAGCCATACCTCGTTCAACGCCAGAAGGAAATCATACGTATGTGTATCTATGACAGCATCAGTTTTTTATGTCTGGGAGCGCAGCTGCTCTCAATATTCCTCGTTCGCGCTCGCGCCGGCATTAAGAACAACCTTTTTCGAAAGGATGTATGGATCTGCTGTGTATGTACTAGACCTTGCATCCAAAGGCCATCCCTATTAAATGCAATTGCTGCAGCGAATGGTGTCACTTGCATAGCTGCTCAGGACTGACTCATCACAAGTAGTCAATTGGGGCAAACCACTCAACCACTCCTCCGCGCCATCGTACTTTGTTCTGGGCAATGGGGCACAACTCCTCAAATGACTTGCGTCGATTGGTATCTGGCCAAAACGGCAACATAGCTCTTCATTCGATATTGTTTCAAGCCAGAAAATTCTTAGAATTCGACGAAGACATGAGTTGACGAAAACTTGCAGTTTTCTGGTAACTCCTTTGAAAACTTTCAATGCACTACACCTGTGCAAAAGCACAGAGAGTACCAGGGAGCGGAACAGGCCTATCTTGGTTTTGATGCTGAGATAACAGCTTTGCCAGATTTTGGACAGCATGCCGTATGCACACTTAGCCTGGTTGATACGACGAGGGATGTCCTGCTTTCTAAGTTGGCCTTTAGTCTTTCCAGGACGATTTTAGCTATTATTTTGGCAACGGCAGGAGCACACAAATGACTCTTCAATTATTACAGCCTTTGAGACTACCCTTCTTGGGAATTGCGACCACCTGTAAACTCCTTGTGACACCTTATACAGCATTTGAGTTGTTACGTCTTCAGGCATCTTCTGCTGAGGCTAGAAGAGAAGAGTAAACAAACCTTCAGCTATTTTCTTTCAACAATCCACCGCGTCGGAGTGCTTATTCCGGCAATCCGAGTTTATGCCAAGGGTTGTATCTGCGTTCTCAATGTACGTATTTTTTATGGCATCCCAGTTTTCATTTATGTCACTATCTGGGTGACTATGTAGTTATCTTAGCTACTTTTCGCGCAAGATGGTCGTTATATTGTTGTTGTTTGATTTTTAAATTTTTTGAGCGGTGTTGGATTTGCTGCGCCTGGATCTTGCGTCGCTAGGACGTCGCACGGCTGCAATACGCAATCGAACATCAGCGATCATAAGATAATGGTCGCTTCCCATCCCAATATCGGCACCCTTCTTATGTCACACATCCAGGAGGCAACTCATAAATCTTTTCCTAATGACAAAAAGGTCGATCTGATTTTGTGTTCTGCGCCGATCAACCGAAAACCAACTGAATTTGTGGTGGTCCTTGCTCAAACATAGTACCACTCATGAAAAGACTGTGAAAGCTGCAGAACTCTACAAATCTTTCACCGTTGTCGTTACGATCCCTAAGACCGTGTCTTCCCCATCACATGTCTGAGCCCATAGTTATCAGCGCCAACTTTTGCATTCAAATCTCCATAACCTTTATAATTTCACCTCTAGGTGTTCTGCTCTAGAACACTGCTAACTGCTTCTTTGTCAGTTACAGTCAAGATTCTGTCGGAGACCGGATTTCAGGATAAGTGACAGTTTCGTGAGACTCTGGTTAACTGGAGCCCTTTTACTGACTCACGACCACTACCGAAGTACAACATTTCAAATCTACGCGTTGGAGTGATAAATTCTCCGCTTTTTCACCATGTAATCCCATGATGTTTAATTCGTACTGCTGAAATCCCCTAATTGCACAAATCGTGCGTTCTTGGGACCTTCTGATCCATTGTCTTGGAGACTGCGCACATTCCAGCAATCAATCTTGGTCATTGAACGATAGCCAAAAGTCGTAACCGATGAGTCAGTCCCTATCCGAGGTATAGTTGACGTTTTGTTAGCATATCTAAGTTTTCGGATGATATAATTTGCGGACATACACAACCTGTCCTTTTTAGTCTTCTACGACATACCGGCAAAGGGTAATGCCGTAGCATTATTCATATGCTCCACATCATAGGGGGAGCATTTTCTTAGTTGATAAATGGATAAATTGGAAATTTTTACTCGTTGCGCAACTGTATAATTATTCTTAGTAAATCTCCTAAGTGTTGGCAATAATTTCTAAAAAGAAATATATGTAATAATAAAATTAAAAACAAAGTAGTTATGAGATTTTGGAATCGTCAGTTACTTTCGGGACACTCTGTGCAAGGCATGAAATACATAATTTGCCAGAGCCAGCAACCACGTCAATCAATTCAAAATAAACCTAGTAAAGACTATCAGCATGTAAAATAAGTTTAATAGGATTAGCCGAAAAGTGGTTTTGGCAAACCTGTTTATATGTTTATCTGCGCGAGTAGCATATTTCTTGATAATTGTTGTTTACGTCAAAATTTAGAATTCGAAGTGGCCGAAGAGACATAATCGAATGCCAAGTCCAAGCGGATTAATTAAAAACAAATTATGCGCCACAAAATTATTCACATAAATTTTCGCTTCACGATGAAAGTATTATCTGATCAAATATGTTGTTCAAAAAATTTTTAAACAAAAGACTTTTTTCCAGCTTATTTTTTTTATCTGAAAAAATAGTCAAGATGAATAGTCAAGATAATTTTTGTTAAATCATAATATCTCTCACTGGAATTTTTCTTAAAATCCAAATTTTAAAACACACTCAACTCGCTTTGTTCGCATGCAGGATATTGACTTCCCACATCCCCCTTATAATTGACAAAGACTGCGTTGATACCGCACAACTTAATACGGGATCAAGCCACCAGAAACGTAGATAGCTTTTGCCAGAGGGAGGGGATATGTTATCGGCTAAATTTTTCAATATCCGCTTATAGGCCAGTCAAATTAAGCCAATTTTCGGGCTTTTTAATAATAATGAGGGAAAAATCTGGAAATAATTTTAATCCCTTCTATAGATACTGAATACATGGAAACTGAATTTGCACGGTCGTAGAAGGTGAGCTTAACTTTTGAAGGACGAAAATCAGAGAAATTTGAGCCCTTTTTTTAATATTATCATTATGAGTCCTAAACGGTGCCTCGGGTCGAAAAAACTTACAGTTGTAACTTAAAGATTATTGAATTCTGCGTTCAATGCACTGCTCAAAGTTGAAATTCGGTTCGATAGCGTAATCGATAATCAAAAAATGACACTTTTCGAGACTCCGGAGAAAAATCACACTTTATCACTATTCAAGCTCACAGATCTTTGCAACGGAAGCTCCAAATGGAAAAGCTAGTACATAAAAGTTGGGGATAATTTGATTGTGAGCCTAACGTGGCCAATATTTTTCAATTCGGGCCATTTTTAGAGTAGCTATGAGCAAAAATTCTAAAATGAATGCTCATCGATTTATGCCTTAAAAACTCTATCTTGGTAAGTATAACAGCTAGAAGCTTTATTTTAGTCTCAAATTGTTGATAAATTACTCTAGTTAAATAAAGTTTTAAAAGATTTCTTGTAAGACTAATTTAGGAGATGCTACAAGCTAAACAATTAGGCACATTTTCAACATGGTGGCGGGGTCCGTGGTGTTAGGGGGAAATAGAAAACTAGGGTATAACTAGAATTTTTTAAACAATGCACCAATTCAAACAACATACAAAAAATCGAAACTACCCTAATTAAAGTAACCAGTGTTATAAAATAACATTTTGACTGACCAAAGTAATTTAACCTTTGCAGAATCACCGACTTTTTTTTAATAAAAACGCAATTACTCAAAAACTATACCCGCTAGCATATTCTAGTAAAGAGTGAATCGCAGGTAATATCCTACCCTTAAAAAGAAAATAGCCTGTCGAAATCAGATAAACTGTTTATTAGATATGGCTCGAAAAATTAAGAAAGATACGTAGCCCACAATCAATATTTTTCTGTTTTATCTTATTTTTCTCGAGTTTTCACCTACATATTATACTAAATTTATCAAAAATAAAAACTTCCTGCTTTGTTGTAAATAATTTGTTTAACATTATTTAATACTAATTTTTAAATTTCGAGTCATTTACAGCCCTTTAATTAAAAAAAATATTTTGTTTACACCTTTTTTATTTTATTTTCCAAGGCCATATCTAATTAAGGGTTTGTCTGATTTTTACAGGCTATTTTCTCTTTTTAGGGTAGGATATTACCTGCGATTCACTCTTTACTGGAATATGCTAGCGGGTATAGTTTTTGAGTAATTGCGTTTTTATTAAAAAAAAAGTCGGTGATTTCGCAAAGGTTAAATTACTTTGGTCAGTCAAATTATTATAACACTGGTTGCTTTAATTAGGGTAGTTTCGATTTTTAATATAATGTTTGAGTTGGTACATTGTTTAAAAATTCGAATTTTCTATGTCCTCCCTAACACCACGGACCCCGCCACCATGTTGAAAATGTGCCTAATTGTTTGGCTTGTCCTGTTTCTTTTCAGTAGCTCTTAAACTGGTCTCGCAAGAAATCTTGTAAAACTTTATTTAACTGGAGTAATTTATCTACAATTTGAGACTAAAATAAAACTTTTAGCTGTTATACTTACCGAGATAGAGCTTTTAAGGCATAAATCGATGAGCTTTCATTTTTGAATTTTCGCTCATAGCTACTCAAAAATAGTCCAAATTGAAAAATATTGGCCACGTTAGGCTTACAATCAAATTATCCCCAACTTTTACAGAAAAGCTTTTCCATTTGGAGCTTTCGTTGCAAAGATCTGTAAGCTTGAAAAGTAATAAAGTGTGATTTTTCTCCGAAGCCTCGAAAATTGTCATTTTTTGACTATCAATTTCGACTATGCTACTGAACCGAATTTCAACTTTGAGCAGTGCATTGAACGCAGAATTCAATGGTCTTTAATTTACTCCTGCAAGTTTTTTCGACCCGAGGCACCGTTTAGGACTTATAATGATAATATTAAAATGAAACCGGAATATAGAGGGCTACGCCCGCAATCCGAGGGTTTTGTAGCAAGCGCTTATTTTAGCATGTAAATATTGGCTCCCTGGTCTTCTTGGTATCACTCAGATGGATAAAAACACCATAACTGAAATGTCTTACACGTGATATAGTATCTTACAAGTCAATCCAATAAAAAAAGACTCCATCTAAATATCTCACCTTTCAAAGTAATAGTTTTAATACGAGAAGCTGTACTGTAGATATGTAGATATGAATGTATACGAGATAAACTGTCCTACTCTTCGAGATGCTTAACCATTCATATTAAGACGACATTGCAAATTGCAAACTTGCATAACCCCCCTCCCCTCCTTCCACTCCCCCCAATCTTTACCCTTACAGAAATGGTTCAACTACAATTCGCTCTACGAAAAACAATATGCAAGTAATACTCGCACCTATGCATGAGGCCGGTAGGTGTATTTTTTGTATGGATAGTGTAAAATTGCCTAACTTTAAATGAATGTACTATTATTAAATATTATGTGATTGTAATGAAACCTAAAGATATTATTGCCTATGATGTTGGTTATTATTGGCCATCAATATTTTTGACCTGGGGTGTGTTTGAGGGGTGCAGGGGTGTGTTAACTGCAAATATAGAAATATACTATTATTAACCTTTTTTTATGAGATTTCAAAATTTCATTATTTTTAGTTTTCTAGGTTAGTGAAATGCCGCTTTTCTGACAATTTTCATATTTCTAAGTATAACCGTCTCGAAATGCAAGGGGGGTGGGACAAACTCGGACCACATACTTTCCCCTCTCCCTTCTTTCCCTTTTCTTCAAATTTAAAGAAAATTCCAGAAATGGAATGTACTCAACGGTAACTTTCTTACGATACCCCACTTGCCTATACCAAACGAAAAAAAAAATCGACCTTCATCTCCCCTCTATGGAGACCTCCCCTTAAAGTTGACCTATTACAACGCATCGCTTTCTCCAGAGAATTACAGTACTTCTACATATTTCCACCAAATTTCATGCATGTAGCTTCAGCGGTTCATGAGATATTTCATGGACAGACAGACAGACAGACGGACGCATGACCGATTTCAAAAGGGTTTTGTTTTTCTACAAAACCCTAAAAAGGGCTCAAATTTCTCGGATTTTCGCCCTCCAAAAATTAAACTCACCTTCTACGACCGTGCAAACTCAGTTTTCATGTACTCAGTATCTATAGAAAGGATTTAAATTATTTCCAGATCTTTCCCTAATTATTATTAATAATATTTAATTTAACTGGCCTATTAGGGCTCGATTTGAACCCGTTATCTCTTGTTAGAAAATCTCTATGGATAGATTAGCCACAAACTGTTCGCCTGTCATTTTTTAATGTATCTTCGATGCACGACGCCAACTTTTGTCTGCAAAATTTATTGTCACTTTATAATACGATAGTACATTAGTGCCATTTAGTCTGCCATTTGTCATGAGATTATTGACAATATATTCCATCATCACATGGTTTTGGTTCTTGGGGCGACCGGTAGCGCAGTGTGTTTAGGCATCAGTCTCATGTTTGACTACCGACGTTTCGGGTTCGAATCCCGTCCACGACGACGTTCGTGGCCATGGAGATGCAGGAGGTGCATGCTGGCAACTGCATTCCCCGAAACCAGTTTATACCAACGAAACGTCAACTAGGCCACATGGAACAGTTGACGCGCTTTGTCCCACAAGGGGTTAGGGCAATTGAGTAGGCCCGGCTCTATCATATGCGCAGGCTGTGCAGTTGAAAAGAATCTCATTATGTAGACGGTGTTAAATCTCCTACCTAATTAAATTATGCATTACATTTTTAAAATTATAAAGTATCCTTAGGCCGATTTCACATGTCAGGTACGGTTTATGAGTTTCTAGCAAAATGCACCAGTGGCCGTAAACTTAATATGTACGAATGTGCAATTCAATCGTTGCACATACAAAGCTCACTGGTGCTTTTTGGAGAAAACTCGTGTATCACATGTACCGTGTGAAACTGGCCTTAAGGTAATAGCTGGGAACCTGGTGGCCTATACGGTAACGGTATAAGTACCAAGGTTAGAACTTCCACGATCGTTTCTTTGTAATGCGGGAACACGAAAATGAGGAGTCTGGCAAGCCTCCGAGGGTGGGTTTGGCGGCCGTAAAGGGTTAAAAATTGCGAAAAAAAAGTTAAAATTACGGCTTTTCATCAAATTTTCTGCTTTGTATTGTGAAAGATACTAATTACAAAGGATATTTTTTATTTTCTATATTTGTAGTAGGGTTCAGAAAAGATTCTGCCGTAAGCGCTCGATAGCACGAAGTGAACTTTCGGTAGAAAAAAAAAGACCTTTGTAGTTTTTTCTTAATCTTTTGAAAACGGCAACAGTAGCATAAAGTATTCTAAGACAAAATGAAAGATCGCCAGGAAACTCTTAAAAATGAAATATCAATCTCTTTCGTGTCTCAAATAGTTTTCCAGATAATCATTAGAAAACATGAAACAAAAGAACTTTTTTGGTTTTTTGAAAATATTTCGGAAATCGGTTAATCATAGTGAACAAAAATGTTTAACCAAATGGAAGACCACAACAAAATCCATACAAAAAATATCATAACAATTTTTTTCGTATCTGAAATATGTAGCTTTCGAGATAACCTTCCGCAAAAAGTAAAAAAAAATAACTATTTTTGTTTGTCTTTGGACAATATTTCGAAAACGGTGAATCGTATCGAAAAACGTTCTACGACAAAAGGAATTACATAAAAAAGCTCAGAACAACTTTTTTTCGTATCTGAAACGGTTTTCGAGAAAACTTCATTTAAAGTGTGGTATTTTTGGCATAAATTTGAGAGCAAAGCGGAGCTGGATAGATTTTATGACTGATGACTGCTGACTGTAAGAATTTGACAATTTCTGACAAAAATACCACTCTTTAAGTGATGTCATCTCGAAAACTATGTCAGATACGACAAGCTAGCCTTCGGCTAGCTTGCCGAAGGTATCGTTGTGTTTTGTGGTTCATTTGCCTTTTTGAAATTAGTAGTAAAACTTGTTCCGATTTCACTGTTCCTATAAGAGGTATATGAAATAGTGGGCCAATTTCAACCAAATTTAGGAACGTGGCTTAGCAGTCAATACGATTGAATAATATGCAATTTATCGTATCGTTGTGTTTTGTGGTTCATTTGCCTTTTTGAAATTAGTAGTAAAACTTGTTCCGATTTCACTGTTCCTATAAGAGGTATATGAAATAGTGGGCCAATTTCAACCAAATTTAGGAACGTGGCTTAGCAGTCAATACGATTGAATAATATGCAATTTCGTAAAGATACCTTCAGAAATAAAAAAAGTTTTTCTGACAAAAACTTGTTTTTGGGACGTTCGTTCCTATGACAGCTATATGATCGAGTAGTCCGCTTTCAGCCAAATTCGGAAATATGATTTCGCGGAAGATACTATTGATTAATGTGAATTATGAAAACAATACCTTAAGAAATAAAAAAGTTTTTCTCACAAAGACGAATTTTGGACCGGTCGTTCCTATGGCAGCTATATGACATAGTGGTCCGATTTCAACCAAATTCAGGAATGTGATTTAGCTAAAGATACTATTCATTAGTGTGAAATCTAAAAACGATATCTTTAGAAATAAAAAAGTTTTTCTCACAAAGACGAATTTTTGGACCGGTCGTTCCTATGGCAGCTATATGACGTAGTGGTCCGATTCCATTGGTTCCAACATATATACTGCCTGCAATAGAAAGAAGGCTCTCTACAAAATTTTAAGCTTGATAGCTTTAAAACTGAGGGACTAGTTTGCATAGAAACAGACGGACAGACAGACAGACGGACAGAGGGACAAAGCTTAATCGACTCGACTCATCATACTGACCAAGAGTATATATAGTTTATATGGTCGGAGATGCTTCCTTCTGTGCGTTGCAAACTTCATGACAAAGTTAATATACCCTATCACATCCGTGAAGGGTATAAAAAAAGTGGTTATAGCATTTTTATTATTATTTTTATTTTTTTTCGATACGGTAAACGGTTTTCGAAATATTGTCCAAAAACAAACAAAAATAGTTATTTTTTGTTGTTTTCTGAGTTTTTGCCTAAAGTTATCTCCAAAACTATTTCAGATGCGAAAAAAATTTATTAAACCATTTTTATGGATTGTGTTGTAATTTTTTATCTGGCCTCAGAAACTTTTTGCTATGGTTAACCGTTTTCGAAACCAAAAAAAAAAAATTTTTTTTTTGTTTCGTGTTTTCTATGATTATTAGATATGATTGATTATCTCGTAAACTTTTTGAAACAAGAAAAAAAAGTAATATCAGACTTTTAAAAGAGCTTTCATTTTGTCTTAGAATGTTTTACACTGCGGTTAACCGTTTTCAAATATTTAAAAAAAATCTAAAAAGGTCCTATTTTTGTAGTTTTTCCGAGATCCTACCGAAAATCCAATTCGTATTAACGAGCATTTTCGGCAGAATCTTCTCTGAACCCCACTACAAAAATAGAAAATAAAAAATATCCTGGATAATTGGTATCTTTCACAATAGAAAGCGGCAAACTTGATAAAATAACGCAATTTCAACGTTTTTTGTTTGCAAATTTTAACCCTCTACGGCCGCCAAACCCACCTTCGGAGGCTTGCCAGGCTTCCCATTTTTGTGCTCCTGAATTACAAAGAAACGATCGTGAAAGTTCTAGCCTTGGTACTTATAACGTAACCAAACGGCCACCAGCTTTCCAACTATAAGTTCATTTTGTCTCGTGACTAATGGCACCACGCGCCTATTTGTTGATCCTTTTCGGATTCGGTAAATTAGTGAAAACTTACGCCAGAAAATAATTCATTTCAAAAAAATATTCAATGTGAGTGGACTATATAAATCCACACCGATCCCACATTGGTCGCCAATTTTTTTTTTTAGAGTTTTTGGCCTTCTTTTTGTATTTTCTACTGTAAATTTTTACTGACATATGATAAAAAAAATTAGATCATTTCGAGCTTAAGCTCAAGGTCTAAAAATGTTACAATTTTTTGTTTTGAGACTAACGATACCACGCGCCGGTCTCGGTCTCTCGGAGCCATGGTTCAAATTGGACTGTTGCGCCAGTTATTTATTTATTTTATTTTATCACCTTAAGGTAATATCGGTGGTGTTGCTGTACAAAAGAACCACGCCACAAAGAAATTGTTGTGAAATAAAGTAGTATACTATATAGTAGCTTTCATGTCTCAGACTGAATGACTGATGACTTTATTTCTAGCTAAGCCTTAGTTTTAAATGAATTTGAGTTTTGAGTTTATAACTCATATTAAGTATGATTCTTAGGATAATATCTACGCCGCTGTAAGCCATTAACTTTTTTATATGGATTCTAACAGAATTCCATGCCTTCATCCCGTATGCAGTATAAACGCGAAGTCATGTTTATTTATAACAAACCAAAAATATTTAACAAACCAAAAAACCTGTGACCCAACCTATAAATATAAAAAAATTGTAATTTTCTATTTAATTATCATCGGTCATAGTAAATAGTAAACAAGCTGGGAAATGAATGGCTTGTTTACTATGCAGGCGCTGCTTGTGTACCTGCTAAATGTTAATGTTCCTAAAAAAAGACTTCAGGAAAAGTGTTAGCCTGATCAAAAGTACGAAGTGTCATTAGAGAAAGCTGCACGCTTGGATGTCATGTACATGCTACACAGTAAACGTTTGCCACAGGAACTTATGTTTACATGTGTCAATTTCTACCGAAAATGTTTTCGTTCATCTAGTTGCGAACAGATTTTTATTATTGAATTTAATGTTCCAGCTTCAGTGGCTGATGCTGTCTGATAAAATTGATGGATGTCTTGCAGTACGCATATTGAATTTCAATACTTCACAGTGAAAACGAAGACAGTTTAGGAGGTAACAGTGAGGCTTTCCAGTCAACGAGTATTTACTCAAACATTTTATTAAAGAGGTGGCATGATTTAACTAATAAAATCATGAAACGTTTCCATTTAATGCGGTATGTGGTTGAGAGCTTATTTTGAAAAAGAGAAAGAGCAGCATTCTTTGGTAGTAACCCACAATCGTGCGGTCAGGGTTCATTTCATTTCGGTTGTAATAAAATAAAAATAAACAACATATGGGCACAATTAGCAGCTGGATAATAGCGATGCCAAGGAACAGAGTGATCACAGCAGAGCTTGAAGAGAGCCAGATGACCAAATGTGTACGCTGGAGAACACCTCAAGGCGGGTAATCTCTCCTCTGCTTCAAATACTAGCGATGGATGGACACCTGAGGAGACAGGAACCGTCAAGGACCAAGGTAATAGCATACGGGGACGACGTAGTGATCTTGGTTTCGGGTAAGTTCCTATCGGTGATGAGTGACATCATGAGTGTAGCCCTGAACACGGTTAACGCCTGGACTGAAAAATGCGGACTAGGTGTGAATCCGAGCAAAACCGAGCTAGTACTATTTACTAAAAAATCCAAAATACCAGAGTTCCGACTCCCATAACCAAATGGCCACACTCTAAAGCTAACTGCCAACGTTAAACGCCTTGGAGTCATCCTTGACTCTAAACTTGGAAGCTATCGAGAATCGCGACAAAAAAGCCCAGCAAGAGGACCTGCGGCAAAATCTGGGGACTACAGCCAAGGATGGTGCTTTGGTTATACACCTCGGTGTTTCGACAAATCATCGCCTACGGAGCCGCTGGTATGTTGGCCAGTTCTTCGTAAAAAATACAACCTTAATCTGCTGAACAAAGCCTGCAGAGAACCGCGTGCAACGGAGTCACAGGAGCTCTGCGATCATGTCCTGCGGACGCATTTAATATAATCTTACATTTACATCCACTAGACCTATAGATGCTGCATGTGGCGTGGTAAGACTTAGGGAGTCTATGAGCTGGACTCCCCGATCATATGGACACGGCAGGATCCTGGAGCCTCTACCCAGGGAAGTACAGGACTTCTCCCAACATACTATATTGCCACCGCAGATGACTTCGAGCGACACTTCGCAGGTGGCTTCCCTACAAGGGCGGTATGGGACAGAGATGAAGTGATCAGGAAGTACGAATGCAAAATCTTCACTGATGGCTTAAAAATGGCATGTGGGGTTGGCACAAAGATCTTCTCCGGCCTATAAAATCCTTTTGCCTCCAAGACCATGCAAGTATGTTTCAAGCTGAAATACTGGCAATAAGGGAGGCGTGTCGATCACTGCACTGCTGTCAGAACATTTTGTCATGTCGTCATTTTCACTGATAGCCAATCCGCGATCTAGGCTCTATCATCAATCTCATCTTAATTAGTAAGACAATGCCGCATGGAGGTGGCCGGACTGGTCGAGCTTTACAACATCTCTCTTCTATGGGTTCCTGGACACAGGAACATAACGGGGAACGAGAAACCGGATAAACTTGCGAGACAAGGCTTCGCTCTTCACGAGTCCTATGTAATAGTGATGCAAGCATCGCTAAACCTTGTTAAAGGAAAGATCCATAGACTCTACCTGAAATGGGCTAGCGACAAATGTTGCTCGCTGTAGGGCGACATGGCCATCGTACGACTTACGAAGGACAGACGCTCTCCAAAGGAGAGCCCGACCGGACATGCACATAAGCTACCTATGTGCATGTCCGACTCTAGCTAAAGCGAGGCAAAAAAACTGGGCGAATTATTCTTCGCTAGTATATCCGGGGAGATACTACGTTTCGTTAATTCGACAGATGGGGACAAAAATAGATATACAGTTAAATAAAAATAAAATATACACTCTGTGTAAGATTACTTTTATGGTTGATTAATTATGGCTTAGTGATTGTGGCTGGATGTTGATGATGGAGTGTCATAAGGCGAATGCACTAGGCTGGCTTTCTGAGTCCTTTGGTTGATTGACGAAAGGACATTGGCAATCAAGTTTTTTGTAGGCAAGATGGGTATCATAAAAATGGAGGTGATGAAGCGAATGCATTAGAATACTGTGGATTTCGTTTTAAGTTCTTTGGTCAGGAGAAAGAACCACCTTGGATATGAAATGAAACCTCGCCAATATGGGTATCTTCTTACTGGGGGTGATGAGACCAATGCACTGAAATACTGTTGAATACACATACATTTTGATGCCTCTGGTCAGGACATGAAGTGAGACCTAGCTAAGTATGCTAACAGTGCATTAACATTGCCTTAGAGTGTGTTTACATGTGTTGCATTAACAGTGCATTGACACTACATTAACGGCATGTGAACAGTATGTTTACAGTGTATTAGCAGTACGTTAGCAGTACATTATCAGTACGTACATTAACAGTGCATTGACAGTATGTTAACAGTACATTAAAAGTGCATTAACAATATGTTAACAGTACATTAGCAGTCTTTTAACAGTACGCTATCAACGCATGGACCGATGTACTGTATACATGAAGTTAGCAGTACATTAACAGTAAATTAACAGTACATTATAAATGCATTAACAGCCCATTAACAGCATGTTAACAGTACATCAACAGTGCTTTAACACTTTATTTGGCAACGCTTTATTTGGCATAAACGCCATCTAACCCTTGATCCCTGGTTTCGTCTACATGACGGATCAACTCATCAACAACGCTTTGCTGCCTTGACCCATCGGGGAAGCAGTGACATTCATTTAGGCACTTATCGTGTCATTGATAATATATCACCACGTAACGCTTAGTAACAGGCCCAACTCTACTATATACGCACACATATGTGCATTTAAAGAGGGTGTCATTATGAAGAGGCGCGAAATCTGTTTCCTAATGGAACAATACGTTACATTTTAAAAATCATAAAGTATCTTTAAGGTGGGTCTAAAATGGTTTCGGCTCTTGTGTCTCGTGACTAACGGTACCAGGGATTCTATTCGATTGTTCCCTTCGATTTCATTGACTAGATAAAATCAAGCTGACCTCCTCATAGGCGTCGAATTTGTTGAGGCCCTTTCGACAAATTTTTGACAATTTTCCACTTCAAAGATTTACTGACGTAGGATAAAAAATATACGCTTATTTTGATCGCCCATTCCAGTTTCATTGGCTTGATAATATCACACGCACCCGATGGCGTAGTATCATATATTTTATATTTTTTTTTGATTATTTGGAGTTCACCAAAATCTAGACCATCATAAGGCCGCAACTATTTCAGCGTACAATTTTATAGTCATCATGGAAAAGAGAATGATAGATGTAAGTTCGCAGTTAAATACTACAAAAAAACGTTAAAATCCAACGTAACCGCCAAATTCTGCATTCGGTTATCGAAACATAATCTTTATCGGCAGGCAAATCGCTTTTAGGGGGCATCACATCGCTATGCTCCTATAACTTTGCAAACTCCTGTCCATAACGATGGTAACTTCAGAGCTTTATTGAGATTTCAGATGAATTCTGGCGACAATACTTTGATATACCACCTACGTGAATCAGCGACATCTAAAAATCGTGTCACAAGTTACACGAGTCCACAAATTCAAAACGAATTGATCGAAATTTGCGGGAGCATAATTGTTGAAAGCTCGTAAAAAATCAACTTTAACGAATGCCTGCATTCATAAATTGGTAACGCTACCGTAGCGCTCCCATTTTTGCACTGTATCGCAACAACAAAAATGGGAGCGCTCCGATAGCGCTACCATTAATGAATGCAGGCAATGCTGCACTATGCTCGCCGATGGGACACCAGATATTAGCGGCATAGAGCAATATTCATTATATTTCCGATATACTGATAAAACTGACGATGGAATTATTTTCAGAGAAGATTTTTTAACATTCATTCCGATTGAAGATGCCAGGGGAAGTGGACTTGCATCGTCATTGCTGCAGTTTTGTGAAAAGTTAAAAATTAATTTGAATTTCCTGGTTTCTCAGCGTTACGACGGTGCAGTTGTAATGAGTGGAGAGTGGAACGGTTGTGCTGCGGCAGGAGGAGTATCCGTCTGCACTTTAGGTCCATTGCGCTAATCATTCCTTGAACGTGGCTGTTGGTAAAGCGTGCTCCGTCCCCCTCATAAGGAACTGCCTGGAATCAATTAAACTAGTTATCTTCTTTATTAGACCTTCTACTAAGCGCGAAGTTCTGAAGGATTTTGTCGAAAGTATGGATTGTTCAACAAAGCGCGACCGCTTGAAAAGGCTGTGAAACAAAATGGACTTAACGAGATGATGCTGTAAAGAAACGTTTGTTCCTGTTTATTGGACTTTGGAGAAAATTCACGAATCTGGGAACGGTGAAACTTCCAAAAACACCTTTAGCTACTTATAAACTATGAAAAGTGGAGAGTTTATTGTGTCGAAGGGTGTGATTTGGAAATTGTTTGATTGATGCATACATTATCTTCTTACTTGCTCTTTCTCTCAATTGCCCTAACCCCTTGTGGGGCGTAGCGCGTCAACTGTTCCATGTGGCCCAGTTGTCGTTTCATCGGCATAAACTGGTTTCGGAGAATGCAGTTGCCAGCATACACCTCCTGCACATCCATGGCCACGAACGTCGTCGTGGACGGGATTCGAACCCGAAACGCCGGTAGTCAAACATGAGACTGATGCCTCAAAACACTGCGCTACCGGTCGCCCCAAAAAGATAGATATATGAGTATCGATCTCTCTGCAGCTGTCTGAACGACCAAGGATCTAGTTGTTTTGTTGAAAGATTTTAGGGAAAACGCTGAATCAAAGTTCACATAAATGTTCACTGATGCAGAAACAATAGTTGATGCTATAGGGAAAAAAATGTGTATGATCGTGCTACGGCAGACACACCGAGGGAACTACGAAGCCAGTTCGACACAAGAATTCATTCAATTCATTCCATTGATTGATCACTTCATATCTGCATTGGCGCATCCCAAACCTTATCAAGTTTTCGGAGATCGGAGCTACCTTAGCTGTGACGATTGCCAGCAATGAGCGGAGTTTTTCTACTCTGCGGCGTTTGGAAAACTGGATGAGGAATGCAACAGGAGAAGATCACGTGAAAAGTCTTACCCTGCTGAGTATCAACAGAGATAATGACATCTCAGCTGAAGAAGTAATCAATAGATTTTCTAAAAAAAAAAAAATTTGATTCCTAACATTTTTCTAAAGAATTGCACGCAGTCATTATATCGTCCTCTAATGAACATTTTTAATACGTCATTATCTACAGGTGTTTTCCTTGATGAATAGAAGACATCTTTTCTTCTGTTCATAAGAAGGGTCCAAAACATCATATAGACAATTATAAGCCTACAGCTAAACTATCGGCTATCCCGAAGCTTTTTGAATTGATTGTTGAAAAGAAAATAGATGTTTTGGTCAGCGAGTTAATATCGCCATGTCAACATGGCTTCCTTAAAGGTAGATCAACTACAACAAATTTAGTTTCCTTTACTAAATTTGTTGCTGATTCTATAGAAGAGAGCATGCAGGTTGATATTGTGTATACCGACTTCTCGAAGGCTTTCGATAAAGTTGATCACAACATACATATGTATTACTTCGCAAATTAGAAAATTTAGGTATACAGTCGACTTTTCTCAGCTGGGTGAGATCCTACTTAACTGATAGGACTCAATTGGTGAAGTTAAACGGCTGCACATCGCACTCTATGATAAGATGTACATCGGGAGTACCACAAGGAAGTCATTTAGGGCCGATATTCTTTTTAGTTTTGTAAATGATATCATTCAAGATTTTGAATGCGTGCGGGTATGGCAGTTCGCGGATGATATGAAAATTGCTATGAAAATTGGCAACGTAAGCGACTGTCTCAAAATGCAATGCGATTTAGAGAAATTGCAAAATTGGTGCCGTGATAATAATTTAGATTTAAATGTTGGTAAATGTAAAGTTTTGAACGCGTTTAGATTAAAAAATCCTCTCTTTTATGACTACTCCATAGCAGGTAGTATTCTTGAAAGAGTCTCAGAGATATCCGACCTTGGTGTAATTTTTGATCAGAAGCTTTCATTTCGACCACATATTGATTACATTTTGTCAAAAGCGAATAGCATGTTAGGATTTGTTAAACGGAACGCGCGTGAATTTAATGATCCTTATACTTTGAAGATTCTATATTCTTCATTTGTTCGCTCGATTCTTGAATATTGTTCAATTGTGTGGAATCCTTTCTATAATGTTCATATCGAACGTATAGAGAGAATTCAATATAATTTTACTCGTTTTGCTGTTTACCAAATTGGTTGACGTTTTAAGCCTGATTATAGTACTCGTTGTGCCTTATTTGGTTTACAAACGTTAGCTTATAGACGGATTTTCCTGAACGCGATGTTTATAAGAGACTTGCTATGCTCTCACATTTCGTGTGAAGATATTAAAAATTACTTTGTAGTTAGAAATGTCTCACACGATTTGCGGAGCAACAATCTTTTTATTCAGCCTTTTCATAGAGTGAATTATGGTCTTAATGAACCGATTACACGGTCTATTATCCTATATAACAGCTTGAACGATATAATTGACTTTCACTCAAATAACAAACTTATTTTTAAAAGAAAATATTTTGATAAATTTCCATTTTAAACAATTAAATTAATTAAATAATCTGCTGGGGTTAGCACTCGATAGATTGATAAGTCACTTACGTTGAGTAAGTTAAGTGATGCAGAGAGGCCCAGTCCCGGGATGAAAGCTTCTGTGATGCACAAATTAAATACATAATTGTTATGTCTATATCTATTTCCAATAATTGCATTTAAACGGCATCAGGTCGATCTATTTCTTACTTTTTTTTTAAATACAGGGACAACTATTTGCATTCACAAAGTTATCATTGTAGTTACTACTCAAGGATGCTTTATAATTTCATGAAGTTCATGGAACACACAATAAAAATTAATCAGACATATCTGAGTGATGAATCGACTAACAATTTCTATCATTACTGAAATGTTCATATTATTTTCAGAATTCTTTCTATGTTCCGCAAAATACACATCTTATAAACACAAAGTCTGATCAAAACCTTTACGTCAAAACTTGACTTTTACTTGATAAAACCTTATTATTATAGTTTCATCAGGGAATTTCACTCATAAGTCTATAACCTCCTCCAAAAATGTTTCTCACTACGTCCTGCACGCATCTCTCACATTGGACGCCCAATATCGATTTTCTACTGTAAATTTTCACTAATGCAGGATTAAAGTCTGAAGATAGCCATAGGATATCTTTCAAGGAGCTTATGGCTTATAAGGTCTAAAGAGATTCCAGTTTTTGTGTCTTGTGACTGATGACATTACTTCTAGTTAGGCTTTTGAATTTTAGATAAAAATTAAATTAGAATTCGTCAATTTCATTAATAGTTTTGGTATCAACAACCGAAAGACTGGTCAATTTCTGGTTTTAAAATTTACTCTTTCTGAAAGTTTACCTTTTGTATAAGAGCAGCAGGCTTCTGTTGCGTAAGATCTTTTTCGGTTATATAAAGATAAATGCTAATTTTGGTGGTAATTTTCCACAAATTAAGAGGGCAGTTAGCTAAGCGTCGATTTTAGGAAGTCACATGTGTAATACGTATTTACAATTACTAAGCTCAAATATTACGCGCGTTTTATTGTTGCCTCTTTGAACCAAAAAAAAATAAAATGAAGACCATGAAAAATATAGGAAATTTATATCCTCCATCTAAAACGAGGTATACAACCCATAAAGACCACTCTGTTAAAGCGATCTATTGCAGTCAACAATCTATAATTCCAATCCAACCTATATCAAGTTGCAATGCAGGAAGACAATTGACGTTATTCGCACGACAAAACGACAATCAGGAAGCATATATTCAAATTCAACCGTACCAATTTTCTTCGCCAATCAAGAGTGCCTTTTATGTAAAACTAGCTGAGAGCATTTCAACCGCCTGTGAGGCCCCATCCTCCTTGAACCGGAACAACAAAATTGTCGATCGGTCATAAAACTCATAAACGAGCTCAAGAACAATACCAAAGCCATGAATTCGATTCCGTAACCATTCATATCTTGTGCACGAATCTTTTATTGGATTTCCAATCCGCATTCTTGAAAGAATATTTCAAAATTGAAACGAACTTGACCGCGGGCAGATTCTATTATCATTATTCATAAATTTATAAATCAGATAAAATCGAAGACGAAATACTAGAAAAAAAACATTCACTCATATTCACAAAATTGATGAAAGAAAAGCACAAGTATGTGGAGAAAAACAAGAAATCCAATACACAAGATTATCTTTGCTCGAAGGCAATAACGTGCCGTCAGAAGAATCGCGACATCCGCTTTGAAAACAAGTTTCAGCACCATCGATGCCAATAAGCAGGCAACCCAACTCTATAAAGTTGGCAGTATCTTATTTCATACATGTCAATCCGTTTTCGGTTTCATTCTAGTTTGGCTTGGTGCTTTTGTGGAAGGTATCTTGCAATAAAATCGCCACCGAGCGTCTTCCATCAACATCTGGTTTTCATTCACCAAGAAGCCCATTTCGTTCGTTGGCAAGGTCGCACGTTAAAGTGACAACATGATGTGCATCGGAGGTCTTGCACCAGATGAAGATGCAAAAGATAGTCACATAGATTGGTTTGCAGATTTTACCGGTTGCTATTGCGTTATCATGTACAATATTTATTGGAATTCGCAGAAAAGTTGAGGGATTTATTGGTGGTGAACATGGTCGGTGATATACGATAACTAAGTTGACTGATTAAAATCTGAATAAGCCTTGATGCGGCTGGAACTGCGTAGCCTAAAGTTTAGTCAGTTATCTAATTTCATCTTCGCAAGCTGAAATACAATATCATTTTCACTATTCAAAAAAAAAAAAAAAAATTAATTCAATGAGAAGCCGTCGAAGATAACAACAATAAACATTTCACAACACAAAGGAATGTCATACTCGTATGATGCAGCGAAGTCTAATTACCATGCATACTCATACCTTCTATGTGTACGCAGTAGTAATAACTAAGATAGGAAGAGCTTTGAAATATAGAAGCCCTGTTCGATTCATTTGGATCAGACCAATTTTCATACAAAACTACTAAACGGTCTTTGCTCCGTATGAGATCACATCTGGATTAGAGTTGAAAGTGAAATGGTTGAACGTGAACTTTTTCTCCGCAATTTGCCCCTTTGCCATTCTATACTGAGCCCGCCCCGGCAATGGGTGCCGCCGCAAATTATCAGTTTGGTGGCTGTTTGAATTCACCCGGCACTCATCTAGACCGTTCGAGTCAGAGATCAACTGTGTTCGCTTGTCTCGAACACGGCAATAATTAGCGCTCAATTCACTTTAATCTGGATCATAAGTGAATCGAACGTCAATGATGAAACAACAAGGAAAGTGAAATCTATCTATCTTCTCTTACAGGGACGTGCCATCCATATATCCAGATTCGCGAAATACCGAGGCCTCTGCCTTCAAGGGGACCCCAACTTTGTGGATATTGTTTTCTTCGAGAATTTTAAATTACCGCAGCGCGGAAATTCGGGTGCTTGTACGCAGCGCTAAATAATGGAAATTAAGACTCGAAAGACTTTAGAAGAATAAGTTTCCCTAATACATAATCTATAAAGCGATTAGTACTCCTCCTTCCTTTCTCTTCAGCATCAGGAGAACGGACCTTTTCCATGCTGAAATTGATTAAAACTCGGCTCCGTTCTACCAACGTTATTTCTGGAGATCAGTCTGAGCCAACCACATCCAAAAGAAATCGGTCTGAAGGCGATTCTCATCATCATCGTGGCGCCACAGCCCGACGTCGGGCCTTGGCCGCCTGGATCGTTGTCCTCAAAATATCTCAGTCACGTCACCGCGTCTTTCAATTTTGGAAGCCCAGTAGCTGCTCGGCGTCCGCATATACTGAGCTCTCTCGACGAGCTCTCGGTCGTCTTCGCAGTCTCGGTCCGTCGACTCGTTCTCCGTTCATTACTCTCTTTGTTGCATACGATCATCGATTCACCTAAGGAACTGAAAAAACAAGCTAGCCTTCGGCTAGCTTGCCGAAGGTATCGTTGTGACTTATGGTGCATTTGCCACTTTGAAATTAGTAATAAAACTTGTTCCGATTTCACTGTTCCTATGAGAGGTATATGAAATAGTAAACCAATTCAATCAAATTTAGGGACGTGATTTGGCAGTCAATGCGATGGAATAATATGAAATTTGCTAAAGATATCTTCAGAAATAAAAAAAGTTTTCCTAACAAAAACCGGCTTTTGGAACGGTCGTTCCTGTGACAGCTATATGATAGAGTAGTCAAATTTCAACCAAATTCAAAACAAGCTAGCCTTCGGCTGACTTATGGTGCATTTGGGGCGACCGGTAGCGCAGTGTGTTGAGGCATCAGTCTCATGTTTGACTACCGGCGTTTCGGGTTCGAATCCCGTCCACGACGACGTTCGTGGCCATGGATGTGCAGGAGGTGCATGCTGGCAACTGCATTCTCCGAAACCAGTTTATGCCGTGAAACGTCAACTGGGCCAAATGGAACAGTTGACGCGCTATGCCCCACAAGGGGTTAGGGCAATTGAGAAATTAGTAGCAAAACTTGTTCCGATTTCACTGTGTTAGAAATGCAGTACAACCACGTAGTTACTTGTGAAACAATGTCTCTAAACCGAATGAATGCGAACACAACTCGAATATTTTTCGTACAATATATTTATTGATCCGAATGGGTTGAATGATTGTTACAGACTGACTATCTAACGACAAAATTTGCTTGTGTAAGGAATGGATGTTGTATGAGTAAGTACAAGAGATTATTATGAATGTATGAGTGAATTTAAACTGAAACATGATTGATTTACAATACTCCATCTCAATCATGTAATCCAAACTTAATTCTGAAATTTTGAAATTTTGACAATGGTAATGCTTTTGTTAGCGCATCTGCTAACATATTTTCTGTTGGACAATAAGTACATTTAATCAGACCCTTTTTAACATAATCTTTTACAAAGTGAAAACGAGTGTCAATGTGTTTTGATCGATCCGATAAACGTTCTTCTTCTTTCACCAAATCCAAACAACTTTGGTTATCCTCGTAAATTGTAGTTGCTTTCGATATGTCTTGCTTCATATCGACTAGAATTCGCCTGATCCAAGATGCTGCACGACATGCCTCGCTTAACGCAATGAATTCAGATTCGCACGTTGACAATGCTACAAGCGTTTGTTTTCGCGAACTCCAACAAACTGTCGCACCATTTACCAAGAAAACGTGACCGCTGTTTGACTTCCGATCAGCTTTATCTCCAGCCCAGGTTGCATCTGAATAACCATATAATATATCGCCGTCATAATTTTGTTTGGCAAGTGCTAATTTCAAATCAGCTGTGCCCTTCAAATATTTTGCAACTCGCTTCAGCTCATTCCAGTCTTCCTGTGTTGGTTTGCTAACCTTTTGTGCCAATATTGAGATACTTGAAGCAATATCCGGTCGTGTATTGACAGAAATGTATAGTAAACTACCCAATAATTTTTGATATTGTTCATTTGATAACAACAGGCCGCTGTCTACCTTACGTTCCGACTTACCAAAGTTGACGTGCATTGGCACATCTGATGCTTTTGCTGTATTTAGACCAAAAACGTTAGCGATCCTTTTTATATACTTTGATTGGCCAAGGTTGAAAATTCCATTTTGGTCACGTGTGACATCAATTCCAAGATATTGTTTTATGGGGCCAAGATCCTCGATATCGAATTTTTTCGCCAGCATCGATTTTACACTTTCGATACTCGATTCTGATTTGCTCGCAACTATGATATCGTCAACATAAATTAAAACAAAAACAACATCATCATTTTCGCCTTTTGTGTATAGACATGGGTCATTTTTACTTTTCTTAAAATGTTCCTCTTTGAGGTAATTATCGATTTCATCGTTCCATATTTTGGCTGCTTGTTTTAGCCCATAAATGCTCTTTTTTAATCGACAGACCAAATTTTTGTTTTCTGCCTCAAAACCAGGTGGCTGCTTCATGAAAATGGTTTCTTTCAATGATCCGTTCAAGAAGGCTGTCTTTACATCTAAGTGATGAACGATCATTTTTTCTTTCGATGCTATTGATAATAGAATACGAAAAGTCGTTTGTCTAGCGACAGGTGCAAAAACCTGATCGTAGTCCGTTCCAAATCGCTGCGCGAACCCCTGTGCAACTAAACGTGCTTTATAACGAACTATGTTTCCACTTGAGTCCGTTTTCACCTTATAGACCCATTTGCTGCCAATAGCGTGTGATCCAGTTGGCAATTCGCATAATTCCCAAGTACCGAGCTTCTTTAACGCATTGATTTCCTGATTCATTGCATCGATCCAACTTGACTTTTTCGGTGCCTTTAATGCATCACGCAGTGAATTTGGCTCAACAATTAAGTTTGCTTCATACCGTTGTGGTGGTACACCTTTATTTTTTCGCTGCGATGAACGTGGACTGTTTATATTTTCCAACTCATTTTCGATGTTTGATGGTTGATAAGTGTAGTCTGTGGCGTCGAAGCTCGTATGACTGAAACTGTCTGATAAATTTCCATATTCGTCATCCAGTGTTGATGCTGAACCCATCGAAACTACCGTATCATCCGATCCTGTGCTTGACGATGATTCATCGCTTGAAGATTTTGAGTTGCGATAATTCAATCGACCTGCTGCTAACACGTCCTTGTACTCGTATTCATCAGCTTCACTTGATTCTTCGTAGCTGCTATTCATACCGTGAAATTTTTGCGCATTTCTTGACGAAACATCAATAAATAAATCATTTGAATGTGTTTGTTTTTCCACAAACCGTACATCACGACTAATGACCAATTTGCGATTGACTGTATCGAAGCATCGGTATGCCTTTGAGTCATTGTCGTAGCCAATGAAACGCATCTCCGTCGCAGTATTTTCAAGTTTGCGTCGTTTCTCAGCCGGAACATGAACGAAACATTTCGCACCAAAAGTTTTGAAGTGCATGACGTTAGGTTTCGTGCCGTTCCATAATAAACAGGGAATAAAGTCAGAGCCCTTTGTTATTGTTCTGTTTTGTACGTAATTAGCCGTGCTGACCGCCTCAGCCCATAAGAACATTGGCAATTTTGCATCAGTAAGCATGCATCTGGCCATTTCGATCAATGTACGATTTTTTCTTTCCGCGATACCATTCTGTTGCGGCGAATGCGGTGCTGTGTATTGCCACTTAATTCCTTGTGAATTTAAATAATTTTTTAATCGTATACTGGAATATTCTCCTCCGCGGTCACTACGTACGACTTTTGGCTTGCGATCGAATTTGTTCTTCACCATCTCTACGTATTCTATGATTTTATTTTCCACTTCAGATTTGTGTTTTAGAAAATAAATCACCGTATATTTTGACCAATCATCAATGAAAGTCAAAATGTATCGTTTCTTACCAAGCGATTCAACATGCATCGGACCGCAGACATCTGTGTGTATTAAATCCAATATGTCTTTCGATTTGCTGTCCGATTTCTTTGGAAATGGCAATCGTGTGAGTTTTGCTTGCATACAAGTTTCGCATTGTATTTGTGTCGCACAGTCGATAATTTTCATTCCATCAATCAAATTGTTCTTGTACATCTGTTTTATCGCTGCTGGATCACGGTGACCAAAAATGCGGTGCCAATCATGTATACAATATTCTGCGCATTCCATTTCCTTACAAGTGTTCACCTTATTCGACAGACGCAGAACGAACAGACCATTACGTTCATCAGCCACCGCCACTTGCTCGCCGTTGAGTATGATTTTGCAAATGCCCCTTTCGAAATTAACAACAAAGCCTTTATGTGTTAATTTGCTGACCGATATCATATTACTATCAATATTTGGCGCATACAGAACATCACTTAGTTTTGCATCCGATGACTGTCCCCTTTCATTAACAAAATCAATCGGGCATGTTCCTCTTCCCTTCACGCTTTCAGAATGTTGATTTGCCATTTTCACTTCGCTGCTCTGCGTTGAATTGAGATTATCAAAGAGGCATTTATTATTTGCTACATGACTCGTAGCACCAGAATCGACAATCCATGAATCGTTTATATTCTGCGCTGATGTCAGTTGAAACAAAAATTCTAATTTGTCTTCGACTTTGTTTACTTTTTCGCCCGAATGTTTATCTGTATGTTTCTTTTTCCACTCTTTATATTTGAAGCAATCCCTTTTGATGTGTGATGTCTTTTTACAAAAGAAACATTTTAGTTTGCCTGTTGTTGTTTTCAATACGGTATCGCCATTTTGTGATGATTCACCACCTTCTTTGCGCTTCAAATATTCGCCAACAAGCTTCGAGTGTATGTATGCACTTGTTAAATCTTCATCGGGGCGCGCTTCTAATGCCGTTATCATGGTGTCGTAGCTAGGCGGTAAACTGCTGAGTGTGATTGCAACTCGCCATCCCTCGTTTAGCTGGTTTTCACCCAAATCGACGAGTTTTTGAAACAAATCACTTAACTCACCAATATGTTTCTCCATATCGCCATTTTCAGCCAATTTCAAGTTGCAAATTCGTCGCATCAAGCAAACTTTATTGCCCAATGTATTCCGCTCATAATAATTCTGTAAGGCTTTCCACGTGTCTTTCGCTGTTGTGAGGTTACGAATGTGGACCAACTGGTTATCTTCAACACATAAAACTATAGTTGCGCGTGCTTCACCATCCTTTTCGTCAAATAAATGAACCTTTAGCTTGTCATCTGCAACCATTGCCGCCGTAATTTCACCACACGCGGTCCGAATCCTAGGTCTATCAGATGTTACAACATCCCATAATTTTTCCTTACGAAGGTACATCTCCATTTTGTACTTCCAAGTGAAATAATTGTCCGAGTTCAATTTCGTGAGGAATGCTTTATATTCCATTTTTCTTGAGTCAAGTAACGCACTTTACTTCAACAAAATATTGTCCTTATTTGCGATTCGCTATTCCCGTTGTTCACAATAACAACCTGGGCCCATAACCACTGTTAGAAATGCAGTACAACCACGTAGTTACTTGTGAAACAATGTCTCTAAACCGAATGAATGCGAACACAACTCGAATATTTTTCGTACAATATATTTATTGATCCGAATGGGTTGAATGATTGTTACAGACTGACTATCTAACGACAAAATTTGCTTGTGTAAGGAATGGATGTTGTATGAGTAAGTACAAGAGATTATTATGAATGTATGAGTGAATTTAAACTGAAACATGATTGATTTACAATACACTGTTCCTATGAGAGGTATATGAAATAGTGAGCCAATTTCAACCAAATTTAGGGACCTGATTAAGTAGTCAATGCGATGGAATAATATGAAGTTTGGTGAAGATATCTTCAGAAATAAAAAAGTTTTCCTAACAAAAACCTGCTTTTAGAACGGTCGTTCCTATAACAGCTATATGATAGAGTAGTCCAATTTCAACCAAATTCAGAAGTGTGGTTTAGCTATAAATTTTATTGATTAGTGCGAAAACGATA
Source organism: Chloromyia formosa (assembly GCA_964017055.1). Lineage (NCBI taxonomy): Eukaryota > Metazoa > Arthropoda > Insecta > Diptera > Stratiomyidae > Chloromyia > Chloromyia formosa. The sequence continues at coordinate 102,149,963 of OZ024815.1, read as the reverse complement.
GCTGTAGAAATAAAAAAGTTTTTCTCACAAAGACGAATTTTTGGACCGGTCGTTCCTATGGCAGCTATATGACGTAGTGGTCCGATTCCGTTAGTTCCGACATATTTTCAGCGTGCAATAGAAAGAAGGCTTCGTACAAAATTTCAGCTTGATAGCTTTAAAACTGAGGGACTAGTTTACATAGAACCGGACAGACAGACGGACAGACGGACAAAGCTTAATCAACTCGTCTCATCATACCGACCAAGAATATATACAGTTTATATGGTCGGTAATGCTTACTTCTGTGCGTTGCAAACTTCATGACAAAGTTAATATACCCTATCACACGGATGCTTTAAAGGGGTGGATTGAGCAGTCGGTCATTGTTCATAATGATGCGGATGGTAGCGTTTCGATCGCTAAATGGATGAAGATGGCAGGTAAACTGGCGTCTAACTTCTTTCGAATAATGGAAAAATTGCCTGAATCCCCCCAAGTGGAAGTAGCCGGCTGGTTTCAAGGGCGGATCAAACTCATGCAGTTTGCTAAGCAGCGTTCGGCCGACTTATTCAAAGCCGCCAGAAGCACCGTCGGAGAATCGTCGCAAGGACTAAACTAGAGGTAATTCGTAAGGATAGTATACCCTCTCGACTTAAAAGTCGGATTTGACTTTGAGTAATGAGGTTCTCCCTACTCACAATTTGAGGATGGTGAAGGTTTAAGTACCCGTGGACGATAAGTGTAGCTCTATTCTCATCGTCAAAACTGAATCTGTCGCTCTCCTTAAAAAAAGAACAAACAGTCCGATTGACTCAGTTTCACTCCGGCTACTCTCAAAGTGTACAAGAGTGATACGAAGTGGGGCGCTAAGTCAGTCTCCAAGCCGTCACTCCTTACTGATTCGGCTTCTCTCATGGAAAAGTCTACTGATCAACCTTTCTCAGCATTTGAAGGTCGGAATAAGGATGGCAACGACACTCGGTACCATCTGACCTTCCGTTGTTCTATCGAGTCATAGTGCCGTCCACTTTATTTGACTCCTTTGAATCTGACCTGGAGGAAGAGACTGATATTACGGTGAAAGATAGAACGATACAACAGTAATAAATTATGGAAAGTTTCGTTCAAATCAATTTACATCACTAGGCTGCTCTTCTTCTTCGCCTGGCGAGAACTTGTGAAGAGCTTTAGTGCAGGAGCCCTGGTTCGTTCACTCGTTCGGCTCAAATGCCCATAATGCCATGTGGGGCAGTTCTAATACAAATGATCGGGGAGAATTACTCTCCGATTTTATCATTGGTACAAACCTTCTATGTGTAGTACTATATTGGATGCGAGACTACGAGTCTTTTCATCACTTAGTGAAAGATTGGAGAGTATCAACGAAGCACTCATCCTCGGATCATCGCTACCTCCAATTCAGCATTGATGAGCATGATCCTTCGCCCAAGACTACCGTTCTTAATCGGAAAAGGGCAAACTGGGTCAAGTATAGGGCAATTCTACTGGAGGTACTACCAGCTCTGCCTCACCAGCCGCCAAGCAGATCACAGCTGGATGACATGGTACAAAATCTGACGGTTGCACTTAACAGAGCCATTTCCAAATCATGCCCGGTCAATAGAATTAAGGGTAAAAGTAAACGCGTTTGAGAAGGAACTGAAAAAGGCTAAGTGTAGCTATTGAAAACTTTTCTGTGAGCAGATCGATAAGGCGGGGGAAGCCTCTAGACTGCGTCTGACCCTAGCTTCTATCCTACTGCTCCTCTCTATTTATTGAAGCATTATGACTCATGGACCACCACTAGTTCGGAGACTATTCGTCCGGCTTCGCATTAATCGAAAGCCGAATTAACCGGACACCAGCCGGGAATAAAATACATATCGAATCTGCCTTTATAGGCCAGTAAAATTAAATTTTATTAATAATAATTAGGGAAAGATTTGAAAATAATTTTAATCCCTTCTATAGATACTGAATACATGGAAACTCAGTTTGCACGGTCGTAGGAGGTGAGCTTAACTTTTGGTGGGCGAAAATCCAAGAAATTTGAGCCCTTTTTTTTAATATTATCCTTATAAATCCTAAACTGTGCTTCGCATCGAAAAAATTTGCATGAGCAAATTAGATAGATAGATAGATAGATTTGTCTTTATTTGGCGTTCATAATTCATTACAGAGTATTATAATTTAAGTGTTTCAGAACTTAATTCTATACAGCTTAATATGTTTTCTTTAGCGAGTTGCTGATATTAGGTAGTGTTTAAGGTACATAGCTTCTAATGCTTAAGGAAAAATTCATTTGATAAAAAACCTTTCTTGAATCTTAGGGCTAACTTATAGCTATTTATATCCTAACTTAATCCTATACTTATCCTACCCTAGCACTGAGGTAGCTAGTAACAGCTTGTATAAAACAGATTAGATCGGTGGCGCAATAAGCGGGTTGTCGGTGAAAATCAATCTTTGTTGAAATGCAGTAGTAGCTTTATCCGCGTACTCTTTAATCGTTGAGATTTTAGCTACTTCGTGAAGGCGCCTGGTTGAGAAATACCAAGGCTTGTTTACTATAATTTTTAAGCATTTATTTTGTGAGACTTGGAGTTTTGCCTTGTGGCAATCGGCACAGCCGTTCCAGATAGGTGAAGCGTACATGAGTATTGGTTGCATACAAGTCTTATATAGCAGCAGCTTGTTGTCTGCAGACATTACTGATTTGCGGTTAATTAGCGGGTAAAGGGCATGGATGCTCTTGGAGAGTTTCATAGCTGAATTTTGGGTGTGATCCTTAAAAGTTAATTTTTTGTCGAGAGTCATACCAAGATAATCTATAGTTAGATTCCACGGGATGTCTTCTCCAAAAAAGTTCAGATTCCTTTGAGGGAGATTATGACTTTTGATCTTTTTTGTGAAAAACATAGCATTCGTTTTCGATGCATTTACTTTCAGACGCCAGCGGAAGAAGTATTGATAAACCTTAGAGAAATATGATTCCAGATTCTCTATAATAGATTGTGGGTCCTTTGCGCTTGTGAGGAGGCAAGTATCGTCGGCATAGACAGCAAGCTGGCAGCGAGCATCTGTTGGTATGTCTGCAACGAACACGTTGAAGAGGATTGGGCTAAGGCAGGAACCCTGGGGGACGCCTGCCGGAATTTCTCTCGGGGTTGAGTAATCGCCATTGACTCTAACGGAAAATCTACGATCGGATAAAAATGACTTAATAATTTTTACTAAGTATAGCGGAAATATAATAAATAATTTAAAAAGAAGACAATTGTGCCAAACCGAATCAAACGCTTTTTCAAGGTCAAGTGTGACCATGGCTGCTGAACTTTTGTTCAGAAAAACGTCTTTTATGAAGTTGGTTACTCTGTAAAGTTGGTGTGTTGTGGAATGCTTTTTGCGAAATCCGAATTGAAAGTTTGGAATAATGTCATCCGATTCTGTATGTATCTGCAGTCTAAATAAGATAATCCTTTCGAAAACTTTACTCAGTATCGGTAGGAGACTGATGGGTCGATAGTTCGCTACATCGTTAGGCTTTTTCTTCGGTTTGGCAATAGGAATGACGGCTGCTTCCTTCCAATCTTTGGGGAAATAAGAGAGCTTTAAGCAGGAGTTAAAAATAAAATTTAGAAGTACTATACACTTCTTTGGTAGATTTTTAAGCGCACAAACTGGAATATTATCCATGCCTGGTGCTTTTTTGTTTTTTAATCTCTTGATAACTCCGACGATTTCTTTGGGTTTACAGAGTGCCTCATTCGGCAGCGTAGTGAATTGCAGTAACTGTTGTGATGCCCTTTCAACAACAATTTCGTTAATTTTGTTACCCATTTCTTGAGTGATTACGTGTGCTTCGCTGAATTTTTGCGCTATTAGCGCAGCTTTGCCGTGATCGCTATAGCAGAGGTTGCCATCTCGGTCTGGCAAAGGGGGAATTTTAATATATTTTTTTCCTTTCATAGATTTTTGAAGGTTCCAAAATTTATTTGTCCCTTTATCTAGACTGGAAAGCATTGTAGCCCATTTCTTATTTTTAAGCAAGGCTACCCTATAATTTATAACACTATTCATTTGGTTAATTTGCCTTTTAATTTGGTAGTCTCTACTTCTCTGCCATTGGCGTCTGAGAGTGTTCCGAAGGCCTATGATCCTTCGCGTGGCATCATCAAGTAATAGTGATGACGGGTCTTGAATAACAGTAACTTTAGGTGTGCTTGCCTCAATAGCTTTCCTTATATTAGTGATAAGGGAGGCAACCAGATTTTCAATCATATCGGGGTGAGTCATTCCTGTTAGGTCTAATTCTGACAGTGAAGTCTCTCTGTTAAGTATATTTCGATACTGCCTCCAGTTAGTTTTTTTGAAGGAGAATACTTCAGTAAGGTTATTTCTGCATCTGGAAGTAAAGTCATTTAAAAGATATAGAACAGGCAGATGGGGGGAGTTAAGCGCAGTCAGTACTGTTGGTTCTGAAATGTCTATAAGTCCGTCACTTATTATGAAATCGAGAACTGAATTATTTCCCCTCCCTGGAAAGAAAGTTGGTTCACACGGCGCGTGAATAAGAAAATGCCGTCGAGACATCAATTCATATAAAATACGATGCGCCCAGCTTTATTGGCCCTTGCACAATTCCAGAGACTGTGCCTCGAATTTAGGTCTCCGCAAAGTAAATACTTTTGTCCAGACGTTAACATCTTTAGGTCGTCTTCGAAACCTTTAAGTTTCTCTTGCGATAGATTCGTGCCCGGAAAATATACGGCAACTACTACTGCATTGATAGGTTTGATTTCTACAGCGACTGTTTCGATCACTTTGGTATTTAAGTGAATAACTTTGTGATTGATTTCACTTTTAATGCATATTGCGACACCGCCACCTCTTGCGCCATCGCGATCTTTCCTGTATATGCGATAATTAGGGAGCCACAATTTGTCGCTACTTTTGAGCCAAGTTTCGGTAATGATAAATAAATCAGTTTTAAGAGAATTTATAACGTCATACGTCTCGGTTAGTTTTCCTTTGATGCTTTGCGCGTTCCAAAGTAGTAGATTAAGTGCTTGATTAGCCATAGATGTATTTCACAGTTACTTCGAAAAGAACATTAAGTTGTTCTATACGAGATTTGCACGTAGAGAGGTTTTTTATGAGTTCGGTTGAGATTTTGATTAATTCTCCTGAAGAAAAAAGCTCCGGGTTCTGATCGTGAGATTGCTTAACAGCACCACTGTAGCTGGAGCCGTGTCGGGCGTTTTGTTCAAAAGCTACATGCGTAGACTTGTTAATTGGTGGGAAGTTCATTTCGGACAGTCTCAAAGTAGTGTTCGACGAGGTGGCACCTTGTTTTCTAAATTTATCCTTAAGTTTTTCTTTAATGGCAAGAAATTCTTTGCGTTTCGGGCAATTAAGATCGTTAGAGAAATGCTGCTGATTGCAATTAGCGCATTTGATCTTATTTGTGTCGCTTTCTTTCAGGGTGCAGTTTGTAATGGAGTGTTCACCACTGCATATTAAGCATTTAGGAGGCAGGTGACAATGCGATGATCCGTGCCCATATAATTGGCAATTGCGGCATTGTGTGGGTCCACTTTTTCTGCGCGAGTGATAGCTCCAGTGAACTACCGTGTGCAGTATTGCCTTGGTGCGTTGTAATTCACTCAATTTGACGCCTTTTTCAAAATATAACAGATAGTAGAAGCTGTCTACTTTATCTGTATTGAATTTTTTAATATCAATGCATTTGAATTGCGTTACTTGTTTGAGGTGTTTGTGAAGCTCTTCGCATGGCATTTCGTGAAGACCTGAGAGAATTATTTTCACTGGCCGTTGGTCCGATCTGCGATAGGTGAAAAGTTCTACTTTTTTCTTGATTAAATATTCGACGACCCGCTCATAGTCATCCAAATTGGAAAGGTGTAGTCGTCTGCCGATTGACATTAAACGGACTTCGAACTCTGATACTTGCAGTTCTGCCATTATCGCCATTACGGTATCACGGGGTAATACGGGAAATGTTATTGCGGGTGGTTTTACCTTTTTTGGGGAATTAGGAGTTGCCCCCGGTGTCTCCGATATTGTAGGTGTATCGTCATGGTTTTCGGGTTCCAAGTCCGCCAGAAGTTGAAAACGGTTGCCTGGAGTCGCTGTTCGTCCAGTCCTTGGAATTTTTAGCTTGTCCCGTAGGAACATGTCGCCTGGGGAATCCTCCCCTCGCTGTCTTTTACGATCTATTCTTTGTCACTCGGATGTCCGCGCGTCAGAAATGAAGTTATGAAATCTTATTCGGGGGGTTCGATAGCCGGCAATCAAAAGAAGCCGGAAAATTTGGAACGAAGTTCAGAACTATGCCGATATGACACTTCACTTCACTGAGAACAGATGAAGACTGCATGAGCAAATTAAAGACCGTTGAATTTTGCGTCCAATTTACTGCTCAAAGTTGAAATTTGGTTCAGTAGCGTAGTCAAAATCGATAGTCAAAAAACGACAATTTTCGAGGCTTCGGAGAAAAATCACACTTTATTACTTTTCAAGCTCGCAGTCCATTGCTAAAGATGCTCCAAATGGAAAAACTTATGTTTAAAAGTAAAGGATAATTTGATTGTAAGCCTAACGTGGCCAATATTTTTCAATTCGGCCTATTTTTAGAGTAGTTATGGGCAAAAATTCAAAAATGGCTGCTCATCGATTTATACCTTAAAAACTCTATCTCGGTAAGTATAGCAGCTAGAAGTTTTATTTTATTCGCAAACTGTAGATAAATTACTCTAGTTTAATAAAGTTTTACAAGGTTTCTTGTAAGACCAACTTAAGAGATACTAAAAATAAACTGTACAAGCCAAACATTTAGGCAAATTTTCAGCATGGTGGCGGGGACCGTAGTGATGGGGGGAAATAGAAAATTTGAATTTTTAAACAATGGACCAATTAAAGTAATACTATATATCAAAAATCGAAACTACCCTAATTAAAGCAACCAGTGTTATAACAATTTGACTGACCAAAGTATTGTAATTTAACCTTTGCAAAATCAACGACTTTTTTTAATCAAAATGCAATAACTCAAAAACTATACACGGTAGTATATTCTAGTAAAGAATGAATCGCAGGTAATATCCTACCCTAAAAATAGAAAATAGCGCGAATTATAATAGATTGGCACACTCCTGATGTGTCCGACTGGAATGAATATTCATCTCTAATTTTCCCTGGTTAGTTACTACTTTGCCTTAACTATTATTGGGGCATAGCGCGTCGTAAGTTTGGTTGAAGTCAAAATTTATTCTGTAAGATAAGTTACCGAAATGTTTTATTATATCTCTCTCGGTACATCCGTGTATTTCCGTGTTCGGTTGGCGTGACGCATTAAAGCGGCTCAATAACACAGACATACGTCGGAGTAACCGGACAACATGGCTACCGGACTGAAATCTGGTCCCAAGGAGTCAGTTAAAGTGGGAGTGTAATGTAATACATTACATAAATTTGATCGCCACATGGTAAGTATAAATTATAATTCAGAGGCGGGAGCCTCCAAATTAAACTGCTGATGCCTCGAAAACCTTCAGCACGGCCCTGTTCTCTTCTATATATATAAAAATGGAGTGTATGTTTGTTCGTTTTTTACGGCGAAATGGCTCAATCGATTTCCATGAAAATTTCATAAACATCTTCGTAATGATCCAGAATAAGTTCTGGCGTTTTGAATTTTTCGATTTGGCCGCATCCACCAATCCTGACCCCAACTGTGAGTGAGTGAGCATTGAAAAAAATATTCTTCAAATTGACCGAGATAAGCATCAAAACATTGATTTTCGGGATCGCTAAGATGAATGGTTACACTCCCAAAACTCCCACCCGTCACCACTCACCCCACTCCCGCGGCTAAGCAGGGCCGTCGAGAGAAAATCCGGGCCCGGGACTCAACTTTTATGAGGCCGCAAAATATGACATAATAATGATGGAAGTTATTGCACGCATTTTTTGCGTGTTTGGAAGAATTACATAGAAAGTTCATGCAATTTTCAATAAATATTTTTTGCATTAAAAATTTCGGCTTAAAGAAACTTATGTGTTTATCACGAACTCATTCAATTCAATTGATTAAATTTCCCTATAAAATATTAACTCCCAAAGCATCGCTTTTCCAGCGCGCAGTTTGCGATGAAGTTTAAAAAATGCAACTAATCTTTTATTTGCGTTTATTCAGGTATATTAGCAATTTTGTGGCCTTTTAAAAGGTTTGGATGACATTACATGATACTAGTTAGGTAAAGCTTTCTAGGATGATAGTTTGTCAAGTAACGGTTGATTCCCTTCTCGTGTCGGGCCTCTCATCCTTCCTGTCATCTCCCTCCCGGGCTTCCCTAAACACTTTTCTGGCCGGCACCCAGCATTTTCCTACCCTTCTACACTGACATCTCCTGGAGATGAATCAAAAGAAAAACCGCAGTTCACGAATTTCCCATACTCTACTTTTCATGAATTTTTACCTATTGAGGCTTTTTTAGAGTGTTAGGAAATATTTATCAACGCAAATGTGTCTACTAAGTAAAATTGTATAAAGGGCTAAGATCTGAAGAATTTGAAATTAAGTAAAACTTTTTACGATTACCAGTTGTCCAGCTCCGAGCGATTTCCGGAACGCGTCCAGCTTAACCGCCTGTTGTTCTTTTCCTCCTCCTCCCGGGATGACGACGACAATTTTCACTCTGCACGTTCCTAGTCTGCTACAACCTCTAGAAAATCGACTAAGAAACCGTGATCCGCTAATTTTACATATTCAATCACCGTCAGCTCCTAGTCTATTAAATGACTATCAAGAATAATGGCAACGTCAAATGAAATCGCTTTGAAGACACTTGTATTATCGCCACGGTCAGGTTAATTCCATATTCAGACTTACTACTTTGCCTTAACCCCTAGCGGGGCATAGCGCGTCAACTACTCCTGCGCGACATCGTACTCTGTTCCGGGCAATGGGGCGCAACTCCCCAAAAGACTTACCCAGTGCCTGACACTCCTTTGCTACCAGATAGACGAAGTTGTCCACCTTCTCCACAGGCTGCCCATTAATATTGATGGCAATAGGTGTCGCGTTTCTTTTTCGCCACGGCGCGCGGGCTAAGAACCTTGGTCTTGTTGGTATTAATCTTTAGCCCAACCTTGCTTGCCTCCCTCTCCAGATCTAACGCCATTGCGGACAGATCCATGGTTTTGTGGGAGAGTAGGCATATGTCGTCAGCGTAGTCAAGATGTTGTAGATAAGATGTCAAAGTCCATTGAATTCCTCTGTCGAGTCCGGATGGGGCTGCATGCAACACATCGCTGATCACAATGAGGAATAGGATCGGTGAGAGGATGCACCCCTGCCGAACTCCACTGCGAATCTCAAAGTCCCCCGACACCTTACGTTTATGCAGAACGCGACATTTCGCGCCGTCATAGGTTGCCTTAATAATAGCCACAAACTTTTCAGGGATGCCTCTCCTGCGCATGGTCGCCCATATAGATTCCCGGTTCACACTATCGAAAGCCTTTTCGAAATCGATGAAAAGCAAGTGAAGCGGAGAATCGTATTCGGCGCATTACTCGATGATGATTCGCAAGGTGTTAATGTGATCGACACAGGAGAATCCGGATCGAAAGCCAGCCTGCTCTTCATCAATTGTGCTTTCTAAGTGGGCCTTTAGTCTTTCCAGGACGGTTTTAGCTATTATCTTGGCAACGGCAGAAAGCACACAAATGCCTCTCCAATTATTACAGTCTGTGAGGCTACCCTTTGTAATGTTGGATGGTACTTTTTCCATAGTGTAATAAGAAGTTAGTTAATTAAATCGGATGATTTCATTTATTAAGTGACTTTATACCTTTACTAATGACTGCAAGATGCAATCTTATTATTACGGCGTAATCGCCAATCTTTCCCTAATAGCTGGTAAGTCTGTGAGTCGCCAATTGCAACTTCCAATTACAGACTGCCCTTCCCTTATACAATATCGCCTATTTATACTATCACTTATTACTAACACATGTTTTCTTACAAATTAGTCATTACTATACCTATTCCCTATTCCCATGCTCCAGATTCACCTAAAAATCAAGTGACATCATCACAATAACTTTTGACCTAATTTCCGGTCACTTATTGTGATATGGAGAAAGTAAACGTGATTCACAAGCAATGCAACTAAAGTATGCAAGAATCAAGCAGTGCAATATGACACCAAGAATGCTTTTGCTTACTTCGTTGCTTGTTTGTTTACAAACGAAGAAAATACTATTCTTAAGGTGAGTGTACACCATATGTACACTACACCCATGGGGTTTTTGGTGATTTGTGTTATACAAATCATAATAATAATTATAATACTACTCCACGTGTAGGGTATCTGGAACATGAGGTTTACAATATCCTCTTAATATTTTACATATAATTTTTTTTTTTTTTTTTTTTTTTTATTATATATATATATATTGTTATTGAATGTTAATTACTCAAAATTTTTTTAGTCTATTCTTATGTATTGTTTTAGGAATTCCCTTATAATCTATTGTTACATTTGTATTATCAATACTTATTACATTAAATGGTCCCACATAAGGTGGTTGACCTTTCTTTTTGTTTTCATTCTTTACTAATACCTTATCGTTAACTAATATTATAAGTGGGTTTACATTTTTATCTTTCTTAGTGCGGTTAAGTTTTGTTAATTCAATAAGTTCACGGGCTTTAGATACTGAAAATCTGAGTCTAACTTTAAGTTCATTTGCATAATTATCGAGATTATATACTGTGTCATTAGTTGTAAGAATATCATTGGGCAGAGTAGGTAATTTACCGAAAACTAACTCAAAAGGACTGTAGTTATTATCTACGTGTGGCGTTATATTATACGCGAAAGTGTAATATGGTAACCAAACGTCCCAATTCATATCCTCAGCAAAAGTTAGCATGTACTCATTTAAGACACGATGATTTCGTTCTATAGCACCCAAAGTTTCGTGATGATATGGTGTAGAGAAAATCTGTTTGATTTTTAGCATATCGCAAATTTCTTTTAATAATTTGTTAGTGAATTCAGAACCCATATCCGACTTTAGTACTTTAAATAAACCGTGAGTTAAAATTAGGTTTTCTACTAGAGATTTAGCTACGTTTTTGGCTTCTTTAGTTTCTAAAGGCGCGGCAATAACGAATTTTGATAGCTCGCATTGCATGGTTAATATATATCGGTAACCGTTTGATATTCGAAGTGGTCCTACAATATCTATACAAATGGTTTCAAAACTTGTAGATGGCGTATCTGTTTTTATCATTCGTTCTTTAGTATGACGTATCTGTTTATTAATTTTACATTTTTCACAATTGCTTACGTAATCTTTTATCATCCTATTCATATTTTTCCAACAGTATCGTTGTTTAAGTTTTAAGCATGTTTTTCTGACTCCGAAGTGTCCTCCGTGTGGCGTATCATGATACTCTTTAATTAATTCTTTTTGACGACTAATTTCTTTGATGTTTTCAGGGGCTTTATAAATAATTATATTTACTTTCACGTGAAAATCTTGTTGCAACATATTAATAATATATTTAAATTTTTCAATAGACAATGCTTGGAAAATTTCATCATTTGTTGGTATGGCTAGCGTATGAATTTTCCAATTAAGCGCCGTTTCCAATAGCTTCTTCATGATAGGCACGTATACCATATCAGAATTATCGCTATTGTTGGTATGCTTCGCATTGTAGGATGAAATGTTAGACGCTTTATTAACGGAAACGTATTTCCTGTTAACACTATCGCTGTCATATATACATATTGCATCCTTTGTACGTACAATTTTTGGTTTATTTCCATTTCGGATAATAAACTTCAGTTTAATAATATTTCGGATATCCGTCAATGATGTACACTCCCATACTCGAAGTTGATCAGGCTCCGATTGTAATCTGGGTAGGTCATCCTTATTATTCACATTATTATTTTTATAGTGCACTTTGTTGTCTGACTGTTGTTTAGCCGACATTCCCCTTGTTATCGCCAAAGTTTTCTTTATAGTATTATCGTTGTCGAGCGGAATCATTTTCTTTAAAATGTCTGAATTCAGTTCTATTCGAGACAAAGCGTCTGCATTGGTATTTATTTTACCTTGCTTGTAAACTATTTCAAAATCATAATCTGATAAGTCAAGGCGAATTCTAGTCAATTTGGAAGATGGGTTTTTATGAGTAAAAAGAGAAATAAGTGGCCGATGGTCGGTGACCACAATAAACCTTCTACCGTACAGGTAAGGACGGAAAAAATTTATTCCCCAATGGATTGCTAATAATTCTTTTTCTATGATGGGTTTGTTCAAATCATGTTTTCCTAAGGATTTGCTTGCAAAAGATATCGGTAAATCGCTACCAATTTCTCCTTGTGACAACACTGCACCTAATGCATGACTAGATGCATCTGTTGTGACGATAAATGGTTTAGAAAAATCCGGGTATTGCAATATCGGAGGTTGAATTAATTTGCTCTTAAGGGTTTCAAATGCTATTTGACAATTATCATCCCATTTAAACGTAGCATTCTTTTTTAGAAGTACATTTAAACATCTAGCAATGTCTGCGAAATTTTTTATAAACCTTCTGTAATAATTACAAAAAGCTACAAATCGACGAACTTCATCGGCATTTTTCGGTACAGGATAATTTTTTATTACATCGTTTTTCGATGGGTCCGTTCTTATGCCTTGGCTAGTTATCAAATGCCCTAAGTATACTACTTCCGATTTTAGAAATTGACACTTGCTAGCATTCAATTTAAGATTATATTGTCGTAACCGTGTCAGGGTTTTGATAAGATTATCGTTATGATGCTTGACACTACAGCCGAAAACTATAATATCATCAACATATAAGAAAGCCTCAGAGTCCAAACCGGTCAGAGCTATTGTAAGCATTCTTTGAAAACTAGGAGATGATATCGTGAGACCGAATGGGAGTCGTTTGAATTGAAAATGACCCTTGTTAGTAGAAAAGGCTGTCAGTGGTCTCGATTCCTTTTCCAACTCGATTTGATGAAAAGAGCTGGTCATATCAAGCGTTGAAAAGTATCTAGCTCTTCCTAGCCTGTCTAAAACATCTTCTAAACGCGTTAAAGGAAATTTGTCATTTATAACCTTATTATTCAAACGTCTGAAATCCACAACAAGTCGCCATTTCATTCTACCATCAGTACTCTTCTTAGGTACTATAAGTAATGGAGAATTGTAAGGGCTAACCGATGGTTCAATGATGTCATTGTCCATTAATTCATTGACTTGAGTATTGATTTCCTCCAACTGTGCATGCGGTAATTTGTAATTTTTCGTATACACAGGAATATCGTCTGATGTAATAATTTTCTGTTTATAAAAATTGTTGACTGTTAGCTTATCACCCTCGATATGGAAAATATCTTGAAATTCTGTAATAATTTTTAGGAGACTATCCTTAGTTTTTTCGTCAGTCGCGCCCGTTTCTATCCCGCTAAGCAGTTTCTGTAGGCGCTCATGACTTTTGTCCTTCCGAGATATACTAAGGATTTCATAATTGCTAAGTGGTTCTATATTGATGTTGAAATTTTCAATAGTCGCTGAAAAGTCGTTGGCATTTAGTATTTTAATGTGACATATGCCTTTTGCTGGGACTATTGTATTTGCCACAAATACACCTGGATAAATCTCTTTACCACAAACTAAACTATCACCTTCCCTTGTTAGATTAATAGGTACAACTGCTTCTGTTCTTGGGGGTATTTTCCATTGAACAAGTTTCAATGCTTTCATGTTCATTGGAATGATAATTTCCTCATTATCAATAATGAAAGTTATTGTATAGGTCTCAAAACATATTTTAGAATAATGTTTTTCTAAAATGTCCCTTCCAATAATTCCATCCGTGAAAATTGGAAAATCTTCACCTACTATATGGAAAATATTTTCTGAAACATATTCCCCTAAAAGTAGCTTCAACCTTGCTGTGCCTAGAGAAGTGACAACTTCACTGGTTATGCCATTTAGTTTGCATTGAAAATGATCGTTTAACTCGTTTAAATTAATATTATTACTCTTGCAAATAGAAATATCTGCTCCCGTATCTATCAAGAAAGTCAGATTGTGTTGTAAATTTTTGCATTTTATTGTTATATAATTGGATCCGCTATTAGATATATTGAATATTTGCTTTCCGGGAAGGCCAAATTTTTCATTTACTGTTGTTCCTCTCCGGAGAGCTGTCCGTTTCCCTGGTCCTGAATGATATTAACGTTTCTTGAATTATTTTGGTTATTATTCCAGTTGCCGTTGGATCTTCTGTTATTGTTGGAGTTATTCCCGTTATTCCAGTTATTGCGATTGTTTCCGTTATTGCTGTTATTCCAATTATTACTGTTATTCCGGTTATTTCCGCTATTATTGTTATTCCAATTACTACCGTTATTCCGGTTATTCCCGCTATTATTGTTATTGTTTCTATTATTTCGGTTATTATATCTGATATTGTTGTTATTTTGACGGTTATTACTACTATAATTATTGTTATTGTTATTATTGTTACCGTAGTTTCTGTTATTATTACTTCGGTTGTTATTGTTATTTCGGTTGCTATTATTATTTGGCTTCGCGTTGCCATTGTTCATTAACATAATTCTTTTGTTATTAACGCTTCGTTTTTCAAGTTCTACTGTTAGGTTTGCGGCTTCCATAATATCCTTTGGTCTAGACGCGAAAATAGTGTTTTGATACTGTTCGTTTACACCATTCAAGAAAATTGTTAATGCTAATTTCTCATTTATCATAGCTACTGCTTTTTTAGAATGTTCGGTTGCTAAAGAACCCAATTCATCGATTTCCAAAGAAGTAAGCTCACTAGTTAATTTCAAAATTTTATCTCTAAAAGCAATTGCAGATGATTTGAGTTGGAGCATATTATGCAAATCTGTTTGGATACTTGTGATAGTTCTGGTGTTCCGAAAATTAGCTTTTAGCCTAGTTGAAAAATCCTCGAAAGTTGTTGGTAGATCAGTCCCCAATGACGTTCTTACAACATCAGACAATTTTGCATTACAAACAAAATTTATTAATTCTTTTTTTCCTTCATCATTAAATGTTTTATGAAGGAGTTCGATATGCGTTAGAAAAGCATGAAGATTTTTATGGTGTCCTTCAAAAAGTGGAATAACTTTGTGTGCCAAAGCTAAATCAAAATTACTCGCCATGATTGCAAGTTGTTTTAAAAACAAGTTTTTGAGTTCTTCGTAAATACTTTTAAAATAAATTTTTAGATCAAGAACATCCAATTTGGTACTTGAAAAAAAATCTTTTAACTGAGTTCTTGTATTCTCAAGAGCCTCTAGTTTTGATCTAATAGTTTGTTCTTTATAAGGTTTGTTAATTGATTTCTTGGCGTTGTTTAACTCCTTTTTTGATTCTTCAATCAGGGCTTTTACATGCGAAAAAGTGGATTGTTCTGATTTCTCAACATCAGACATTACTCAGTGAAATACCAAAAAAAAATGAAAGGTGTAAATTTGAATTGTATATGTGGAGTCTATTAATTAAATATTTGTTGTTCTATTAACATATTTTCGTACATAATTATTATGGTATCTATTATAAAAGTAAAATAATACTAATGCTATAGCAAACACTGCTGACGTGGTGATTGCCTGACGATATTCGGTCATCATAGATCCGGTGTTTACTGAAGAGCAGTTCCCCATATTAAATTATTGTATTATTATTAATGTTTTTTTTTTTTAAATTTTTAAGTTTCCTGGATATAGCCTCAGCTTCCTTGAATAGAGCTCGCTTTTGAGCGGAGTCCGTCACCAATGGGATGATACCAAAAATTCTAGCCTTCTCCTGACGGAGTCGCACTCGTTTTCCGCCTCTGGTGCGTGTAATAGCCGCTTCCGCAGGTTGTGGTGTCGTCAGCTGTGGTCGTTGAATGTATCTCCGCTTTGGTCCTAGATGGGGTAGATCGTCTTCCGTCGCCTGCAAAATTGCATCCTCGTAAGTTTTCCTCTTCTTTTTAACGACAGGAGCGGCAGGGTCTACTGGTTGCTGAACTGGCGCTTTTTCTTCTGTATCGGGATTAATCTTCGACGGAATATACTGCGGTGCTTGCCTATTTACTTCGACGGAATATTTCTCTGCGGTGCCAAATAATTTGCTGAAATAGTCATCTATCTCACGGTGCTCTTCCAATGAAAAATTAATGTCGAGCAAGTCCTTGTCCATTGTTCGATGATTGGCAGGATCGCCATGTAATGTTGGATGGTACTTTTTCCATAGTGTAATAAGAAGTTAGTTAATTAAATCGGATGATTTCATTTATTAAGTGACTTTATACCTTTACTAATGACTGCAAGATGCAATCTTATTATTACGGCGTAATCGCCAATCTTTCCCTAATAGCTGGTAAGTCTGTGAGTCGCCAATTGCAACTTCCAATTACAGACTGCCCTTCCCTTATACAATATCGCCTATTTATACTATCACTTATTACTAACACATGTTTTCTTACAAATTAGTCATTACTATACCTATTCCCTATTCCCATGCTCCAGATTCACCTAAAAATCAAGTGACATCATCACAATAACTTTTGACCTAATTTCCGGTCACTTATTGTGATATGGAGAAAGTAAACGTGATTCACAAGCAATGCAACTAAAGTATGCAAGAATCAAGCAGTGCAATATGACACCAAGAATGCTTTTGCTTACTTCGTTGCTTGTTTGTTTACAAACGAAGAAAATACTATTCTTAAGGTGAGTGTACACCATATGTACACTACACCTTCTTTGGAAGCTTGATGATCAAACCTTCCTTCCACTCAGTGGGAAAGGTCAAACTTACTAGTGCAAGAAAAATCTATAATACGTATTAATTAAGAATAATTTTAATTTCATAAATACCATATTGTAGTTAATACTCGTATATAAAATGTGTAATACTTTTTTTTTTCCTATTTTTCGAATTCCCGGGCCCCATTGAAAACACTGGTCGCGCTCGGTGGCCGTGATCGTTCGGTCACCGCTCTACTAATCTAGAGCTCGGAGATCAAATCTCGGCGCGATCAAAAACTGCCTGTGAGTACTACGAGTAATAGAACTCTCACAGTGCTCCGAGCTTGTCAGTATAAAGACGGCGCGGATAGGAGGTGCTTGCTAGCAACTGCACTTCCGAAAAGTAGATATATGCTATTGAAACGTCAACAAAGCATAGAAATGCTAGAGATGTTGGCGCACCCATCCCCCTCGAGGGGTCAATTCAATTAGAGAGATTAAAAACACCGGCCCGGTGCGATTCGTTAATTCGAAAATAATTCAAAATGTCAAAAATAACCAAGATTAGTGTCAAACCAATGGTTTTCGGGATCACTGGGATGAATCGTGGCGCTCCCCAAACCCTCCTCCACGAAAAATGCCGAAAATAACTGAAATTAGTGTCAATGCTGTGAGCATAGCGAACCCTATATAAAAGAGCAAGCGAAGCGATAATGAATACAAAAGTATAAATTTAGCGAAGACAACAAACCACTTGATCTGTAGCAATCCTATACCCGATCATCCGCTTTGTTTGTTCGACAATCGATCCAGATCCAGGTGAATCGAATCCTCCTACAGGCCAGGTGTACTCGCAAGAAGTATCAAAGATGTGTGAATGTAGTCATCAACTATCATTTCTGACATTATGGCGATTGACTATTGTTTAAAGTAAACCTGTTGGGGGTACGCATGCTTTCTTATAGATACTCGTATATAGTAAAGATAGAGTCTTCGTACTAGTAACTCATTCAATTTTTATCCAAATTTTTATTGACGGATGGCATATATGTAATACTCGTATGTATTCCGATTTGTTGTTGTCGTTTTTTTTTTTCACTTTAACCTATTTTTGCACAGTTATTAAAATTAAAACTTACTTTTATTTTCTTTCCAGGTAAGTTGAACAAATGAAGCCACACAGCGTGTAAGAGATTATAAGAACTGCCTTATCGATTGCTTTGGAAATGAGTAAGATTAAAAATGAATTCATGAATATTGTTTGCTTCGCTTTGCTTATATATTGTACTATGTATACATACTATGATACATACATAAGTATACTAGCCGAAATTGGCAGATCACGCGAATTATCTGGCCTGGATTTGACGGTCTCTAAACATTCCCGGAATTAATAAGAACAAATTGTGAAATTTTCGGCGGTGACTACTAACGCACATATTTAGATGATTGGGACCAACTAAAAAAATCCTAAAATTGTATTTAACACAGAAATTCATTAAATATAGTCTAGGCTATTTTAGATAGTAAAATAGATCAACTTCTTAGATAATAGGCGCGTTTTTTCAACAGCAATACAGAGCAGGTTAAGACCACACAATTACACTAACAATTTGGTTTGAGCTGCTCTGGATAAAACGTCAGTGCAAGAATGCTGCTCCGTTAAGTAGTCTGCATTTTGAAATGTAGGCGGCGCAGGCGTCGAAGTTTTCGAACAGTTTACAGTTTGAGAAGCACATAAAGTTCATTTCCTATCAATGAAATGTTTTTACATATATGTTAATTTTGCTACCTAAAGGAAATTTGTTCGATTATGTACTATGGCTTTAAGTTTTCTCTTGAAATTTTTGTTAACATTTGAATTCTAACTAAACCAAGACACACTCTCAGCAAGACATGCCCCGTTTTCGTGTTCGCTACTCTATTGTAATTTGCTCTCGATCGTTTTTTTTTTGCCGCCTAACCTGCCCTACTCTGCTTTGCACAAAAAAAAACACAGCTAATATTTTAAAATTATGTACACGACACAAGTGCTGAACAATTTTTGGTGGCAGTAGATAGCCGAGCTAAGTTATCATGGTTAAGTTTGCAATGAGCCACTCCACTCTATTCTTAAAATACAAAGTTATTGTTACGAATATGCGTGATAAAACTGAAAAATATTTTATTGCAGCTAATTCGCACCCGAGTCGTATAATGCGCACTATAAATAGCGTGGTCGTTGTACTCAGTGTCGTATTCCGATGTAAGTCGAAATGCCACATACTGACCTGGTCGAGCTACTTCCCCGATGGATTAAGGTACCTCGTGATGAGTAAAATCCATCGGTGAACTAAACCAGAGGACAGTGTTAGGATTGGCCAGGTTGGTTGGTTCAAGTGGCTGCTGTTTCGCTGCTGCAAGAAGAGGCAATTAGCGCTTTGTGCGCCGTTTTGATACCACACGCCTCGTTAGGAGGTGGCAAAACCTTGGCTATAAAAGTCTTTCATGGTAGTTGTCGGAAATGGACCATCTTGCCGAATTAAGAAAACGTAATATCTCCCCAATCGTCTTCGAGAAGATGGGGGCTAGCGAAGCTTGAGCCGGACATGCACACAGGAAGTGGATCAGGGTCTCCTTTTCCATATATGTATTGCATACAATGCACACTGCCGGAGCTACAAGGATGAAGTTTGTAGCTCCGGCAGTGCGCATTGTATGAAATACTCCGAATACTCAGTCTGACTGCATGCTCTCCAGTGTCGGGCTCTCCTCAGGAGAGCGTCTGTCCTTCGTAAGTCGTACGATGGCCATGTCGCTCATGAGGTGACGCACGTCGACAGCGAACTCCATCTTTCGATAGCCCCTTTCGGGTAGAGTCTATGGATCTCTCTCTTTACAACATTGAGCGATGCGTGGATCACTATCGCATAGGACTCGTGCAAAAGCGGAACCTTGTCTCGCAAGTTCATCCGCTTTCCCCTTCCCCGTTACATTACTCTGTCCCGAAACCCATAGAAGAGAGATATTATAAAGTTTGGTCAGTCCAAACATTGACGATAGAGCCTTGATTGCGGCTTGGCTGTCCGTAAAAATGGCTACGTTATTTGTGATGACAGGAGTGTGCTTTAGTGATCGACATGTCTCCCTTTTCGCTAGTATTTCAGGTTGAAACACACTTGCGCGGTCTGGGAGGCGAGAAGATTTTGATAGGCCGAGAACTTCGGAAAAGATCCCCGTGCCAATTTCACATGCCATTTTTGAGCCATCAGTGAAGATTTTGCATTCATACTTCCTGATCACTTCTCCTCTGTCCTACACCGCCCTTGTTGGGAAGCCGGCTGTGAAGTGTCACTCGAAGTTATGTTGGGAACAGGTCCTGAGACTCCAAGATGCTGCCGTGGCCATATGGTCTGGGGTCCAGCTCATAGACTCCCGAAGTCTTACCGCGCTACATGCAGCATTTAATTCTATCTGTAAGTGTAGTGGAAGTATTGTAGATGTAAGATAATATTCAATGCGTCCACTGGACATGATCGCAAAGCACCTGTGACTCCGATGCACAAGGTTCTCTGAACTTTATTCAGCAGATTAAGGTTGTATTTTTTACAAAGAGCTGACCACCATATCAGCACTCCGTTGACGATGATTGGTTGAACCACCGCAGTGGATAGCCATAACATCATCCTTGGCTGTAGTCCCCAGCTTTTGCTGCAGGTCCTCTTGCTGGCGTAGATGGCTATTTGGGCTTTCTTGATGTGATGCTCAATGTTCAGCTTCCAACTAAGTTTAAAATCAAGGATGACTCCAAGGCATTTAACGTTGGGGGTTAGCTTAAGTGTCGCGGTCATCACGCAATTGCTGAAACATAACGGGGATTTTGCCATCAAGCCCCGGAGATTTGTTTGACGAGAAGCTTTCAATGGCCCACATCGTCCTCTCTTCCATGATTACCGATGCGATTTGTTCCCATAAAGAGCTTTGCTTACCTGGCTCTTCTACGTCCCCGCAGCGTTCCTCGCTGCTCGGGAAGAGTGAGGTTATAAGTAGGATTGGCCTAATGCTGAACGACTTTTGATGGCAGTGGATAGCTTACCATGTTATCATGGCTTCGTTTGGCAATGACCCAGTCGAGTCTATTTAAAAAAATAAAAAAAAAAAAAGTTAAGCTAACCTTCTGCGACCGTGCAGACTCAGTTTCCATGTATTTAGGATCTATTGAAATGATTGAAAATTTTTCCAAATCTTTCCCTAATATTTCCTATTAGAATTTTATTTTTACTGGCCCATATAATGCGGATTTTGATACAATTTCAAACTAAGATTTAAAATGACAGTACTCACGGAAAAATACAAAGAAATCAAATCTAATTATACGCACCGACAAATCAAAACGACAGAACGAAAACGTTAACACATGATTGCCGCTTATATTCTAATGTCTCACATTTTTCTTTTATCTATTGTTATCCAATGAAATGCTCATAAAAAGACAAAGATATAATGTTGCCAAACTCCTTTAATCCGCGATCAATGCCATAACGGATATTTGTTTTTATTTTAATACATTTATATTGTATGATGCATACAAATTGACAAAGAATGTTGATTTTCTTATTCTGCTTTTGCTAAATGCAGATAAACAAAAAACAAATAAATTAAATTACTTCTCAAATATAGTAACGTTTCAATAGACACGAAAATTCTGTTGCGTAAGTTTTTTTATTATTTAAAGGCCAGTTTCATTGTATTTTCAACATTTTGATGAATACAATAAAATAATTAAAACAAAGGTGACAGGTTTTGTTAACGTAGGCTGTATAATGCTTTGGTATTTACGAGTGCATTTTTATTGACAACGATCGAAAGATTCATTTCATATTTACCATCTATTCGTATCTGAATAAAAAAGTGGGTGCATTTTTCTTAACTATTGACGTGGTTGAATTTAGTAATTTTTTGACATTTGACTTGTGCCTATTTTTTTCCCTAAAAAAATATTTTAATATATCGTCCATAATGAAATATCGTATTTTCTTTAATGAACTACTTATTAAAATTGCCAAATATCTTTCATAGTGTTTTATTTTTCACAAAGTGCACTACCGAATAACATATCAATAAATCGCAGCTAATATTATGGAATATTGCAGAAAGTTTAGTGTTTTTAATCTTTTAGCATTGGTTTAACTCGAGGATGTTAACTTTTCACTGAATGACATAAATTAATATTTGGTGCTTCCTTTTGTAATTCGGTCTGGGTTAGTCTAAGGCGGTGATAGAATAGCGGTATTATTAGCGGCAGGATTACTCGCCGGTTTTACCCGTTGGTAATACATTGGCACTATGGCTTGTCGGTATTACACGACGGTTTTATTCGTCGGTAATAATTTGACAGTTTGGTGATGATTTGACTCTTTCAATAATTGCAAAATGTATTTCACGGAAGACGAACTCTTTGTTATTTAACGATATTATTAAAATAACTTATAAATTTTAATAAAAAGTTGCGGTTTAATATTCGCAGATCCATTTTTAACGATTGACATAAACTATCAACTTCGAATTCGAATTCGGAATTTGTCAATTTGGCTCGCGTGATACACAGTCGGTTACTGCGATGCTAGCCAAAATTTCAAGCAGCAAGCAATGGCTGCGTTTTGGGAAACTCATAGGATCGGACAATTTGACAGTGAGTAACAGAAATGTGAAGTATTGTATATCCGTAAGTTGAAGAGATAGTGTCGCTTATCTGAGAGGATCTCTAAAGGAGAAATATGGTATACCGGAAAAATTTGTTGGCTCGTTTCCCCAGCCTATGATTTATAAACAAATACATTTACCGACCTCTTTGTCTCTTTCGCTCTAATGCAATTGCTAAGAAACAGGCGTAACGAAAATTGATTGGTTGTCATTCTGCTCTCGGGATTCGCATGTAGATGCTTTGGCATGAGTCGTGTGCATCGAATGTGTGAATGTATCAGTTAAATGCGTCTCTCTTTCACTTACGGATACGCAATGCTTTGCCATCTCTTTTGCTCACTGTCATGTACTTAACCGGTCAGGCTTTCAGGACCGCGACCAATGATGAGCCGCGAGCCAGTACGACGGTAGACAAAACCGAAGTGGACGTGATGCACTAGCGAGCTTTACTGTAACGGAAACAAAATCACGGTATTACTCGCTAATGTATTGGGTTGTGGAAAAAGTTCTGCGGTTTTTTTTATTAAAACTTTTCGTATGCCTGGTAACACTGTATGCACTATTTATATCTTGAATCGTTATCCGCAGGTTAAAAGGTTATTGAGTGTACGTAAACTTCATCAAATCTTTTAGTTTAATCTAATGTGTTTTATAGGTAAAAAAGTGACTAAATGAAAGAGGGAAAGGTCCATCTTAGACACGTTTTTTTGTTCTTGTACAACAAAGGTGTGAAAAAGACGACGGACGCCAAACGAGAGATATGCGCTGTGTATGGCGAAGAAGCCGTTAATGAGGACACTTGTCAGAAGTGGTTTTCTCGGTTCCGTTCCGGAAATACGGATTTAAACGGCTCTCTCCGCATTGGTCGCCTTGTCACCGTTGAAAACAAAGTAATCTTGGACCTCATCAAAATCCGTCGGCATATGACAACCCGCGAGATCGCAGAAAGGCTCAACATTGATCATTCAACCGTCGCAAAACAACTAAAGCACCTTGGAGTCATAAAAAAGTCCGAAGTGTGGGCACCCCATGAGTTTTTCGTGTTAAACCCAATTTCGATCTGCGAATCTCTGATGAAATGGTATTCGTTGGAACCATTTTTGAAGAAGATTGTAACTGGGGATGAGAAATGCGTTATTCACAAGAACATCAAGCGGAAAAAAATCATGGTGCGCGCCCGGAGAATCATCCACAACCATTGCAAAGGCGGAAAAAGTGTTGCTAAGCATTTGGTGGGATTACAGAGGTGTAGTCTTCAACGAACTTCTTCCACGGGGTCCAATTATTCGATTCAAGGAAGTATTGCATTCAGCTGCA
This sequence comes from Chloromyia formosa, assembly GCA_964017055.1. Classification (NCBI taxonomy): domain Eukaryota; kingdom Metazoa; phylum Arthropoda; class Insecta; order Diptera; family Stratiomyidae; genus Chloromyia; species Chloromyia formosa. The sequence continues at coordinate 102,126,150 of OZ024815.1, read as the reverse complement.
AAAACTGCAACGAGCAATAGCCGAAAAATTGGAATTGGCTAGCAGAAGGGGGATCGTTTTTCATCAAGACAACGCCAGACCCCATACTTCTATGGAAACGAGAGAGAGAGAGAGAGAACACCCGCCTTACTCACCGGATCTTGCGCCGTCGGAGTACCACCTTACCTTTTCCGGTCTCTTCAGAATCATTTGGATTTAAACCGCTTTGAATCTGTGGAAGCCATCAACTATGACCTTGATGAGTTTTTCCGCAATAAGCCACAGCGCTTTTATGAACGTGGCATCATGCTCTTGCCAGAACGTTGGCAGAAGATTGTTGAAATGAACGGCTAATATCTGGTTGATTAAATGCATTTTGAAGAATAAAAAATATTTGTCTTATTTTTGGTGCGAAAAACCGCAGAACTTTTTCCACAACCCAATATAACCGCCTTGAAATTCACAACACGCAATTATTGGCAACAAATTGTGGTTCCCCTTGTGTTTACTGGGCCTCTGGTTCAATTCCTTCTGAAGGCAATAATCTTTCCGATAAAAGGGGACTTACACGTTGGGTTATGGGCCCACTCCGCTGTTAAATGAGTACCAATTTGGGGTAAAAAAGTCGGTTGAACGTGTTGTTGATGACACACCTCTTCGTATACCGCCACAATGTTGTGATACAACTCATCACCTTGATTCTAAACGCACTGCTGCGCCAGGTATTAACTAATTTTTTAAGAAAAATCAGTTAATCGACCCTGCCTCGATAACGAATTTCGACCCTGGAGTTGGGTTTTTCTTTACGTTTCATGACCCCAGGATTAATTAATTAATTATTATAGTGTCAATAAGATTGCGCGGCAGGTCCAAATCGGTCAGGGAAGTCAGAAGGGCCTTAGGTACTACACCGGTAGCCGACAATATTACAGGCACTATTCGCACACTGTGAAGATGCCAAAGTTGTTTGATTTCCTGAAACAGTGCAGAATAGTTAATTTTTTTCTCCGTATGTTTTCTCTCGATGTTCCTACTACATAGCAGCATCGATTATCCATGCAGAGTGACTCGTCTTGTTGGCTAGGAGTACATCGGGTTTGTTGTGGTTGACCGAGTGATCAGTGTGCACCTGCCGATCCTGCTTGTAGACTGTACTGGTAGATCAGAATGATTTCACTACCGGTTTTGCCACCTGTTTGACATATGAAGATCGAAAAATGACTGCCAAAGACAACCCATGTGTTTATTATGTATTGCCTTTGCCTTTCATTTGTCATTCAAGTTGAGCGGAGTCAAACCATCATCTGCCTTGCAGACAGCATCATGCAGAGAACTGGATCTTGCCTCTGAAATAAGGGCGAAGTGAATTGGCTTCCTGGTGGTGTAAATTAGCAATGTTAAACAAACCTCTACCTTCAATTTCCCGAGGTAGACACATTCGCTCCACTGACGATTTTGGGTGTAACATTAAAAAAAAATTCACCCCCCGTTCAATATCCGCCAAAGATGTGACAGACCACGGGACTATTCCGAATGAATATGTCAGTGAAGGGATGGCATAGAGGTTGTTCGCACTTATTTTAGTCCTTCCCGACAAATTGGATTTCAATTTCAACCAGAATTCAACCAGCAGTCTCTCAAGTCAACAATACTGGTGTGCTCACCTTGCAGAAATTCTAAGTACTTATTAAAGTTTGCTTCCGACATTGCACCTATGTGGATATCATCCAAGGTGAAGCCGGGGTGCGGTGCGTGAACGCCTTTGCGAATGGCACGAATTCGACATTTGCCCAACCCAAAATCCATCCAAATGTAACGACTAAAGTTCTCAGTGATCCGCAGCAAACTTTTGAGATGAACGTTGCTTGCCCAGTATAATTTGATGTCATCTAAGTACATCAAGTGAGTCAGCTTGAACTTAGAAACATTTCAAGCATACCCTGCTTGATCGAATAGCCGCACTGTTTAGCCGAATTTAAAGGTGATGAAAGAGGATTCGGCGCCATCCAGAACCAAAGGGGACTTAAAGAGTCCCCTCGGAATATGCCTTTCCGGATGTTTATCGGTTGAGAGAGCACATTGCCTTCAGTCGATGGCACCGACAATGTTATTTGCCATCTCTGCATCACTTTTGTCAAGAAATTAATTAGTGCAGGATCTACGCGGTACATGTGGAGAACTTTGATTAGCCAGCTATGAGGGATGCTGTGGAACGCTTTGTCGTAATCGATATAGCAGAAATACAGATTCCTGTGCTTGCGCGTAGCTTATTCTACCACAACCGAGTCAATCGTAAGTTGCTCCTTGCACCCCCTAGATCCGACTCGGCAGCCCTTTTGCTCCTCGGCAAGGATGTTGTTCTGCTCGAGGTGCGTGCAGATCCTGCCACTAATAATGGCTGTGGCATACTTATACAGTGCCGGCAAGCATGTCATAGGCATTGTTTCAGCAGAGCTTTCCACCGTTTCCCGTTTGGGTAACAAATATGTTACACCTGCTGTGAGGAAAGGGGGAAATTCCTCAGGCCTATTAATCAACAGATTAATCTGTTGTGCGAGCTGACCACAAACACTTGGGAAGCGTTTGTATCAGAAATTCTGTAATTTGGCATGACCCGGCCCCTTCCAATTTCTGGAACGCTTAATAACTTCGCGGACATCAGATTCAGTGGCCTATGAATATTTCGGCTTTTTTTCTCTAAAATCGAACAAAAAATATCGGAGAAAAAATCTAGTAGTTTTGAAACTTGACTTATTAGTGTCAAGTTTCAAAACTACACAACTTTGATTTTAAAGGTTGACGTTTCGTACCCCTCCTTTTTTGTGTTGAGACGTTGTGTTTGGAAGTTTTCTAAATTTTGGGATGTTGTTAATTATGACTGCATGTGCTCATATCCTGAGTTTAGATCGGTGCAAGCAAAATCCGATATTTATCATATAAAAATGTTCACGTAGGTCATTAGTCAGTTGCCGTCCCCAAAACTGCTGCCGCAATAGCCTTTATTGCCTAGTCTTCAGCAACAACAACAACCTTTGTCGTCTGGTAGGCAGCAACATAAAATACAAGCATTTCTGCTTTCATGTATATCTAGTCAGTAGCAGCAACTACAGCCACTTTTACTTCCTCGTCTATTCCAGTCTCGACAATCGCTACACCACCTGGAGCAAGAACATTGGTCGTGTTAATAATAATCTTAAGCCCAACCTTGGTTGTCTCCCTCTCAATATCTAACGCCATTGCTAATAGATCCATGATTTTGTGGAAGAGTAGGCATATGCCATCAGTGTAGTCAAGATATTGTAAATAAGATGTCAGAGTCCATCGAATTCCCTGCTGAACTCCACTGCGAATTTCAAAGCCCCCGACGCCTTAACTTTACGCAGAACGCGACATTTCGCGATATCATAGGTTGCCTTAATAATAGCCACAAGCTTCTCAGGGAGGCCTCCCATATAGAATCCTGATTCGTACTATCGAAAGCCTTCTCGAAATCGACGAAAAGCAAGAGAAGCGGAGTATCGTACTCAGCGCATTGATCGATAATGATTCGCAAGGTGTTAATGTGAATATCTACTAGTTTGCGTTGTGTTCAAATCAGAGAATCTCTAAAGTAAGTCTTTTCTAAGAAAGCCATTTCACTTCAACCAAATTTTACACAGAGTTTCCTTTGGTGATTTTAAGTCGCAGTCGGTCGCGTTTTAGTACTGCTGCAGGCACGAACGCATTTTCTATTCGAAAAAATCCATTATAAACACCGAGTATCAATTCACCAAAAACCAAGTTTCTGTCTTAAGTCTTTCGTTTTTCATTTCAATTTTCGTAGAGGCAGCCCCAATTCTGCCGCTTCGTTACACAATAAAAATTTATTAATTGCATCATTTCGTCGTAGAGTGCATACCAATCGAGAATTCTTCAGTGATATTATCTGGTCTGCACATATAACGTACGTGCCAAAACATTAATGCCGCATCCACCACAGCTCACTGCAAATCACATGAAAATTTTGTAAAACAAAAAAACCAAATTTTTAATTTAATGAGCAACACACCAAAGCGGCCTTGACGTTACCCATATCGTATGTCTACAAAAGTATGTAAGAGTTGTTTAGATAAATGGCGGTGTTTCGCGTTAAGGTCGTTCATACATTTTAAGCCTGCTGCCGCGTCGCGCCGTATGCAGCTCAATTCTTTTATGGTGGTGCACTCAACTTGTAAATTGTTCCAGCCACACTGCTTCTACTGTTGGAATCGTGCTGTGTGTGGGACAATACTCGCGGTATTTATCGCTGAAGAACCAGCTTGTAGGCAACACTCTTATATGCACTCTTTTACAATTTTTTTACTATAAAACAAAGTCCACGAGCACATGTTGTGTTATGTATGAGGAAAATATTATAAAGTGGAAGTGAAATAACATACACATACACTTAACATTAACATCAACAACAATAGCTGGTTGGCTCAATGTGGCTCAAGTAATTTCTCAAACAACCTCTTGTTGACGACTCTATACTCAAATGATGATTGTTTGTGGGTCTATTGTGATGCTTTGCTGGTGTCATTTTTTTTTCTCTATTTATGCCAGCATCAGTTGGACCATCTTGTCGTCACCATCATTAACATCAATAGCGCCATAAATAGTACTAACCCCGTTAATATTATCACCTGTCAGCATATATAAATTATAGAAAGTAGCAATTTGTTAATATAATTGAACGAATTTACAAAGATGTAACAATAGAAAATACTTGATGATCTGTCGCAATTGTCAATAAAGTTGAGACTTGCGAAACACATCTTCGGTTAAATACGGGTGTTGCAGATTGAACACTTAATTTTTTTATTTACAAATTGCAGGCATTTTTGAAACAGATGTCATTCATAAAAGTTGCAATTATTCAATATGTAAGACTTCGATGAACTGAGTCCTGCTCAGTTCAACAAAAAAAAAATATAAATGCGTTGAGTAAAATTGAGTGATGAATAGAGCTCGCCATTTTGGTCAGCTTAAGGCCTTTTCACTGACGAGCTGTTGGATCGATGGTTTCAACAAACCATATGATGTCAGCGTTTATACACTCTGTAACAGATCTGCAATCAACAACTTAGTATTGACAGCCATTTATAAAAAAAATATCAATGGTTAAATCCTAAAACGTATATAATTGCACATATGGATTAACACAAATAAAACGATTCTGTCTCCCAAATAAAATTTGTTAGATTTTCACTGAGGATCTATTATAATTTAAGTTTTCTCTTGACATTTAATTCGTTTTAAATGCTAACTAACCCAAGACACAGCCTGAACCAAGGCAATACTGCATTTTCTCCTAATACCCGTTTCCCTGTTCTGCTCCGTTCTGTTTAGTTTCTTTAGGCGCGTTCTTTTGCTTTTATAACCTGTATAGATTAGTGAAATAACACGCAATACAACAACAATGCCACCCTATAGAGGTTAACGCTTAACCTGGTAATTTATCGAGGGCCGATTCCGACCTAGATAGCGCACAAGTGAAGCTTTTATTTAGGGCGCATCCAGCGGTTGCTAGAAGAAGTTCGTTCGTTCGACGATGTTTCACTGTGCTTTCACCTGACTTAAATTCAATGGGATTCCACGTTTTTTTCCAATTGGAAAAGTAATTTTTGTCGAAATATTAGGAAACTACTCGGAATAAATTAGTTTCTCCTATTCACAGTTGCATTTGATAGGTTCAATGCTTGATCTTGAAGCAATAGAATGAAGTTTGTTTTTAATATTTTTCAAAGAGTGGAATTATCATACCACTTAAAATCCACACTTTATCTGAGACAAAATCAATTTCATATCAAATACATGCTTTTACCCTGTATGGGTCAGACACATCGTTTTTTTTTTTGCACAAAAGTGCGGGGTAACTGCCCTTGACCTGGATAGCTGCAAAAGAACGCGACTTATGTTGCTATTCTTTTTGTTCTGGTTACGAGAAACGCGGCTATTGTGAATTGTGTATCTCCCAAAAGCAACCCTATTGAAAAAATCACCCGCCAAGAAAAACTTCTCCGCCTCAAAAAGGACTTAAATAACTATAGAGTATATAATCCTACCAGAAGGATTTGCTCAGGGCTTCGTGCCTCGATTTTGGATTTGCACATTGAATCCTGCTTAATTTATATATTATGCATCACAGAAGCTTTCATCCCGGGACTGGGCTTCTCTGCATCACTTTACTTACTACGACGTAAGTGACTAATCAATCCATCGAGTGTGAACTCTAGCAGATTGTTAAAATTAGTTAATTAATAAAGAAATTTATTAAAATATTCTCTTTTAAAAATTAGTTTGTTATTAGAGTTAATTTCTTGGGAGATATCATACCTTTCAACATTGACAATTTTATATTTCACGCAAACTATCTTAATTTGGATTCTTGTATTGAAAACCCAATAGTGGTGAATTTCCACAACAGGTTGTCTACTACGATGCACCATAGCAGGAGAGATGATATTTCCTTGCGGACCTCCCCGAATGACATTTGTTGTTACAGTCTCCAATTTCCATGATAACCCTTCCGGATGGTAACATCCTTTTTACCCATAAACCAGTTGCATTATCTGCTCCTTTAGCTCAGAGTGCAGAGCCAATGGAGGAGAAAGATGTATTATCAAACGCTCCTTCAATATTTAATCTGTATCGTCCCAATGTTTGAGTATTTGCCCTAACCCCTTGTGGGGCATTGCGCGTCAACTGTTCCATGTGGCCCAGTTGACGTTTCCTCGGCATAAACTGGTTTCGGAGAATGCAGTTGCCAGCATGCACCTCCTTCACATCCATGGCCACGTACGTCTTCGTGGACGGGATTCAAACAGGCTTGTAACCTGCATACCTAAAATCAATTTGCACTCGAAGCATTAAACGAGCCTCGGATATCACGAAATGATTCACTGGCAACGGCTACAAACAACGGACCACGATCGGTTTGTGGAACGTTCGAACGATGCGGGGCAAGTGCAAGGCTCACTGAAGTCAAACGGGAAATGACCGCATTTAACATCTCTATACTCGTATTAGGACTGTCGCGCTCGGTGGCCGTGATCATTCGGTCACCACTCTACGATACTAATCTAGAGCTCGGTGATCAAATCCCGGCGCGATCAAAAACTGCCTGTGAGTACTAATAGAACTCTCACAGTGCTTCAAGCTTGTGAGTATAAAGATGGCGCGGATAGGAGGTGCATGCTAGCAACTGCACTTCCGAAAAGTTGATATGCTATTGAAACGTCAAAAAGGCATAGAAATGCTAGAAATGTTGACGCGCCCATGCCCCTGGAGGGGTAAAGGCAATTAGAGAGAGATATTAGGACTGAGCGAAACAAAATGGGTTGGATCGGGATCGACTTTATCCCAAGCTCTCAGCTATCAAACAGTGCTGCTCTACTCTGGTAGTGAAAACATTACCTCTGCTAGAATGGTAGGTGTCGGAATTCTTTTGGCCTCAATGCTACTCCCCGACTGAACTAGTGGATCAATCGGCTGAGGACGCCTGGCTTGGAACGATAATGGGCGATCATAGTCTACGTAACAGGAACTAAAATTTTGAGATTTGTTTTTTTTTTTCGTTTGGTATAGGCAAGTGGGGTATCGGGTATATTCCATTTTTGGAATTTTCTGTAAATTTTAAGAAAGGAGAAGAATGGCAGAGGGGAAAATATGTGATCCGTGGTTGTACCCATCCCCCCTTGCATTTCGAAATCGTTAAAAATAATAGAATTTTGGAATGTCATCAAGAAAGGTTAATACATATAATACTACATTTCTGTAGTTGCAGTTAGCACACCCCCGCACCCCTTAAAAACACCCGAGGTTAAAAATATTGATAGCTAATGATAACCAACATCATAGGCAATAATATCTCTACATTCATTTCAAGTTAGACATTTTGACACTATCCATTCATAAAATACATCTACCGGCCTCTTGCATAGGTGCGAGTACTACTTACATGTTGTAGTGCGAATTGCAGTTATTTAATGAACCAATTTTAGAAAAGTAAAGGTTGGTTGGGGCGGTGATTCTATCAATAATTATTTATACAATTTCTTTTTTTAGGGTTTTGAATTTTAAATCTCTCAAAATCGGTCAAAAGTCTGTCTGTCCGTCTGTCCATAGAATACCTCACGAACGGCTGAAGCTACACACATCAAATTCGGAAAGAATGTGTAGAAATGCTATAATTCGCTGGAGAAAGCGATGTGTTGTAATTGGCCAACTTTAAGGGGGGGGGGGGGGGTGTCCACATAGAGGCGAAATTAAGGTCAAGTTTTTTTTTACCCACTGGTATGGGCAAGTGGGGTGTCGTGAGAAAGGTAATATTAAGTATATTCCATTTATGAGTATGTATGTATGGCTGGTCGCTGACTCTATTATTTTTTTTTATGCAAGTTTGAAATTTGCAATGTCGTCTTAACATGAATGCTTAAGCATCTCGAAGAGTTGGATAGTTTATCTCGTGTACATACATACATATCTATCTACAGCTTCTCGTATTAAAACTATTACTTTGAAAGATGACAGATGGAGACTTTTTTTATGAATTGGCATATAAAATACTATATCATGGGGGGGGACATTTTAATTATGGTGTTTTTATCCATCTGAGTGGTACCAAGAAGATCAGGGAGAAAATACTTACATACCAAATAAGCGCTTGCTACAAAACCCTCCTTTATTCCGGTTTCATTTTATTTCCAATTCGCTTTGAAAGGCTCTACGAGAAAGTTTACGATGTTAAGGCTTTCAAGTGATAACGGGGAAAATTACTACAAGTGAAATTTTCGCTCGAAATCGATTTAGATTCGCGACTGATAGTTGTTTTAACCACCTGTGAAATTGGAAGGATAGTAGCAGCGGCGAAACCTTCCGAGAAAAGGAAAATTTTCATGCTCCTATAACCCCATTTTTCGCGGAGTGTTAAGTGCGTGGCGGTTGGCTGCAAAATCTTATTTCAAGCTAAAATTTAGTTGGTTGAATAGCCCCTTTGCCAGCCAAAGCCTGAAAAATGCGAGTGAAGTGATCCCATGTATCTCTGCTCGGTTTGGACTCTAGATCCTGAAGTGTTTGCCCTTGACACGCAATTTCCCCGTGGCTACCGAACCTTAGAAACATCCAAAGTCTAGGCAGCAGTTTCCCATTTACATTGGGGGACTTGTAGATTGGATGGGGCTCATCGATACACGGACGCGTCTAGGAACCAGCAAAGAAGGGAATCCCTGGAATTGTTCCTTGACATAACAGATCTCTCCATAGTATAAGTGCACTACGGACCAGTAGAGGGCGACGAGTTGTTCTTGTTTGTCTCCGTTGCTGAAACCTATCAGGTATGTGTCTCATAAAGCGAGCGGGCACTCAGGTAAGTTTTAGTAGCTCACAGAGAGGTTGTTCTATATCGTGACAACTCGGCGATATGCTAAGTACACACCGCCCATAAGCACGAACGCTAAAGTTGATAACAATTTTATTGTTGACATTGACATACGCCCGTTCTACCTGGGCTTCAACCACATTATGCTCTATCGAGGCTCGAGTGAAAACACTCCGATATTTGTTTCATGAACAAATCCGCTTAAACGCCTTTGTTTACATCGGAGGCGATTTGAAGGTTCGTTATGTTGGGACTGTGAATACTAGTGAATTAGTTGTTATTATCATAAAACAGCTAGCGAGTGACATACAAGTCTATACGTACTAAGAGCACTAGTCTTTACGAAGTTTAAACGCATATCCGTAGGTCGTTGTGCAAAATGACGATATCAACCGGCAAACGGTGATTTAAATGGTATCGGCCGCGAAACTTCCAGCTTAGATGGTGGGCTGTGGCTATTAAATCGATGGAAGCGGGTAAAGCCCCAGGGATAAATGGAATTCCGGTGGAGCTCTTTAAGGCAGATATCAACGCTACTGCGGATATTGTTCTCTCCCTTATCCAAGAGTGTTAGAAAACCGAAACTGTCCCTAGATATTAAGATCCCGAAGAAAAGTAACCTGAAGGATTGTAATAATTTGTGTAGAACTTGCCTCCTCCCCGCAGTCTCCAAACTGAGGGCAAAAATAGTTTTAATTTTAGTAACAAGTTGTTATGGGGGTTGTTGATACGTCTCCTTTGTGACTTGGGTGCACAAAGTTGTGTGCATGGATCGATTCTCCCATATGGTTTTTCACCTGATCAACTCCTCAATGTCTAATGCATAATTCCCATTCTTTAAAGCGGTATCCACTATGAACTCGCGCTCTTTCGCGTATCCCTCTTAAGTCAAAGGGTACTTGACCAGTCGGTGTACCATACTGTTGTATGCCGCATTTTTTTTTGTGAGAATGTGTTGCACGAGATATATGGTATAGTTCCTTAGGTGGCAGTAGGTTTTCGATAAATCTCGAACTGTTATTGCGAATCATCAAGTGCAGGAATGTGTAATGGACAATTTGGTGGGCATCCGAAGTTGCCGTGGGGACGGATCCTAAGGTTGCATGATGACCGTGAAGGTCAGGCCGTGCTATCCGGCGTAAAAAAAGGCTCCTCAACGAGGTAAGTAGCGGCCTATGCCTGCTGTAGCTCAGTTCGGGAGACATGGGCGGGGTTTTCGCCACTCGTTGCCTCCTGTCCTTTACATATAAACAAAAATGCATAGGCCTGAGGAAGACAACAAAAACAGGAAAGGTAAAAATGGGGAATAAAAAAAATTAGGCGATAAGGTTGCAATGGTTGGCGGACGGATCAGACGCCCACGAGGTCGTATCTGGTTCCGGGTGTAATGGGACCCTCGGCCTTTGGTTTCGTACCACCAACAGATCTTTACTCACCAGGTGCTGCTTCGATCTGCCGGTGGGAGCAGCACCACCAGACCAGAATATGGTTCATTACAAATGGGATTGCTCCATCCACCAGGTCGAAAAGGAGAACTCAGAAGCATGATTTTCATTTACATAATTCATTGACTGCAGTGCTTTTCCTGTGGACGAGCCCGAAAAGCTAATGTCCCTATTGATGGGTTTGCTGTCGAGGCGGAATATGTTGATCTAGAGGTTCGTACAAACGCTTTGCGTTGCCAGTATACTACTCAAGGCACATTCGTCAATATCAATAGAATAATATGCCTTTTAATTACTGAATAACCGCAACGCTCAATAACGTGAACGCAGGCATTGAAGAGTGGTGTCATCCCCCATAGACCATGAACTGAAATGGGCTTCACTAATGGTCAAACATCATTTGAAATGGTATTCTTGGATAACAACTGTTTAAAATAATCAAATTAATAAAGAACTATTTGTTAAATAAGTTATTTGAGTTTACGTGCACAAAACATGTTTGGGTAAGTTTGGTTTAAATTTTAATCATGAAGGAATTAAAAAGTGAAAAATGTGGCGCAACGGATTGGGGAGGAGAGGGGGTCTAGAAATCGCGACCGTGTGTGACAAGGGGGAAGGGGGGGGGTAAAAAATGGGCAAAACTAGCGATCCCAACTTAGCTGCGAACTACCATCCTATTTCACTGTTGTCTTCATGTTCTAAACTTCTGGAGCGAATTGTTTTCAACTACATTTACGACTTTTTCACCCATCTGATTCGTCCCAACCAACATAGTCTCTGCAGAAATAAATCTACAGTCACCAACTTAGTTGAATTCGTTGACCTCGACGTTCATATTATTTATACCGATTTCTCCAAAGTCTTTCGGTTTCCTTCTGACCCTGTGTCTTGGCTCTCCTCCTACCTCCTCAACCGTTCGTCTCAAGTAGTCCTCAAAAGTCTATTTTCTTCTCCTTTTTGTCCGTCGTCTTGAGTCATTCAGGGTTCTATTCTCAGACCCCTCCTCTTCCTGTTTTTTATCAATGACCTACCACCGCTGCTCAGTTGCCTTTCTTTGCTTTATGCCGATGATTGCAAGATTTTCACTACCATCTCAGGCTTTACTGATTGTTTCGCTCTGCAAACCGACTTGGACTGTTGATGGTATAGTATGGTATGGTACGGAGGGCTGCCGTAAATAAACATAATACAGCGCACTTAGACCAAAAATAGGTCCCTTGTGATACCCTAGTAAAAACATACCCCCAGTCGTCATCTAATGATTGAACCAACCAGAGCTTATCGCTAGACGAAGAAGTTGACCCACATCCGCACTAGCTAAGTCTCCCAGATGAGCATAAAAAAGGACCCCAAAGTAGCTCTTCTTTTATGTGCCAAATCTGGGCAATCGCAGAGAAGGTAAAAAGTACTCTCCTCCTCCTCCTCATCACCACAGCTTCTACAAAAATCGTGGTATGGAAGTCGGAGTCTTCTGGCGTATTCGCCGATGGTGCAGTGACCACTGATGACTCCCACAACAAGGTTGATGTGAAGTTTCTTCATAGAAAGCAGTTTAGTGGATCGTTTAATATCCAGCTTAGGGCATATCAGTTTTGCTTTATGGCACGTATCTCCATTCAGCCATCTCGAATTGGCCTTGTTGATAGAGGTTACCGTTGTTCCATACTTACATGTATGGAGAGGTATAGCAATGTCTCAACATACCTGCAGGTTTCCATCGGCAGTTCCCCTTCTAGCAAGCACGTCTGATCTACAGTTGCCAATGAAGCCACTATGGCCTGGTATCCAACACAGGGTTATATTGAAGAAATTTTCCATCTCCATAAGGCATGTACGACAGTCTACCACACACTTTGACGACACCAGGACGGATTCCAAGGATCGCACAGCGGCCTGACTGTCCATGTAAATCGTAATATCTCTTGCAGATATGATATTTTGTCCGAACCATATCATTGCCTCTTTTATTGCACGGATCTCCGCCTGGAAAACACTACAGCAGTTTGGGAGGCGTAAAGACGTAGCAAGTCGAAGACACTCAGAGAAGACTCCGGCGCCCACCCCATCATCGGTTTTGGAGCCATTCGTGTAAATACACAAAGGAATTAGGGCCGTCGTCGGGTCGACCATTTCCCATTGACTACGGGATGGAATAACGCATGTGTAATTTGCACTGAACCAGTGTTTTGGAATACAGTAGTCCGCGGAAGAGGGGATGTTAATATTGCTTAGGATTGCAGCATGACCGAAGTATGTGTCGGTCCATTGACCTGTTTCTTTTATGCGAATCGCCGTGTTGGTAGCGATCTGTTCACTTGCAATGTCCACAGTAAGGAGGTTTAGCATCATCTCCAAAGCCGCAGATGGGGTTGAGCAAAGAGCCCCAGTTATGGCCATGCACGCCGCTCTCTGTACCTTTGCTAGGATGCTGCGGCTTGTTTCTTTACGTAGGGCAGTCCACCAGACAACCACCCCGTACAGCAATATGGGAAGCAGGACCGAAACAATAGGCCAATAAAGCATTTTTGGTTGCACTTCCTACCAATGGCCCTCCTGCAACAATAGAGTGCTATAGTTGCTTTGTTGGGCCGTTCTAGAATATTATGCCTCCAGTTTAGCTTTCTATCAAGTATAAGGCCAAGGAAACCCGCCTTATCCACGAAGGATAGTCTCACTCCCTCCAGTACAGGTGGTTCCACATGAGGCACCTGGTGTTTCCTAGTAAAAAGAACAAGCTCAGTTTTGCTCGGATTAACACTGAGACCACAGTTTTTGGTCCAGTTCACCAAAATAGTGAGGGCATATTTTGTTACCTCACTCAGAGTACTTGGGAACTTTCCTGAGATGACAATAGAGATATCATCCGCGTATGCCGTCACTTTGCAACCCGCCTGCTCTAGGTCCAACAGCAGCTTATTGGCCACTATGTTCCAAAGCAGCGGGGAAAGTCCACCCCTTTGCGGAGTACCTCTACATACAGTTCTACGTTCAGAGGATGTCCCTAGATTGGAAGAGATTGCCCTGGTCGTTAGCATCAGGTTCATTAATCCAACCAGGTCAGGGTCTACGCCAAGCTCTAAAAGAGCGCCCGTACTTGCCTCCGGATAGACATTATTAAAGGCACCCTCGATATCCAAGAAGGCCACCATTGTGTACTCCTTGAAAAACAAGGATTTTTCGATGTGTCCAATGAGAGAGTGTAATGCTGTATCCACAGATTTACCCTTACAATAGGCATGCTGTGATGCCGAGAATGATTCTACTGGAATATAATTTCGTAAGTGAAGCTAATGGGTCTAAAGTCCTATGGACGAACGTGGGAGCTCTCCCCTGTCTTGGAAATAAAGACCACAGTCTCCTCCGTCCATATTTGGGGAATGTAGATTAGGTCCAGACATGCCTTCAAAATAGCTTTGATTCAAGGAACAACAAGGTCCGAAGCATGTTGTATATCTGCCGGAATGATACCATCAGGCCCAGCGGACTTAAAGGACTCGAAGCTGGATATCGCCCAGAGAACTTTTTCCTTCGAAATTATGGAACCGGAGATGCCGGAAACTATGGACTGTTGATATCCTTGGTGCTTTTCAAATGAACTACATCTGGACATATCCAAATGTTCGGTCATGATTTACTCCTTGAAATCTTCTCCAACTTCGTTTTCGTATAAAACTATTTTATTTTCCTCCAACTACAATACACTTCCTCGTTTAATGATCTTGGTGGTGTCTTTGATTCCGAATTAGGATTTACTGAGCATTACTTCTTCTTTATCAACAAGGCATCCAAATTTTCTGGATTCGTTTTGCGTTGCTCGGGTAATTTTTGCTCCTTACGCACTGGTGTAAATCTATTTGTTTCACTTGTCCGCAGCATTCTTGAATACGCCTCAGTCGTTTGGTCCCCTTCTACCTCACTTTCATCTGAAGCCTTAGAATTCGTCCAACGTAAGTTTACTAAATCCTTATTGTTTAAATTTAAATTACCATTCCTTCCATATCCTGATCACTTGAACTTACTTGAAATGTTGTTTTTGCGTAAAAGAAGAATTTATCTTGACGAATGCTTTCTCTTTAAAATTGGTCAGGGCCTTTTACTTTCATCACTCTCTGAAGACATAAATTTCCGCCTCCCTTCTTATGACACACGATCGGTAGCCATCTTCGAACCTCCCAATGCCCAACTTTCTGTTTGTATGAACTCATCATTACCTAGGATGATGCGAAATTATGATACACTTGGGTGGTCTTGGTTCTTTACCCAATTCACTTTATATAGTAATTTTAAACGTTTATGCCGGAACCAGATTGAACGCAGGAAGCAGCAGCAGCAGCAGCAACAACAACAGGCACGTCTGCTTTCGCCGCTGCCGCTGCGTACAATCTAGGTGTCTTAAAGGAAACGCATGCTTGTTGTTATATTATTGGGATCTTATCCTGTTCAGTAAATAAATAAATCACTATCTTCCTTCGAGGCGCTTTCCACACTTGTGATCGAGCGAGGCAACCGGTCAATCCTTAATTCGAAGTAGTTTCCGGTTGATAGCTTTGACACCACTGTCATAGGCGTCCTTATCCATCACTACAACGTTATATTCACCTTATCCGCTTTGAGGTAGTACACAGGTTTTTCCCGTAGTTCGTGTATGATGCTAGTGTCGCGGTGGTTTTTCTTTGGCGGTATGTTATTTCGAATTAGTTTTCCGATTCCCGATCGAACGTCGTCTTTCGCGTCGTTAGTTAATCGTTTTAACCCGGTCTCGATGTTTATGCGCAAATGTATAAGTATCGACGATATGTTTACAACGTAGTTATGGTGTGAGTTCCTAGGCCGCGACGGAGCGACTTGCGTTTGCGACTGTAAAAAAAACTATCACAAACTAACTATTTAAAATACACATTAATAGTACTCGGTTACGATAGTTTTTTCACAGTCGCAATACGCAAGTCGCTCAGTCGCAGACTAGGGACTCACACCTTTAGGTATTATCACGAGGTCGCGTAACCGAAAAACTAAGATATCAAATCGAATCGAAATTAATAACGGAAACTTTAAATACAATAGACGCGAAGCAAGCGGATATACTATAACTCTAAGGGCGTACAGCACCCAACTTAAAATGGCCAAAGAAGCCATCGCTCTCGTGATTCCAATCGAGCAACTGACCGGGAAACTATACCGTGCAATCCAATGTGAGAATTCGCGGCATATTGAATAAACGTGCAGTTGACAAGCTCGGAGCACAGTGAGAGTTCTATTAGCACCTAAAGGCAGTTTTTGTTCGCACCGAGGATCAAACCTTCATCTCTAAATGTGGCATCGCAGAGCGGTGACCGAACGAACAATGCCACCGAGCGGGTCAATGCTATGTTAAAAAATATTTCATTGGGGATGCGGATATTGTATAGCCATTCACGTTCTTTGAACTCTATATAAAATGATAACTGGTTCCTTTATTAACTTGAAAATATGTATAAATAATTTTAAGTAGGAAGACATGTTAATATATGTATATTGGGAATAGTTTATTTAATTTGTCTTCATGTACATAATGTAGAGCGAGCGATTTATGGTCACTTAACCAGATGATTCGCGTATACTTTGTCGTGTAATGAAGCGACCTTTAAAAAAATAAGAAATTCTATTACATAATATGAAAATAAATTGCCATCATTTTGGCTGTTTCGGTAGAAGACAACAGCAAAATAATATTATTCTATCACATATTTATGTAAAGTGGTCAGAATTTTGTTCTTATTAGATTGATTCTGAGCCTGTTTTGAAATAAAATTCCATACCACATTTCGACAGCATTCAAGCACTAAAGGAATAGCAGATTTTCACTTGTGTGAAAAATAATATGTTTATATACTTGATATATTCTAGTTTGTCAATTTGTCTACCAACTTCCATACCACTACCATATAGACACATTCTCGTACTATCTTCTGCTTCTATCTTCATCTCATAAAAATGTGTCCATGCAAATTTAATACCTAAATAAATTTTAATAAATTTATAAGTTCCCGCGCGCAAAAAAAGCAGGATGTAACAGGATGTTCATCGCCACACCGTTCACTTCTAACCTGTTCAGGTCAAGGTCCGAAGCATGTTTTTTAAATAATTGCGAAGACTTTTTTGGCCAATGAGGTATAAAATATATTTATTGGATTCAGAATTGTTTATATTATACATACATACCTATATTTTCACATACACAAGTGTAGGTTTCTTAGGAAGACATAAAAACAATGGTGTTGAGTCAGTTACTGATTGTCAATACATAACTCTATAAATAGCCTAGTCATCAAGTAGTTTTCCTAAAGAAAATGGTGATGTAGTTTTGCTTTTTTCCGTTTATGTTTTTTGGGGTGCTGATCACGAATTTGAGGTTTGCTACCAAAATTGCTTTGTGGAATTTGATTTATAGCCAAAAAACATCAACAAAAACACAGTTTTGGTTTTTGAAAATATTTTGAAAACGTTTGACCTTAGCAAAAAACTTTCTGAGACAAAATGAAAGATCTAGAACACTTTAAGAAAAAAATTGCTCTACATTTTTTGTATGCTCAATAGTTTTCGAGATATCTTTACTTCAAAAAGACTACTTTTCATGCTTCTATTCTTAATCTTTTACCCCTTGTGGGGCATAGCGCGTCAAATACTCCTGCGCGCCATCGTAGTCTGTTCTGAGCAATGGGGCGCAACTCCCCAAAAGACTTAGCCAGCGCCTTACACTCCTTTCCCACAAATCGTCGCCATGTAATTCTAGGAGCCCCTCTTGGTTGGCCTTGGTTGGAAATGGGGTTTCATTTCATGGCATGCAAAGAAATGCATTTATCACTCTTCCGCCATGTGTGACCTATCCACTGCCATTTTCGCCTGCGTATAAATTCGTCGATTAACATCTGACCCGTACGCCGACTTCTCTTTATTCGATATTGTTTCAGGCCGAAAAATTCTTAGAATTCGACGGAGACATGAGTTGACGAAAACTTGCAGCTTTCTAGTAACTCTTACGGAATGTTTCCGTGTACTGCTCCCATACAAAAGCACAGACGGTACCAGGAAGCAAAACAGGCCCAGCCTGTCTTGATGCTGAGATAACTGCTTTGCCAGATTTTGGACAGCAGGCCGTATGTGCATTTGGCCTGGTTGATACGACGAGCGATGTCCTGCTCCGTTCCACCATTTTCGGCAAAAATGCTACCCAGATAGACAAAGTTGTCCACCTTCTCCACAGGCTGCCTATTAATATTGATGGCAATAGGTGTCGCATTTTTTTTCGCAGTGACGAGCTCAGAGCCTTGGCCATGATGGTAATAATCTTCAGCCCAACCTTGCTTGCCTCCCTCTCCAGATCTAACGCCATTGCGGACAGATCCATGATTTTGTGAGAGAAGAGGCATATGTCGTCAGCGTAGTCGAGATGTTGTAGATAAGATACCAAAGTCCATTGAATTCCTCTGTCGAGTCCGGATGGGACTGCATGCAACACATCGCCGATCATTATGAGGAATAGGATCGGTGAGAGGATGCAAACCTGCCGAACTCCACTGCGAATCTCAAAATCTCCCGACACCTTACATTTATGCAGAACGCGACATTTCGCGCCGTCATAAATTGCCTTAAAAATAGCCACAAGCTTTTCAGGAATGCCTCTCTTGCGCAACGCCGCCCGTATAGAATCCCGGTTCACACTATCGAAAGCTTTCTAGAAATCGATGAAAAGCAAGTGAAGCGGAGAATAGTATTCAGCGCATTGCTCGATGATGATTCGCAAGGTGTTAATGTGATCGAGACAGGAGAATCTGGATCGAAAACCAGCCTGCTCTTCATCAATTGTGCTTTCTAAGTGGGTCTTGAATGTTTCCAGCACGATTTTAGCTATTATCTTGGCAACGGCAGGAAGCACGCAAATGCCTCTCCAATTATTACAGTCTGTGAGGCTACCCTTTTTCGGAAGTTTGATAATCAAACCTTCCTTCTACTCAGTGGGAAAGGTCTACTGAAAAAAACGCTTTCACTTTCTTCAAGAGCATTTAGTTAACTGGAAGCTTTTGAACGTACCTACACGACATTGGCTGCGTTCATAACAACCCATCGCTGAGTCAGCGCTTCACAATTGCTAACCAGCACATTGTTATTATTTTCATGTTTAGAAACGGCATGCCGTCTGTATCATTTGTCAAATGCCATGTTCAGTTTACGACTTGAGAGAAAACTCCAAATTTTTTGCTTTGACGAGTCCCAGGTGACACACAAGACATGGTAACAACTTTCTTTCCCACAATAAGGTTTAACAACCACGTGAAAGACTGGACCATTGACCATACACAACACAACCGAGGTTAAAATCGACGTTTGACAATTGTGGGAAATGCCAAATAGAAAAGCTCGAAAATTTTATGCTGACTAGAAGTGAAAGCGCTTAGTGTCAGCGCTTAGCTCAGCCCAAGCGTTTCTAGGAGAAATTACATGCAGCACTAATCGCTTCTCAGTGCTGAGTCAGCGATAGCGGTTTATGAACGCAGCCATTATTTCAGGAGACATTGAGCAAGGTTTCCGTTGGCTTTACACAAACTCAATTAGTTTTGTTATTTTAGCTATTGTCTCTGCAGACGTCCCGTGTATCTCAAATTAAAGCCAATTAAATTAACTTTGCAAAATCGTTCGACTTTATTCTTTAATATACTCGTAGATCACTAAATCCAAGATTTTTCATTTCTCAAAGAAAATTTTCCAATTTGTGAGGCGGTTTCTCTGAAAAACCTACAATTCACGTACGGAGATGATCCAAAGAAGACAGTTTGCTCATGAACACCACATAAATAGGAAAAAGAAACATGACATTAAAATATTTGGGGATAAGAATAAACATATTTTGACTGGCATGTAGACACAACGCCGCCTATCCGTAGCGAACGGTATTAAATATTTCCGAAAACTTCCCATAACCTCAGATTACACTGCAGTCAAATTAATGTTTCAATTCAAACTAATAGTACTAAATAGTTTTTTTTTCTTCAATTTTTTAAAAAGTATTCGTAGGAGCATTAGACTAAAAGTTACAAGAAAATTAAAGTGAACGAAATCTTCCCAATTTTTCGATATTATAAATCTATGAAGGGCCGGGGGTCGCGTGCGATTTTTTCTCTCTAAGGGGGTTGCGACGGCAGAAAGATTGAGAACCCCTGTAATATTGGAACACTGAACAAAAATGGGTCAAATGGAGCGCTTCACACTTCAGGGTTCTGTCTAAATAAAGCAAGCAGTAGCAGAATAACAAGGTCTTCTTCACTTAGCATAAAAAAGATATTATGATCATTTTTAATCGTAAAGTAAGTTAAAAGGTAAGATTTTCCAATTTTGATTAAAATAAAATCTTTTGAATACATCAAATTTGGTTTAAAAGTGAAAAAATATTATACTAGTCACTAAAGTGCACCTGCAGAAGATATCGTCTTCATTCATAATTGTTTGAAGATTTAAAATAAATAATTAAATGGTGAAAATCTGCGTGCGAATCATATTCTTTTCTACTACTAAAGTAATGAAAATAATTTCCTGTCCACCTCTCATTAAATTTAACACGGATTTCCCGGTTATTTTCACCGCTTTATATAAATTAAACAAATATAATCCAACACGAAATAAAAATTGAAAAACAAAAAAAAATTTAAGTTAACCGTCCCTAACGTCCGTTAATGTTACTAAATCAATAATTTCGTGTAGTTAGTAAGAGCACTACAAATCAATCCAACAGTATACATTTTCGATTAAAAATAATACAAAATATGGACCTCGTCACCGTATCCAAATGCCAATAGATTGTTTTGTAAGACGTCAAAATAATTTCGGTCACGTGACTTGCCGGTCTTCGTAATCATGACGGCGATGTTTGAACGAGGGCTAAGTCAAGATGACAATGAAAATTCCAATGAATGTCCCCCTTAGAAAAATTTCTAGCGGCGCCCTTGACGTCATTCACTGTGTCACAGTTTCTGTGTGTGCCTGGCGAGTTATCATATTTTCTACAGTTTGGCCTGTATATCTAGATGACAGTAACTAAACTAAGATGCCAGTTTTTTTCTTCGGTTTTTCTCCCGGTGTTTCAGCTTGATGATTTTTTCCGCATGCCGCACGTGGACGTCGTCATGACAGTTGTCACATGCCTTGCGGCCTTGCTCAGATCAATCAACTTCTTACATCCAACGACTACCTGTTTCACTACGGAATTACTAAGATATAAAATTCCACATTATGTTAGATTACAAATTTCTAACCATGAAGATTAAGATGATCTGCATCCTATACAAGATTAGGATCAGTCATAGATGCAATTTGTCTTTTCAGGGTTGTACTGCCCTCTACTCTTTTTGGCTGAAATAAAGTTGCAGCCATATTCAGCCAGAATAGTAACGAACTTCAATGCTGCTTATTAATTACCAGCTGCAGATAGTCAGATCGTCGTAACTACCCATGACGGTGGAAGTGCTGTGTATTCCACATTTACATGCTTTTGTCAAGTGAGGGACACTAGTGAAAGTGATGCCGGTCGCTTTGACGATCTGCTTACAGCCTGCAGCTATTATTCAGTTGAAATAAACAAAAGTGTAACGCTCATTCCCAACGCGTCTGGAAAAAAGGTTGGAATTCAAGTCTCAAGTGCGATGATTGCATTCACAAACTCTAACAAATAATTTTTTTTTTTTTTGAATATTTTCGCGATAGTGTAATGTAGGTAGAAAGCGAAATGCTCGCTGCTTAAGTCACAGCTCACAGTGTTATGAATGACGGTCAATGAAGACTACGAGTATGGCGGTTTAATGATAATGACTCGGTTGGTTATGCAACCGGAAAAAAAGTTTTAATGAATATTGATGGCTTAAGATGGACGTGAATTTGTCGAAAGATGCATAAAAAGATTCTGAAAATGAAGAATTACATCATTAATGAGATAAGAGTGCAAAAATGCTGACTGGTTTAACTACAACCAGAATGGGTATAGTTTGGCGATGTTAGCGAAGCGCAAACATGGGATTTGTTTAATGTTAGTCAACATTTTAAGTTTATGACAAGCTGTGTGTTTTGTATAATTTTAGAAATAAAGTTTACTAAAAGAGACGTTCAGAAAACAACATGATTAAGTCTATTTTTCCTATTATTTTTTCAATTTAAATTTTTAATTAAAAAATTATTTTTAGTTTTATCTAGTAAAGGATTTACCAGTTACTTTGTGGTCTTTGCTCTAGAATGCGATGGGTAAATCATTAAATCGATAAAAGGACTATAGTTTTATTGATTAATAAATCTGAAAAAAAAACGTGCAAATTTAAAAAAAGACAATCGCCGCACTGGCATCTGAGCGAAATTACGAAAGCGTTAAAAAGTTCTAATTTGATTTGAAAAATCTACCTTTAAATGAACTCAATATTAATAAATATTTTCTTTCTATTGCCTCGTTTCAGCATATGTATTATAGGACTAATTAGCTACGTTCAATCAGATGCCACACCTTCAGACCTGCGTGCCCTCGCCAAAGCGGCCCTTCTTCGTGAAAAGGAGAACAATTTGCAACACTGTAATGAGACTGTTAGCTCACTAGCTGTTTGCCCACCGAGTAAATTTCGATCGGCTACAGGAGAATGTAACAATATTTTACACAGAAATTGGGGAGCGCGAGGCGATGTACTTCTGCGGCTTATCGAAGCAAGCTATGCAAATGGTAAGCATTCACGATCTAGTATTCTAATAACGACAGGGCTCCAGGAAGCTTGGTTCAAAAAACTGTAATGGACGGGCTGGTGAGCATCCGAAGATGCTCGTGGGGACGGAGCCTAAGATTGCATAGTGACCGTGGAGGTCGGACCGTTCCATCTAGCGAAGAAAAAGACCCCTCAACGAGCTAAGCAGCAGCAACGTGGGTGGGTTTTCGCAGTTCGTTGCCCCTGTCCTCTACGTACCAGGAATACCGGAGGTCCCACGACCACAAAAAAAAATAGCAAAAAAAGAGAACTACATGATGGCGATGGCCGTCGATTGACACATGCACCTGACACGACTCTGGGTCCCGATGGACCCTGGCCTCTTTACCCTCCCAACCTTTGAGGTCTCATGGCCAAGCAAATTGAAGACCTCCCTAACCAAACACAAAAACGAGGCTTGCACCTAATCGAACCAACGACGACCTGAAACGGAGAACGAATCACCATGGTGATTCCTTTAAAGAAAAGTCCAGATTTTTTAATAAACGTTATAGTGGCATATTTATTGAGCAATTATACGAGTATAAGGTACCAGTTAGTAAAAAAAAACAAAAGAGGAATAAATTATCCATTTGGAAAAACTACACTAACAAAATTTAATTCACCTACTCACCCGATGTCCGCAGTGGCCACTTGGATTCAGGAGCACTGTAATTAATCGTTAAATTCAAATGAATGGAAGCAACTAACAAAAAAATTCAAGAAAATAATTTATAGAAAAATTATGAAAAAAAACATGTGAAAATAAATAAATAAAAAACATTGTTGGCGGCAACTCGCGTCGTGGTGGTACTAATAGAATTCTTTCAACTTGACAAGTGTAGCATATGTACGAAATCGCTTTATCCGTCATTGTTGTTGTTGTGTTTAGGCACTATTGAGTTTGCACTAGACCAAATGGGGAACATTTCTGCAACTTGTACATCACAGTTTCACTTTAAATAAAAATAAATAACTGGCGCAACAGTCTAATTTAAGCCATGGCATCGAGATGAGTTAGCATCATCTCATTTTCTAGATCGTGACGGTCTTGTGCAGAAGTGTGTAATCAGCAACACGCTCAACCGAGTTATTTACCCCATAAATGGGTACTCATTTAACAGCTGAGTTGGCTCATAGTCCGACACGTAAATCCCCTTTTTTATCGAAAACTACCGCATTCAGTAGGAATAGAACCGGGCCCAGTGCGTAGAAGGCGAACGTGCTAACCGTTGCGCCATCCGGACTACCAGTTTCACTTTAAGTGACCTAAAATTTGGGCGGATCAGGCGGTAAACCAGTGCCCTTTATCTATACCGTCGCGTGCATCGTAATATTTAATACGGCGATGACTGTAAAAACTGTTTTGGCTGCCTTAGCCCTCCCAATTTGATCCGGCTGGTGAGTGTGGCAGAATCATGAAACTCATCCTTTTTCTTAGCTTTCCGGCGCCCGTTGGCTCGCTATATTGCGGAAACCCCTGCCGATGTTATTGGCGGGAGATCTAGCCGCCGTTTAAAAAACAACACGGAAATCACCCGTCTCAGCAATGATGTTGTCGATACAACCACGTCGGCGGATCCAATTTAATTTTTACTTTACGAATCCACACAAAAAAAATCTATTCCATCGCACCGATGTCGGGAATGATAAAATTAAAATTTTGTGCCTGTAACTGTGCCGATATGGTTCGGACGGCGGATAAAAGTCGACCCCTCAATAATCACGCCGATGTTGACCAGGCGGCGGTTCAGAGTGAACTCCTAACAGGTTGCCACCCCCGATTCAACACAGGCTTCGGCTGAAAAATCTCGTCAATCGAGTTTCATGCAACGAAATTCTCCGTTTGCATGAAACTCGACATAGGTTATCGATACCCGCTTGTCTCTTTTATCCCAATGAGTGGTAGATGACACCAGATCAAACAGCATATTCTTACAGGACACATAAGTGTCCATCAGAATATAGTGTTTGCAAGTGTCAACAACCGGCAGTGTGATACAAGTAGAATGACAGAGTTGTTGTTCTTGAAAAATCTCTGGTGGAAAATTCGAATTGAAATGTGACAAATATTTTAAGAAAAATGTTTGCCAATTAACAATCCGACTAGACCGTCAGAAAAGTCATTCATTACAAAGGTTATCCTAGTATGACTATCTAGTCACTGTGTGTATTTATTTATTTTTTAATATCTGTTCATCAGGACAAAAATCTCAATTACAGAACAGAATATAAAGATAGGAATAAATGAAGTGATAAGAGAGAGTATATCATACAATTAACAAACAAGAGTTCGAAATTTCATAATTCAATAAAAGTAACTTAATTTATCTAACAAAACGGAAAAAAAGTAATAAAAATGTATTGAAAAGTTAAAAAGAATAGAAGCTAAAGAGTATGCGTTAAGAAAGAAAATGAAAGAAAGACCGTCAAACCGTCAATCTGTTAAATAAAATACTTTAATGGTACATTTTAAAAAGAAAGAGCGATGATGGAAAAAGCTTAAACTGAAGACTTTCGTGATTACGCGGCAATCTAACTAAAGGGATAATGATAATGTAACTCAGTTCTTGCGAATGGAATCACAAATTGGGACAAAGATCGGCTTTCGACAAATTAGTCGTGAAGAGACCTCTGCAAATATTGAATATTGAATATTGAATATTGAATAGAATAGAATACGATGCCTAGATCCTTGAAACGATCCACTTTTAGAAGATCACAATTGTGGATTTTGTACTGGAAGGACATAGGATAAGGCTTCAGGGAAAAGGACATAGGAAAACACTTGTTTACATTTAGATGTAGATGATTTAATAGACACCAATCATTGAAAGCTCCTTCAACAGGTCGAAAAGTACAAACTGAGCATTACTGCAGTCCAGGAAACAAATTGGCTTGCCAGCGAGATCAATGACAAGAAATCGCAAACAGTTTTTACAAGTGGCAAACCAACGGGCCGCAAGGAGTTTGGAGTAGCATTTATAGTGAACAATCACCTCAAACCGCATATTACTGACTTCAGACCCATAAATAAACGGCTGTGTGCGATTCGCATCAAGACTCGATTCTTGAATCTCTGGCTCATCAATGTGCACGCCCCCACCGAAGTTAGAGAAGACGCAGTAAAAGATGAGTTCTACGCCCGCCTTGAGACTCTCTTCGACTCACTTCCAACAAACGACGTCAAATTGCTGCTGGGAGACTTAAACGCGAAAGTCGGAAATTAAAGTTGGCACCGGGGGACCACTGGAGGCCACAGTCTCCATGAAGAATGTAACGACAACGGCCAGCGACTTATCGACTTCGCCTGCAGAAGGAATCTAGTCCTAAGCTCTACGTGTTTCCCGCATCGACGCATTCACAAGCAGACCTGGAAGTCTCCAGACGCACATACCGTCAACCAAATTGACCACGTCCTCATTTGCAGGAGATGGGCATCTAGTGTGATGGATGTCCGCTCCTATCAAGGAGCAAACTGCGACTCAGATCATCACTTGGTGAAGACGACCTACAGATGTAGAATTTCCTCAGTGCACCAATCGAGAATCAGCCCTCCCAAAATCTTTGCGGTTGATAAGCTTCTGAGTGATGCTACGGCGGTGGCCCTTGAGGAAAGACTATCACCTATGCTACACAACTTCAGCAACACAGGCGTCCATGGGTTCTGGGAAGAACTCAAGGGTACCATCAAGGATGTCGCAGAGAAAGTCGTGGGAAATAAAGCCCAGCGAGCGCGAAATGACTGGTTCGACAAAGAATGCAAAAATTCACTTGACGCGAACAACGAGGCCTACAGACAATGGATTCAACGAGGAACCAGAGCCAGAAGAGAAAAATATGACGAGCTACGGCGAATATCGAATAGAATAATTAGACGTAAGAAACGTAAATACTTTGACGAGCAGTTGCTGAACATAAACGAAAACTTAGCTAATAGGAACACCAGACAAGCGTTCAAACTAGTAAATACAATTAAGAACGGTTACAAACCCAGGACTAGCCTTTGTAAGGATGGAAACATCATCAGCGACACCGATGGCATTAACAAACGATGGGCCTCTTATTTTGAAAAGCTTCTAAACCGACCATCTAATATCCCCACACAAGAAGCTCTCGACGATATTGTTGATCTAGGCCCACCCATTCAACCCCCGACAGTAGAGGCAGCGGATCTCGAGTTGCGGTCACTAAAACGAAATAAAGCGCCGGGCGCTGACGAGATTCCAGCTGAACTGCCAAAATTCGGTGGAACGAGTCTAGTTGATGCCATACATCAATTACTCCTGCGAGTATGGGAGGACGAGGAGATGCCAGACGATTGGCGCAGAAGCATCATTTGTCTAATTCATAAAAAGGGAGATAAATTGCGGTGTGAGAATTACAGGGGCATCTCACTAGTTTGTACGTCCTATAAAATTTGACGAAAATTCTGAAAAATAGAATAAAACCGTACGCAGAACGAATCATTGGCGAATATCAAAGCGGTATCAGACCTGGTCGCTCCACAACCGATCAGCTCTTCTCAGTCAAACTGATACTCCAGAAGTGCTGGGAATACAACTTAAATGTATACCAAATCTTTGTCGACTTCAAGCAGGCATACGACAGTATCGATCGTGGAGTACTGTACAACATCATGCTGCAATTTGGTATACCGGCCAAATTAGTGCGACTGACAAAGATGACGATTACCAACTCCGTCTCACAAGTCAGGATCCATAATAGACTTACTGATCTATTTGAAACACGCACTGGTCTGAAACAGGGCGATGGACTGGCACCGACGCTCTTCAGCCTAGCACTGGAATACGTTATTCGGGCCATGAAAATGGACAACAGCAAGACGCTACTCATCAAGTCGACACAATTAGCAGCGTACGCCGACGACATCAACATCATCTCCCGAATATTGGCCGACGCAGAAGAACTTCTGCATAGGCTCCATACCGCTGCAAAGGAAGTTGGATTACGTATTAACGAGGGTAAAACTAAAATAATGATGCAATCGACGACAAGGACACCTGCACAACCGAGCATCAATATGGGGGACCTCAACATCGAGTTCGTGAACAACTTCATTTACCTGGGTTGCAACTTGTCAAGGGACGCCAACGAAACTGACGAAATCAAGCGACGGATACAATTAGCTAATAAGACTTTTTTCTCGGTTATCCCCAGAATGAAATCAAAGCATGTGCACAGAAACATGAAGCTCCACGTGTACAAAACCATTATACGACCAGTGCTATGCTATGGCTGCGAAGCATGGACCCTTACTCAAGCCACCGAAAACATGCCAGACACTTTTGAACGTAAGGTTTTACGGCGAATTTTCGGGGCTGTTTGCGATCGAGATGGATGGCGCATCCGGTACAACCATGAGTTGTATGAAATGTACGATGAGCTGCAAGTCTCGAAAATCGTCAAACTACAACGACTTCAATGGGCAGGGCATGTACAAAGAATGGAAGATGATCGCATGCCTAAGAGAGTAATGAATTCAGAACGAGTCGACGGAGCGAAACTACGAGGATGACCGAGATCTCGTTGGGAGAGCTCAGTAGGTGTGGACGCCGCGCAGCTACTGGGCTTCCAAAATTGGAGGACGCGGTCACGTGACCGAGATAATTGGAGGACAACGATCCAGGCGGCCAAGGCCCGACGTCGGGCTGTCGCGCCACGATGATGATGAATCATTGAAAGCATCTAGATCAGATTGAAGGTATAACCAGTTTACAATTAATCTGACGACTTTAAATATCCTGAGATCATGCGCATATAACAAGCAAAGACAGGAGGTATGGATTGGAAGGTCGTTTATAAAAATATTAAAAAGAAGCGCTAGCAATACCAAAGACCTTAGGCTTTGCAAGGAGCAAGTTATGATCAACGATGTCAAAAGCCTTGGAAAAATTCGTGTACAAGACATTAACTTGGCCATGGTTATCCAAGGCTCTTCCAACCATGTGTTGGAAGGTGATAAGGCTCGTGATTTTCGAGTGACCTTTAACAAAGCCGTGCTGCTGCTCCGCAAACAATAAAGACATCGTAGGGCACAGAAAGTTATGAATACGACGTTCAAGTATTTTGGGGAAACAGGACAACAATGAGACTGGGCGATAGTTAGACACCGAAGACGTATTAACACACTTCAGAATAGTGAGAACATTGGTCGATTTCCACACAGTTGGGAAAAAGCCCTTGCTAAGACTTAGATTAAACAAAATGGATAAGGGGACACTTTAAGGTGATGACTTTGCAAAAAGGTTAGACAAATCAGTTATAGCCGGCACTTCGGTTGGATTGATGGATAACATGTGTAATGAATTCGGGGGCATATACTGCGAAGATAAAATAAAGAAGAAGTAGATGATGTATAATTAAGGTGGAAGTAGAAAACTGAGCAAATAAGTCACATGAATCCTGGGTGGTACTAGTGACTGCATCCTCTAAGCGAACTAAGTCAGGTATACAAGTGGAAGACGTTAGGAACGAATGTACGACCAAAAAGGTTTTACTTCGTTATTGTCAATCGAAGCTTCAATGCTTTGAAAATACTTGTTCATTGCGACGTTCATTAAATATTTGCGTGCAAAAACGTCTCAGAATATTAGGTGAGCATGGTGTTTTTTCCACTTTCTGTGAGTTTTTTTTAGAAGCAGATCTTCAGTCACCGTTTTAGTCAGCCAAGGACATATTGTATTTTCTCTTGTCAAGTGGATAAAGGGAAGTAAAGGAGCAAATAATGTTATTCAGAAAGGCGTAGAACTTACTTGTGGCCCTGACTGAACTGACTCTACTTCAACTGACATAAGATTGTAATTGACACGTGACCGCGTCCTCCAATCTTGGAAGCCCAGTAGTTGCTCGGCCTCAGCATATACTGAGCTCTCGCAACGAGCTCTCGGTCTTCCTCGCAGTCTTGCTCCGTCGACTCGTCGACCGTTCATTACTTGTTTAGGCATGCGAACATCGTTCATTTGTTGTACATACCCTGCCCATTGAAGGTGTTGTAGTTTGACGTAACTCGAAACTTCCAACTCATCGTACAGTTCATAAAACTTATGGTTGCACCGGATGCGCCATCTCGGTCGTAAACCGAAGTACTTTATTACAAATCATTCCTTTATAATTGACCTGGCTGAAATCAAGCCTAGATTATATGAGGTTCCCGGAGAATGGTGTTATGAGTATTGCCTGGCGAGTTCATCCGCTGCCTCACTTTCCTCAATGCCACAGTAACCATGCCTGGTTACCAATAAACAAAGTTTTGGTTGGCGGTCGCAGGAAAAGAGGGAATATTCATTGGCCAGGCGACGCATAGTGGTTTGCGCCTTTGACCAACAGGGGTTTTTAAATTGAGATTTGAGATAATTGAGTTTCGCACTCCTACTGCGTGGGCTTCGCTCGCAACGCAAGCTCGGCGGCCAAAGGGGCTGCAACCCTCAGTATACCGCCCTAGAACCTTCGCTTTACTCGCTCTATATGGTACAGCGGTAAAGCCACTATTCGCCAAGGCGCGAACCACGATACGTCGCCTGTTGAAATAGGAATATACCGAAAAGGGAATACGCAACAGCATTTGCACGCCTCGAGCCTATTTAAACGTTTATTCTTGAATAAAACCAATATTTCCTTTTTATGAGGTTTGAACCTAATTTGGAGTCCATAGCACATTATGAAATTTGTAGCCGTTTGTCAGGAGATGCGGGGTGGGGGTGGAATTCGCAGAATTAATTGAGTATATATTCGCATTCTAATAATTACATATATGCTGGCAATATTTTTATATAAAATTTTAGCACGCTCGTGCGCAATTTCTACTTTTTCGAGTTGAGGTGATTAATATGTGTGAATCTAGCAATTTAGCTTATTAAAGCAGGATTGACTTAATTAAGACTTAAGAGTTATGAAAGGCAGAATTAAATTAAAAGATATGGTATTAAGGTAGTCCGGATGGCGCAACGGTTAGCACGTTCGCCTTCAACGCACTGGGCCCCGGTTCGATTCCGGGGATTTACGTGTCGGACTATGAGCCCACTCAGCTGTTAAATGAGTACCCATTATGGGGTAAATAACTCGGTTGAGCGTGTTGCTGATCACATACCTCTGCACAAAAACCGTCACGATCTAGAAAATGAGATGATGCTAACTTATCTCGAGGCCGTGATTCAAATTGGACTGTTGCGCCAGTTATTTATTTTGATTAAAAACGAAATTTTAAAATTCAGAAAAAAATCTTTTTTTTTTACGATATATTTAGATATTTACTGAAAAGGTTTCTTTTATCTGGAAGTTAGAAACGCAACTAGGTGATGTTTATTAAGGCCGCGACTATTTTTTTCATTCATAAATCATTTGTTCCCCGCTTACTCAACACTACGACGATGATGCTTAACTCAAGCTAAAATGAAACCGGAATATAGAGGGCTACGCCCGCAATTCGAGGGTTTTGTAGCACGCGCTTATTTTGGTATCTAAATATTGGCTCCCTGCTCTTCTTGGTACCACTCAGCTGAATAAAAACACCATAATTAAGTGTCTTACCCATGATATAGTATCTTACATGCCAATTCATAAAAAGACTCCATCTGTCACCTCTCAAAGTAATAGTTTTAATACGAGAAGCTGTACTGTAGATAGATATATACGAGATAAACAGTCCTACTCTTCGAAATGATTAACCATTCATGTTAAGACGACATTGCAAATTGCAAATTTGTGTAACGGCTTCGAAATTCAGGGCGGCTGGGACAAATTACGGTCTAATATTTTTTCCTCCTCCACTGTTCCCCTTTCTCCAAATCTCAAGAAAATGCCAAAAATGGAATGTACTCAACATTACCTTTCTCACGACATCCCACTTGGCTATACCAGTGGATAAAAAAAATTGACCTTAATTTCGCCTCTGTGTGGACCCCCCCCCCCCCCCCTTTAAAGTTGGCTAATTACAACACAACGCTTTCTCCAGCAAATTATAGCATTTCTACATATTCTCGCCGAATTATGTGTGTAGCTTCAGCCGTTCGTAAGATATTCTATGAACAGACGGACAGACAGACATTTGACCGATTTTGTAAGATTTAAGACACAAAACCCTAAAAAAATAAATTGTGTGAATAATTATTGTTAGAATCACCGCCCCAATCAATCTTGACCCTTCCAAAGTTGGTTCATTAAATAACTGCAATTCGCACTACGAAAAACAACATGCAAAGAGTACTCGCATCTATGCATGAGGCCGGTAGGTGTATTTTTTGTATGGATAGTATCAAAATGCATAACTTTAAGTCAATGTACTATTATTAAATATCATGTCATTGTAATGAAACTTCGAGATATTATTGCCTATGACGTTGGTTATCATTGGCCATCAATATTTTTGACCTAGGGTGTGCTTGAGGGGTACAGGGGTGTGCTAACTGCAACTATAGAAATGTGCTATTATTAACCTTTTTGGATGAGATTTAAAAATTCTATTATTTTTAGTTTTCTATGCTAGTGAAATGCCGCTTTTCTGTAAATTTTCATATTTCTAGCTATAACGGTCTCGAAATGCAAGGGGGGGGGGGCAAACTCGGACCACATATTTTCGCCTCTCCCTCTTTTCTCCTTTCTTCAAATTTGAAAAAATTCCAGAAATGGAATGTACTTGACGGTACCTTTCTTACGATACCCCACTTGCCTATACCAAACGAAAAAAAAAATGTCGACCTTCATTTCCCCTCTATGGGGACCTCCGCTTAAAGTTAACCCATTACGACGCATCGCTTTCTCCAGAGAGTTATAGTATTTCTGCATATTTCCACCAAATTTCATGCATGTAGCTTCAGCAGTTCGTGAGTTATTTCATGGACAGACAGACAGACAGACGGACAGACAGACAGACGGACGCATGACCGATTTCATAAGGGTTTTGTTTTTATACAAAACCCTAATAAAAGTAATTTTACAGTCCACTGCAACAAAGCTTCTTTATAAACAATTTTAGCAGTACAACCACCAGGAATTTGAACATAGAGATATTGAAGTTGTTAACACGGGAGAGAAACACATAGAGCTGACCATGCGAAAACCAGCTAACACTTAGGTCCACACCCATGACCGACGTGCAGCGTCTGGCCGTGTGCATTGTTAATTGTCATTGTGCAACATCCGCTGACTGGAAACTGCGACACGTTTAAAGCCGAACGGGAAATTATTTTTGGAATGAAAGGGATTCGCGGTGTAAAGACTCTATCATAGAGGAAAAATAGACAGAGTTGGGACTCAGTATAAATTAAGCAAAGGTTGCCCATAGTATCTCACTTGCGTACGTGTTGTGTTCACTAATTGGTACACAATGGATGTGCAAAAAGTGAAAACTAAAGCCCCCCCCCCCCCCCCCCCCATATACCTTGCGATCAGTCCACATCGATCTGACGATATTGTGATCGTCACATTGATTGCACAGTGTATGTACTTATCGTTGACGATTTCTTTACAGTTCCATACCATCGCCAGATTGATCCGAAGACGAATATCATTGTCGTCTAACGATGAATTGCATTGTCTATGGGGGTCTATCTACGTCCATTGAGCCTGGCGGGGCCTCTAAAATCGAAGTGAACGCTGCATGCCAACAGATGGCAATTTATATTTTAATACTATCCCCTTATTCAGTACGAAATTGGTTGATGCTACCACGAAAATTTGTAAAATTCTATTGACGAAGTTTCGTATATAATAGCTGGTTAACGAAATATGGGTTAGGACAAGGTGCATATTGAATGAATAGCTAATGTGGCTTATAATTAGATAGATAATAAACATTGCGAAAGTATCTGAAATCCCATAACAAAGAATTCGTGTTATGATCAACCTATTTCGTATTGGAAGCATTACCAATGAGATCGCATGCTGTTTGCATTCCTCTCTGGCAAATGTACAATTGCTGATAAAGTAAGAAATGGCGAAGACCGTGCGCTCGTCAGGTTAGGGGAACCATGCAAAATTGAGCGATGATCACAAAGAGTTCATCTTTGTGGGCGTGGCTTGTGGCAAGTGCATGAATGAAAAGTGTGTGATGAAAAATCAGAAACTGAATCTTTATGGTCGCATTTTAGGATGTCCGGAAAGAAAAAAAAACATGCTATGTGGTCTATGATTTAGTATGATATATGATTTATGGCAAATGAATTATGATGTAAAATGATTTTTTGTAAAGTGGTGGGGTGCTATTAGGGTGTTTTTTAAAATTTGTACAATTTTTTAAATAAATCGTTTTTTCATCACAGATGTTTCATTCATGCACTTGTCACAAGCCACGTCCACAACGATGAAAATGCACGAATGCAATGGCCGAAAATGGTAACTCACACATATGAAATTGAGAAATCATGTCACGCATAGAATAGAAGCTGAGAAACCTTTGACTTTTTAATCAACACGACACAGCTGATTTGATGTGTTGTTGTCCTTATCACTCTAAAGGTGGGTTTACTTTAAATCGTAGCCGTTGCTTCTAGAGTGGTGAGGCTTATTTGTGTGCGTGGGATTATGTGCATCCTGCTTTAAAAATAAATTTGTTCTGAGTTCCTACTTTTAGTATCTGTGACTCTATCACCTACTACTCAATTGCCCTAACTCCTTGTGGGGCATAGCGCGTCAACTGTTCCATGTGGCCCAGTCGACGTTTCGTTGACATAAACTAATTTCGAAGAATGCAGTTGCCAGCATGCACCTCCTGCTCCAAAATTCAGCCCCCTACTTGCGACAAGTCGGGAGATGCTGTGGTTTATTATTACGTCCTGCAAACATCCATTGCGAGCTTAGTTTCATAGTGAAGCGGCCAACGAAAACTTAATGAATTTAAAAAAAATAAGGATATTAATTTAATAACTTTAAATTCTAATGAATTGTGAATGATAAAAAAAAAATTGGCTATGAAGAAATAAATAAAATAAATAATGGGTAGCGTCTTCTTTACCATTACTCGGTTGATTGAGCTATATGCACCACATTCCCCAGGAACGCATTTTAGTATTTCAGCGTTTATTGCAGATGCCTGGTAGTTCTGGAGAGTCAAAATAGCTCTCCCGCAAAGCCAAGAGTTTTATTAAAAAGTTAATTTTGCAGAGTCGCCATACACTGAAGAAATTAGGTCTTCCCGTGACTGAACTAGACAACCTAAATTATTACGCAGAATAAGCGTCCCTTCTTCTTCCGGATATGTACCGTCACCAATTTTCGGTAAAAAATCTGAAAACTCTTGGGCGTTTGAATTAACTACAGTTTGCACCCGCATATTGGTAGATAAGTGCAAGTGCATGAGTATGAAAATGCGCCATAGGCATGAGCCGTTTTAGACATTCCCTAATTTCATCAGCCCTCATCGCTCGGAGTATTACTGACAACGTCGCCACAGAAAAGTAATATAAACCCGCTCATGGACCGGTTATTTTGTTTGATGCCACGTAAGGTTATATCTACTGCCTTAACCACTTTCTCATCCGCCATGTTGCGCTCGGCCTATATTATTAAGGAACAATTGCGCAGAGCCATTGCTTTGTCACTGTTCCTAGGAATGTTACACGCTGGGGTCTCCGTATGGTCCAAGTCAATCGGGATCTTGAACGTAGTATGGGCAGTTTTGCCTCTTGGTAGCTATGTGGCGGTAATTCTAGATGAGTCAACAGTAATTGCTATCTTGTTTTGAATACGTAGTTGGACTAAGATGACTTTAGTGAGAAATGTTTTCCCCATACCACCGGGTACATCTAAAAGTAGAATTTCTCCTAAATCACCGTCTACGCTATCACATACACAATCGAATATCAAACGTTGTTCTGCTGTCATCCTCGATAAACCGTTTCGCAATGTTGCAGCCCACTCCACTGAACTATAGTTGATTTCCGGCGCATACTCCCTATTAATTTGTTTCCGCCTGAAGTTGGTATGGGCATTCCGTACTGAGAGAGAGAATTACCGCCTATAGATGTTACTGTTTCTTGGATAGCCAAGCCACCAAGCGTCGATTGAGATTTTTCTGCGTAATTCAGTTCCACGTTATTGTTGAGGCATGCATCCCTGAAAATGTCTTCAATAAATGTATCTAAGTACGTAATAGGCTAACAGATTTTGTATGGGAATTTTGTGACGGGAATACCTCCCAAACTACTGAACCGATTTTAATTATTTTTACACAGTTAGAATGGTATTCTTTCAGAGGTTGCACAAACTATATGTTATTAAAATCTGATTAATAGTTTAGGTGTAATTCGCGAAAAATTAATACAAGCTTTCGACACTCCATGCGCTTTAAGCTTCCATTTGTTTATGTTTATGCATATGTTCTCATTAGCCGAATGGCGCTGTAAGTATTAAGCCCACTCGGTTTGTGTTTATGCTCTTATTAACCAAATGGCGCTGTGGGCGTATTAGAGAAATAGTTTGTGTCTTTTTATACGGCCTATTTATAGCTGAATAGCGCTGATCAAGTTGATTCGGTTTAAGGAAGGTAAACCTAATGATTCAACAAGACATGTTATGCCACAACTCTGCAATATCCGGAAGACCACAAAATACCAGTTATATGGCAAACCATCGACGCAAGCCATGTGAATTATCGCTGACACATACTTCATGCTGATCACCATCTAGCAAGTGACGTGCCGTCGCCAACCTTTCGCAAATCAGCAAAAGAAGTAGAAGGTTTTATTCAAAACTTTGTACAAAACTTTGCTCATGTGCGGTAGGCGTAAGAAAGCACATTACCCAAGACACATTTGATGCCGCTATGCTGCGCTATGTTTCTATCGGCAATGAAATTCCCGCATAAGCTTTCAAATATTTCTGCAGGTTGTGCTCTCTGATCGTTCTCAATTATGACCATAATGTCCTAGACACACGTTAGGAGTTAATCTACATTATAAAAGCTTTCTTTCGATGAGCTTTTCATAGTGACACACGTACTCAAACTCAATTACTTTAATTGTAAAGCTCAAACGATTTCTGCTGTCATCCAGCGGGAAAAAGAGACATCCAAGATTAATGATTGACTGCTGCCTTGGAAGGTGTAAATTAGATGAATGCTGTCTGTGCCGCCTTATTTATTTTTAACGTGATATATCCTTATGTTGGTCCTTATTGTAAGTACTCGTATTTACTCGCCATAGAATGATAATATTTTTCTGTGTAGCGCAGTGTGTTAAGCGGTGGACCTCGATTTCACATATCACTTTTACGTAATAAACTACAGGGAGACTCTTCAATCGTCCAGTACTATAGTTGGAATTGAAGAAACCAATCAATTCGTTAGTCGGAAGTGTTTGCAATGAAGAACTTGTTACTATGAGTGCAGATGGCATAGATCCAGATCTTTATGGTTGACTAAAGAGTTGGAACTCTTCGACAGTGATATGTGCCTCGACAGCAAGTACGAATTGTGAACCAAATCCGCTTTGCGGTGGCCGAATGCGGTGTAAAACAAGTGATGTGTATCAAATCGAGAGGCACCATGAAATAGTACATGCCCAAATTCTGCATATGCAAAACTCGCAGTGAGCCACCGGGTTGGCAAAGGTGCGTTTAGATTTAGCGAAACAACTCGCACAATTGGTTCGCCAGGGAAAATTGCGCCTTGTGTGAACGTGTTCCTCACCCGAAACTAATCTCGCGCGAGAAACTCGCGGTGTGACGTAACCGGGTGGCTCGCTATTATTTCCTCGCGCGCATTTACATGAGACTCCGTCTCCGATTTCGCCTAATATGAACGTTGCGCGAGTATTTTGCAGGTGAGGATAGTTTTGATGGGAAGTACTCGTCCAACCTGGCTGTTTTCATGGGGAAATAATCGTCTTATCGGGCTGGTTCGAACTACAAGGTAATTTTCGGTCGCTGATACTCGCGTAACATTCACATTAGGCGAAATCGGAGACGGAGTCTCATGTAAATGCGTACGAGGACCTAATAGCGAGCCACCCGTTTGCGTCACACCGCGAGTTCTTCGCGCGAGATTAGTTTCGGGCGAGAAACACGTCCACTACTTGAGTCGTTTGGCTAAATCTAAACGCACCATAACACCGTGAAATCCTCGCGAGAGATTACTTCTGGGTGAGCAACACTTTCACACTACTTGAAAGATTTCCTCGCGCACCAGTTGCCCCAGTGCTTTCGCTTAATCAATCTTTTTGTTTCTGGAAGCAGTACCGAGGCAGCTCTGCCTTCGTTTCCAACTGGTCACTGCCAGTCATCTGTCACCATACTCAATCATGCACGCTAGCACAGTTTTATAACTGAAAAACACTTCATTATCACTAAGTGACACTTTATAAAAGCACAAAATACAAAATATCTGCTGAAAATAGCCACTTATGCAAGATTAACGACACAAACACGACAAAATGACAACAAGAACAGCTGTTCATATTTCTAGTCCACAAACATCGCACTCGTTCCACAAAAGCTTTCAGCTTAGCTAGGACACATTTTTAATTCAGTTTGAGTTAATCGAGATTATTTTTCTCAGTTATCTCGGTCGATAAGTGAGAAGTTAATCTCGATTAACTCCAGATAATTGAGAAATCGGAGATAATTCAGAATTATCGTCTACGTGTGTCTACGGTATAAACATATTCACCTTATGGTGTAAAAAATTAACATAAGCTTCGTATCACCACATGGGTCGTAAAACACAAATCAGTGGAGTTCTACACTAAGCTAATAAGGTGAGAGGTTAGGTTTAAATTATTTTTGCATATTCAATCGAAATTGCTGTTCAAGGCCGAGAATCGGGTTTACTGATACTTTTCATTATTTCACATAGATAGGGGAGGTGAGTATTCCATTGATCAGATACCGCCCATTTTCAATAACAAACTATTAGATCCTACCACAAACATTTGACCCAAATTTCAAATTGCTAGCTGTTCAAATTCCTTCGATCGAGAGTTACACATATAGGTACTTTTCATTATTAAACACAAATCGGTGGAGCTTTTCGCTAAAGCTAATGAGGTGAGAGGTGAATCTTACATTTTTTTGCATATTCAAATGAAATTGCCGTTCCCTACCAGGAACTGTAAACTTTCAACAATGTATGAATGGCTTCGATGATAATAATGATATTTTGAATGCCTTAAAATTCGAATATCTTTTGATCGGTGAACCGATTGCAATAAAATAATAAAAACTAAATGTTACTGCAAATTAAGTGTTATTTTTTTCCAAAAAACCATACTTTAATCGGATTAACGATATTCATGTGATGCCCGAACATACAAACAGACAAAAATTTCAAAAACCATCTTTATGTATTTTGTACTTCAGATAAATTTTTTCCAAAATATTTCGAATGCAAAGACACGAAAAATTTACAGATTTTTTATAAATGTATAGATATAGATAGGTTGTAAATATGTACGGCTAAGCACTTCCTCACTTGTGATAATATTGTATTAAAGTCCGTTAAAAATTCAGTCGTATTTCTGTTTTCTTTATAAGCAAAAGCAGATACATCCGGCACAGATTTTGAAATATTTTCGTCAATACTTGCAAAGAAGATGTTAAATTCATTAGCAATTTGTTTTGATGAACTCAGGACAGTGCCGTTGATATCTGAAATTTATGTTATGGCGCGGTGCACTTTTTTATTCTTCGACATACATAATTTCACTTTCTCCTATAATATTTTTAAATGACCAGTGCACTTTTTGTTTTCGATCATGTAGTAGTTCGTTTTAGCTAGATTTCGGTAGTTCTTGAAATTGTTAATCAGTGAGGTATTAAACGGTTCATTTTTAACTTTTTTTCGCTAGAGTGTTTTTATGTTGAATCGACACGAGAATTCTCTTAGGCATCTATTTGCGCTAATGTGTTGCTTAAATTTCTGTAAAGACTTTATTGTCCAAGCTAAGAACGAAAAATAAATCGTGTAGTTTTGCAATTTTGCACAATTGTTGGGGACAGTCCCTTGAATATGGGTGTATGGGTGTCCAGAAGAGTAGGAGAGAGGGGGGTCAGAGGTCCTTGTTTTCAGTTTTCCTTGATTATTTTGAAAACTAAGAATTCCACAAAAAAAACTCCAAAACCGAATCAACCCACATAAAATATCCTACAAAATGATATTTCATACCCTCAATTAAAAAATGGTATATAATACTGCAGGCCATAAAATAGTACAGATGTTAATTGGCTTGACCCCTCCAGGGGCATGGACGCATCAACATCTCTAGGATTTATGTGCCTTGTTGACGTTTCGATAGCATATCTACTTTGCGGAAGTGAAGTTGTTAGCATGCACCTCCTATCCGCGCAGTCTTTATACTGACAAGCTCGGGGCGCTGTGAGAGTTCTATTAGTACTCGCAGGCAGTTTTTGGTCGTGCCGAGATTTGAACTCCCAGTTCTAGATTAATATCGTTGAACGGTGATCGAACGATCACGGCCACCGACCGCGATATTGATTTATTCACAAGGAAAAGCGGCACTATAACTCCTAATATAATAAAGTTAGCAGCATGAAAATTTGGTAAAATATTCCGATTGAAATCTACAATAGTTAGTGGACACCGCAAATG
The DNA here is from genome assembly GCA_964017055.1 of Chloromyia formosa. Taxonomy (NCBI): domain Eukaryota; kingdom Metazoa; phylum Arthropoda; class Insecta; order Diptera; family Stratiomyidae; genus Chloromyia; species Chloromyia formosa. The sequence continues at coordinate 102,086,019 of OZ024815.1, read as the reverse complement.
GACATGTTCTGACCAAAGGTACACCTACCCCCCCAAATATTATCTGTGTAAACATGCCAGCAACGCCCCTTCGAAATAAAGTAAGCAGCTCAAATTCGGGTGGATGACTGCTTAGGACCTTACTATACTCCTCTGGAAAAAGTTCAACCGGATGAAAACCAAGGCTAATTTCCATACAAGGTGGTTTTTTTATGTTAATCTTCAAAGAAAACTTCAAAGTTGACTTCGTCCCCCTTTTCCTACACTTCTGGAATTTCTGTCAACGGGGACTTTGGAGTATATGTTTAGAGGACTGCCCCCATTAATTTTGCAAAATTTCGCAACCACAGGATATTTTTCTTTTTTCTACAGCAATGACCATACTAAAAAACCGAAATGTTCAAGGAAAACTGGCAAAATTATTTTACACCATTTATCCTACACTTCCGGACCCTTTATCAACGGGCAATTTGGAGCATCTTTTCAGAGGATTCTCCACACCAGCAGTACCAAATTTCCAAACTACATAATTTTTTTTTTGTTTTTATGGCGATGTACCTATATACTAAAACATCGAAATATTCATGGAAAACCCCACTTTATCCTATTCTTCCAAAGAGGACTTTGGAAGAGTAGAGTAATACCACGGCCTTTCCCTTTGACGGCCTGTCGTTGAAACCGACAAAGCACAGGATGTGTATGCCAGCAACTTGCACTTTCCGAAATCATCTATATGCTAACGAAACGTCACCTATGCCTCGAATAAGGGCTGACTCAATGGTTATGACTTTTATCTATCATACAATGAACAAGATTGGATTCTGGATTCTGTGCGTACTCTCCTGGACAATGGATCAGAAAGTCCCCACGGTGACAGATTTGTAGAGTTCTGCAGTTTTCACAGTCTTTCCATGGGTGGTACTAAGTTTAAGCATAAGGACTACCACAAAATCAGTTGGTCCTCTGTTTATCCGCGCAGAACACAAAATCAGAACAACCACTTTACCATTAGTAAAAGATTCAAGTGTCACCTCCTGGACGTGCGAAACGAAAAGGATGCCGATATTAGGATGGGAGGAGACCACTTTCTTATGATCGCTAAAGTTCGACTGCGTATTGCAGCCGTGCGCCGACGAAAGGTCGAGGAGCCACAAATTCAACACCGCTCGATTAAAAAATCCAGCTGTCTTACAACAATATAATGACCATGTTGCGCAACAAGCAGCTGAGATAATTCGTTACCCAGATAGTGACATAAATAAAAACTGAAATGTCATAAAAAAAACGTACATTGATAGCCCAGATACCATCTTTAGCACAAACCCGGATTGCCGGAATAAGCCCTGGATGTCCGACGCTTCATGGCTGCGGATTGTTGAAAGAAAAAAGCTGAAGGTTCGTTTGGCGACAGCATCAAACGACAATCGAAGCCGCATCGAACTCCTTTACCATTAGAAAGCTCAAGAAATTCAGCGTAGCGTGCGATGCAAGAAAAAAGTTTTTGCGAATTCACTTTTAGCTTCAATAGAAAAAGCCACAAAAAGTAACAACTTAAACGCCGTTCACGGTGTCATCAACGAGTTTCCAGGTGGTTGTAACTCCTGCCAACATCCGGTAAAGGATTGTGATGGAAAGCTACTTGGAGGAAGCGTAAATGAGGCGGTGAAGAGAACACTTCGCCGCGGTCTTGAACCGTGTAACCTCTGGTGAAGTTCCCCCTTATATAGATAACTTAGCTAACCATCAAAATGTGCGTATACGGTCCACTGCCCCGAATAAAAAGGAAATAGTCGCTGCAATTATTGCACTAAAACGAGGAAAGGTCGTCGGACTCAACGGTATCCCTGCCGAACTTTATCGAGCAGCGCCAAGCGTAACTGCCGATTTGCTGCACCCACTTGTTGGTAAAGTGCGGAATACAGAGACTTTTTTCACTGAGTGATCATCAAACTTCCGAAGAAGGATAACCTCACAGACTAATAATTGGAGAGGCAAAGAAAGACTAAAGGCCCACTTAGAAAGCACAATTGATGAAGAGCAGGCCGGTTTTTGATCCGGATTCTCCTGTATCGATCTAATTAACACCTTGCGAATCATCATCGAGCAATGTGCTGAGTACGATTCTCCGCTTCACTTGCTTTTCATCGATTTCGAGAAAGCTTTCGATAGTGTGGACCGGTATTCTATTTGGGCAGCCTTGCGCAAGAGAGGCATTCCACAGAAGCTTGTGGCTATTATTAAGGCAACCTATGCCGCGTATTGCATTAAGGTAAGGTGTCGTGGGACTTGGAAATTCGCAGTTGAGTTCGGCAGGGGTGGATCCTCTTACCGATCTTATTCCTCATAATGATCGGCGATGTGTTGCATGCAGCCCTATCCGTGCTTTACAGAGGAATTTAATGGATTTTAACATCTTATCTACAATATCTTTACTACGCTGATGACATATGCCTACTCTCCCACAAAATCATGGATCTATCCGCAATAACGTTAGATCTCGAGAGGGAGGCAAGCAAGGTTGGGCTAAAAATTAATACCAACAAGACTAAGGTTCTTAGCCCGCCATTGCGAAATATAAATCCGAAACCTATTGTGGAGAAGAAGGACAACTTTTTCTACCTGGGCACCATTATTGATGGTACGGAGCAAGACATCGCTCGTCGTATCAACCAGGCTAAATGCGCATACGGCATGCTGTCCAAAATCTCAGCTTCGAAACCAATCTGGGCCTGTTTCGCTCCCTGGTACTGTCTGTACTTTTGTATGGGAACGTACATGGAAAGTTTCCGTAAGAGTTAACAGTAAGCTGTAAGTTTTCTTCAACTTATGTCTTCGTCGAGTTCTAAGAATTTTGTGGCCCGGAACAATATCAAGTGAAGCGTACAGGTCAGATGCCCATCGACGAATTGATACGAAGGCAAAAACGGGGGTGGATGGGTCACACATTGCAGAAGAGTGGTAACTGCATTGCTTTGGATGCCATGAAATGAAATCCCATTTCCAACCAAGGCCGACCAAGAAGGTGTCCTAAAATCACATGACGTCGATCTGTTGCAAAGGCGTGTAAGACGCTGGGTAAGTCGTTTGGGGAGTTACACCCCATTGTCCAGAATAGAGTACATGGCGCGCAGCGGTAATTGACGCGCTATGCCCCATTGGGGTTAAGGCAAAGTGGTAGTAGTAGTTGAGCCGGATTCGATACTCATACTCAATTGCCCTAACCCCTTGTGGGGCATAGCGCGTCAACTGTTCCATGTGGCCCAGTTGACGTTTCGTTGGCATAAACTGGTTTCGGAGAATGCAGTTGCCAGCATGCACCTCCTGCACATCCATGGCCACGAATGTCGACGTGGACGGGATTCGAACCCGAAACGCCGGTAGTCAAACATGAGACTGATGCCTCAACACACTGCGCTACCGGTCGCCCGGATAGACTAAAAAAAACTAAAAAGTCGGGTAGTTTGGGGCACCTTATATGAAAATAGCTACGCTTTCATCCGATTGCCTTCGGCTAGCTTGTTTTTTCTATAAATATCCAATCACAATCAGGACACATATTTTTTCTCATGCTGATCCTTTGAGTTATAAGGTTTTTGATGCTTCCAATTTGTTATTCAATGTTGTAATGCACATTTTCAGGGATCTATGGGTTTGGGAGAACCGAGCCGAAGGATACTGAAGTGACCTTTTTTTTGTCGCGCTCGGTGGCCGTGGTTGTTCGGTCACCGCTCTACGATACTAATCTTGAGCTCGGAGTTCAAGTCTCGGCGCGATCAAAAACTGCCTGTGCGTACTAATAGAACTCTCACAGTGCTCCGAGCTTGTCAGTATAAAGACGGCGCGGATAGGAAGTGCATGTTAGCAACTGCACTTCGGAAAAGTAAATATGCTATCGAAACGTCAACAAATAGAAATGCTAGAGATATTAACGCGCCCATGCCCCGGGGGGGTTAAGGCAATTAAGCATGAATGCGCGGTAGCATCAGAAACCAAGTATTCCTTTAATGTTTTGTCTAATACATGTTTCGTGCTTTACAAAACGTAAGCAGGACTCTTGGCCCCTCGATAACTTAGTTATTATAGGATCAAAGAAACCAGCCGAAACAGTCGATTACAAATAAAAATTGGTATAAATCGCAGGGACCAAAAAAATACCTAAAATTGAGCGAAAGACAGTGTATGTCCCTAAAGAAATTCCCTACACATCAGAATTATGTCCTATTAATCTATCGTCGGCTCATTCAATTCTACATTCTGCCTTTCAGGTTTCAACCAACCGCGATCATCAGTTGGATCGCATGCCCTTCCCGACGGAGAGGACATCATCAATCTTCTGCAAAAACACTCAAATCCAAAAGATGTTCATCCTCACATCACAGCTATGTTGCCCGCTTGGGGTCAGCTTTTATCCTACGATTTAATTGAAATCACACAAACTGCAACACAAGCAAGATGCTGCAATCCAAAGGATCACCCCACTATGACCCCGGATGAAATGATCCAGTGTTATGTACGTATGGGAGACGATTGCCGCGAGTACAAACGATCAGCGCCATCCTTGGATCCTGACAATTGTCAATTGAGTAAGTTTCACCGTCGTATTTAAAACCAATATACTAAAAGAAAAATATTTTCTAGCACGTCGTGATCAAATGAATGCCGCTTCGGGATACATTGACGGTTCTGGATTGTACGGTGCAACGGAAAAGGAATTCCAAGGACTTCGTACATTCTTGAACGGAAAAGTTGATATTAAATCGTGCCCACGGTAAGTGGTTTTAAGTATTTGTATAGTCTGATAAGAATTCAAAACTGAAACGAAACCGTAAATTATCGTTCGACTAGCTAAGCCAGGCAAGGCCTTTGGCAAAACTTTTTGTAAGTCCCCCTTTGTACTGAAAAAATCAACGTTTCTGAAATAAAAAGCGCGCTGAGGCCGCCATATGGGAGAATTTTCCATGAGCTTTCATTTCTAGCAAGGATAATAATAAAATGTTATTCTATATCCTCTGTGAATGTCAGGCGTTGGCCTGTCATCGCAGAGAATGCCTTGGTGTGTACTCAGTATCAATTTCTAACCCTTTGAGCAAGTTCATCAATTTGATCCAGACGGATTGACGGATTCATAGTCTCAGCCCTGTTATGAGACCGAAGGCTATAGCACAACAGACCGTTTGGCCTTAGTGCTTACGGACCTCACGATCCCAAAAACTGCGTTGCGTTCCCAATGATTCCCACATTACCACCGAATAAATTTTTTATTTGCAGATGCAATCAACCTGGAGCAGTTGGAGCTCTTCACACTGCCCTCCTTCAGGAACACAATCGAATTACAGACGTTTTGCAAGGATTGAACCCCTCATGGAATGACGCCACCTTATTTTTCGAGGCACGTCGTATCGTCACAAACCAAATCCAATATATCACCTACAATGAATTTTTGCCAATCGTCCTGGGACAAGAGATCACAAATCGTGATGGTCTAAGGTAGGGCTCACTTCGTCAATATGTTGTTTTTTTATACATACATATTATAATTCGAAATATTTTTCTCATACTCAGATTAAATGCCGGCAAACACTTCTCCGGTTACTCAAGTATCAATCGTGCTGGTGTTTTCAACGAATTCGCCGTTGGAGCGGTTCCCGCCTTCCTTACAATTTTACCAGAAGAAATGGTACATTCGACAAGTGTATAGTTCTAACATTATTTAATTTAAATTTTTGCATTACAGCTCAACGCAAAGTCTTCGGCCGCCTCTCTGATTGATGTTCCCGCTCTAATGAAATCCTTCGTTCCACCTAACTTTGAACAAACCGAATGGAGTCCTATCGCCTTTGCCGTACAACGAGGACGCGATCACGGCATTCCATCCTATCGTCACGCATTGAATCTATGTGATCCTCGCTTCACTGTCAATAACTCAATTCCTACCACTTTCGAAACGCTTAAGGAACTTTCCAATCTTGGACACCAAGAAATTGAACTCTTGAAAACACTTTACCAGTACGAAATCGTTTTAGCAAACTCCATAAGGACAAACCTTATTATCTACTAACGATCATCTATTTGCAGGGATGCTGAAGATGTCGATCTTATCATTGGCTCACTTTTGGAGAAGGCCGCCCCCGGATCGGTGTTTGGACCCACAATCTCCTGCATTATGGCACTTCAATTCACACATCTGCGAACGAGTGATCGATTCTGGTACGAGAACGACATTCCACCATCGTCGTTGACCGTTGATCAACTTCAAAGCATCCGAAAAACCACATTGTCCGGTCTTCTTTGCTCGTCGTCCGGTGTTCAACGATCGCAACCCAAGGCCTTTATACGGAAAGATATTTTCTTGTAAGGATAAAAATGTCCTGTTGAGTTTTAAAAGATGGAACTGACTGATTGTTTTTTTTATTTTTCGATGACGCAGGAATGCTGGATTGCCTTGTGATCAACTGCCTGGTATAGATCTGACCCCATGGAAAGTGGAGACATTGGAACAAATCGAAGTTGAAAATTACATGGATGATACAGCGAAAAGATCGGTTGAAGAATTGGAAGAACTGAATGACGATCTTATCAAGGCGGCCGTTGAGAAGGCCAAGGAAGATTTGATTGCACGGAAGAAGTTCGAATATGAGGCGTGGCTTCAACGTAAGTTAATTTTTTTACCTCTTTCTCTTAATTGTGTTTGGATTATCTCAGGCTGAAAACCAAACACCATATCACATACTATACTATAGGGTAGTTGACGCACTATGCCCCATAAGAAGTTGAGACAAAGTAGTATTTAAATCTGTTATCAAAGACTCTAAATTATATTGTGATGGTGGCAGGACTAGGTCTGGCGGCCCGGCTCCATCTTTATGGCAATCTGCTCAGTCTGCAGAGTTTTAATGAAAAATTTTTCTTCACCCTAGGGTATTATCTCCAAACCAGCCCAAGAATCGACAAGCTATTGCTATTATTCCTTGTCAACAAGAAAATCTCAAAAAATGCAGGATCTTCTTATGTGGAATTCAGTGCTCTTTAATACTTTTTATGCTACGACAAACGGTTTCCGAGATATAAGTAAAACCTCAAGTCCATTCTTGGCGTACCCACATTTCTGAACTTACTGAATGATAACCACAAATGCTATATTCATGGCAGAAATACATCCATAATCCCTATCAAACGCCTGCGTCTACCCATTATCATTTGCAATATGAATTTAATCATTTTAGTCTATATCACCTATATACCCTTGGTTGGTTGGTATAAGTGGTGGCTGAGGCAAGACTTACCAGAGTCCAATTAGCGCAGAAAGCGCCATTTTCAAGCCACAAACCTCGTAAAATTTGTTATTGGATGATAGTCGGAAATACAGGGGCTGCTGCTTAGATCTAACCGCAGGAGTTAAGGAAGTAAAGCAACTCCCCAATCCTCACCCCTGACACATCCCCTAGGTTGTCAAGAAAGGCCTTGCCCTATGTACGATGTCGCAAAGGAAGTGAGTGAGGGTTTCTTTCTCATCTTCAATACCGCAACTTCGGCAATGCGGATTATAGGGAATACCCAGCCTGACTGCGTGATCGCCTATAGGCCAATGTCCCATGATGACCATCGTAAGCCTGGCGACATCTCTGCGTGATTTGGACATAAGCTCCGAAGTTCTCCTTCTATCATAAAAGGGCCATATCTCTCTTGATACGGCGCAGGTGTGCAGATTCCGCCATTTGGAATCCGCAACCTTGAGGTAGTGATTGGATGCACTTAACAGCCAATAGCCGAATGCATACAAGCTCCGCTGGAGACCTGTCTAGGGCAAAGCCCCTTCTGGTCAGGTTGTCGGATTTTTTTCCGAATTTTTAGGGTTCTTATTCAAGTAATAAATAATTTACAACACACTTAGAGTTAGATCTAAAAGCTATGTTTCAGATGTAGATTTAAATCCTAATTTACTGACGGCTTTGCCAAAAGAGCGGTGCATGAGTTCGAATGATAACTACTGCTAATATAGACTGTGGCCGTTCTGCCGAAGAGAAAGGGTGATATTGGAGATATGCGCTGGAAAATCCCAAGAAATTAAACGATACATTAAACCTTTGAGCCAGACCGACTCAGATGCTTTTTTGACGTCGATTAGGCAGGCGCAGGCTACCAGGTTGTCGGCCTTCTCATCATCCTCTCTGTTTCTATGACCAGGAACCCATAGAGCCGTCTGCCAAGGCAAGCTAACTTCACCCCACATAGCTCAACAAGCTTGGAGGATGTACTTACCGAGTTCAGTGCCTTGAAAGCGGCCTGGCTGTCGGAGCTAATGGCGATGCTATAGTTATCTGGTATGTCTCTGAGAGTATGACAAGCTTTCATGATTGCGAGCGTTTCCGCCTGAAAGATGCTGGCAAGATCTGGGAGGCGGTAATACTCTGAGATATTCAGTGCGTCAGAAAAGATCCCTGCACCGACGCCGTAGTCCATTTTGAACCGATGAAAGTCGTGATGTTAAAATCCTTCCTCAACTCGCCACAATTGTGGCCCAAGCGCACACCATACCCAGGACCCTTTCCACGATCTGACTAATCACGGAGAGGCACATCCCCGACACTACGAATATCCACGTACGCGACCCCTTTAACCCCTTCTCTGTCAAGCCTAGCTAGGATTTTATTGATGACAACTAGCCAGAGTATCGGGGAGATGACGTCTCCCTGCATACAGATCTGGCTAAGTGGCTGTTTCCTAAGTCCGCACGAATTATTCTAGATTTTAGCAGAGCTGCTATTCAGCTGCCAATCCCGACTTCGCCTACCAAGTCTGACAAAGCGTTACAAATAGATTCGATGCGCACGTTGTTGAATGCACGCTCTATATCGAGGAAAGCAGATAATATATATTGCTTATATACCTATAGAATGCTCTATTCGATGATGCGCACCACCTCGTATAGAGCCATTTCTGGGGATCTACCTGTGCCTTCGAAATCGGTGAGCCCTCCAGGGTTTAGTCTAGATACGTTCTAACGTTTTTAGTACGAAGGAGGATAAGTTAAAATAAATAAATAACTGGTGCAACAGTCCAATTTGAACCATGGCATCGAGATGAGTTAGCATCATTTCATTTTCTGGATCGCGACGGTCTTGTGCAGAGGTGTGTGATCAGCAACACGCTCAATCGAGTTATTTACCCCATAAATGGGTACTCATTTAACAGCTGAGTGGGCTCATAGTCCGACACATAAATCCCCTTTTTTATCGAAAAATACCGCATTCAGTAGAAATGTGCTAACCGTTGCGCCATCCGGACAACAAGGAGGATAAGTTGATCGGTCTGAAATCCTTCACTGTTTCATGACCTCCTATGCTTGTTGCAGATATTGAAGATCTCCCTAGTCAGTTTTTTTTAGCATAGAGAGATCCTCGTTCCACCATGGGGGAAGAGTTTGAAAGTTAGTTCCATGGCTTCCACGAAAGATTCAATCTCCTTGTCCAGCTCCTCCATGAAGTTTATTGACGGGTTAAGTATACCCAAGAGTTTTGCTCTGAAGATTTGTCTGAACTTCTTCCAGTCGATCATTTTGAGGTTTCTGTAACGCTTTGGAGTCACCCTGGAGACATTCAAATTGAAAAGCACCCAGTTGTAATCGGAAAAGTTTTCAGATCGAATTCTCTCCAATATTAAACTTTAAATACATTGTTGTATGTCAGTAGTATGACGTCTAGGACTCTTTCCACCCTACATTGTTTTCCGCGCTTGATAAAACAAAGGTTGGGGCGTTCCCCTTATTACACGCCACGAGGTTAGTATTCAGGATAAAGTCGAACAGGGACTCACCTCTATCATTGATTTCGTGGCTTTCCCTCAATGTGTGCGTTGGCATCGCACGCCACCCAAAGGTTGGCCTTCCTGGATGTGGTGAATGTTGCAAGCTGCCCCAGCTCCTCCGGCGGTGTGGGCCTTCCATGGGCCATGTAGGCGGACGCGGAGGAGATGTATGGCTCACCCTTCTCTGTCACCTGAATTCCAACAACTGTTAGCCCAGATGAGCTGAAATTACGGCAAAGGAAGGCTGTGGTGGACGGTTTGGCGGACATCCGATGATGCCCGTGGGGACGGAGCCTAAGGTAGCATAGTGACAGTGAAGGTCTGGCCGTGCCATCTGGCGAAGAAAAAGGCCCCTCAACGAGCTAAGCAGCGGAATGGTTGACGGACGGCGCATATTCCCTAGCATCCGCAACAGGGTTCAGGCGTAATGGGGCTCTCGGCCTTTGGTTTCGTAGCACCAACAGATCCTTACTTATCAGGTGTTGCAATAGATCTACCGGTGGAAGCAGCACTACCAGGATATGGTTCATTGCAGGTGGTTCACTACAAGACATTAATGCATATTTTGGCTAAGATGCAAGTTCTTGGTTTACCTCGATCGAGGCTGATTTTTTTGTAGAAGACTGTATTACATGTCCACGGGCCTCTTCACAGATTCAGCTTGAATCTTGAACAAGACTGATGTCGATGTCTTCCTCCCTTAGGAAGACCAACAGAATATCCAAAGCACATTTAGTGTACTTGAGGTTAAATTGCACTACATTCAACATCGTCTTGGGGGTCACCTGTTCCGATACACATCTTCTTCAACAAGACGTTGGCTCCGTCCACCGGATCCCATTCGACTTCGGAGTTCATTCGGAACACCTCAACCTTGGCATGCCGTATGCCTAAGGGGAGTTTAAAGTCCGCCTCTTCAAGTGCCGGCAGGCACTCCTCGTTGATGAGGAGCAGTAAAGACAAACTTTGTCCTTGGGTCTCCTCTGCCTTTAACACAACCCAGTCGTCCATCTGGACCTTTGAGTTATGTAGGCGTAGTGCCTGGATAAGCTTCGGCCCTTCTATCTGCATGATAGGTAACCAAATCCGAACCCTAAGCCTCTTTGAGATTTCCTTGCCAGGATCAGCTCGATCTTCAGGCCTTCCCCGGCATCGCTAATCTTAGTGACACACATGCCAAGGAAATCTTTCGAGAACTCGTTCTCGCATTTGATTACCCGATAGCCCCTCACCGTCTCCAGTGAGTCGAAGCAGGGCAGCGGCCCTCCCTGATTGTTGGCAATGTGCTCAAGTACAATCTCAGACAGCTTCGCCTCGACCCTAACCCACGCTTCGGTCGCAAGCTTACCACTGGTAGAGCATCTGTCTACCAACGCGACCTGTAGGTGAACTCTGACCATCCCGCTGTAGGATTTCTTCGGCTTGCTGCCCGAGCTGGCTCCAGGTTGGTTCGCAGCCGTAATTTGGGTTGCTTGCTTGGCAACTTTCAACTTCCTGGCTCCCCTGATCCTTAGACCTGTTTTTCTTCAAAGCCTCCCGTTGATGCTCAGGCTATTTGTTTTTGGTGGCTTGGCGATTGTTGTAATCAACAACCACCGCCTAGTACCTTTTCCTGTCCTTCGCATCCCTTTCACGGGCATCTTCATTCTTAGCGATCTTGTCAAGAATGGAGAAGGCCTTCTTGTATTGGGTCTTTAAGGTGACTCCAGAGGACTTATGTTTCCTATACGTCCTAGGATAGACGTTTTGGCTGATGCCCCTGGCGTCGTATGTTCATTCTTGTATATTTGGTCAGTTGGCCGACAGAGAACTACTATAGTTGGTACTGACTGTGTCTCCGAGAATAATGGTCTTCTGGCTGGAGGCAAGCAATACATCTTCAAATGAAACCGCCGCACAAGGGAAGAAGCTCTGGTGTGCAATGGCGTACTCAATTGCCCTAACCCCTTGTGGGGCATAGCGCGTCAACTGTTCTATGTGGCCCAGTTGACGTTTGGCATAAACTGCTTTCGGAGAATGCGGTTGCCAGCATGCAACTCCTGCACATCCATGGCCACGAACGTCGTCGTGGACGAACCCGAAACGCCGGCAGTCAAACATGAGACTGATGCCTCAACATACTGCGCTACCGGTCGCCCCTAATGTTATATGTACAATGGCGTACAGCATCCAAATGTCAATACGGCCAAATACTGGTCGAGTGCGAAGCGAAAGCGGCGATCGTTGTTGTGCGTCAATGTGCGTCGCGCGCAACTACGCGAATGTCGACTCCTGTGTTATGACCCTGACTAACTGCCCGTCAAAGAGACACACAACGATTCACAACACCACAAGATCACAAAAAAGGAGAAAATGCGCCAGCCGATTTGTAAAATTATACGGCACAAAATAAAAACTTCCTCGGAAAAAGAAACTTGCGCCGACAAACCCCTCTCCCAAAATCCAATTACGGTACCCCGTACCACACTCACACACTCGCACAAACCGGGCCTCATGAAGCCTTTGCGGACGGAGAAGTTTATAGTAATGCAATGTTCGAAAAAAACCTAAAACCTATATATGTACATACCCTAACTTCCATCACTTTCTATCAATTTTACCATTATCAATTACTCTTCCAGAGGGTGGAATCGACGCAAGAACTCCCGACGGTACGGCCGCCTCCTTTAGCAAAGCCAATCGTAACGCTCTTTTACTGGCGAACTCTTCCCTCATCTACGAACTGGCCTCTAATGAAATTCTCAACACCTTGCATCGTATCAATCGTAAAAAGCGTCAAACATTCGACAACAGCATCAGCGTCTTTAATCGTGACGATTTATCGGAAACTCTACAAACTATCGACATCAATTCCTTCATTTCGGGCTCAGTTTCGCCATTGAACCTCGAGCCACAATGCGAAGATTTCTCCGTAGCATGCGATCCCTCATCACCGTTCCGATCAATGTCCGGTCACTGCAACAACCTCAGAAATCCAGCACTGGGACAGTCATTGACCACTTTCTCACGTCTCTTGCCCGCTGCCTACGAAGACGGTATCTCCCGGCCAAGAGTATCCAGTATTACCGGCATTACATTGCCCAATCCCCGTGTCATCTCCACTTTGGTTCATCCGGATATTTCCAACCTGCACACACGCTATTCAATGATGGTGATGCAGTTCGCACAATTCTTGGATCACGATTTGACTATGACTCCCATTCACAAAGGATTCCACGAATCGATTCCCAGCTGTCGTAAATGTGATTCGCCGCGGACAGTTCATCCCGAATGCAATCCATTCCCAGTTCCACCAGGCGATCATTTCTATCCTGAAATCAATGTGACCAGTGGTGAAAGATTATGCTTCCCGTTCATGAGATCATTGCCGGGACAACAGAACTTGGGACCACGTGAACAAATTAACCAGAACACCGCCTTCTTGGATGCATCTCAAGTATATGGCGAGAACAACTGTGTAGCTAACAAACTGCGAGGATTTTCGGGACGCTTGAATTCAACCATTCATCCGATTAAGGGAAAGGAATTACTACCACAAACCAACAGTCATCCCGAGTGTAAATCTCCTAGTGGACTATGCTTCGAAGCTGGTGATGGTCGTGCCTCAGAACAGCCAGGTCTTACGGCCATCCACAATACATTCTTGCGAGAGCACAACCGAATCGTGGAAGGTTTGCGGGGCGTGAACCCACACTGGAACGGCGAGCAACTTTTCCAACATGCACGAAGGATCGTGATTGCACAAGCTGCGCATATTACCTTTAATGAATTCTTGCCGCGTATCCTCAGTTGGAATGCTGTGAACTTGTACGGTCTGAAATTGTTGCCGCAAGGATATTACAAGGATTACGATCCAACTTGTAATCCGTCCATTTTCACGGAATTCGCCTCGGCTGCTTTCCGTATCGGCCACTCGTTGCTTCGACCTCACATTCCACGATTGAGTGTCAATCATCAACCCGTCGATCCTCCACTATTGCTTCGCGATGGCTTCTTTAAGATGGATCAACTATTGCAGGTGGGTATCATGGATGAAATCAGTCGCGGTCTCGTAGCTACTCCCATGGAATCGCTTGATCAGTTCATCACCGGTGAAGTGACCAACCATTTGTTCGAGGACACGCGTATTCCCTTCTCGGGAATTGATTTAATTGCCCTTAACGTTCAAAGAGGTGAGTGTGCCGATTAATTATGTGCCGATATATAACGACTATTATTTTCCAGCTCGTGATCACGGCATTCCTGGCTATAACAATTATCGTGCCCTCTGCAACTTAAAGCGAGCTCACAATTGGGACGACTTGAGTCGCGAGATTCCTCCAGAAGTTATCGCCCGTTTCAAAAAAATATATGCCTCTGTCGACGATATTGACCTTTTCCCGGGAGCTATGTCTGAACGGCCATTGCAAGGTGGACTGGTAGGACCTACATTGGCATGCATCATTGGCATTCAGTTCCGCCAGTTGAGAAAATGTGATCGTCATTGGTGAGTTATGACATAATGTTATTTAGGCTCTGCGAACTATCTTCCAATCATCCCCCCCCCCCCCCAAATTAAATATCCCCCAAACAAAATTGTATGGGATTGGGGTGACTGTTCCAATGTAAAATCACCTGAAATTTGGAGTGAGAACTCGCGAAAACACCCCAAAAATTCGATTTTGGTTTGGAGGGAAAGTTCGACATGAACAATCCTAAAAATATAATAAATTTAGAAAATTAAAGATAGTTAATTTTTTTAAACGTTTTCAATGGTAGTTTTTTCAATGTATTTCATGCGAAGTATTGTTTATATTTAATAGGTTTGTACAGCCTAAAGCGGATATCCACTTTGGCCACCCTCAAGTAGATTTCCGCTTTATGCAGTGCGAGCATATATTTTTCGGTATGAAGTTATTGTTACGATGGATATAAGGTAGAAGTGTACTACCTGAAGCGGATATCAGCTCTGAGTCTACCCACAAGTGAATTTCCGCTTTGGGCAGTACAAAGCTGCCGTTTATACATTGATGGATTGTAATACCGTCTGGTGAAATTATTTCTAATTGACGTTATTTCAGTATTGAAAAAGAAAGCTAGCTATTTGCATGGTTGTTGTACTCAGAGCTAGTGAAGCGAGCGTTCATGTTTGTGCGATACAGCCCACACAAGAGATTGTTAATTAACAATAGTCTCCGAATTTGCGTGTTCATGGAACATTTACTGTAAATTAGTCCGGAATAGTCCCTTTTGAGGATAATTATAGTGCGGAATAGTGTCTTGTGTGGGCTCCGCTGGCTACGTTCGCTCCGCGCTTAAGGGATCACAACCCTTAGCTTCGTACAAGCATGAACACTTGCTTCACTCGGTCTGTATGCGTCAGTTGACATTATTCCACTTCACGCTATTACTTGGAACCATCCTACAAAGCTCTGCTTCAGTGTTAAATATTAATATATTTTATGAAGTACAATTTTAGGGGCATTGTTCACAATCGATCTTGGGGTCTTTTTTCACGTGAATTATTGCCCCGAATTTGGGGGAATTTGTTTTAATTCAGTTTTCTTTTATGATTTTACATTTTATTGTAAATTGGGGGAATAATTCATGATGAACAATCACCCCAAAAATGGGGCCTTTTTTCATCATTTTTTTGGGGCGAAAGTTAATTGGAAGGATAGTTCGCAAAGCTTGTTATTTAAACTGAATCTTTATACAAAATTTCTGTTAAAACTAGGTACGAAAATGATAATTCCGACATAAGATTCACCGAAGCCCAACTAGCTGAATTGCGTAAGACAACTTTGGCGAAAATCATTTGCGAAAACATGGAAAATCCCGGCGATATGCAACGTGCTGCCTTCGATTTGCCCAGTAACTTCTTGTAAGTATTCCTTATTCAATTATCCCTATGCTTGACTAAACTATTTTGAACTCCATAGGAACCCACGGGTACCATGTCAGTCAATGCCACAGATCGATCTCAGTGCATGGCGAGAGAATGTCCAAGGATGTCAGATCGGCAACCGACAAGTGAGAATCGGTGATTCGGCATTCCCTTCGCCATGTACCAGCTGTGTATGCACAGTAGAAGGAGTAGGTATCCATCAATTGAACTTTGAAATGAAGCTAATAAATCGTCTCTTGTAGCCCCAATGTGCATCCCTGCGCATTACAAATTGTGCCCAATTGGCCCGAGAGTGGCCACGTGATACAATTCTCCGCGACGATGTGTGCAGTGCCCAGTGTGGCTCCGTGCTGCAGAACGGAAATGGCGGTGGCAATTTCGGAGGACCAATTGCAGGTCTGAATCCACCACCAGCACGAGTCTCAAGATCTCGACCACAGAGTAACTTAGGCTTCAAACTTCCCGACCTGACACCATTCATTGCATCTCTTTAATTCTACGCGACTATTCCATTTAATATTCAACTACACATTCCTATTTTCACAAAAATTCGAAACGAAACACATTGACAAAAAAGAAGAAGAACAGAATTTAGATATAACGTGAATGATACGGTACGAGAGCCATATTTTTGGGACACACCAGGAGCCTGTGCTAGTGACATGTCCACAAAACTAATATATTATGTATTTCTTTGTAAAATATAAATATGTATATATGTTAAGTAATATAGGAAAGATTCAAAAATGTATAAATAATGGATGATTCGAGAGGGAGCCAGTACCTTAAGGAGAAGTTGTATGCAAACTTGTTCATTGTAAAAAGTGATGATGTACGAAGGCTCATTGCCAGCTAATTGCATTTTTTTTAATTTAGTGTCGCATCATTTTTAATTGTATATTTTTAATATTAAATAAATTATTATTATTAAATAAATTCGGGTTTTTTATGACAAAGTATCTGTCGGCTGGGCCGTCTCTACTTAGCTATCTATTCAACCGACCACCAATCGACTATTACGACAAAACGTATTTAACCTGCTCTGTTTCATACTTTTGCTCCAAATTGATTATTTTTTTGGAGTGTTTCTTTTCTTCTACTCATGCGCTCAGGTAGCCATAGCCATTCCATAAGTGGTTTCCAAACAACATTCTATTTAAAATCATGTCAGTGTGAGTCTCTATCGAATCGTATGAACCAAGCTATAGCTAATCGAATGAGTGAACCTCAAAGAAATTATATGAGGGCACTATGTGCAAAACGTAAGATTTGTAATGAACCATATTATGGTCTGGTAGTGCTGCTTCCACCGGCAGATCGATGGCAGCATCTGGTGAGTAATGAACTATCGGTGGTACGAAACCAGAGGGCAAATGTCCCATTACACCTGGACCCCAGCGCGGACGCGAGGGCAAATGAGCCGTTCGAAAACCATTGCTACGTCTCTGCGGCAGCCGGTTCAACGCACCGGCGCGACCCGCGTTACTTGGAACAACCATGTTACACGGCCAAAAGCTACCACAACCCCTTCGATGCGAGAAGGAAGATCTGTGTGTGGGCCGGGTGTACAATTCATAGTTTAAACAGAGAATTAGTTTAACGTAGTTTAAACTTGAATCTCCGTTTAACCAACGATTCGTGTTAGCCTTTTGCACAATACATTCTAACGAACGTTTAGCTAAACAGCTGTTTAACCAATTGGTGGTGATTAAACGGCAGTTTAATAAAATTTGAGAACCACGACAAACCAATGGACAATTTAATTGCGTGTGTGATTTTTCTTTGTTTTCAATATTGTAATGCTTAATTTCCACATGAACGTATTCGAAGGCATTTAGAAAATAGCAATAACAACAAACACGATGCGCTCTCGAAAGACAGCACGCATGCCGTTATTGTTGTTATTGTATTTTCTTGAATGCATCCAAATACGTTCATGTGGAAACCAAGCATTACGTATACACTAAATATGAATGGGTAAATGGCTAGCGCATTTGCCAGCAAATGACTGCCATCGAAGCCAATTGAAACAAAAGGATAAAAGCGCACAGCGTTCACAGGTTCCTTCAAACCAGCGCGGTACCCATTTACATTGGGTCATTGGGGTATATGGGAGCACTTAAATCAGACGGCGAAGCGGCGAAATTGCAGAAATACACTTTTGCATCGCAGGCGGTACTAAGCTCTCCACAAACCAGCGCAGTCCGCGGTAGCGGTACGGTACAGCGGTACTCAACGGTAGCAGTATACCGCGTGCCCATTCAAACCACGGCGTTACGAGCACGATACCATCGATAGTGCCGGCTGCGGTACATCGCGATCAATAGGGCCGGCTGCGATACAAAAGTTCAGTACCGCAGCTTTGCCGCAGTACACAAAAGTGTATCGCTGCAATACCCCAACTTCGCCGCAGTATACCGCGTATGCAGTGAGAGCTCACATATACCGCCATGTAAATTTGTACCGCTGCCGTGTACCGCGCTGGTTTGTGGAGAGCTTAATGCCGCATACAGGTGTTTGTGTTTTTTAGAGTTTTTTAATGAAAACTAAAACTCTTCACTTCAGTTGCAAAACGACAGAATGGCACGACGACAGAATGACAATTGGCTAATCCATTGATTAAACGGCCACCGACGACTGTTTAACTTTAAACGGCGTTTACATTTAATCGATAGATTTAAACAGTGGTTTAGCTATTGTACATCAGACCTAATCGGAGTCAGTTAATTAAACGGTAGTTTAAGGAACAGATGCCGTTTAAACGACGATTGTACACCCGGCCCTGTGTCACACAATTCGATTGTCCATTTTTTCTGGAAATTGGGAGCAACACATGTCGGCGCTATTACTCTCAATACTTCTACAACGCGCCGGAATTGAGCTCAACCCAGGTCCAAATCTGAGCCCTTGGATCTGCTGCGTCTGTAACAGAACGCTGCATCCCAACGCTACCACAGTAAGATGTGCATACTGCAACAACTGGTGGCACCTTAAAAATTGTTCCGGGCTGACACCATCGACAATGGAATTCCTTCACTGCGAGCCAATGTAGATTACAACGACAGCAAGCATCAACGTCATCGCAGACACCTAACGTACCACCACCTGTTAGTGCGAACACAAGTTCCCAGCCCTACCCCTGGACTCCAGTGAACCATATTACCAACAGAATTCCATTGCAACACAGTCTGACACCTGCACCAGCTGTTGCGAATCTCAACACCGTATCAATTGTACAACTATGCCAACGAAACGTC
Source organism: Chloromyia formosa (assembly GCA_964017055.1). NCBI lineage: Eukaryota > Metazoa > Arthropoda > Insecta > Diptera > Stratiomyidae > Chloromyia > Chloromyia formosa. Next base: position 102,067,092 of record OZ024815.1, on the reverse strand, counting down.
AACTGGGCCATATGGAGTAGTTGACGCGCTACAAAGGGTTAGGGCAATTGAGTATTGGGTTACAGCGAAAAATTGCAGAATTATCGGACTTCATGGATAGACACCGTGTCTTGATTGGAGCTATACAGGAGACAAAGCTTAACACCAATTCGTTCCTCAACTCCTATGGCAATTACAACATCATTAGAAAGGATAGAGTGTCCAAGGCTGGTGGTGAAATTGCATTTCTAATCCATCAATCAGTACCATATCGTGAAATCGACGTCACAGTCGCCGACAACATTTTGGAGGCACTGGTCATTATTATTCAGTCGGGCCATATCGATATTGAAATCTATAACGTTTATATTCCACCTGTATCCAGTTGTCCTTTGGGATACAGTGTGAATATCATTGCTAGCTGGCCAATATAGTCTCCTACTTGGTGACTTCAACGCCCATCACTCTAAGCTCGACAACGATGCCAGAGGGGTTACCATAGCCGAGCAACTTGACGCGTCAAACTTCTGTCCACCTAACATAACAAACAACATAATTAACAGTTTATCGAACGTCCACCTCCTGATAGACTTAAGCGCATCATAACTAGGAGCATTCGTAACCGTCCAGCTGACCAGGAACTTCTATTTACATCTCAACAAGATGCAGCAGCGATAAAAAGAGCGAAGAGTTCCAAAGTTCTTGGACCAGACGGTATATGGATGATCATGCTTAAACATCTTGACACATGAGCAATTGAATACATAAAGGCCACGATCAACCTCTCCATCTCATTCCCAAATTTTAAAAGAAAGGAATAGTGATCTCTATTCTAAAACCGGGAAAAAACCAACATTAGGCGAATCATACCGTCCCATTACACTTTAGTCTCCTGTAGCCAAGACCCTAGAAGCGCTGCTCCACCTTATAATTGCGACTCACATTTAGCTGGCCGATGTATGTCATTATATCGAAAATACTTAATGGCCTCGACTAAGCACGTCCTTGTCAACGAACCATTCTGGTGGCTTTAGACTTGTCAACGGCTTTTGACGCTGTCAGCCACTCGTTTCTCCAGTCTGACATCTGCGGTGCATCACTTCCGTTGCATATTATAAAGCGGATCGCCAACTATCTTGCCGGCAGACAGTCCTACACACAATTTAAATCCGGGAAATCTAAACTATGACGAATTAAACAGGGTGTCCCTAAGGAGGAGTCTTATCTCCCTCCCTGTTCAACTTTTACATGTCAAGACTCCCTACGCCACCTGACAGACTCGAAATTGTCAGTTATGCTGATGACTGATGAAATTAACACCTTCTCTGTCAGAAAAAATCTCTCTCTTTCTGGGCCGAAGTCTACCGCTACACTGTTCACCACATGGACCAAAGAACTAAGGCAACAACTTTATATTGCAGTAGACGGAAAAATTATCCCCAACATTAACCACCCTAGAATTATCGGTGTCACCCTTGACAGCATGGCTACCTTCTCGGCCTATTCGTCAACCATTTGTGACAAGATCAGAAGCAGGAATAAAGTCCTCAAAGTTCTAGCAGGAAGTCCCTGGGGGGAAGACAAGGAGACAGTACTAACGGCTTACAAGTCTATCGATAGATCTGTGGCCAATTATCCGGGTCCCATCTGGTCAGAAAACTTATGCGACACTCAATGGGGGAACGTCCAGACCTGCTAAAATGCAGCTCTTAGAACTGTCACAGGCTGCCAACTGATGTCGTCGCAGAACCACCTTCAGCCAGAAACCAAAATGGTGCCCCTCAGAAGCCACAGCGGGCAAAAGACCTTTTCCATACTCCCCAACGTGGGCGCCCCCTGGTAACGGCAGTGTGTCAAACCGCTGACGGCCAAATCTTATCGATAAAACAGCTTGGAAAAAGGCAGATAGCTGTAGCCTGAATGGCTGACAAACACCTAAGCGTCTCAGGTCTAGTAGGATGGAATGACTTGCGTAGTTGGACCTGCTACATAGTTGTGTGGGCTCCAGCACGTTTATTAAACCATCTGAAGCAGCTATCTTCCGAGGCCATCCCCTGAATGGGGTTAAGCGATGTGCTGACAACTCGTCCTTGTAAAAACCACTCCACCTCAAGAAACCTGGAACAAAAGCCTCGGATAGGACGGATCAACAACGACGACCACCCAAACGAGTAAAGGATTATTCGTTCGGATCCCGGAATGTACGCTCCCTAAACAAACCGGGGGCCGAGAAGGCCCTCCTTCAACAGATCGAGAAGTACAAACTGAGCATTACTGCAGTCCAGGAAACCAATTTGCTTGGCAGCGAAATCAGTGACAAGAAATCACACACAATATTTAGTGGCGAACCATTGGGCCGCAAGCAGTTTGGAGTAGCATTCATGGTGAACAATCACCTCAAACCGCACATTACTGACTTCAAACCCATAAATGAACGGCTTTGTACGATTCGCATTAAGACTCGATTCTTCAATCTCTGGCTCATCAATGTGCACGCCCCCACTGAAGTTAAAAAAGACGCAGTTCTACGCTCGCCTTGAGACTCTCTTCGACTCACTTCCAACAAACGATGTGAAAATGCTGCTGGGAGACTTTAACGCGAAGGTTGGCACCAGGGCACCACTGGAGGTCTCAGTCTTCATGAGGAATGTAACGACAACGGCCAGCGACTTATCGATTTCGCCTGCAGTAGGAATCTATCTAGTCGTAGGCTCTACGCATCGACGCATTCACAAGCAGACTTGGAAATCTCCAGACGTATATACCGTCTCGTCTACCAAATTGATCACGTCTCCTTTGCAGGTGATGGGCGTCTAGTGTGATGGATGTCCGCTTCTATCGAGGAGCAAACTGCAACTCAGATCATCACTTGGTGAAGACGACCTACAGATGTAGAATTTCCTCAGTGCACCAATCGAGAATCAACCCTCCCAAAATGTTTGCAGTTGTTAAAATTCTGAGCGATGCTACGGCGGTGGCGTATACTACCGCCCTTGAGGAAAGACTATCACCTATGCTACACAACATCAGCAACACAGGCGTCCATGTGTTCTGGCAAGAATTCAAGGGTACCATCAAAAAGGTCGCAGAGAAGGTCGTGGGATATAAAGCCCGGCTAGCGCGAAATTACTGGTTCGACGAATAATGCAAAAAATCACTTGACACGAAAAACAAGGCCTGTAGACAATGGATTCAACGAGGAAATAGAGCCAAAAGAAAAAAATATGACGAGCCACCGCGAATATCGAATAGAATAATTAGACGTAAGAAAGGTAAATACTTTGACGAGCAGTTGCTGAATATAAACGAAAACTTAGCTAATAGGAACACCAAACAAGCGTACAAACTAGTAAACACAATTAAGAACGGCTATCAACTCGGGACTAGCCTTTGTAAGGACAAGGATGGAAACATCATCAGCGACACGGAGAGCATTACCAAACTATGGACCTCTTATTTTGAAGAGCTTCCGAAGATGCCCGTGGGGACGGAGCCTAAGGTAGCTTAATTGACCGTGAAGGTCGGGTTGTGCCATCTGTCGAAGAAAAAGGCTCCTCAACGAGCTAAGCAGCGGCCTATGCTTGCTGTAGCTCAGTTCGGGAGACGTGGGCGGGATTTTCGCAGCTCGTTGCCCCTGTCCTTTACGTATTAACAAAAATGCATAGGCCTGGGGAAGACAACACAAACAAGGGAGGTCAAAATGGGGAATAAAAAAAATGAAGCGATAAGGATGGAATGGTTGGCAGATGGCTCGCTTGCCCTCGCGCTCGTATTGGGGTCCAGGTGTAATGGGACTCTTGGCCTCTGGTTTCGTACCACCGATAGATCCTTACTCATCAGGTGCTGCTTCGATCTGCCGGTGGGAGCAGCACAACCAGACCAGAATATGGTTCATTACAAGCTTCTGAACCTACCATCTAACATCCCCACACAAGAAGCTCTCGACGATATTGTTTATCTAGACCCACCCATTCAACCCCCGACAGTAGAGGAAGTTGATCTCGCGTTGCGGTCACTAAAACGAAATAAAGCTCAAATTCGGCGGAACGGGTCTATTTAATGCCATGCATCAAGTACTCCTACGAGTATGAGAGGACGAGGTGATATCAGACAATTGGCGCAGAAGCATTATCTAATTCTCAAAAAGGGAGATAAACTGCGGTGTGAGAATTACAGGGGCATATCACTAGTTTGTACATCCTATAAAATTTTGACGAAAATTCTGGAAAATATTGTAGAATAAAACCGCACGCAGAACGAAACATTGGTGAATATCAAAGCAGTTTCAGACTGGGACGTTTCACAACCGACCAGCTCTTTACGGTCAAACTGATACTCCACAAGTGCTGGGAATCCAACGTAGACGTATACCAAATCGTTGTCGACGTCAAGCAGGCATACGACAGTATCGATCGTGGAGTACTGTACAACATCATGCTGAAATTTGGTATACCGGCCAAATTAGTGCGACTGATTAAGATAACGATGACCAACTCCGTCTCACAAGTCAGGATCCATAATAGAGTTAATGATATATTTGAAACACGCACTAGTCTGAAACAGGGCGATGAACTGGCACTGACGCTCTTCAACCTAGCACTGGAATACGTTATTCGGGCTATGAATATAGACAACAGCAAGACGCTACTCATCAAGTCGACACAATTACGAGTAGCAGCGTACGCCGACGATATCAACATCATGTCCCGAAGATTGGCCAACGCAGAAGAACTTTTGCATACGCTCGATACCGCTGCAAAGGAAGTTGAGCTACGTATCAACAAGGGTAAAACTAAAATAATGATGCAATCGACGACAAGGACACCTGCACAACCGAGCATCAATGTGGGGGACCTCAACATCGAGTTCGTGAACGACTTCATATACCTGGGCTGCAACTTGTCAAGCGACGCCAACGAAACTGACGAAATCAAGCGGCGGATACAGTTAGCTAATAAGACTTTTTTCTCGGTTCTCCCCATAATGAAATCAAAACATGTGCACAGAAACACGAAGCTCCGCATGTACAAAACCATTATACGACCTGTGCTATGCTATGGCTGCAAAGCATGGACCCTAACTCAAGCCTCTGGAAACATGCTAGGCACATTTGAACGGTTCTGCGGCGAATTGTCGGGTCTGTTTGCGATCGAGACGGATGACGCATCCGGTACAACCATGAGTTATATGAACTGTACGATGAGCTGGAAGTTTTTAAAATCGTCACATTACAACGACTTCAATGGGCAGGGCATGTACAACGAATGGACGATGATGGCATACCAAAGAGAGTAATGAACGCAGAACGAGTCGACGGAGCGAGGCTGCCTAGAGGACCGAGATCTCCGTATTGCGGACGCCGAACAGCTACTGGGCTTCCGAGATTGGAGGACGCGGTCACGTGACCGAGATAATTGGAGGAAAACGATCCAGGCGGCCAAGGCCCGACGTCGGGCTGTCGCGTCATGATGATGATGATGCAGAAGCCACAACACACTTGTATCGAAGCAGTATCTGGTTGGCTGGTATCGGAGTGAGCATCCTAACTCTAAACTTATGGGCAGAAGCCCACCGCCACGTCATGTAATAAGTAATATGACGAACCGCGAGCGGAGATTTTTCTGAGTGTACCATCCTTGGCACAAACCAGGATTGCCGGAATAAGCCCAGGATATACGGTGTTGTCAAGGAGTTTACAGGTGGTCTTAACTCCTGCCAACATCCGGTGAAAGATAGGGATGGAAAGCTACTTATCTTTGAGAAAGAGCAAATGAGGCGGTGGAAAGAATATTTCGCCACAGTTTTGAACCGTGAAGTTCGCTCCGCTATGGATAATTTAGTTTACCAGTAAAATGTGCGTATACAGTCCACTGTTTCGACTAAAGCGGAATTAGTCGCTGCAATTATTGCACTAAAATAACGAAAGGCCGCCAGACTCGAGGCCCAAATTTATCAAGCAGCGCCAAGCGTAATAGCCGCCATACATTATCCGATCCATCGTCCGATCGATCGGCCGATGGATCGCCACAAAATATCTGCCGATTTCCACTGCACACACACTGTACGATTTTCGTGCGATGCGATAACGAATGACAATTCAAAAAGTAGGTTATGATTCACTCCCAATGCAACCTAGATTAATTTTTGTAGACTATTTGGATTTGTGTGGTATTTTCGTTTACCACATATTTGATATTTCAATTGCAGTACCATTTAAATCATTAGAATCCTTCAAATTTCATCATTTAATAATTTTGTAATTTGACATTCACTTGCGATAATCACATACACTATCCAATCGATCGTCACCGATGGATCGCACGAAAATCGCACTAAAATATCGGCTGATCAAAATTGATCGGCCGATCGGTGCGATTTCCACATACACAAGCCGATCCGGCGGCCGATATCGATATCGGGCGACGGATCGGCCGATCGATCGGTGTGTATATGGCACGTTTTACTGCCGAATTGCTGCTCCTACTTGTTGATAAAGCGTGGAATACAGAAACCTTCCTACTGAGTGGAAGGATGGATTAATCATCAACTCCCGAAGAAGGGTAGCCTTGCAAACTATAATATACAATAATAATTGGAAGGACGATTTTAGCTATAATCTTAGCAGCGGGAGAAAGCAAACAAATGCTTTTTGCCACTGCCAAGATTATAGCTAAAATCGTCCTGGAAAGACTAAAGGCCCACTTAGAAAGCACAATTGATGAAGAGCAGGCTGGTTTTCGATCCGGATTCTCCTGTGTCGATCACATTAACACCTTGCGAATCATCATCGAGCAATGCGCTGAGTACCATTCTCCGCTTCACTTGCTTTTTATCGATTTCAAGAAGGCATTCGATAGTGTAAACCAGGATTCAATATGGGCGGCCTTGCGCAGGAGAGGCATCCCTGGGAAGCTTGTGGTTATTATTAAGGCAACCTATGACGGCGCAAAATATCACACTGTGCTGGTTTGTTGTCGGGGGACTTTAAGATTCGCAGTGGAGTTCGGCAAGGGTACATCCTCTCACCGATCTTATTCATCATAGTGGTCGGCCGTGTGTTGCATGCAGCCCTATCCGGACTAGACAGAGGAATTCAATGAACTTTGACATCTTATCTACAACATCTTGACTACTCTGACGACATATGCCTACTCTCCCACAAAATCATGGATCTTGTTAGATCTCGAGAGGGCGGCAAGCAAGGTTGGGCTAAAGATTAATACCAACAAGACCAAGGTTCTTAGCCCGCCATTTCGAAAAAAATCCTACACCTATTGCCATCAATATTAATGGGCAGCCTGTGGAGAAGGTGGACAACTTCGTCTACCTGAGTAGCATTGTTGCCGAAAATGGTAGTACGGAGCAGGACACTTCGCTCGTCTTATCAACCAGGCTAAATTCGCATACGGCATGTCATCCAAAATATGGCAGAACAGTTATATCAACATCAAGACCAACCTGGGCCAGTTTTGCTCCCTGGTACTGTCTGGGCTTTTGTATGAGAGCTGGGAGAAAGCTGCAACGTTTCGTCAACTCATGTCTCCAGTGAATTCTAAGAATGTTCTGACCCGAAACAATATCAAATGAAGGGCTATGTGGGCGCACGGGTCAGATGGCAATCGAACGAATTGATATGCAGGCGAAAATGGCAGTGGATAGGTCGCAACTTGCGAAAGAGTGATAACAGCATTGCCTTACATGCCATGAAATGGAGCCCAATTTTCAACCAAGGCCGACCAAGAGGAGATCATAAAATCACATGGCGTCGATCTATGGCAAAAGAATGTAAGGTGCTGGGTAAGTCGCTTCGGGGTTGCGCCCCATTACCCAGAATAGAGTACGATGGCGCACAGGAGTGGTTGACGCGCTTTGCCCCACTAAGGGTTAAGGCAAAGTAGTAGTATCTAGACTCATCTTGTAGTTTTACAAGAATTTTAAGAAAAAACTTAAAAATTAGGGTCGTAGGGACACTTTGAATGGAAAGTACTCTTTGACTACAAACGATCAATCTCTTCTTTATAGGAGAGTTTAATATGGCTTTAATGTTTCTACGTTCATCCATTTGGAAATTAAGTACATATATGTGAACTAACGTTTATTCAAAATGTGTTCTTTAGTTAATTCGGAAAATGCTCTCATACATCATAATAAAGTGTCCTGTGTTTTATGGTCTCTGATGACCTCTTTGAAATCTTCGCTGAGACCAAGAAGTATTGTAGTATCAATCAGCAAGCTTCATTCATGATGTTTAAACTCTATTTGCATACTATGATTACTGGTTTGGTATATATTAATTTTTTTTTATAATCGGCTTGAATAATTTCTTTATCTATGGTCACGTGAGCTCTGCACTACTCAGTTCGCGTTGATATCAATTGACAAGGGGTTTCCCCGCAATTACAGCTATTGTCTAAAACACGTTAAGTGCAATATTACAACGCACGCTACCCATTTCCAATATGGCAATAATTTATTCGGCAACTATTGTAATAAGTATGTCCGAGGATGTGACATTATTTGTGTTGCCCATCTGTTGCCTAGACAGCACCTAGCCACCCCGATGCTATCAGTCTCGTGGACATACACAGGACACATGCAAATGTACTATAGGTGATAATTATCACGATTGAGTGCTGAACACAATATTTGGGGTCAGTACGGTCAGGAATTGCGATCTGTACGCAGTCACATAGAAAATCAGCAGGACTGCCGATTATCCTTTTTGTAAGATTTCTAAACTACTTATAGTATGTCTGGAACAACGGATGGGTTGCGGTAGTTCTTCGAGTCGGGAGGATAAAATTCAAATGTTGGCCCAAACACTAGTCCAACGAAATGCACAGGAACTGGCGGTAAGTACACAATATCCCGGTATAATTTGAGGAGTGCGTCGGTTTGGTTGATTATAATATTGTAATCAACATGATATAGTGTGTCTGTCTAACTGGGAATCCCGAAAAATTCCTTTACGATTCCTACGAATAAAAACGCAAACAATGTTGTGCCTTTCGTGACGCGTTTATAATGCAGATGATTAATTTTTTCAATTGATAGGGTCACGAAACAGTCACGGAAGCATATCAACGTCTCGACAAGGAAATCTGCGTATTGGAAGGAAAATGTCCTGGTCCGCGATTAGGTACGGCCGAGGCATGGATTGAACACTTGCAAAATAAAGTGAAAAGTCTGGTCAGTGAGAAGAGTGAGGAAGAGGTCAGTTTGGACGATGACTTCTGGTTTAAATCGCAACGGGCCAGCGAGCAAGAAGTCAAGGATATTGTCAAGGTGAGTGGGTTATTGGTTTACCTTCAGATTGATTTGCTTGATATTATATTTTAATTACATGTGTTGAAACACTGGAATAGTTGACAATGAAACTCGGCGTTGTATTCGATGTTGAGAAGTCGGTGGCGAATGAAGATTTTTTGGCTACAGTGAGCCGAAAATCTCTTCAGATATCTGCAAATCAGTTTTACCTCGAGATGATTGAACGAGCTAAGAATCGAGCGAAAATGCTTCTGATGAATTACAACAGTCTTAAGGCGTCGTATATTGAACAGGATGGTCTGATTGGTAAGAAGTAGCAATTTAAGACCGTACACGCTTGTTCCGTAGGATTCGTATCTACTTCGTATGGTGGATGGTCTTTAGTGAGACATAGCTTGCTCGGGTGTTCAATGTTTATTTTGTTGAATGTGCTAAAAGTGTTGGGAGTCAAAGTCCAAGAGAGTTATGTTTGCTGTCTCAATCCCAAGTCTGTGATTCGTGATGCAATTACAATCGAAACTCGGTCACTCGAAACTCTTTAACTCGAAATACTCTTTAACTCGAAGACAACACCATTTCCCAATACATTTGTATGTAAAACAACGGACTAAAAAATCGTCAGCTCAAATGGAAACTCTATAACTAGAAGTGAAATTCTCCATCCGAAAACCTGTGAGACTATGTAAGCCTAATTGTTTCATACGGAGACTCTATAAGTCGAAGTTTAAAACTCAGCCTTTCCAAAAACAAGGCTGCCTATGTAGGAAGGCCATAGATAAGAGCTCGCAGCCTTTAGCCGAAAGTGGTGCACTGGTTATATATATATTGATTGGACGTCCTATTTTTTTGTACAGCATATGCATATATTTGACGATACTAAGATTGGCGTCCTACTGCAACCAGCTGGGGAAAGTGCAAAGACTTAATGCGATTGCCGCTTCAAAGGCTTTGAGGACTACTCCGTCGACTAGCTTGGTCATGCTACTTAACTGGCTTCCGGTGAATATTTTTGGCGAACAATTGGAGGTGAGCACGGCTCTTCGTATTTGCGAAACTGGACAGTTCCGCGCGCTGAAGTGTGGTCACTCCACTATTCTGGGTAGTCTGGATCTTCCTGCGTAAACTAATTACATTTCTCAAAAATGTGCATTTGGCAGCGACTGCGTCAGCCTGATTACCTCTAGGGATCAATGGGTAGGCAGGTAACACACCCATTACACCTTGTCTATCTGGCTCTAAGGCTGAGGATTAACTCGTCGCTCCATCTACTTGAGTACTGCGTCTTCCAGGTGAAGATTTCGGCAATCTCGGAAGCGCTAACATAACATCGGTGGTGAGGTATGTCGTAACTTTTAGGGACATTACTTAGTCATGGCTGCCAATCACGAACCTACTCCTTTAAATCTACTTCGTACACCGGACTAGGTCGACCTACTCCGCAATCGAAAAATGATCAGGTCGGAGCATCAAAACGAACCCTGATCATATGTTTCCTTTAAGTTCAGGTCGGAGTCGGAGCAGTTGAAAAATGAACAGTGAATAGGTTTAATAGTTCCGTCTGTCGGTATCGGAGCATGATCAGACCAGATCGATTAAATCTCTCTCTTTCTCTAATTGCCTTGACCTCTCCAGGGGCATGGGCGCGTCAACATCTCTAGCATTTCTATGCCTTGTTGACGTTTCAATAGCATATCAACTTTTTCGGAAGTGCTGTTGCTAGCATGCGCCTCCTATCCGCGCCGTCTTTATACTGACAAGCTCGGAGCACTGTGAGAGTTCTATTAGTACTCACAGGCAGTTTTCGATAGCGCCGAGATTTGATCTCCGAGCTCTAGATTAGTATCGTAGAGCGGTGGCCGAACGATCACGACCACCGAGCGCGACGGGGGAATAGAAAAGTAGATGAGAGAACTGAGCTACTCGTATTGAATAGATTAGATGATGTCACATATACTATAGGTATATACGATGTTGCTACTCTATATTGTATTGTAGTGTAGAATGAAGTGGAGTTAATTTTCAATTGGATTTTATTGATGTTGGGTAGAGTGAAGCTTTTCGTATTTTATTGTGTTGTGGGTGGTCGTGGCCGATGATGGATTCGAGGTTTTTTTGGGTCGATGATTGCGAATCTGAAGTCCACATTGCAAAAAAAAAAACAAATAGGGGATTCAGAATGGCAATACTTTTTTTTATAAACACGGCCAATCTTGCTGGAAAAAAACTGGTAACAGGTTGATTGGGTCGATTAATGCGAGTCTGAAGTCAGAATTCCAAAAAATCAAAAAATAAATGAGTTTCCGAGCGGCAGCCCTTTTTCCCTCAAAAATACTGCCAATCTTGCCTGAAAAAGCTTATGGGCGCTTTTCTGGGTCGCTGCTTGCAAATCTGATGTCCAAATGGCAAAAAACAAATGGGGGGTTCAGAATGGCAACACTTTTTTTATAAGCACGGCCGATCTTACTGGAAAAAACTGGTAGGTGTTGATTGGCTCGCTGATTGCGAATCTGTAGTCAAAATAGCAAAGAAAAAAAAACAAAAAATAAACGAGATTCTGAACGTCAATCCATTTTTCTAACAAACGACCAATCAGTCTGCAAAAAGCTAGTGCTGAGTTACGTCAGTGGTTTCGCTTAACCTAAACGCGCGCCAACGATTTTCGGGAAAAATTACATGAAACATGTGTTTGGTAAAAATTAAATTAAAGAAAACGCTCTTCACAAGTGCACATATTATATCCCTATGGGAGCGCGTATGTTACCGCACCATCAGTTGTTTGTACTCGGGCGAGAATGTGAACGCGCACCTCGCCCAGGCTACTAGCCTCGGGCATTCTTGCCGAATATACTCGCCTCGTCCACTCGGCGAGAATGTAAACCAGCCATAAAAGCTCCACTCCACCTGATATTAATAAAATCCAATTGCAAATACAATCCATTTTATTCTACATTGCAATATAGCGATATGTAGATATGTCTTCTAATCTAGTCAGTAGTTCAGTTCTCCATTCTCTTATTTACAATTACGACTAAGACTTCGACGAACCTAGTTCACCCTCTCTTCTGTTCTTTCGCTACATCTGCAACTCCATGACGGACGACAAATTCGTTTCATATACGGAGTAGGTCTGTGAACCTTTCTTCTAGTTATCGGACTCGGAGTAGGTCGACCTGATCCGCAAGAAGAGCTGATTAAGGACACTGTCCTATCGGCGAGCCCGCGAGGAGGCTTCGTCTTCCTAATCACGATCAATACCGGCCTTAACTATTTTAGCGCCCTGTTCAACTTATGTCAAATCGCTCGTAACATTTAAGCATACTCCTCTGAAATTTATATACAATATATATGCAGGAGGTACCGCTTGGAAATGTCTGTACTTCATAAAGTAGATTTTTAGTTCACCGATGTCGGCAAGAAAAGACTGATGAAAAGCGTCATTAAATTGAGCAGAGCAGTAGAAGTCGATAAAGCCCGAAAATATTCGGCGCCCAATGCGGGGTCAGTGCCATTCTGCCTAGTAAAAAAGACGAAATGGGCAGTCGCATAGGCGCGCAATATAGTATGTCACAAGACAAAGAATATGAACCTTTTCAAACTTTACCTTATAGATCATCATCATCATCCTACGTTAGTGAAAATTTATAGTAGAAAGTTATCCACAAGTAAAGCCAGGAGATATTCAACGCCCAATGTGGGGTCATTTTGATCTTATCTAATTGTAGTCAGTGAAACCGAAATGTGCAATAGAAGCACCGTAAGTCACAAGCACCGAATGCTTTTTAGACCTTACTTTAATGTTACCTTAGGAGTATCTTAAGTTTTTTTTATGCTATGTCACCGTAAATTTACAATAAAAAATAATTGAGAAAGTGTTGAGATAGCCTGAAAATATTGCGCACCAATATGAGATCAGCGTGATTTTATTTAACATAATCAATAAAAGACAAAAGTCGGAACTTTCTCAGACCGTAACTTCAGGCTTTAATTAGGCAGGGGACTTTACGCCTCTACATAATTGCACCCTGTTCAAATGAACAGTCTGCCCATATAGCAGAACCGGTCCTGATCACAGCTACTGTAGAAGTTGTCAGAAGGTGAATGAGGAGGAGAGTGATCTTCATCTTCTCTGTCACTGTCCAGCCTTGGCTAATAGAGGGAAGAACCTTTAGGACTCTCTCTTTTATCACGACCTAGCCTAGAGGGTATTGTGGATGCAATTGCGATTCAGCTCAATCGCTTTGTTGCCAATGCCGGCTGATTTGGTACCTCGGGTATAGGGTTAGGTTAAGCGTTCTTAGTGGTATCACAACAGACCCAGAAGTGGTATATATGTACTGTGGTTAATCACGGCAACCGCTGTACCTACCTACCTAACGGTGTATTTGTATACCAAATTTTTGGAGTTAGCGTTTACATACAATTTTCATGTGTACAATTCTTTGCGGAGTTATAAATAAAAGTGTTTTATTGACTACCTTGTTGTTTGTTTAACCTTCAACTGCACAGCTGGCAGCTTAATCGTAAGGGTTCTCCCGCAGGATCAGAAAACAATATTGAGGACAGCAAATTGAATAAACTCGATATCTCGAGTTTATTTTTAAAACATCTCGGTGTCTCGAAATTTCGATAACCCGAAGTAAAACCTCCCTCGCTTCAAGTTCGAGTTATCGAGTTTTGACTGTAGTTTGAATACAATAGCCGTATTCGACTCAAGCTAACCGAAACCCAGAGTAAATCGACCGCCACGGATCTGCGACGAGCGAATTCAAGCAGCCACCATACAGATACGTGGCGATAGTGGGGGTCGAATTGTGCACTCAGTATACCAATATATAGGGGCGAATTGCAAAAAAACAAGTTGATGTTGAACCAATTAACAACTCTGATCCGATTAGGTCCCAAATGAGGGCTGGATCAAATACCGGTCAGTCGTTTTTTATGGAATGCATCTTTGGCCGGCTGAATCAAACACAACAAATATTTTCTTCCTGGTTCCTATGTTTAACTTTTTTGTTATCCTACTTTTATTAACCACTCAAATCATTATTTCTTTAGCATCTGTTAATGGAGGCGTTTACTCGAATGCCACAGAAGAAAAGTTGGATGCTCAATTGGAACTGGCACGAGGTGTCCGTGATAAACTGGGAAGTATCCTGGAACAGTGGCGTACATGTGGATTACTACTAAAAACTAGTTGGAAATCGTCCCATCAATTACAAGAATACTGGGATCTTGCAAAGAAATCAAAGTACAGTTCCGCACCCGATTAACAACATTTTAAATTTATGTCTATAAAATCCATTCACAGCGACGAAAAGGAGCGCATATCGCTCATACTGGATTGTCGTCAGGCATTACAGGCTTCCCTCATTGCCCTCGAATGTGCAGAAATGGCCCTTCCACAAGTCGATTTGAAATTTGTGACAAAACGACAATGTTTGGCAGTTCATCATGCTAGTGTGTATCTACTGACTGATATTGCAGATGACACAAGGTACTTGCATAGACTTTGAAAATGCTGGTTTAAAAAAAAGCTTATAAGACAAATTAGAAAGGTCCTCTTTCTTTCTGTTTCAGATTTAGTCATACCCGACGTGTTTTCGAAGCCTACGAAAACAATTTATCGAAAGCCGTAAATTGGTTGTATGAAACTTTTGCAAAAACCCTAAAAAAAGATTTCAACGAGGCCGAAGAAAATGTTTTGGATTTGGCAAAACAATTGCGCGAGCATCGTGTGGAGATTTTTATGAAACAAATTGGAACGAAAATTTATCTACCAAGTGTGGCAATTGATACTGGCTAGTATTAGAACTGCCAATTTTAAAAAATAAAAAAAAACATTAGACGGTTTTTGATAAAACTCACCTAATATGGAAATTATTTTATGAAGATTTTTAAGCCTTTCACACGTGACAGATTTACGAATAAAGTGAATTTTTGAGTAGTGAAAAAATAGTGGATTTTTTTGTTAGTTTTTGGAATACATACATATAATAAAAATTTGAACTACGAGTACGTGGCAATTCTTCTTAATATTATATTGTGTTCATGGTCTCTTTCAGTTGCTACTGTGTCTTACTCGTATCATCACGATTTGACGTCATCGGTCAGTTGCATCAAATTCCAAACTGGGGAATAATCATTCATGTTTTCCTGGAGTACTAACAACATGGCTCGGCGAGACTCAAACCAATTACTTAGATCCGCCGCAAACGATCGACTTTTAATTGTCCGACTGTTTACCTGCATGTCAAAATCCATGGGGGTTCGGTTAAGAATTAGGTCGATAGTATCCAGATCCCCATTAAATCTCACAAACTTTTGACATACAAAGGAACAGTCGGACGATTAAACGACAGCACGCACCGGATCTTAGGCGACAAGCGCAGCCTTTTTGTACATTCAACTTTGAAATACGTGGTATTAGGCGAATGCATCAACTAGCGGAGCAGCGATACGTGCTCGGTGTAGTTCAGTTTGAGTTTCTGTCGATAGTGCTCCACCCAAATTACAGGACCCACGAATTAAATGACGAGGGATGCTGTAATGAAGCATATTTTGGTCTACTAGTGCTGCTCCCACCGGCAGATCGAAGGCAGCACCTGATGAGTAGTGATCTGTCGGTGGTGCACAACCAGAGGCCAAAGGTCCCGGAACCCGATGCGAGTGCAAGGGCATCTGACCCGCCGCCAACCATTCCATCCTTATCGCTTCATTTTTTTTTATTATTCCCCATTTTTGTCTCCCATGTTTTTGTTGTCTTATCCAGGCCAATGAATTTTTAATAACACGTAAAGGACAGGGGCAACGAGCGGCGAAAACCTCGCCCACTTCTCTCAAACTGAGATACAACAAGCATAGGCCGTTGCTTAGCTCGTTGTGAGGCCTATTTCTTCGCCAGATGGCACTGCCCGACCTTCACGTTCTCCATACAACCTTGCACCAATCAACCCCCACGGTCATCTCCGGATACCCACCAAACCGTCCATTACAATACATACTAAGAAACACCATAAAAATCCTCACCTAAAATTCAACAACAGAGGTGAACTTATAGACCCGAAATCTACTACGGTTTCTATGGAAGAATGGAAAACGATCGATCGATCGTTTCTTTACACCTTACCGTAAACTTCCGTAAGGTGATGGAGGCAAATCTGGGACCACCTTCCGACTGTAAGGACGGAGGTTGGTTTCAGGGTCATAAAATTATGAATTTTGCTGATGAACGCTCGGCGACTCTGTTAGAGACGCGATGCATGATGACGTGACGAATGAGGAAATCTCGTCTCATCCGAGAGCTCGTACCTGGTTACCACTTGCGCTGACGATACAACCGATGCTTAAGTTACCTCTGGACATATCGGTAGGCAACCAACCTATCCCCACAGTGAATCACCCGAAAATCTTTGGTGTCACCTTGGATAGCATGGCAGCATCATCTGCTCATACCACAACGATCTGCAACACTATGAAAACTCATAACAAGCTTCCTAAGGCGCTTGCCGACAGTACTTGGGGAAAGGACAAGGAAACCCTACTGGTTACTTACAAAGCCATTGGAAGATCGCTGTACACACACGTATGTACAATACTTAAATTCGACGCAGTACTACGCCAACAACACGACCGATATACATATTATACCACATTCGTACATGTAATTGCGACATTCCAACCCATGATCATGAGTGTCGTCAAGTTGGTGATTAATACAGAACCTCTGTCTCCTCTGTCAAGAACGAATGGGGTTCTTCAGTTTATCTTTGTCAGAATTAAATTGCGGGTTTATAAGTGCGACATCAAAAAAGCTAAAAGGACTTTTGTCGAACGTATGGAAAAAGAAGGGGTTGATAGTTGTGGAGTCTTTGAGGCCATTGATGGTGATATGGATTATGATTGAGTGTCACTTGGGTCAGATTTGGGTGATTTAGAGAACTCTTCCGGAAATCACGGGGAAGCTGATGTTACTGCGGTGTGGTAAGATCACCGCAGTAATGATCAACTTTGCTCAGATCAACCTCTACCATTCCAAAGCAGCCGCTGCTGCTATTTTTATCCGCTTAGCGTACAGTGGGAGGGCATCACATTGATTACAAGGTTGTGGGCACCTAGTCAAGGACCTAAAATGTCGACACTTTAGTAAGGAAAAGTTGGATGATATGGTGAAGGCCTTCACAAGGGCCTTTGATTTCGCAGTGGCTAGATCGTGCTCAGTCAACAGGTAAAGAGAAAAAAATAATACAGGGTAGCACTTAGGACGTCTTTTAATAAGGCCAATTCCACAGGGTTGGAGTTAGATTGGAACTTCTATTAAAATCATTTGCGCTTTTTCAGGAGAAATCTTCGATGAGCCAAACGCATAGTAAGGGAGACGACAGCATGTTTACTACTCCCATCACGTTTTCTTTCCGGACTAATTAAGTTATAAAACTAATATGTGCAATCACGGAATATCAATCCTGCATGAGCAGATCCTGCCGGAAATGCGATTTAACAAATTACAGAAAAGTTAAAAAGAAAAATGGTTCGCACGACTCTCATGACGGTCTTTTTATAACAAATCGACATGGGGCGACCGGTAGCGCAGTGTGTTGAGGCATCAGTCTCATGTTTGACTACCGGCGTTTCGGGTTCGAATCCCGTCCACGACGACGTTCGTGACCATGGATGTGCAGGAGGTGTATGCTGGCAACTGCATTCTCCGAAACCAGATTATGCCAACGAAACGTCAACTGGGCCACATGTAACAGTTGACGCGCTATGCCCCACAAGGGGTTAGGGCAATAGAGTAGGATTGATATTCCGTGACTGCACATATTAACTCTATAATCTAAATTACAGTCCGGAAAGAAAATGCGATGCGGGTAGTAAACGCGCGGTCTTCTCCCGGACTAGCAACTCAATTTTTGTGAGAGTGTATTGAGAGCTCTAGTAAAGCTTTTAGCCTCTTCGCAAGATTCTGTTCAGTGACCCATGGCCAACTTTCTATTAAAACAGGACGGCTTCTGGACGACTTGGCATAAGCATACTATCCAGCCGCTGCTCGACACGCATTTCCCAGGTAGGCTGACGGAATCCTTTCTGACTACGTTTTTCTTCTTTAAGATCTAATATTCGAAAATTTTCAAATCTAAGTCGTAGATATTTACGTCATTTGAAAGTTAAGAAAATGGGCCATCTTTTGAAGATTTTGTAGAGCTCTTAGTACAAAGCCCCGTTATAAAATGTGGGTTCAATTTTCCCATCAAAAGTTGACAACGATTTTTTTTCTAAAATTTGTATCTCGGGCGGTGGAATTAATTTCGAAACCGTTCAGGTATCATTCTAACGGGTATTTTGTGTAGTTTCCGAATCAATCTGAGTTTTCTCTAGAAGGTCAGACTTTTTGACAAAAATTGGGAAAAATGTAATAGCTCTGTAACGGTAAAAGATAGAGGAGAGGGTTCATTTGGGCGGCATTTTTCCACAAACAGAGTGTGGAATATGCCCTAATCCTATGGCGATCTTAAAGTGGGACACCCTGCATATATACAATTAAAATAAAATTTGTAGTTTGTGAAAGCTGCGTCTTCTTTGATTTATTTGACACAAGTTCATCATCAGCATGGCGCTACAAACCCGACGTCGGACTTCGGCTGTCTAACTAAATCATTCTCCGTATCATGATTTTGCATAAGCGGGGCTTCGTTTTCTGTGCACAGACTTCGATTCCATTATTCGGAGAACCGAGGAGAAAGTTTTATTTGCTAGCAACATCCGTCGCCTGATTTCGTCAGTTTCGTTGGCGTACTTTGGCAGGTTACTACCCAGGGACGTGAAGTCGTCTACGAATTCGATGCTGAGTTCCCCGATGTTAATGGTCAGTTGTTCTGACGTCCTTGTTCTTGATTGCATCATTATTTTTGTTTTGTACTCGTTAATGCGTAGTCCAACTTTTTATGCGGCCAAGATTATGTAAAAGTTCTTCTGCCGCGACCAGATTTCTTCCGCGACATGATGTTGTGTCGTCTGCGTACGTTATCCATTGGGTCGACTTGAAGAGTAGCGTGCCGCTGGTATCACACAACGGTTGACATACTGCTACCAATTTGTTTTATGAATTCTCTCCAGTAAGTTTTTGATGGACACAACATGCTGTGAAAAATGTCATTTTCTCCATCATAAAAAATTCTTCGCTGGCTAGAACCAGCATATGATGACAATCCTGAAATGTTACTCGCGCTGTCATATTCATACGATTTTTATCAGCTGAGCTGGAAATTTGACAATTGATCGATGACTAGATGCGAATGCAGTTCAGAACACAACAGGTTGCTTCCAAGCTGCTTCGATACTGTTGCCACAGCATGTTGAGATTCCGCTGTGTTATGAACTTAGCCGATAACAGAATTATGCGGCTTATAATCGAAAAGTTGATATCGACGAATATAATCATTTTTGACAAAAAGATCACCCTGAATACTAGATTACTGGATAGTAGCAAACGTGACATAGGCATAACAAGGATAAATAAAGGACATTATTTTCGAAAAAATACAAAAAAATGGACCTTTATTAGCAATTACACATTTTCGAACTAGCATCGAATATCAAAAAGTATATTTTTTAACACCAACTTTAAGTATATATACTCGTATTCAAATATTAAGGTACATTTACATAATTATATTCCTGCTTATAGTACACACAAATAAATTGTCCATATTTTAAGCTTTAAAGTAACATTACAATTTTTGGCAAATGAAAGATACATATTTCGTTTCGATTCGATTACAAATACATTCATAGATTTAATAGATCACATATAATTGCACTTACTACTCCTCTCGTACTCTAAAACTAGGCGTATTATTATCCTAATACGTTACGTATCATTACAATTATTGGTTATCTGACTATCTCGATTGCTACGACCCTCCGCAGCACCACCCAGATTCTGTTTCTCCCGTCGACAAACGCGCAAAACAATTTCACCGCTTCGTATCGATTTGAACATTTTCACCGCTTCTTCGTGCGACAAATCGTGACACACCTGACCGTTAACCGATAAAATTTCATCACCCACCCTCAGGCGACCATCCTCAATGGCTTGACCCGTACTAAGGATTCGTTTGACGAAAATTCCGATAGCACCTTTGGGGCTATCACGACCACCGACTATCGTGAAACCTAGGGATTTTTTGCCGGGACCCTTTTCGTAACAAATCGTATGGAAACCGTACACACCGATTTTATTTTTGCGTGGCAATGTGAAGAAGTTGGACGATACCGACGACTGCTGTTGTTCTACTTCAGTGTTGACGGACTCGCTATCAGAACAAAGGGAATTCGGCATGCTGCTCGTATCGTCGTTGTGTACTGTGGAGATTTCCGGTTCAGCTTGTGAAACGTCAATGACACTGCTCGATGCCGCCCTACCTAGCACTGAACGACGAATAAATTTACGCGAAATGCTGCCATACGTGCTAATGTTTTTTTGGAAGTGCATTGAGGCCACTTTGAAGGCACTCTGTTCGCTGCTACGCCTTTGAGACGTTGGCGTATCGATAGGCGGTTTAAGTTTGGATCGAGAGCCGTCAATCCTGAAAAAAGTGAAAAGAATTAGTAAGGTATGATGTGTTGAGAAGTATAAGAGTAATACATTTTTGGATGTTCGATATCCTTAAAAATATACGCCAAGAAAAAATAAGCCCTAGACCTACATTGTGAAGTGGTCAAATTACAAATGAAAAATCTGCACGATACAAGACAGCCACAACTGTTGGCGATGGCTTATCAATGGAATGTGCACTTCCGGCATGGTCAGTACATCCCAATTGTAGTTTGAATCGTCGCGTAGCGCATCGCGTGGTCCACGACCAGGTAGTGCATGCTTTGGTGGATGATGGGTGAACCCCGCAATGCAATAAATTTATAAATAAATAAAGCCACTGATACACTAGCAAAAACAATTGGATATTTTTAGTCTGTACGAGTATATTTACAGTAGGGACAATAGTACTTGAGAAACGGTTTCGATTGGTTGAATTAATTACCGAAACCAACGCTTTCAGAATCCGGAGTAAGGCACTTCAATTGATGACCTCATAGCATAAGGTAGTGAATTTTATTTATAACTGAATCAGCTACACAGTCGTAATCAATGCCTATCACGGATAAATGAGAATTGCATTTATTTTGGCAACTGTAAGAAGTTTCGCTATTATAATCCAACTTTAGAAGAATGAGGAATTGTATCGCATAATGACCATGAATGTCTTGGTATACTTCACCCATTTTGCATCAACCCCTTGTGGGGCATCGTGCGTCAACTTCTTCTAAGAGGGGTTTCGTTAGCAAATAAACACAGACATACACATCCTGTTCATTTAGTCGTCTTCACAAACAAGTCGAGAAACGCTGTGGTTTATTTTACTCCCCCACCACTACTCTTTAGTACGAAACTATTCTCCAAAGTTAACGCCTATCGACAGGCAGATTTATAACTAACGTTGTAGGTTTTGCTGTTGCTGTAGCAAATTGAGAAGTTCAATTGTGTGTGCGTCAAATATTTTGGGGCGACCGGTAGCGCAGTGTGTTGAGGCATAAGTCTCATGTTTCACTACCGGCGTTTCGGGTTCGAGTCCCGTCCACGACGTAGTTCGTGGTCATGGATGTGCAGGAGGTGCATGCTGGCAACTGCATTCTCCGAAACCGGTTTATGCCGAAGAAGCGTCAACTGGGCCACATGGAACAATTGACGCGCTATGCCCCACAAGGGGTTAGGGCAATTGAGTTTCTATGCCCTCCGTGTCGAGTCCAAGGAATATGGCCACCTCGATTGGGTCTTGCCAGAGCGCTATTGGTGTTAGTTGCGTTGGTGCTGATGGGCAATTAAAAATATATTCCACACTGTGAGGATCACATGATGCGCAATTGTTACGTACTGTTGGTTCGATTCGGGACAAGTACGAGTTTAAGCGAGAACACCAACCTGGGCGGAATTGAGCAAGTATCATCCAAATTGCTCTTGGTAGTCTTCATCCGCTGGTATGGTTGGTGGTTCTGCTGCTAGTACAGTAAGTTTTTCTATCGTCGCATGAACTTTATCTCTATGTAGAGTAGCAATAGCAGTTTTGTAGATGGTGTCGCTGAATGGCTCTCGCTTGAAGCGTTGGACCTCTCTTTCAAGGTCTCTTGAGTTGCGACGGATGTGGCGAGGTGGTAGGTGGCATTCTGTTCATCAAGTTTGGGCAGAGATGGTCACGACTGTAGCATCCCACAAAGTATTGCTTTGCTAGAAGATTGTTGTGACATCTTAAAGATAGCATTTGGATCTCTTGATGTAGATGGTCTTGTGATGACATCAGGAGGCAGCCTGTTGCTGTACGTAGTGCTGCATTTTGTTCCACTGCATGTCACACATATTTTTAAACCAGATGGGGGCTGCATAAGTGGCCACAGATCTACCGATAGCTTTGAGGGGTCTCCTTATCCCAGGAACTTCCAGCTAGAGCCTTGAGGACTTTGTTCTTACTTCTCATTTTGTCACAGACTGTTAATGCATGCACAGAAAATGTGGCCATGCTATCAAGAGTGGAGGACGAGGATTTTGGGGTGGTTTGCGGTAGGTATAAGTTGATTTGCATTCTGACCTCGTTGGTCCACGATATGAAGAGAGTACACGAGGACTTAGGTGCTGATATGTGCAGATTTTTGTTGAGGAAGAAGGTCAGATCACACATTTGCTCGATGTTGTAGTTGTAGTAGTGACGCACTGATATCCGATGAGTGTGTGTGTCACAAAGTTTGGTTTTCCATGTTTTCCTTAGTGTCCAGGTGTAGAAACGCAGCTGCCTTAATAGTATTATCCCATAGCGCAATAAGTGGATGTTCACACTGCGTGCGATGCCGAGCCGAGCCGGGTCGAGCGATGCAATGCGGTTAAAGCAAGAAAATTGAAAGTCTTCAATTTTAAATGGAATCACGCTTTGAATGAACACGTTGCGCGCGATGCCGAGCCGAGCGATGGCCCGATGTTATCACAAACAATTTTGCTTTTTCGTGCGAGTACCGGCTGCTGATTAGGTGCGATGCGATGGAGTTTATGGGCTTTGCGATGCTTTGCGATGTGAAGCTCCATGGAGCCAGTATGGTGCAAGTACGAGCTGTAAAGTAATATTTGATGTATCAGATGACACTGAAAAAAATGCATGTATGTCTGCTTTTATACCCTAGACTTTTAGTATAGGGTATATTGTTTTTGTCACGCACAAAATATGTAACGCCTTAAAGGAGGCTTCGGCGCGGCGGTGTGGCAGTGTATACATGGAAATTATGAGGGTCACCTCCTGATTCGATTTAGCCATGCCTGTCTGTCCGTCTGTCCGTTTGCACGATAATTTTCGATAGAATGAAGGTAGAAACTTGAAATTTTGGTCAAATGTTTGTAGCATGATCTAGTTGGTTGGTATTGGAAATGGCAAGATGCGACCGAAGGAGCCCCTACCTCCCCTATAGATGAAATTTCAAATGAGCGATAACTTTCGATAGAATGAAGCTAGCGACTTGAAATTTGGTTCAAATGTTTGGATTTAGATTTAGTTGGTTGGTATTGGAAATGGCCAAGCTCCGTCCCAAGTAACCCCTACGTCCCCTACAAATGAAACTTCAAATTAGCGATAACTTTCGATACAATGATGCTAGCGACTTGCAAAATGCGACAAATATTTATAGTGTGGGTTGGTTAGTTGATTTTCAGAATGGGCAAGATCCTATTGAATGAACGGCAACCTTCCCTATAAACGTTAGTTCAAATGTAAATATCCAAAATTCGAATGGATGAACGATGAAACTTTTCATTGGATCCACGCCCATAGCTCAAACTGACCATATGGGAAATTCACTTTTAATGCATATGGCCGTTGTCAGTTGGAAGTTTTGGTATCACAACTAGGTCTGTACAAGTCTAGGGTATATACGCTTTGGACTCCGGTTTTGATTCAGTAAGGCTCAAATGAAAGGTTATTGCCACCGTAATAAGGTCGCGTTTAGAAGGCGTGGTTCCACAAGCGGTTTGAGCAGCGGACACCGCTGCGTATAAAGGCATAGAGCAGAAGCGGCGGTTTACATATTTAGTGCCGGTGCACATGGACGTCCAAATGCCGTCTGACGCTGCGTCACTTTCAATTGGATAGGAAGAAATACATTACGGGCAATGAAGAGATGCACATGGCCGCAGATACCTATCGGCGGCATTTTGCCGCCGCGATAGCTATCTAGGTGACGCTGGTTTCTGCTCCTATCTGCGTCACTTCACGCGTCCGCATATCAATTTTTAATAAGCCGGCCCACATTCGAACCCGGAACACGGACACGGTCACAATGTCTGATTTATATGATGTTTCTTAAACCATTCGCTTGAGGATCACTTTTAGGTGCCAATTAATTAATTGTTAATCGTAACTACTACAATTGACAATTAATTTTGAAAAAAAAAATAGTGGGGATGGATGCTCCTCAGCTCGGATGGGGGTTTGTAAGGGGGTGGAAATGGTGTTAAAAATGCGAAATTCCTTAAATTTTAGAAGTTATGGCCAAAAAATATATAAAACTAAAAATAACATAAATTGTGAATTCAGGTTCGCTATCGCATCATGTGAATTGAAATGCAGATGGGTATCAAAGAGGGAGGAGCTTAAGTGACGAGTCCTAAAGCCGCCGCGGCTGCCGCTTTTTGCGTTTATACACAGCGGTGCGCCGCTGCTCAATCCGCTTGTGAAACCTCTCGTCTGAGGTCACGGAAGAGATGATGAAATTCACCAACACTGGGCCTTTCTTCATTAATGGGATGCACCCAATGGCGACGCCCTTCCATTTTTAGAGCACTGTTTTCAAACAGAAATAAATTTACTGGGTCAAACACAAACGACATGATGTCGAACAGATTCTATTCCTTGAACTAAATTGGTCTCTACACTCCATCATTGCGTGCAGTGAACATCCCGGATCATCTTTGCATCGCAAGCCATCGTTCGGCTCGGCATCGCACGCAGTGTGAACATCCACTAAGTGTTAGGCGCGTGGGAGCTGCAGGACAGTTAAAGATATGCTCAACATCGTGTGAAGTGAGGCCACAGGCTGGACAGGATTTCTGTATGTCGTTATCAATGCGGGATAGGTACGAGTTCAGACGTGAGCACCAGCCAGAACGAAGTTGGGTGAGTGTGGTCCAGGTTGCTCTAGGAAGTTGTAGTTCCTCTGAAGATATAGCAGGTGGCTGCGAATTTAGTACCATGTTTGGTTTCACGTTCACGAATGAGGATAGCACTTCTTCACTATGCAGTGTTGTGATGGTCGACCTTTAGCTGGCGTTATCGAAGGGAACTCTTTTAAACATTTGGATCTCCCGCTCGTCTTACATGAGGTGGCGGTGGGGTTCTGTCCATAAGGTTAGAGTTAGGATGGTCACTCCGATAACAGCCAACCAGATACTACTTCCTGAGAAGTGTGTTGTGGCTTCTTAAAGGCATCATTTTGGCTTCTTGGTGAAGGTGGTACTCCTGCGACGACATCAGTAGAGAGCCTGTGACAGTTATAAGAGCTGCATTTTGGCAGGTCTGGACGTTCCTCCATTGAGTGGCGCATAAATTTTCCGACCAGAAGGGAGCCGCATAATTGGCCACAGATCTCCCGATAGACTTATAAGTCGCTAGTAGGGTCTCCTTGTCTTTCTCCCAGGAACAGCCAGCTAGAGCTTTGAGCACTTTGTTCCTGCTTCTCATCTTGTGAGAAATGGTTGACGCACCGACCGAGGAGGTAGCCATAGGTGACACCGAGAATTCTAGGATGGTTAATGGTGGGGATAGTTTGACCGTCTGCTGCTATATCCAGTTGTTGCCTTACTTCTTTGGTCCATGTGGTAAACAGTGTACCGCTAGACTTCGGCGCAGACAGAGTGAGATTTTTGCTGACGAAGAAGGTGTTCAGTTCGTCGAGATACCCATTTATCTGTTGGCACATTTGAGTGATGTCGTTGCAGGTTGCTAAAATCGTGCAGTCTTCCGGATAACTGACAATTTCGAATCCGTCAGGTGGCGTAGGGAGTCCTGACATGTGACATGGACACCCTGGTTAATTCGTCTTAGTTTAGATTTCCCAGATCTAAATTCTGTGTAGGACTGTCTGCCGGCAAGATAGTTGGCGATCCACTTTGTAATATGCGACGGAAGCGACAGAAGAAACGAGTGGCTGACAGTGTCAAAAGCCTTTCACAAGTCTAAAGCCACCAGAATCGTTCGTTGACAAGGACGTGCTTCCCTGAGGCCATTGTGTATTTTTGATGTGATGACATCCAAAGCCGTCGTGGTGCTGTGCATCCTTCTAAAGCCATGCTGGTGGTCGGCCAGCTGAATCTGAGTCGCAATTATAGGGTGGAGCAGCGCTTCTAGGGTCTGGGCTACAGGAGACAAAAGTGTGATGGGTATTCAATTGCTCGTGTGTCAAGGTGTTTGAGCATGACCATCGATATAACGACTGGTCCAAGGGCTTTGAAACTCTTCGCTCTTTTTATCGATGCTGCAACTTCTTCAGATGTAAATTGAAGTTCCTGGTCAACTGAACGGTTACGAATGCTCCTAGTCATGATGCGCTTAAGTCTATTATGAGGTGGATGTTCGATAAACTGTTTATTAAAGTTGTCGACACATTTTGTTGGGTCGTCAACCGTAATGTTGCCGAATTTAATTGCTACATGCCCTTTGTGTTTGGTTGGTTTTGTAAGGGCCCTAACCGTTAACCAGATCTTATTGACGCCCGTTGACAAGTTGCAATTGTCGAGGTGAGAGTTCCATTTCCTTCTCCTGTGATCTGCTACCCGTTTAAAGATGTCAAGGTTCAACTCTTTGATCCTTGGATCGTCCGGGTTAGTGCTACGTATGCGGTCTCTATCATCTACCAATCTTGCTGCTGAAGTAGGGAAATTTCGCAGTTTCGAACCGTTTAAATCTGCTGGACCCGACGGCATTATTCCTGCGGACTTACAGAATTCTTTAGATAATGTATATCCTTGGGTGGAGATCATCCTAATCGCATGTCTTACACTAGGCTATGTTCCGCGTATCTGGACGGAAGTTTTAGTCGTTTTCATCCCGAAAGCTGGGCGAAGCTCGCACGCGCGCGTTAATGACCTTCGTCCCATCAGCCTTTCTTCGACCTTGTTGAAATTATTAGAGCGGTTGATCGATCTATGTCTATCTTCGGAACACCATTCCACCTCAGTTTCTATCTTCATCGCAACATGCCTACTGAAAAGGAAGATCAGTGCTCTTCACTCTTTAGTTAGTTGCATTGAGAAATCCCTTGAATACAAGGAATACATCGTGGTTGCGGTTTTGGACATCGATGGAGCGTTCAATAAAGTCAAACCTAGTGCAATCATCGAAGCGCTCTTTAAACTGCATGTTGATGACTAGCTTTGCAAACTCATTAGCTTGCTGTTAACATCTAGGAATATACGTACCACTATGGGTACATCATCCATCAGCAGATGTCTGCAGGGGCACCCCTAAGGCGGGATACTGTTCCCTCTCTTTTGGTACCTGGCGGTCAATGTGGCGGCATACGCAGACGAGGTTGCCATTGCTGGTTCGGGCAGATTCCTGGGAGTCCTTAGTGAGTTGCTGCAGAATGCTCTATGCATTCTCACCGAATGGGCAGGCCATTGCGAACCCCTGACAAGACCGAACTTGTGCTCTTGACCAGAAGAAACATGCTACCTCCTGTTGAGACTCCATTATTGGATGGCAAGAAACTGGCTATCACTGATAGAGCCAAGTTCCTAGATTTTATCTTTAACAGGATGTTGACGTGGAAGCCCAACATCCAAGTGAACAAGTCCACAACTTTGCTCTGCTCAAGCAGGAAGGCGATTGGCAAGAACTGGTATCTGCAATCGAAAGCGGTGTACTGGATATATACCTATACAGCGGTTGTGTGGCCAATTCTATTGCACGGCATATGTGTGTGGCGGGCGGCACTAAGAGTGACCTCCTATTGTAACTTATTAAGTAAAGTGCAAAGACTGACAGTGATTGCCACAACGGGGGCCATTAGAATAACTCCCGTCAGCCAACTTAGATACGCTGCTAAGCTTACTCCCGCTTGACATATTTGGCGAAGAACTGGCCACTGCGCCTCCGCGGAACAGGCCAATGGCGTGCGTCGAGTACTGGTCACTCAGCTATGCTGGCTAACCTGGATCTCCCTTCGTAAACTGATTACACTTCTCCTAAACACGACTTTGGTAGGAATTACGCCAGCCTGAAATTTCCTACTTGACCGGGCGAAGCATAGTGGTTCGCGTCTTTCTGCAATAGTGGGTTTTAATTTGAGTGGATATCTCACTCCCCTAGCGTGGGCTTCGCTGGCTTCGTGACCGAAGCGGCTTATGGAGTTACAACCCTCAGTATACCGCCCTAGAACGCTCGCTGTGTTCGCTCTATATCCCACAGCGGGAAGCCCACTATTAGCCAAGGCGCGAACCACAATGGTCGCGCGGTGAAATAGGAACCCACCCACCAGCCTGATCCCATCGAGGAGCATAATGGCTGAGAACGTACCCTTTACCCCCAACTCCTCGCTCATCTACACGGATGGCTCTAAGACCGATGACGGCGTTAGAACTGGTATATACTCGGAGCGACTGCGTAATGAACCATATTCTGGTCTGGTTGTGCTGCTTCCACCGGCAGATCTATGGCAGCATCTGATGAGTAAGAATCTGCCGCTGGTACGAAACCAGAGGCCGAGGGTCCCATTACACCTGAACCCCAATGCGAGCGCGAGGGCCAACCATTTCATCCTTATCGCTTAATTTTTTTATTCCCGATTTTTACCTCCCTTGTTTGTGTTGTCTTCCCCAGGCCTATGAATTTTTGTTAATACGTAAAGGACAGGGGCAACAAGCGGCGAAATCCCCGCCCGCATCTCCCGAACTGAGCTACAGCAAGCATAGACCGCTGGTTAGCTCGTTGAGGGGCCTTTTCCTTCGCCAGATGGAACGACCCGACCTTCACGGTCATTATGCTACTAAGGCTCCGTGCCCACGGGCATTTTCGGATGCCCACCAAACCGTCTGTTACAACTGGGAATTAACTTAACCTACCGTCTTCCCGACTTTTGTAGTGTCCTGCAGGCTGAGGTTTCGGCGATATCGGAAGCTCTGACCTGGTTAAGGAGTCATGTCGTAGCTGCGAGAGACATTACTATCTATACGGACAGTCAGGCTGCGATTCGCTTCTGTTAAGAACAGAAAACACACACACACTACATCGAAAACTATTCAGAAGTGTCGCTCGGCCCTCACAGAGATGGGTTACTTCTTCAACATAACCCATGCTCGATACCGAGTCACAGTGGCTTTGCGGCCAGCTGCAGGGCGGACAACTGGTGTTGTCAATGGGGGCCATATTGATATTAAAATACCAATTGCATCATGAAAACTGACAATTCAGTCCGCTGCAGTGGATAGAGCTAATACTAGATGGGTCAACGGAAGCACTTGCGCATGACGAGAATGATTTAGCAGAAATTCGATTCTAGTCGCTCTGCATCTTTGCTGTCACTGAATAGGAAGTACATTGGCAGGTGGGGACTATCACAGGGCACTGTCCCATTGGTGCACTCGCATAGAGGCTCCGTCTTCCTCATAATAACTACTGCAGGAGTTGTGAGAATGCGGATGAAGAGAAGAGCATTTTGCACCTTCTATGTCACTGTCCAGCATTGGCTATCAGGAGGAAGCAATTCCTGGCCTGCTGGTTTTACTGTGATTTGGAGGACCTCAAAGATATAAGCGTAATACAGATCAATCGTTATATTGCCAGCACAGGCTGGTTCGGGACCTAGGTGTCCTTTAGTGAGGTGAAACGTTATTGGTGGTATCACAATGAACCCACAAGTGGTCTAAGTGTGATGTGTTGCATCATGGCAGCCCCTTAACCAAACCTAATGGTTGGATTGAAATGGGCCGCCGATCCATAAGTCTGTTGGACTGCAAAGAATTTGCATTAAACTAAAACTAAAAAATGATGGCTGATTTTTCCTGAGATATGTCCATCATGTACAACAGGCGAATTGACGACAAGCGGACCTTGAAATGTAGAAGTTGAAACGAATACGAAATCCACCATCGTTTCAAGGACATATGATCGTGTCAACAGTTTCAAGGTAAAACATAGAAAATACTAAGCCACATAGCATTTAAAATGCCTTACATTGCAGAAGCGCTTCGAAATCCGCATCGTTGACAGGTTGACAGTCTAAGACATCCCACACCTGATATGAATTTAAATATCCTGACACCGTGGCATGCGTTAATCCTGACTGGAATCCAACATCCCCTCCCCCCCTAACGTGCGCCCGTCAGAGCGTCGATTACCTCACCAAACATAATCGCTACCACAACGAATCATCCGTCATCGTCATCATCATAATTAACATACCTGATGGCAGTTGCAGCATAATCGAGCGATTTCTCCGACGTTCTTTCCATATCGCGTAATAAGCCTCCAATTCCATTTCGTCTACTATTCACAACACCTTTCTGATAGGCATTCGTAAGACCGTTGCTGCCACCATTGGCAACCTCCGAGATCCGTCGCACAACAATTCGAACGTAATCATTGCGAGAATTTCGATGAATATTCTGTAGCAGGTTGTACACTTCAATGTATGGCTTTCCACGAATTGGAATTCCACATATGTCCAGTATTTCGTCTCCGGCCAAGATGAAACCGTCACTAAAATGAACAGTACAAAAAATAAAACAAATCATGAGAAAATATTTATAAATGAAGTTAATTTTCAAATTGTACGAGTAGCTACAACCAAGATGATTGCGAACAAGCAAGATCCGTTTGCAATCCGCGATTTGCCTCATTATCAATGTTGCGCTGAAATAAGCTAAATCAGTGGATTTTTCAAGCGCTGTTATAATTGCAATATCGCTGAAAAATAAATAGTGTAAATATAGCTTTTACTTTTCATGCTTTCTTTGGTAAAGCATTTTTCCACGTGTCTCCAGTGGATGCATTCCGTTTTGATGATTTGCAGTATACACTGTTTATGAAGATTTTTGCCCACAAGTATGACAACGTACTGAGATTTTGCAGAAAAAAAAAACAAAAACCCATTTTTAAATTGCAACATCATACTACTTGGTATTGCGGTAGAAATTTTGTAATATTAACATGTGTATTAAGATTTCTTCTATGGAATTGCCATTTGAGCTCCGGCTTTTACGGGAGCGTGGAACAGTCATTGCACTATGATGAAGTGGAACCCCACTTGTCACTTTATGCTGATACACAAAATTGCTTCTGATTCTGATAGTGATTTGATATTGGGCATGTAGGCTTGTAACCTGCGTACCTGAAACCAATTTACACTTGAAACATTAAACGAGCCTCGGATACCACGGACTGATTCACCCGCAACGACTTTCGGCTACAAACAACGGACCACGATCGGTTTTTGGAACGTTCGAACAATGTGGGGCGAGTGCCGTAGTGCAAGGCTCACTGAAGTCGAACGGCAAAGGACCGCATATAACATCTCTATATTAGGACTAAGCGAAACAAGATGGTTTGGATCGGGATCGACTTTATCGCCAAGCTCCCAAACAGTGCTGCTCTACTCTGGAAGTGAAAACATCACCTCTCCTAGAATGGCAGACGGCGGAATCCTGTTAACCCAGGATGCACGCCGATCGATTGGAAGCCCATTTCCGACCGTATCATTACAGCCAGATATAAATCCAGGGAAAGGACCATAACAATAATGCTACGCCTCGACTGAACCAGCGGATCAATCGACTGAGGACACCTTCTATCACCGACTCGGCGACACCTTCGACAAGGCTCCCAAAGGTGACATAAAAATTATTAAGGGGATCTCAATGCCAAAGTCAGATGGGACAACCTTGGTTTGGAACACCTAATGGACAATCATGGTCTAGGCAACAGGAACAAAAATGGCGAGATGTTCGTGGAGTTTTGCAACTCTCGTCAACTCGTCATCGGCGGTACCTTGTTCAAGCACAAACGATGCAATTTAACAATCTGGGTTTCTCCGGGATGGCAGAACAGAGAACCAGATTGACCATATACCCATTTGCAAGACATGGAGGAACTGTCTCTTATACGTCAGGTCGAAGCAGGGTGCTGATATTAGCAGCGATCACCAACTTGTTGTCGCGCTTACGAACGGTAGCGATCTATCGCCCTCATAATGCAAGAACCTTTCCACGTTTTAATGTGCAAAAGCTTAAAAATCCATTCATAAGACGTGCTTATTCCACCGCCTTGTACGAAAGAGCTGATGCACCACCACCTTATGAGACTCCTACAATTGATGATAGATGGAACGTCGCTAAGGACTCATTTATCTCGTGCGGTGAAACTTTTGCGGGCAGATTGGAGCGCGGTAGAAGGCCATTCATTAGTGACTCTACATGGTCTCTAATCTCGGCACGCAAGAGAATTATAGAACAAATTAACTCAGCTACTTACTGACGACGCAGTCAAAGATCAACTTAGAGCTGAATACCGTTCTCTTTAGAAAGTCGTGGAATGAAGCGTAAGACGAAACAAACGCAACATTATCAATGCATTATCGGAGAAGACAGAGGAAGTGCCTTACAGTGGTGACAGTGGAACCCTTTACAAACTTATCAAGCCACTAACTGGCAAATCTTTCGCAACTGAACATCCCGTGAAAGATAAACACGGGTCCCTAGTGGTCACTGATGAACACCAACTGCGACGGTAGAGAGAGCACTTCATTGAGGTCCTCAACAATACCTTTGGACATTTGAACTCATTCTGACTGGAAGCAGAAAATATTCCGCAAATAGCCAGTGTTGATACCAGCCCACCATCTAAACTGGAAGTAACTATGGCTATTAAATCGATGGAAGCGGGTAAAGCCCCAGGGATAGATGGAATTCCAGTGAAACTCTTTAAGGCGGATATCAACGCTATTATTATTAATTCTTCTCCCCCTTATCCAAGAGTGTTAGGAAACCGAAACTCTCCCCAAAGAATGGAAGAAGGGCGTCATTATTAAGATCCCGAAGAAAGGTAACCTGAAGGATTGCAATAATTGGCGTGGAATTTGCCTCCTCCTCGCAGTCTCCAAACTGATGGCAAAAAAATTCTGAAACCAGATCAAGCATACAGTTGACCGCACACTGAACGATGAATAGACTGATTTTCGCGAGGGTTTTTCATGTAGCGACCACATCAACACCCTCCGAATTATTATTGATTAATCCGCACAGTGGAGATCCCCATTACATCTCATGTTCATCGATTTCGAGAAAGCGTTTGACAGCGTTGACCAAGAATACATCTGGAAGGCTTTACGTAGGAGAGGTATACCAGATAAAATCATATCCATCATCAAGGAGTCCAATAGCGGAGCCCAATGTCACGTCGTACACATGGGTAAGCTTTCTGATCCCTTCGAGGTAAATAGCAGAGTGAGACAAGGCTGCATTTTGTCACCTATATTGTTTTTGATTGCCATTAGCGACGTACTCTGCAGCGCGTTTCATGAGCACCAGAGCAAAGGTATCAGATGGAAGCTGTTTGAATACCTTCAACACCTGGATTACGCTAACGATATTTGTCTTCTTTCAAATAGATCGGATCATCTAGGTCAAATGACGGATGCCCAGCACCGCGAAGGTCGCAATGCGGGGCTTAAAATCAATGCAGCCAAAACTAAGAACTTGAGCTTGGATCCAGTAGGATAGAGCAGAATTTGTGTTTCGGAGCAGACGGTGGAAAAAGTGGACAATTTTTGCTACCTCGGAAGCGTAGTTACAGCAGATGGTGGAGCGGATGCTGATGTACTGTCTCGCATCAACAAGGCTCAGGCAGCTTTTTTCAGTTTGACTCCTTTCTGGCAAAATAACAACATCTCTAGACGTCTTCCAAACCAATGTAAAATCTTTGCTTCCTTATGGCTGTTCAACTTGGAAGGTGACCAAGGCGATAACAACTAAATTGCAAACATTCGTGAACCAGTGTCTACGGCGCATCCTACACATACGCTGGCCGGAGGTCATTTCTAACGACGACCTCCTGTTCATTACTGGCCAGAACAGGATAGACACCTCCGTAAATAGGCGAAAGTGACAATGGATAGGTCACACACTTCGAAAAGAGCCGGAAAACATTGCTTAACATGCCCTCCCCTCGATTGGAACCCACAGGGAACGAATGCAAGTCACCGCGTTGGACGACCTAGAAAACCCTGGAGAAGATCAGCTGAGGTCGAGGATGTCATTAGGCAAATCGTGGAGTCAGTTGAAGGCGATGGCGGCGAACAGCACCAGGTGGAAAGTCGACGTGGTTAATGCTCTATGCCTAATGATTTTGAACCTTTTATTAAGGATTTTATTTTTAGTTTGAAAAACTTTAGTCGAGTTGTATCGAACTGGCGATATTTCTATGGTGAAAATGGTCGAAAATCTTGTAGGAATAATTGTCTACAATTTGAATCGCCGATAACCTGTAGGAAAAACTCAAGAAAATCGCAAGCACATCAGATCATCGTCAGTGGTTCATACATATATCGTCACTTATTTCTAGTTTCTCGACATCGCTTCAAATTATCGTTAGTAATTCCTACGTCCATTTTCCTTACAGGATTTGCGTCAGTGTATCCTACAAAATTTTCGTTTGAAGGAAACTTATATCGAATGCGCTGGAAGCTCATCATCCGTCTTTCCTTTAGGAATATCGTCAGTTAAATTGATTGTGGATGGACACCTTTAAAAGTAAAATTATAGAGGAATACAAATTGTACAACTTGAGACCAAGAAGAGTTGTCTACGACGTGGGGTTGTCGAGTTACGATTGATTTTTGAAGCGTGTACCCCCCTCCTAAAAAACCCCGACGATTTTTTCGGTCGGCATCCCGTCACAAAAAATTTGTTCCACTGTGCGTAAACATATTTCTGTCCTAAAAAGGTTGCCGACCCCCCTGGCTTGAATCATCGGTATCATTTCGCGTACTCGTTTTCTAAACTGATAAATTATCATCAGTTAAGCAAGAATTCATTCAAAAGTCATCTGGTTACCCAATTGCAGGTATGATGAGTGAAGTTGTAAAACGCAAATATAATGTATAGTATAGTATTGTATATTTAGAAGGTTTTCTGGATATCCTAAATTCAAATACCACAGTGAAAATCACTGATTGTACCTTGACACAAAAAGTATCAGAAAGAAAATAGAAGTATGTATCAACTTGTAACTGATACCACTCCGGCTGTCATATCCCATCCCCACCTAAGATTGCAACAAATCTGGATTCTGCATTGACTTTGCCATCCATTTGTTTTTCTAACATTTTCCACTTAACACAAATCTACGAATAGATAAATATAAATTAGTTCCCCGCAATTATGACTCAACCGACATTTCGCGAGACACGTTTTGAAAAATATGTATCATAAATGTACTTACACCAATTTAATTTTCTTCACGATGATGTTTGTCATGTAATACGATTCCTTGCTGTGATACAAATGCTTGCTGATATCTTTGAAACTCTCGTCGCATAGTATGGTGACTAGAAAATCTGCATTGGCCATCATTCGAGAATCGTTGCCGTTTGTTGTGGCGAGTGATGCGTCATTGAACCCAATCATGCCTGGGTCTGTTGTTGTTGTCGTCGGGGCCAATGTTGATATACTTTCAGCGACCGGTAACGAATTAAGTGAAGATTGGCCTGAATCATTCTCCAAAATGCCAGAGTCTGCATCTGTTGAAGTTGTCATTAGATGCGAATCCACCATTGTGGAGTAGCAGCTATCTGATAGTGGACAGTGGCTGGGAAGGCACCATTCATTATTCATCAACTCGTCTGCAGCCACGGTTGACTTGACTGGTAGATCACTAGCGTACCGAATATTGGACTCATAGCTATGATTGTTGACGGTGTGCTGATGCTGTTGGTGCTGATAATTTTGCGGACTTTGTAACAATTGCTGCTTCGACGGCGTCACGGAAGCGTTCTTGTCCCAACGCGTCCTATAGAAATTACTTAGAAATTTCTGTGTTTTTCCCGATAACGTTTTGAACTTGTTCTCGGGCTTGTTGATTCGATTCAGCGTCATTATGTCCTCCTTGGAGAAGTCTTCTACTGATTTTGACTTATTACCTAGTATGCTACCACTATTCTTATTCACTTTGGTTTTGTAACGTTCGTCGCGTTCATGATTATTGTAAATTCGATTCGTACTGTAACTGTCTCGATTCGTCGTTGTCGATATGCTTAAGATTTCGTTGAGTCGCGGCGCTAAACTGTCCACGTTGTACGATTGTAGGTGTGCTGTTGTCGCGTCCTGATACGTTGAATAGCTCGTGTTGTCATCGTAAATCAATTTCGTTTCGCAAAATGATAGGCGTGTTGTTGGTAGTGGATTTCGTCGCTCCTTCACCAGATTATTTCTACTTCTTATCCTTACTGTATTCACACTATTGTCTTGACTGTTGTTGGCTATCTCTTTCGGCTCTTTGGTTTTCTTTGTTTCGAATATTTTTCGAACGTCCATGACATCACTTCGTTTACGTCGCAAGAAGCTCGGCGATAGACTACGATCGCGACCCTTTCCGCTATTTACGATTTTGCCTTCTTGAATGTTGTAGCAGTTGATCGTGTTACGATTGTATGAACGACGCCAATCACGACGATTCTCTAAAACGAAACAAAAAGGAAGAGACGAACGTTAGAGATCATTTGAATGATGGGATACGATAGCCGGTTTTAACCATACCAATGTCAAAATGTGGTAATTTCAGACGGATTGAGGCAAACGACAAATTTCATAACACGTTTAATATTAATTTAAAATGCAAAAATAAAAGCGAAAACCACAACAAACATTAGCAACAGACAAGAGGAAGAGCTAACGAAACGTTTCAGTATCACATTTCAACTAAGCGCTATTGAGTGGTAGCAATGAACGATTCAAAAGTTTCCATTTTTTATCAAATGCAAAAGATTGCGTTATTCTCTGTGTGGGCGTTTGACATAGTAATGGCGCCAACGATATAAACATGTTTTGCTTCAGCGGAAACTTGGTTCCATGCTTGACGCAACGCCTGCACTTATCGAGATTGTGCATAGTACAAAAAAAGCCCAAATATTCAGGGAATGATGCATCATGCACTGCTTATCTGGATATTGGACTATTTTTGGGCACTTTATCGTGTGTGTGTCCTTCGATAAGAATAAATGTTGATGACGAGCGCGTGGTGCGTAGAATTACAACTCCAACTCGGCCAACTGGCATTGGTACTTGCCAAAGCTTCCTGTCCGGTCAAGGCAACTTGTAATCAAATATGCATGCCAAGTGAATCACACTTGGCATGGCGCTCTCAGTCGAATGGATGAATAATCAGTTCTGAGAATAGATAAAGTGTCGAAAATAGTGACTGCCAAAAGGTTAAATGAGTCGAGCATAGTGTGAACGGATTTCAACACTTTCTGGAATCCATTAATAGTCCAGACTACGAGCGAAAAATAAGAAAAAAATCGTGTAGTTTTGAAATTTGGTACAATTGTTGGGTACAGTCCCCTGAGAATATGTGATCAAATGTTCCCGATAATATGGGGTTCAGAAGTGTAGGGGAGAGGGGGTCAAAGGTCGTTTTTTCTTAGTTTCCCTTGATTATTTTGGAATTATGAATTCCACAAAAAAATGTCTCAAGGCCGAATCAAGGCACATCAAATTCCCTGAAAAATTATATATTATGGCATACCCTGGACCATAAAATGGTTTATTATGCTCTAGACCAGGGGTCGGCAAACCCCAGCCCGAAGGCGAAATCCGGCCCGCCTCCTGTTTCTCCGGACCGCGAGTTAGTACTTTTATCACAACTTAATTTGTTTGGATGCAATTCAAATCAATTTATTTACTACATTGGAATAATTACACAGACAGCACGGAATGACAAAATTTCGATTCCTGCCCAGATTCTAGATGTATCCTATGGTAAAAAAAAACGACCAACGCTGGGATTGTCGGACTGAACACTATAATTTCAATCGCTATGGACGTCTGGCCCACCGACTCTATTAAGTCTAGATCCATGCCATTGATGCCTGCGCCATGGAGACCAAATTGAAAGTGCTTCGAAATCAAACGTCCGATGAACACCATCCAGGACATCCTGTACTGGGTGCCGGGTGGTGTTTTTGGAAAACCAAAGCACCTGAAGAGTGATAGTCCATCGGCGGACGAAACCGGATGATCAAGGGTAGGTGTGGCGTTGTCATGTCGATAATAGGAAGTGGTAATGGTTTGGACTAGCTGTTGCCCACTTCACTGAATTCCATTCTTAAAGAATTGACCTGATTACAAGATTAACATAGAAACATTTCCATAGCAGTAGTTCGTTTAACAGCTGAAGATACAGCTTTTCCGTTCGAATCAGTGTAGTTCGGTTCCGGATACAAAGTGCATTACTCGTACAGGCATGAAAATACACTTACTATTTGAGCAAAAAAAAATGTATTTATGATGACAAGATGATAAGATAAAACTGGTGTTCTTTCGTACATTGATATTATCCAAAATACAGATATTTTGGGGTATGCTCAACCCCATCGGAGTACAGCCTGCGGGCATTTCGGTACTTTGTGTACGGAGGTTTAAACCCCTTGCATTTTCATGTTTTCTGTGAATATAATACGCTTGTAGAAATCCTATCGCTGAAGTTGATTTCCGATTTAGGCAGTACAATTAGAGAAGATAAGGTTAGGTTTGATGTATCCGAGAAACTTGCTACTATGAATCGTTTGCAACGAACAACTACCTCAATTTGTCATATTTTACCGATTCAGCTGTGTCAACGATCACCTTTATTCGTTCTTGTAGGTTTTTAAATTTAAATAAATTGTCCCTTTCTAGAAAAAGTTTGCAGACTCCTGCCCTAGACCATGAAATAGTGTATGGTACACTGATTTATTCACAAGGGAAAACCGCACGATAACTCCCGATAGAATGCAGCTAGCGACATCACGGTAAAATATTCCAACTAATATCTGGCTTTTTTGAACCGGAAATGGGGACGATCTGACCAAAGGTACTCCTACCTCCCCTACAAATATTATTTTTTCCAAACATGCCAAAAACTCAGCACCAAATAAAAGCAGGCAAGTCCAATTCGGGTTGATGACTGCCTATGACCTTAGTACACTTCTCTGTAAAAATTAGTTCAATCGGAGGAAAACCAAGGCTACCTCCCATACAAAGTGCCCTAAACTACCCTCCTTTTTATTTTTTTTAGTTTTGACATCTAACTAAAAATAAAAACCAAGCCCGGAGTCCGAAGCGTACATACCCTAGACTTGTACAGACCTAGTGGTGATACCAAAAGTACCAATTGGGAACGACCATTTACATTAAAAGTGAGTTTCCTATATGACCAATTTATAAGGGAGGTTCGCAATCATTCAAGAGGATCTTGACCATTATCAAAATCAATTAAGTAACCCATTCTACAAATATTTGTCGAATTTTTCAAGTCGCTAGCTTCATTCCATCGAAAGTTATTGCTTATTTGAAGCTTCACTTGTAGGGGAGGTAGGGGTTCCTTGGGTCGGATCTTGCTCATCATTGCCACCAACAAATAAGATCATGCTACAAACATCTAAGCAAAATTCCAAGTCTCTAGCTTCACTCTATCGAAAGTTATCGCTTATTTGAAGTTTCATTTGTAGGGGAAGTAGGGGTTTCGTTGGTAGGATTTTACGTATTTTCAATATTAGCCAACTGGATCCTATTACAAACATTTAACCAAAATTTTAAGTCGCTAGCATTATTTTGTCGTAAGTTATCGCTTATTTTAAGTTTCATTTCTAGGGGAGGTAGGGGTTCCTTAGGTCGGATCTAACCCATCTTGAATACCAACTAACCCAATCACCAATCACCACTTCAAACATTTGACCAAAACTTCAAGCCGCTGGCTTGATTCTGTCAAGTTATCGCTTATTTGAAGTTGCATTTGTAGGGGAAGTAGGAGTTGCTTAGGTCGGATCTTGCCCATTTTCAATACCAACCAAGTAGATCTTACTAGAAATATTCTAACAAATTTTCAACTCGCTAGTGTCATTCTATCGAAAGTTATAGTAATTAAAAGAATATGAATTTTTTGGAAATTTGTAGGGGAGGTAGGCGTTCCTTTAATCCGATTATGCGCAACTTACTAGAACTCAAACAGCTTCTTATCCCAGGATTACATGGCAAAAATCAAGTGTCTCTACATCAATTGGTTCAAGAGTTAAACGCGGTGCACACTATATGGCAAGTTGTCATATATTTGCTGCCATATGATTGCCATACCCGTGTGAACACCTTCCATATGTACTGCCATACGAAAAAAATTTTATCTGGCAGCTTCATGCCATATCGCGCCATATGGATGTTGCCATTCAGTGTGAACACCTCTTGCCAGATATCTGGCACCAATGTGCCATATCATTTTATATGATAAGCATGTCGGTCATATAGAAAGCGTATGGCACTTGCTTTTAGAAGAAAAGGTTAGTTTGCATGAGTTTGTTTATTAAAATTTCGAAAACTGAGTGCATGTAACGGTTGCCGTTACCGCGTATTATTCGTAGTGGAAGGGGAGAATACGAATATTGTGTACTCTCTACGCGCAAAAAATGTAAAGCTCAAAAGCTCAAGTTTCTTCGTCGACCAATCTACGAGTATTTTGGGCAATAAGCCCATCGTCAGGGTCATTCTTCTACAAAAATACAAATGAGTCTTAAGTAATAAGTGTACATAGTTTATATGGCAATAATTATTCACAATTACCTGAAAATAACCAATTAGCAAAACGATTGCCACAGGACAAAGACTTTGTGGATAGAAAATATCATATGAAAATACATAAATACTCGTATCAATATAAAATAAAAAAAAATTATCACAGGTGCCGAATGTAAAATGTTAACATAAAATATCACAGGTGGCATTTATTGCCATATTTTTGTCATATAGTATTCTTAAAAACTAAGTTATCTGAAATTCATCTTAATTAGGTTAAAATTGGTGCTAGTATAATGTTTTTGTCGAGTTTGAAGACGCGAAAATTTAAAAAAACCAACGAAAGAAACGAAGTTTCAAATACATGAAATGAACCATATTAAAATATTTATAATATACATATATAATTAAGATTAATTTCAAATGAATTAGTTTTAAGGAATACTATATGACAAAAAAATTGGCAATAACTGACACCCTAATTCGCTTCCTTTTCATTTCACTTTGATGCTCCTTTCTTTTTTTCTATCTTAACTTTAATAGCACCAAAACAGCAGCGGCCATGCCTGCTTGTGTCGACATCGTAGAAGTGACTAAACGTTTGTCATTCGTATGGTACCATATAAAAAGTTCCATACAGTGTGAACACTCGCCATATTTGCTGCCATATATCTGGCACATTCGCGTATGGCAACGAAGCTGCCATACCAAAAGCTGCCATATATTTTTGTCAGTGTGAACACCATGCCATATGTATGGCAGCAAATACAATATATGGCAGCTTGCGGTATAGTGTGCCCGAGCCTTAATAGACAAAAAACCCGAAAACTAGGGTAGTACGGGGCTCTTTATAGGAAAATTACCGTTAGTTTTCAACTGATCGATTTTATTTTTCCAGGAGAGTAGAAGATTATCCTCACGAGCAATCTACCAAAGCTAGAGCTTTTAATGTTTATTTAATCGGGAGTTATAGATACATTTAATTATTTTACATATATATATTTTATAAAGCGTATAGTGTCGGTGTTGGCACAATTGTCTGCGAGCATCGTTTGAAAGAAGACTTGGGAGCAGGGTGGAGTGATTTCTCCCTTTCTTTGGGAAAGGGCCGACGTTCCTTTTTGAATGTTTTAGGCCTACTTCTTCTGCTACTT
Source organism: Chloromyia formosa (assembly GCA_964017055.1). NCBI lineage: Eukaryota > Metazoa > Arthropoda > Insecta > Diptera > Stratiomyidae > Chloromyia > Chloromyia formosa. The sequence goes on along the minus strand of OZ024815.1, from coordinate 102,024,855 downwards.
TCAAAATGCTGTTTAACCTGCTAGTTCTTGACATTTTTGACATTTCTGGTGAATATCTTTAACTATGGTTACTCGACTGCATGCCAATGGCCATAGTTTACTTCTAGATACTATATTAGACTACCACTGACTACACTTCTACCAAATTTGCGCTTGACAAGCATGTTGTAGGCGATAAAATCACGCAGTCAATGTTAATGAGAATCTCTAATCTTTCAGTCTCTCGTAATATTCCAATGCATTATATGCCAAGATTGCGGCGATTATGGAAGCTATGACCTGACTGAGCTATCACGTAAAATGAGCTAGAAATATAGTAATTTTCACCGACAGAAAAGCTGGAATTAAATCCCTCAGACCGGGTCTGACTCAATGTCAAATGCTTACGTAGATGGGTGCGTTTTTGCAGCAATTTTTATGTCGTTTCGCTGTTAACTGTAGAGTAGACGAGGTAGCAAGGCAGGGTACAACAAGTGATGCTGCAATAATTTGTCGGAGAATGTATACACCCATCGCTACTTCCAAACTAGCTCTAAAATTTACAGCGATTAGCAGGACCAACCGCGCAACTTTACATGGACAAATGGCCAAATATTGTACAATATATCTTTCAACAAAGCCGTCCCCCAAATTGGATTTGCCGCAGAAAGGCAACAAATCAGAGCTCTTTTGGGAGTCATCACTGGGTACTACTTAGTTAGGGAGCACGCCATGAAACTTCGCATCCCCTGCAATGACTGCCGTAGAAACTGCGGTGACGAAGACAAGGAGTAGTGTATTTTTAGGGTTTTGTAGTAAATACAAAACCCTTATGAAATCGGTCAAATGTCTGTCTGTCCGTCTGTCCATGGAATATCTCACGAACGGCTGAAGCTATTTTACATACATGAAATTTTGTGGGAATGTGTAGAATTACTATAATTCGCCGGAGAAAGCGAATCGTCGTAAGAGGTCAACTTTAAGGGGAGGTCCACATAGAGAGGAAATGAAGGCAGAAATTGTTTTTTCGTTTGGTACAGGCAAGTGGGGTATCATAAGAAAGGTACCGTCGAGTACATTCCATTTTTGGATTTTTTTTTTCAAATTTGAAGAAACAGGAAAAGAGGGAGAGGGGAAAATATGTCATCCGAGTTTGTCCCCCCCCCCTTGCATTTCGAGACCGTTATACTTAGAAATATGAAAATTTGCAGAAAAGTGCCATTTCACTAGCGTAGAAAACCTAGATTTCTAAAATTTTGAAATTTTATCAGAAAATGTTAATAATAGTACATTTCTATAGTTGCAGTTAGCACACCTCTGCACCCCTTACGCGCACCCGAGGTCAAAAATATTGATGGCTAATGATAACCAACATCATAGGCAATAATACCTCCAAGTTTCATAACAATCACATAATATTTAATAATAGTAAATTCATTTAAATTTTGAGATTTTGATGCCATTCATACAAAAAATGCACATAACCGGTTACATACGAGTACTAGTACTGCATACTGTACTAGTACTGAATATTGTTTATTGTTTTTCGTAAAGTGAATTGGAGTTAACCACTTCTGAAAGGGTGGAGATTGGTGGTATAGGAGTGGTAGGGGAGAGAAGTTTAAGGGGGAGGTAGGTGGGTTGCTGCTTTAAGGGAGGTTCACATAGAGGCGAAATTAAGGTCAACATTTTTTTTCATCTGATATAGGCAAGTGTGGTATCATGAGAAAGGTACTACAGAGTACATTCCATTTTTGGCGACTTCATCAAATTCGAAGAAAGGGGAAAAGAGGTAGAGAGGAAAATATGAGATCATATTGTAATTTGTCCCACCCCCCTTACCATTTCCAGACCGTTACACTTAGAAATATGAAAACATACAGGAAGAAGGCTTTCAACTAGCACAGAAAACAAAAAAAAAATGGAATTTTGATATCTTCTCAAAATAGGTTAATAATAGTATATTTCTATAGTTACAGTTAGCACACCCCTGCATTTCTCAAACTTATCCGAGGTCGAAAATATTGATGGCCGACGATAATCAACACCATGTGCAATAATATCTCCAAATTTCGTAATAATCACGTAATCTTTAATAGTAGTACATTCATTTAGATTTGGTCATTTTGATATCATCCATACAAAAAATGCACATAACAGGTCTCTTGTATTACATACTACATAGTACTACGAGTACAACATACTTGCATATTGTTTTCCGTAGAGCGAATTGGAGTTAACCATTTTCAAAAGGGTAATGATTGGTAGGAGAGGTGGGAGGAGGGGAAGGGGGGAGGGGGGGGGGGTATGCTCGTCGCTGATTCTATTCTCTATAATTATTCAAACAATTTATTTTCAATACTTTTTATGCAAACTTACAATTTGCAATATTGTCTTAACATGAATCGTTAAGCATCTCCAAAAGTAGGACAGTTCATCTCCTATTGGCATGGGACACTACAAAACCCTCGGATTGCGGGCGTAGCCCTCTATTTTCCGGTTTCATTTATCTTTGCTGCAGTTGTCCTGCTCTGAGAGGAGTATGAGGAAGACATTTTTGGGATTCCACTTCTTTGCTGGACTAGATGATTTAACTAATGTTAGTGGTGGCAAGATCCATCATTTTATTGAAAGTTCTGTCCGATTTAATAATTAGGATTGGGGGATGATGAGTCCCTGGTGGTAACAGAATGAACCACATTGCAGTTCATGTGGGCCACGGTAAGCAAGACAGCCCTTATACCTAAATGTTTATGTCGGCCACGGTAAGCAAGGCATCCCTTATACTTAATCTTGCTTTGATTCATAATATTGTATAGTACGTTTATTTTTGCACGCTTCTCTCTAAAGAGGAATGCGTCCGAGCTCTCAATAGACGCATGTCTCTTGATGACCAAAAATTCAATAAATGTGGACATATCCTTAGCTTTCCAGGAGCAAACAAAATCGAGCCCCCTCCGAACTCGATTTTTATAATAGATCCGCCACTGATGTTAGACAAACCATATGGTTGGCTGCCATGACAAGCACAGCTCTCTTAGACCTTGGTCCATTGTGATAGCACAAGGTTTTAATTAACCCATAACTCTAACTAATTATTAAACCAGCTGGTTGTCGTGGTGGTGATAAAACGAAGGATGCAGTCAGTACTGGCATTCTCCTGATCCTCCAGTTCTGAAAAAAAAAATGCGAGCCTATAGTTGATCTCCTATTCCCGCCCAAGCCGGTCAGAACAGAGGAGATGAAAGCAATCGTTAAAAGGAAAGCGAAGCCTCCTAGCGTGCTCTCCAATAAGGCAGTGACCAGTAATCACTCCCACGAAAGAGCTGATATGTTGCCTTTTCAATGATTTGAGTTGGGATGAGCGTAAAGGGTTTAAGATAGGCCAAATTGATATAGTTGTAATGCAACTGAAACCACTCAACCATATAGCATTAAGTACAGTTTATATGAATTGATAGGCATGAAAATATTTTCATGTTGTTACAGAGCCACGCCCCTAGTCCCTTGCCTAGCAAGTTCATCAGCGTGATAGTTGCCACTAAAACCAATATGGCCCGGAATCCAGCACAAGACAATATTATAAAGCCTACCCGCCTCAATAAGGGAATAACGGCACTCAGTAACTATTTTAGATATCAACAGGACGGATCCCAGTAATAGTTTTGCGGCTTGATTATCAGTATAGGTTGTGACATCTTTAGGAGCATCGTGCCGCCTCAGCCAGGTTAGAGCCTCCAAAATCGCAGTAACCTCCACCTAGAAGACACTACAATGATCCGGGAAACGGAAAGATAGGCTTATGTTAAGTCGGTCAGAGTAAACGCCCGCTCCCATTGCGCGGTAAGTCTTCGAGCTATCCGTATAGATGCCTACAGAGTCCGTCGACGGCAACTTGCCGTTAATCCACTGATTGTGAGTGGGGATCATGCTAACAAAGCTCTTCCCGGGAACGAATTGTGGGCAGCAGCGATTTCCAGCTCGTTCAAAACCACCGAGTGGCCAGTACCCGACGAGAACCAGTACCCTGTTTCACGAAGGCGGATGGTAGTGCTGGCAGCAAGCTGCTCCCCAAGAGTGTCTAAAGGAAGCAGGTAAGTGTTACCATATACTGTCGAGCTCGAACCTGGAACAAATGTCCTCTGAATAACTCAAGACACACACACACACTTCACATAAACGTGAAGAAAACCGGTCCACTTGTACCATGTTCGAGTTCGACAGTGTATGGTGACACTTAAGCATAGTGTCCAAGGCAGCAGAAGGAGTAGTTCTTAGAGCTTCGCTAACGAGCAAGCAGGCTAGTCTTTGGACCTTATTCATCAAGCTACACAAAACCGCCGTCTTAAGGGCATTCCACCAGACGATAAAACCATGCAAAAAAAATAGGGCATATAATTGATATACGTAGAGCCAGTAGACAACATTAGGTTGAAGACCCCAACTACTGCCTATTGCTTTTTTTTACAATCGTAAAGAGTTAACACGATCCTGTATATTAGGTCTCCAACCTAACTTTTTATCAAAAATAACTCCTAGGAATTTAGCCCTATCAGCTAAGACCAATCTGGTTCCTCCCCACACTGGGATGAGGTAGGATAGGAGTGACTATTCCATTGAAAAGAACGAGCTCCTTCTTGTTCGGATTAACCCTTTAACCATAGGAGTTAGCCCAGCAACTAAGTAGAGAAAGGGCGTTCTGTAACACCTCACTGAGGAACTTGCCCGAGATGGCAATAGCGACATCATCCGCATAAGCAATGACTCTGCATCCCAGTCCTTCTAGGTTCAGAAGCAGTCTATTGACCACAAGGTTCCAAAGAAGTTAGAACACCACTTTGCGGGGTTCCTCTCTTGACACATTTGCGTTCCGAAGGTGAACCAAGAGTAGTGCGAACAACCCTCGTTGTAAGCAGCAGGTTTATAAGCTTGACAAGAGACTCATCAACATTCAGATGTGCAATTGCGTCAGTAATAGCTTCAGGCAAAACATTGGGAACATTATGGATTTGGCCTTAATGGGAGAGTTCTCTCTATTGCATTTAGAGAAAATCCTTAATTGCGGCATTTCCGATTTAGGTGGTCCATTTCCGCTTTAGGTGACTAGAACCTAGAACCCGCGCAGGGAAATGTGTAGGTCCTAAAGCGGAAACTTTTTTGAGTTTTGTGAAAATTCTCTCTAATGAAATAGAATGAATTCTCCAATTAATGTTCCAAACATTGTTAAAAGCCTCTCGATGTCTACAAAGGCGACCATGGTGAATTTTTTGTGACTGAGAAAATTCTCGATACAGCTTACCAAAGAGTGGAGCGCTGTGTCCACCGCGTGTTGAGACGTGTTGAGACGTTGATAGAAGTTATGATGGCATATTACAGCGTAAATAAACATCAGTCAACTTCTTCAATATATTTAATAGATTCGAGGATAGACTGACAGATCTAAGAGATAGTTGGGGCGCGCATGCGAGCTTTTACCAGCCTACGGAATAAAAACCACCTCAGCTTCAATCCATGAACAAGGGATATACCCAAATTGTGTTGCAGGTCGGCCGGTATGATGCCATCCGGTCCAGCTGACTTCAAAGGTTCGAAGCTTTTAATAGCCCATATTATCTTCTCCCTTGATACAATCGGAGCAAAATCAAAAGACGTAGTCCCTGCCGACGAAAGGGGAGAGGACGAAATGTCCGTTAAGCTCCCAGGGAAATGGATGTCAAGTAAGAGATTAATAGTTTCCGAGCTAGAGGAAGTCCATGAGCCATATTGCCTCATCAAAAAGCTAGGTACAGAAGGATTCCAGCTGGAGTTTTGCTAAATCTAGAGGCTTCACCGGACTCCTCGATCCTCTCACAAAAAAAAGCCTACACAACACATGTTTAGGTCTACGTAACTCTTTTTTATATAAGCTTAGGTCCTTCTTATAGGTTATCCAGTCCAATTGAAGCCTGGTAAGTTTGGCCTTATGGAAGGACTTCCTGCATTCTCACCTCAGAGTGGAGATCTGAACATCTCACCAGGCTGGCTTTCTTTTGCCCATTATTTTGGTAACAGGGCAACCTTGTTAAGCGCCACTGTTAAGGTATCTACCATAACATCCAGCTCCGAAGTAGTTACCGGCTGACAGAGTAACGGAGGTACAGCCCTCAAAAAAGATTCCCTATGCTTTACCAAGTTCGGTTTGTGTCTGCTGGAATAGTAACTATCGCCATTGGATGTGCTCAATAGCCGTGTGGTCTCGATCACCCCTCGATGACACTACATCTAGTGAGATGGAGCTTGAATCCTCGTCGCGTTAATCTAAACTGATTGTGGGTACTAGTTGAACTCCCACAGCGATCCGAGCTTTTCAGTATAAAGACGGCGAAGATAGAAGGTGCATGGTAGCAACTGGACCAGCCGGAAAATATATGCTATCGAAACGTCAACAGAGCATAGTAATGCAAGAGATGTCGACACACTCATGCCCCTGGAGGGGTCAAGGCAATTAAAAACAACAACACACTGTCGAACACGAACTCGAACATGGTACAAACATAGTAAACAGACTGTGCTCTGTTTATCTATGAAACAAGTGTCCACCGAATAGCTTGCACACACACTTCACACAAATCTGAAGAAAACCGGCCCACTTGTACCACGTTCGTGTACGAGTTCGTGTCCAACAGTGTGTGGCCAGGGTTAAAGACAGCTGAGAACTTCCAATTCTTGGATCAGCCAAGATAATCTTAATTGGGCCGAAATAAATCTCTGTCTTTCGTATGATATAGGAGGTCAGAAGGGGCCAGGAATGTGTCTCCATTGTAACTATAAATTATGTATGTACATATCGAACATAAATAGTCAGAAAACCGTCTAAGAGGCAGATTCGTCACAAGAGCGGGTGTAAATTAAATTGAAAAAAAAAAAAACTTTTTGATAAGCCAACGATCGAACAGTAAATTGATAGCACTATGGAAAAAGTAGACTTTTTTTTCCATCGTATTCGTAGGATATTCCACTATCCGCAGCAGATGTTTAAAACGGCTAATTTTTTTCATACACTGATAAAAGATACGGATATAGGGCCGATTTCTCAATGTCTAGTTAAAGTTTAACCTATCGACAAACCCTAAACGCCACCAATCATCCATTTGAAAATTTATCGAACGGTAATTCCATGATACGAGCTCCTGAGATTATAATAGCCAGAACTGTTTACATATACACATTCAAGCGAGACAATTAAACTGGTAGTGTTAATTGCCCTGGAGGGGTCAATCTATCTAGGGGCATGATCGCGTCAACATCTCTAGCATTTCTATGCCTTGTTGACGTTTCGATAACATATCTGCTTTTCGGAAGTGCAGTTTTTAGCATGCACCTCCTATCCGCGCCGTCTTTATAGTGACAAGCTCGGAGCACTGTGAGAGTTCTATTAGTATCCACAGGCAGTTTTTGATCGCGCCGAGATTTGAACTCCGAGCTCAAGATCAGTATCGTAGAGCGGTGACCGAACGACCGCGGCCAATGAGCGCGAACAGAGTCCTGCAAACTTATTCGATGAAAGGGGATTTGAAACCAACTCAGTCGCAAATCTATACTGAGAGACGATACAGACGTATAATAGAAATCATGGTGATTTGATTTTTATACTGCATTAACATATTTTGAGCGTTGCATACGCTTAGGTTAGCTTAGATAGCTAACTGGCAGTTTAAGCAGATATTGAGAAAACCGTAAGGCGATGGTCGACAAACCTCTTTTCAATTTCATTCTTATTATACATTTCCCTGTGTGCATAGCATTATACGAGCACATATGTACATACTCATAACTCCCTCTCATATCCAGATATGTCCAGAACAACTTATCGTCACCTCACTCAAAGATACGACTAAATTATGCATTGCATATGTTGCTTATACGAGTACTTTGCATGATTAACCATAAACGGCATAGTTGTACAATGCGTAAGCTCCTCATCCGTACTATCTCTTCTATTTATATCCTATTTGATTGCGGCTTTCATCGCGTTGTATTAAATGAAAACAAACCGCCACAGTAGACGCGTTCTTTTGCACTCGGGTACGGTGCAGTTTAAGCCGCGGTGTAAAAAACGCTCCGGATCAACTATTCAAGTTAAGTGTAAAAAGTGCAACGAAACCATATTGTCCTTCTGCTTTTGGTCATCTTTTAACATATAACCAGAAAATATTTACGATCGGTTCACCGATCAACTTATTATCAAAAGTCAAATTAAGTTACGAAATTTCTTATTCTCCATAATAAGTTCGCCATTTCAGAAATGCAAGCGACATTATATTTGAGGCAGGTTTAGTGCGGAGCGGCCGGAAGCTCAGTGCGTTAAGGCATCAGCCTTATGTCTCAGCATACAGGTTAGTCACGGGTTCGAGTCGAGTCCCGTCCAAGTCGTGGCCATCATGGATGTTTGTGTGGTCTTCTCCCTGTGCTGTAAGGCGTAATACCGACTTGTCGCAGGTATGCGGCTAAATACACTAACGAAACGTCAATTAAGACCCATGGGAATAGTTGACGCGCTACGCCCCACTTTGGGCAAATATCAAGGTTTAGTGCACCGTTAAATTCTCCAGGTTTAGGGCCGATTGCTGAATGTGCCTCAATACCGATTAAAATTTATCTTAATAATCAACTTTCATTTAGCAAAATTTAATTTTCTCATTGTCTGGTTAGCATTAATCGCATAAACACTTACCGTCCCCTATCCTCTGATTAATCTTTTATCCAAAACAAAATCCAACCCCTGATTGAAAGTTTATATTAAACAAAAACCCAACACCTGATACCGTGCGTAAAAGTGACTGAGTGATTTGAAGTGCAAATAAAAGTAGTGGTTGTCAGTGACGTGTGGAAGTGGGAAAAACGTAAATGACCGTGAAATGCCAAGCAAAATGGACTGTTAAAAAGTACTAGGTTATGAAAGTGCGAAACGGGGAATTTCGCATTTTTCATTAATTTGCCGGCAATTTGGCTAATGTGAATGGTGCAGCACTACACAGGGACTAACCCCCGGGCCGGTGAATTCAGGAGAAACTCGTGAAAATGCCGCAAAAAGTGACGGTAAAGTGGTTGTCAAATGACAACATTCCAGATTATTTCCGGCCTATATATCGGAATTCATAGGGTAAGTATTGGCTTTTCTTTATTTTAATATTTTAGTGGATTGATGCGCCTGAAAATGCAGGTCTTGAGCACGATGTTGACGAGCCAGATCATCCGATTCGTCAACATCGTGGATAAGACCCGCATTTCCGGGCGCTTCACTCTACTAAAATATTAGCACAACAAAAAAACCTATACTTACTCTATGAATTCCGATGAAAAGGCCGGAATGTTGTCATTTGACAACCACTTTACAGTCAAGTCACTTTTTGGGGCAGTTTCCGCTGAATTTACCGGCCCGAGGATTAGTCCCAGCGTAGTGCTACACCTTTCACATTAGCCAAATTGCCGACAAATTAATGAAAAATGCGGAATTCCCCGTTTCGCACTTTCATAACCGCACTTATGCCTCACGTACTTTTGAGCAGTTCATTTCGGTCGGTAGTTCACGGCACCATACGTTTTTTTTTCACTTTTACATGTCACTGACAAGCACTACTTTCAATTGCACTTAAAATCGCGACACTAAACTCACTTTTACGCACGAAAATCGCGAAATTTTACAAAGTCGAGCGCACGCGTTCTTCACTTTGTTTACATATGGTTCACTGCTTGTCATGACGTCATTGCTTTGACAGTCCGGCCTGTTAGTAAAGATGGCAGTGCTAGAACTGTTCACTTTTGCAAATTCAAGTAAAAACAATAAAAGTGGCCATAAAGAACAGAGTTCCTGAAAATTCATTCGATAGAAGAGATTTGGAACAAACTCAGCCGCAAATGAATTATAATGAAGTACCGTAATGGAGGACGTTAGAATCCCGCCAAGAAAATCAGCTGATTTTGCCATAATTTGAGCTTTGAGATGTGTTCCACACATTTTGGATTGGTAATTTAACCGATGTATGAGAAAATGGAAATCTCCAACAGGCAGTTTATAGCTTGGATCAGCTAAAGCCTGGATAAGTTAAAAAGCAGTTTAACAGAATATTGAGAAAACGGGCCTTATTCAAGTTAACTTTCTTCTTAGCCATATTATCCGCTTGGAAATATAGTTTCTCTAAGTGACCGCCTCCATACGTCTCTCTGAGCAGCTATCTACTGTACACGCCGAGCAACTTTCTACTGTCTTCTCGCACTCAGTCCTCTCAGCGCTTCTTAGGTCTTCCGTGCACTCTCACACCTTTGCCGATGCCAACAAAGGTCTTCTTGCGGATTCGGTGTTGGTCCATTCTTTGCAGATGGCCTGCCCACTGCAGTTTACGAATTTTCACAAATATGGAGGCTTCTGGTTTGTCAAGTAACTCGTACAGCTCTTTGCTGTACTTTCTTCGCCATTGGTCTCAATCACGCCCCAAGGATTCGCCGAAGGACCCTTCGGTCGGATTGTAGTTTTGTGGACTTGGAGCTTCGCTTTTCTGTGGATGCTGCTGGTCTTCAGTAGGCGGACAACTGTGTAAGGGTGCGGTTTGCGAGCTGGATCCTTCGTTTTATCTCGAGAGTTTAGTCGCCATCTACCGCGATGTTCACGCCAAGGTATATGAAGTTGTCTACCCTTTCAATGTCGTGTTCGCCTAACTTTCATCTCCGGCACGCTCGATCTACTTTTACGGATTCTTTGTGATAGCGTCTTCGTCTACGACTTATTGATTTGCAGACCAACCTCTTTCGATGCTTGATCGAGCGCTAGCAGTGTATCTTCCGCTTTCCTGGGTGACGCTGACATGGTCTTAACCCTCTAACCCCTTTACCCGCCTTGAGGCAGGTATCACAAAATTATCATCATCGTGCTATTGTACTATTTTTGTTTAATTATAGTTAGTTATCCCGTTACGAAATCAACAAACGATTATTTTTTTGTAAACTTCGGCTATAGAAGTCTAATAGCGTGTAATTTCTGATCATTTTTGTGAGAGGTTGCAAAGTGAACAGACGTATAAAATATTTTTGAAAAGTGCAAAACTAAATAGTAAAAAAAAATTGTTTCCATTAATTGAATTTCGGTTGGGATTTCAGAGAGCATAGGTAATTAAGTTATTTCCACTATAGTTTATAACTGTGTTGTAAATTTTGAAAATCGGCGGAGTTTGTTGATATACCTAGTCTAGCCATAAATACTGTTACAAACTTTTTGAAGCACTGTTCAATAAAAGAGGTGTTATATGTTAAGAAATCATTGTTTTTTTATTAAATGCATTGTCAACAACGGAAATTGCAACAAGTTATTCGAAGTGATTGCCTTTTGCCTTTACACAAGCCTTTAATCGAGCTGGCCACTTATCTATGGAAGCACGCACGACTTCAATCGGAAAGTTGGCGACTGCATGTGTAAGAGACTTCTTTAAGGATTCGATATTAGAGTCTTTTACAGCACGTCATTTGCTCTAAGACAGACCATAATTCGTAATCCAGCGGATTCAGGTCTGGGCTAGAGGAAGGCCAATCTTCAGCTTTAATAAAATCTGGAACATTTTCTTCAAGCCATTTTTGGGTTGACTTCGCCTTATGACCTGGTGCAGAATCTTGCTGGAAACTCCAAGGCTGATTTTTGAATAATGACGTGTTGAGAGGTTTCACTACACTTTCAAGGACACTTTCTTGATAAATTTTGGCAGACGTTTTGACGCCCTTCTCACAAAAATACAACTTTGTCACCCCGTTGTAGCTAACACCCCACCAAACCATTACTGAGGCTGGATGATGACCTCTTTGAACCTTTTGGGCAACTTGAGAAGCTTCTCTGGCACTGCGAGCATAAACCCTATCGTTTTGTTTATTAAATGTTTCTTCGACAGTAAAAATTTTTTCGTCCGTAAACAAAATTTTACGGTGTTCTTGGTTTGCGTACCGGCAAAGTAATCGTTTTGATTTTTCCACTCTATTTTTTTTAACGAATCTGTTAGTAAATGCCCGGTAGATCTACGATAAGCACCCAACCCCAAGTCACTTTTGATGATACGTGAAATTGTTCTTTGGGGTATTTTCATCTCACGCGATAAAATTTTTTGTTTCCGAAGAGGATTACGGCGAATTCTCTCGCGCACGGCTTTAACCGCTTGAGGTGTTCGAGTAGTTCGCGGGCGGCCACTTCTTTCACGGTCACTTACTCCAGACGTATCATTAAATCTTTCAATAGCCCGATATACAAACATTCGGCTTATACCAAGGGTATGCAGAGTCTTAAAAATATCACTTGGTTGCATTCCTACTTTATGAAGTGCAATCACAGCAATTCTATTTTCTTTGTCACCCCAATCCATGTTCACTACACTAAAAATTAAACTCAAATGATGACAAATGCATCAAGCACAAGCGTACTATAGCGATTAGCTCAATTTTTAAGAAATGCAATATAACGGTTCCTTTCTGCAGGGTTGCCAAACCTTGTAACAATATTTATGGCTAGACTAGGTATACTGATAACCGCCTAGAGGCGGGTATACGGGTTAAGCGAAGTTTTGTGTGATCAAATCTTGATTGTGTCATAACTATTTTGTTCACATTGTATCAATATATTTCGATATATATCTAAATTTATACTATTACTGTTCACAAAATATTGGTTAACGCTATGTTTTACATAGATTCATTTCGATTAGGTGTGATTTCATGGAAATGGAATATTCCAAATCGTTGCCGAAGCCATCACCACTATTCGTCCGAAAAAGGCTGGGAGACATGACCTAGGCAGAATGAACTAAGAATTGGGATCTTAACCGGATGACTGAAGAACAGCTTTAGGAGTTTCTGAGCTTAGTAAGCGATGATGAAGATTTTGAAGCTGATGATGACCTATATATTCATGTCGGAAAGAAAGGAAAGAAAAAAATATGACAAAAATGAAGGGTATAATGACTGTCCACTGATTATACGGGAGTATAACAGTCACATTGGAGGTGTGTATCTTATGGACGAACTTATGGTTCGATGTCACATCCGGCTGAAGATAAGAGATGCCGTTACAAGGCTTTTTTATCATCAATAGATATGGCGACTGTAAGACCGAATGCACGTTGTTCGTGTTCGCGTGTTTTCTGTCAAACGGGTTGAATCTTTGCTAGAATGACACTACGTCAGTTTGACAAAGATTCGGCGGTTTTCGTTTCACCAATTGTGTTAACTCTTGTGTATTTAAACAAGCAATTAGGTAACTAATGTGTGCTGATATTTGCCTTATACTACCCAGTCGTTTGTTTCGTCGCTCATTTTTTGCCTAATTATCTGTTGTAAAGGACAACAATCAACCAAATGTTTTGAAATGATGATGCCCGATCATTTGTTAAACTGGCGGAGTGTCATTCTAGCAAAGATTCAATCCGTTTGATAATAAACACCCGAACGCCATCAACGTACGCTCACCCTAAAGGCGTACCTTCTCAACAAAAGAAAAATCTCGCAAGTCATGTTGAATCAGATGATGAAGAGCCAATAAGATATACACTACCACAGTTTCGTGAAGAAATTGCAGCAACTTTATGCGTTTACAAACACAAACGATCAGTGGGTTGCCCTACTGCTTCAAAACCAGAGCCAACTAACTTCAAAACCAAAGCCAACTAACTTCAAAAGCAGCCACAGCTTACCAAGAAGTCAACAAACTAACTGCTCCCGGTACTTGCGATTGGATGGCTTGTGTCACCCTGGAGTATATGGTTACCTAAAATAGGCGGAAAGAAAGTACGCAAATACTGCAAAAAGTTTGAAACTTGAATACTTTTGTCTGAAATGCAATGTGCATTTATGCTGCTCAACATCAAAAAATTGTTTTCATGCATACCATACACGAAAAATATAAATTACTAGGAAAATACTTAGTTATTTATGTTGTTTTTTTTCGTGTATGGTATTCATGAAAACAATTTTTTGATGTTGAGCAGCCCAAATCCACATTGCATTTCTGACAAAAGTATAGGGTTTCGGACTTTTCGCAGTAGTATTTGCAGTCTTTCTTTCCACTTATTTTAGGTAACTATACGTGTGCTTATATTTAAATGAAAAAGATTTTCAAACTGAAAGAAAACTGTTCAATAAAATATTTAAAAATAAAACATTTTGTTAGAACAACCCTTTTTTTTTCTACGGTAAACCCGTATACCCGCCTCGAGGCGGACATTCTTTATTTCCTCTTAGAGGGCAATCCTCAACAAAAATGATGAAACCGAGATCATATTCGAATTTATCATACCAAATTTAAACTATGTAGATACAAAATTCTTATCTAAGTATTTCCTCGTTTTAAGAATCGGGGGTTAGAGGGTTAATGTTATCTGCGTCTCCCACTATTTGAACAGTCGATGTTAAAAGAGTTTTTGTTGTGTCCAGTGGTAGCTTTCGAATCACATATTCAGTCCGACTCATGTTTCAAATGGTTCGGTCAAGTTGTTGTTGATTCTGACCTGCGATGTTGAATTCGACATTGTCATACTGGTCAGTCAGACTAATTTTCTTGGTATACCAAAGTCCCGCATGATTTTATAGAGAGAACTTCGGTCGATACTGCCGTATGTCTGCCTGAAGTCAATAAATAATTGGTGGATTTCTCTATTGAATTCAAGACATTATTCAAGCACTTGTTTTACCGGGAATATTTGATCGGTTGTAGATCGTCCAGGCCGAAAGCCTCCCTGGTATTCGCCGATTATTGTTTCCGCGTATGGCTTTATTCTCGCCCTAGGATTTTTGTGAGGACTTTGTAAGAAGTACATAGTAGTGAAATGCCCCTGCAGTTACTGCATTCGAGTTTATCCCCTTTTTTGTGTATCTCTCTCTCTCTGGATCATGTTAAACCCTTGTTAAGCATAGGGCATTAACCACGCCGACTTTCCACCTCGTCCTGTTCGCCATCATCGCCTTCAACTGACTCCACGATTTGCCTATTGAGTTACCCTCGACCTCAACTGATCTTCTCCAGGTGTTTCTATAGGTCGTCCTTTTTTGTGTATGGGACAGATTAATTCGACGGTTATTCGATGGTTATTCATTCGTTGTTGTTCAGATTGTTTTAATTTCGTGTTTTAAACCGGCAGTAACCTAGCCGCAGTACAAAAAACGCGCCTATTCTAGAGTATCGTACTATCTATAATGTTCTCTCTTGCACTTTGGTTGTCTCTATTAGCATCCACTGCCGTAATATACGAGTATATCTTGTATATCTTTCGAAGAGATGGATAAAAACAAGAAAGTTTAGGTACGTACTTACGATATTCATTAAAGCAGCGGCTTTTGGTCTTGTCGTCTTGAAGCAGAAATAATTAAAAGCAATCCGTCTGAAGAGAGGGAAATGCAACTTGATTTGTTTAGTGTATCTTAGGATTAACGTTTGTTTTCTTTTTGCCCACCGATCATTTGTTTTTCCAGGGAAGGATCCATTAATGAATGAATTCTGCGAATTGTAAATCGGTTTTCGCTGATATCAAAAGCGCTAGCTGTTTTATGTGATTTGCCGCCGCAAACGAAGGGAATGCAATCTAAATTTGAAATGTGTCAAGATTGGCAAAATTATTTACAAATTCGCGCACCACCCTTCATGCAATGAATAAAAGTAAACTGCACTATCTTCCTGAAACTTTATCTAGTGTGCACAACATATCAGGGCAAATAAAGCTAAACATCAAACGATACCATTACTATAATTATCTGCTTTTCACATAAATGATACAAGTAATAAAAGCAGATATCTAATATAGATTTTACCGCTTTATTGTTTGTTTCAGGTTAAGCCCCCTTTTTTTTTATTTTTAGATGACTAATAGTCGTAAAATTATCTCCTTGTTAGTCAGAAGTTTGACAAAGTGTACATAGTTATAAAAAAACTGTTTTAGTATTTTTTCCGAGGCCATCATATTACATTGTCCATGCCCTTAGTTTTGAGATTAGATAATATTTTTCACTTAGTACCGACGATTATCACTGTTTTCATTCATAAAGGCCGGTACTCAGATCGCGTGGAATGAAAAGTGCCGTGAAATCCCATACAAAATCGCAAATTTTTTTCCCGATGAAAACATGCGTGAAATTGTGTGGAATCTACATTTCATTTCACGCGATCTGAGTACTACCTTGAAGTGAAAAGTCAAGTTTGTGGATTTCACGAGGATGAAATTTTTTCTCGTGCAAAATGTACGAGAAAAATTTTCACAGTTCAACTCAGCTGTCTCTGTCGGTGTCATTCGGGTTGTGTTGTGTTTTTGCCGGTGTAGTTTATAGTTGGGCAATAGATAAGGTAACAAATTAGTGGTTTTAATGTTTGACATGTTGCATTTCCTCGGTACATAGATCGAGTGAAAAGTGGCATGTTCCATACATTTTTTTCCACGAGCCATTTCGCCGATGAAAAGTGCTGCTGTCAATTTTTTCATTTCACGCGATCTGAATACCAGCCTTAAATGAGAGCTTAATTTTGTGGATTCAGGGTCGAGTCGAAATTTCCCACTCTGTAGAATAAATGTTCTTTTATACCCTTCATTAAGTTTGCAGAAGGAGGTATTTCTCACCACATAATGTATATATTCTTTGTCAATATGACGACGATTTAGGGGCGACCGGTAGCGCATTGTGTTGAGGCATCAGTCGCATGTTTGACTACCGGCGTTTCGGGTTCGAATCCCGTCCACGACGACGTCCATGGCCATGGATGTGCAGGAGGTGCATGCTGGCAACTGCATTCTCCGAAACCAGTTTATGCCGTCGAAACGTCAACTGGGCCACATGGAACAGTTGACGCGCTATACCCCACAAGGGGTTAGGGCAATTAAGTAGTAGTAGTAGACCATACAATGGTTTATTATGATTGAGTAGAATATTCCACGCCCCTACATAATGACATCCTATTCAAATGTACAGTCTTGTACATATGGTAAAGAGAACCCTGCTTATATTGTTATATTTTTATTCAAATTCAAAATATTTTGGAAGGGGTTCGAATCCCCTGGCTACGTCACTGATGATAACAAAATTTTACATTTTAACTAGGGGGCGCGGTCTAGCGAGCACAGACTCGGATCTAGTAAATGACAGTGAGTAACCGAGATGTAAAGTGTTGTGCATCCCGAAGTGAGATAGAGAGTCGTTATATTTGACCGGGTCTTTAGTAGGAAAATTTACCGGAAAAAAATTCTTATTCGTTTCCCCCGGACCATGATTTCTAATCAAATACATTTCTCCATACAATGTGAAAAAGAATTCAGAGAGACCGATCTGTCCGCTTCTTTCAATTTGATTCAATTAGTAAGAGACAGCGATAACGAAAATCGGTCGGTTGTCATTCTGTTCTCGGGATTCCTATGAGACGCTTCGGCATGGTTCAGATAATGCGTCTCTCTTTCCCTTACGGATACACAAAACTTTACTTACATCTTTGTTGCTAACTGCCATTTACTAGATCAGTGAATCCAGATCGTCCTCACGAAAACGCGCCCAAGGTTTTGATTTGCAATTGAATTTCGCCTTTTGCTTAAGATTTAGCCATTGCAGAAAAAACTCATTCGCTGCAGAAAAAAAAGACTCAAACTGATGCTGTCGTTCCTGAATATAAAATGTACATAGAACTCAGCTTATTGAAGAAACACTAAATAACAGCAGCTTAGGTTAGATTGAAGGGGCAGCTTTGACATGAAGAGCATACTTGGACCACCATAGGATCCATTGTGATACCGCCATGGGCAAGTATCCACCGACCAAAACCTACTACGTAAACCAGCCGGAGTTGACAATGAAACGATGTAGCTGACCTACACTCACCTACTTCAGGGCATCCAAATCGGTGAAGTAGTAGTACCCAAAAGTTGTCCTTCCTACCACCGCCCACCATCATCGTGGCGCGACAGCCCGACGTCGGGCCTTGGCCGCCTGGATCGTTGTCCTCCAATTATCTCGGTCACGTGACCAAGTCTTCCAATTTTGGAAGCCCAGTAGCTGCGCGGCGTCCACACATACTGAGCTCTCCCAACGAGATCTCGGTCGTCCTGGCAGTTTCGCGCCGTCGACTCGTTCTGCATTCATTACTCTCTTTGGCATGCAATCATCGTCCATTCTTTTCTCATGCCCTGCCCATTGAAGTCGTTGTAGTTTGACAATTTTCAAAACTTCCAGCTCATTGTACAGCTCATTGTACAGCTCATACAACTCATGGTTGTACCGAATGCGCCATCCATCTCGATCCCAAACAGCCACGAAAATTCGCCGTAGAACCTTACGTTCAAATGTGTCTAGCATGTTTCCGGAGGCTTGAGTTAGGGTCCATGCTTCGCAATCATAGCATACCACTGGTCGTATAAGGTTTTGTACACACGGAGCTTCGTGTTGGTGTGCACATGCTTCGATTTCATTATGGAGAGTCTCATTAGCTAACTGTCCGTCGCTTGATTTCGTCCGTTTCGTTGGCGTCCCTTGACAGGTTGCAACCCAGGTAAATGAAGTTGTTCACGAACTCGATGTTGAGGTCCCCCACATTGATGCTCGGTTGTGCAGGTGTCCTTGTCGTCGATTGCATCATTATTTAGTTTTACCCTCGTTGATACGTAGCCCAACTTCTTTTGCAGCGGTATCGAGCGTATGCAGAATTCTTCTGCGTCGGCCAATCTTCGGGACATGATGTTGATGTCGTCGGCATACGCTGCTAATTCTGTCGACTTGATGAGTAGCGTCTTGCTGTTGTCCATATTCATAGCCCGAATAACGTATTCCAGTGCCAGGTTGAAAAGCGTCGGTGCCAGTCCATCGCCCGGTTTCAGACCAGTGCGTGTTTCAAATAGATCAGTAAGTCTATTCTGGCTCGTGACTTATGAGACGGAGTTGGTCATCGTCATCTTTGTAAGTTGCCCTAATTTGGACATACTAAATTGCAGCATGATGTTGCACAGTACTCCACGATCGATACTGTCGTATGCCTGCTTGAAGTCGACAAAGATTTGGTATACGTTTACGTTGTATTCCCAGCACTTCTGGAGTATCAGTTTGACTGTAAAGAGCTGATCGGTGGTGGAGCGACCAGGTCTGAAACCGCTTTGATATTCGCCAATGATTCGTTCTGCGTACGGTTTTACAGTATTTTCTAGAATTTTCTTCAAAATTTTATAGGACGTACAAACTAGTGATATGCCCCAGTAATTCTCACACTGCAGTTTATTTCCCTTTTTGTGGATTAGACAAATGATGCCAATCGTCTGGGATCTCCTCGTCCTCTAATACTCGCAGGAGTAATTGATGTATGGCATTAGCTAGGCCCGTTCCACCGAATTTTAGCAGTTCAGCTGGAATCTCGTCAGCGCCCGGCGCTTTATTTCGTTTTAGTGACCGCGACACGAGATCAACTTCCTCTACTGTCGGGGGTTGTATGGGTGGGCCTAGATCAACAACATCGTCGAGTGCTTCTTGTGTGGGGATGTTAGATGGTAGGTTCAGAAGCTCTTCAAAATAAGAGGCCCATCGTTTGTTAATGCCATCGGTGTCGCTGATGATGTTTCCATCCTTGTCCTTACAAAGGCTAGTCCTGGGTTGGTAGCCGTTCTTAATTGTATTTACTAGTTTGTACGCTTGTCTGGTGTTCCTATTAGCTAAGCTTTCGTTTATGTTCAGCAACTGCTCGTCAAAGTATTTACGTTTCTTACGTCTAATTATTATATTCGATATTCGCCGTAGCTTGTCATATTTTTCTGTTCTGGCTCTAGTTCCTCGTTGATTCCATTGTCTGTAGGCCTCGTTTTTCGCGTCAAGTGAGTTTTTGCATTCTTCGTCGAACCAGTCATTTCGCGCTCGCCGGGCTTTATATCCCACGACATTCTCTGCAACATCTTTGATGGTACCCATGAGTTCTTCCCAGAGCCCGTGGACGCCTGTGTTGCTGTAGCATAGGTGATAGTCGTTCCTCAAGGGCGGTAGTATACGCCACCGCCGTAGCATCGCTCAGAAGCTTATCAACCGCGAAGATTTTAGGAGGACTGATTCTCGATTGGTGCACAGAGGAAATTCTACGTCTGTAGGACGTCTTCACCAAGTGATGATCTGAGTCACAGTTTGCTCCTCGATAGGAACGGACATCCATCACACTAGACGCCCATCTCCTGCAAATGAGGACGTGGTCAATTTGGTTGACGGTATGTGCATCTGAAGAGATTTCCAGGTCTGCTTGTGAATGCGTCGATGCAGGAAGCATGTAGAGCTTACGACTAGATTCCTACTGCAGGCGAAGTCGATAAGTCGCTGGCCGTTGTCGTTCCATTTTTCATGGAGACTGTGGCCTCCAGTGGTTCCCCGGTGCCAACTTTCATTTCCGACTTTCGCGTTAAAGTCTCCCAGCAGCAATTTGACGTCGTTTGTTGGAAGTGAGTCGAAGAGAGTCTCAAAGCGCGTGTAGAACTCGTCTTTTACTGCGTCTTCTTTAACTTCAGTGGGGACGTGCACATTGATGAGCCAGAGATTGAGGAATCGAGTCTGAATACGAATCGCACATAGCCGTTCATTTATGGGTTTGAAGTCAGTAATGTGCGGCTTGAGGTGATTGTTTACTATAAATGATACTCCAAACTCCTTGCGGCCCGATGGTTTGCCACTTGTAAATATTGTGTGCGATTTCTTGTCATTGATCTCACTGCCAAGCCAATTTGTTTCCTGGACTGCAGTAATGCTCAGTTTGTACTTTTCGAACTGTTGAAGGAAGGCCTTCTCGGCTTCCCGGTTTGTTCAGGGAGCGTACATTCCAGGATCCGAAAGAATAATCCTTTAGTCGTTTGCGTGGTCGTCGTTTTTGATCCGTCCAATCCGAGGCTTTTGTTCCAGGTTTCTCGATGTGGAGTGGTTTTTACAAGGACGAGTTGTCAGCACATCGCTTAACCCCATGCAGGGGATGGCCTCGGAAGATAGCTGCTTCAGATAGTTTAATAAACGTGCTGGAGTTTACACAACTATGTTGCAGGTCCAACTACGCAAGTCATTCCATCTTACTAAACCTGAGACCCTTAGGTGTTGGTCAGCCATTAGGGCTACAGCTATCTGCCTTTTTCCAAATGTCTTATCGCTAAGACTTGGCCGTCAGCGGTTTGAAACACTGCCGTTACCAGGGGGGCGCACACAAGGAGGACTATGGAAAAGGTCTTTTGCCCTCCATATATTTATATAAAATACAAATAGGGCGATAATTTTTAAGGTTGGATTTATTACCAGATTTAAATATGGGGACAACGAAGCTAGATTTCCATATTATTGGAAAACAACCAGACGGTAATGATTTTTAAAAATGTACAGAAGAGGAGATGCTAAATTATTTGAGCAGTTTTTTAGAAAAACTAGTGGTACACCATCCGGTCCAGCACTCTTACTTGCGTCAATGGATGTGTGTTTATTTACGAATTAGTCGACGAACGAGAAACTTATCAAGGTGTGTTTTCCGCCAAGCTGATTTCCTCTTTTGGTCCGCCAATGGAGGAATGGAGCACTGTTTGATTGAGACCGTATTTAAGGCACATATCAATAAATATGTAAATCATCATATCAGATAACATCTAGATTTTGTTTACACTCTTCTATTCGCAATGCCTTTTCAGGCCAATACATCGAGAAAAGAGTTTCTAAGATAGTATCCACCGAATTCGCAGAATGCAGAATTCGGCTTCTGTATGAAATGGGGGCCTATGTTTTTTTATAAACTCCTATAACTTGAAAAGATTGAGATCTTCCAATTCCAACTCAGCCATTTATAACAAATGTTATGTAACCCTATCCTTCTCACCGGAGCAATCAAAAGACCGCCAAAGATTTAATCATCAATAATTTTTTTATTTGATATCTACTCGTATAATTTTTTACTATTTCCCATCTACTCCACATCCGCCACCCATGAGGCGCACCTTTGATCGATAATTATTAAAGACGATACCAAAAGGTAGTGTTTGTCTTAGCGATCATAGTTGTATGTACGAATACAATGTATGTACGTAGAATATTGATAAAAGAAGATACTAACTCTGCCCAAAAGTGGTGGAATCTGAAACTATTGGGACGCCTCTTTTTTTCTTATCAGCAAAATCCAATCATTCAAAAAACATTTACTAACCTTTACTGCGAGAATGCCGATCCGAATCGTTGTGTTTTGATGCATCTGCATACTGTTGCCATCGCTGCTGTTCATCATCATAATATCGATTCGTTGTTGTTGTAGCACCACCGTTCAACATCGAAACTGATAAAAATTCATTTCGCGATCCAACTTCCCCAGATTGAAAACCGCTGCCGCCAGCAGTCGCTGCACTCGTCCCATCGCCACCAACTAAAACAGCTGGGTGCAATGAACCGCCCGGTTGTAGAAGCTCATTACTCTTCAATGGAGACAATCGCTTCAAATGTGGCGTATCAGCTGACGACCTTTTGAACCAACGCATCTCTGATCTGGACGACTCTGAAATCAGAAAAAAACGAATGGAGGGAATAAGATATGATATTACACTTCGGGATGAAAGATGCACATTTGTATTGTTGTACTCGTATACTACTCATACTCTATTTTCCGCGTACCATTTCTGCATATCGTTTTGTTATCGCAACAACATACGTGGAAGCAAGCAAGCAATCTTAGCTGTTTGAAAGAAAGATCTCTGAACCAGCCCAGACATAAAGGAAGGAGTATCTTCAGATCTGTGCTGCTGTTGCTGATTCTATGAAGTGATGGATGGGTGAATCACATGTACTCTTAACTTGGCAATTGTTTTCATAAGTGGTCCAGCACGAGTAGCAATAGTAAAACAGCTACTCAGATTCTAGTGTGAGAAGAATCTGAAATTATGTAGTCTTTGGGAATAGCCTTCCTGTATTATATTCCATCAGGCATCAGCGTATGTAACGTCGATCTTTCATCAAGAGGGTGCGGAAAATAGAGATGCGTGCGATATAGAAGAATAAAGCATTGAAGCGTAAAAGAAACATTATTAGAGTTGGAACATCCAAAGGTGCTGTTCTATTTACTCATACGGTTATCGGAACAATGAATGTTCATTTTACTAATTCATCTCACGGATATTGTAGCCTTGCTAATGATCGGAAGATATTGTGACACAGATCTAAAAAAAAGATTGACAACTCGACAATCACTACTCTTGGGGAAACCTTTGTTCGGAATACTAAAATCTTGAAATTAAATTATGGTTGGCCAGATCGTGTCAATGACAAAACGTACTAAAGATTTCCAAAAATTAATAAACATAAGATGTTTCTTGGCTTCACGCTAGACAGTTAATTTGTTTTGATGAGGCAGCTATGATCCCAATATATTTGAATGAATTCGTCAGCGCATACCACGTCGAACATGGTTGTGATGTTTTGTTTGGAATTGTTGAGGGAAAAAACAATTGGCGTTTGGCCGTAAAGGCCGGATTACACAGAAGTGTTATACAGTACACTGTAAACGATAATGAAAGTTTCATCAAATCGAAATGAAAACCGACCAAACGTACGAAAAGTCGTAGTATGTAAATCGCGCTTCCCTACTAATTGGGTTTTGTATCGGAGGATGCCCTTGTTGAGGGCTTACCTTCACTGCCAAGTCAGCCCTGCAGTAGACATGGCCAATTCTGATAAGTGCCATGAATGAGGCAGTGTCTGCACCATGTCCTAGTGCGAAAAAAACAGTCTGGTGGATCACAAGAATCACCAAACTCAGAGCTGCGTGCAGGAAGAGTTTTAATGAGGCTAAGGCTTTCAAGATTAGCCATCTGGGACTCCTATAAAGAGCATCTGAGATGTTTCAAGAAAGAGTTATCAGAAGCCTAACGCAACTACCGGAGGAGCTTAAAGGGTCCTACAATTCGGCTGCTGCCGCATCTAAGGAGCCCTATACTTGCAGCCTTACACTTACACTTAGCCCGCCGACTGTCCTTCCGTGGGATTCTATGTATAACGCAAAACAAAATAAGCCTGAGTGTGATGCAGCTCCAAATGCATCAAACACAGTTTCCTCTTAGCTGCCTACTAGCTCACTGCTCGGCGGAGCCTCCAGTCCCCTTGTTAAGACTATTAATGGACTGGCCGTTAAGCGAAGCAGTTCCTCTGAGTCGCCCTTGGACTTCTTTAGTCCTGATGACTCGGAACCCTTACGGTCTGACATGGATTCTGATCCGACGACTCGTATTCGGAGAAACCCGGACTGACGGTCGTAGGTGAAGGAGTCAGCCGCGTGGGTTTGAACCCAAGTAGCGGCTATACCAAATTAACGACGGCGCAAAGGCGCAAATTTAGGAGTGCTATGGCTGAGGGCCACTCTAGGGAAAAGGCCCTCATACACTCAGGGCCTAAGCCGTCGGTAAAGCGGATACACTCTGAGGAGCAATCACCACAGGCTAACTTGGCGAAAAAATCGCGAAGGATTCATTAAGCGGCTGTATAGCCATGTACCAGCGGGTGTTGAGTTGGAGTGAACGTGAAGTGCCGTAGAACCAGGGCCGCCCGTGGCCAATGTCCGTCAAGGCGGAAGACGCACCGTTGAGATGGGGCATTAATCTGTTTGGTCCTCGTGCTGCCAATAGCCCAAGGAACCTCAGCGGCTCCCACCAAAGGGAGCGTCAACGAAAGGGGGACGGGCAAGCAAAAGTGCCTGGTCCAACGCTCGCTATCTTCGCAGGATCATGAGCGCTATTAAGGTGCTTCGGGCGAATTTGCATCACGCAATAGAAACATCGACCACTGTGTGCAGGTTATTTGCTGATAAACAGACCACCATCGCGTTTATTCAAGAGTCATTGGTGACCCGTGGCCGAGTTTGCGGTCTAATCACAACAACAGGTAAGTTGATATACGACAGGTTAGTAAGTTGTCCGCGTGCGGCGCTTCTGATTGACAAATGCGTCAACTATTTACCACTAACTAGTTTAATTTCTAGGGATCACTGTAATTTTAACTACCTCCTACAGAGATAGTACCGTTTCACGTACGGTGGAGTTGGGGCGTAAAGTACCCTGGCGGAACGAGGATTTCGCCCGTAAGCCAGCCAAGGTTAGAAGGTTTTTTAACAAAGCGAAGGGCTTCAATAGGTGGGAAGAGTACAGAGCTGCTCTTACCAAGTACAACAAACTCATTATGCATTCCAAACGAAAATCCGGAGGCGGTGCGCCTTCACAAAGCTCTATCCAAAGACTCGGCAAACGGAGTCGGCCTTCCATTGAAATCAGACGGTTCGTATAATGAAGTTCCAGAAGAAACACTAAAGCTATGGCTTCAGATCCATTTCCCAGGGCCCGTACCGTCTGAAGGGGACCCCTCCACAACTCTAAGGCCCCAACGGGTTCCCGAAAGCCAGGCACGCAGTTTATCGGGGGCCATCTTTAACATGGACAAATGGCATTTACCATGTGTAAATTGACGATTAAGGGCGCTGTTGTGCACAGGGCTAATATAAGATAGCTCAGCGGCAACACATGCCCCAAACAACAAGAATGATTCGACCGACATTTGATCCCAGCCGCTCTCCCACACTCTTGTCGCTGGACAGGAAACACATCAGCAGGGTGGTAGGGGCTATCACGGGGTACTGTCCAATCGGGACGCTAACTTCTGCAGGAGTTGTAGAAATGTGGATGAAGAGGAAAGCGTTCTCCATCTTCTCTGTCATTGTCCGGCCTTGGCTGGCAGAAGGGGGAAATTTCGGGTTTCTCGGGTCTTTTATGATCTGGATGACCTAAGGGTGCGGTTATGTTGGAGCATCGACAAACGATAAGAGCAGCGCTGATAGTGAAGCCATGGAAATGTATTCGTGCTTTTACATAGGGCTGTTTATGTTGGAGCAACGCATTAGCTCTCTCTCTCTTTTTTTCGACCTATGATAAGAACTGATCTCAGCGATGCTCTAAACGTTTATGGCAGCTCCAACATAAACAGTTCTATGTAAAGACACGAATCCATTTCTATCGCTTCACAATCAGCGCTACACTTATCGTTTGTTAAAGCTCCAATATAACCGCTCCCTTAGGAATATGACCGCCACAAGGCTCAATCCTTACATCGTTAGCCCAGGCTGGTTTGACACGTAGGTTCTAAAGGAAATGATTTTCGTGGTATCACAACGCACTCAATGGTAGTCTAAGTGTGCTGTGATGCACCTGCGCCTAGCCTAAATCGTGCTTCCACGCTCCGTTGAGGCAGTATTCGACCCGCCTTGAAGTAGATTTCCGCCTTAGGCAGTACGGACCTGCCTTCTATTTATTGTATACCGATTTTTATATTTAAGCCGTGAGCACCGGACGGGTACTACTAGATTGGTGCATACAAAATTCCTCCATCTTTTCGAACTCGTTAGCGAATTCCACTTCCTTTCCTGTTCGGATGTTAATTTTGTCGAGACTGCAGTTGGGCTACCAGATTGCCCTCCAACAGATTCAAACGCTGCCCTTAATTGACCATCAAGTTTACAGCGAGGTTGAAGTTCTTTCAAGAAAATCGCTACTGTCACTAAAGAACAGTACTAAGGTCGGTTTTCCGCGAGGAATTCTATAAAAAAAACTTTAATTTGAGCGAAAAAAAAATTCCGCCCATACAGAAAGAAATCTCCACCGCGACTGATCGATTTCATTGCAAAAAAGAATGCTTTGAAAACCATCACAACTTATTTTGAGTTTTTGATTGAGAAGTTTCAAGTGCCGTAATCGCTCTCATTTTGAGTGTGAAGGAGAACTTTTAAGTGTCGTGTAAAGCTGCGACCGGTAGCGCAGTGTGTTGAGGCGTCAATCTCATGTTTGACTACCGGCGTTTCGGGTTCGAATCCCGTCCACGACGACGTTCGTGGTCATGGATGTGCAGGAGGTGCATGCTGGCAACTGCATTCTCCGAAACCAGTTTATGCCGAGAAACGTCAACTGGGTCACATGGAACAGTTGACGCGATATGCCCCACAAGGTGTTAGGGCAATTGAGAGAGAGAAAGCTACGTGCATATCATCATCATCGTAATGCAACAGCACGAGGTCGGGCCTTGGCCGCCCGGATCGTTGTCCTCCAATTATATGGGTCACGTGACCGCGGCCTCCAATCTTGAAAGCTCAGTAGTTGCTCGGCGTCAGCATACACTGAGCCCTCCCATCGGTCTTCCTCGCAGTCTCGCTCCTCCGATTCGTCGTCCATTCACTACTTATTTAGGTATGCAAACATCATTCATTCGTTGTACATACCCTGTCCATTGAAGACATTTGACGATTTTTCAAACTTCCAGCTCATCGTATAATTCGTACAACTCATGGTTATACCTGATACGACACCCATCTCGGTCGTAAACTGCTCGGAAAATATGCCGAATGAATTTCCGTTCGAATGTGTTTAGCATGTTTTCGGAGGCTTGAGTTAGGGTCCAGGTTTCGTATACGCGGAGCTTTGAGTTTCTGTGCACATGCTTCGATTTCATTGTGGGGAGGACCGAGAAGAAAGTCTTATTTGCTAGCTGTATCCGTCGCTTGATTTCGTCAGTTTCGTTGGTATCCTCTGACATGTTACTACCCAGATATGTGAAGTCGAGTTGATTGCATCATTATTTTTATTTTGTCCAACTTCATTTGCAGCGGGGTCAGGAGTATGCAGAAATTATTCTGCGTCGGTCAGTTTTCGGGATAGGGTGTTGCGTGGATATACACTACGTGAAACTATTGACTGTCACTTTTTCGTAGGAGAGGTAAGTATGAAATTTTTGCAAGAGGATCTTAATACTAGCCTTATGCTTGTAGGTACTGATAACAGAAGGACTTGAAGTGAATTTTTGTCAGTTTACCCGAATCCTAGGGTTATAGAATTAAAATCCCGCCAGTATAGTTTAAATGCCCTAACTGAAAAACAGAAAAATTCTCACTGCCCACTTAGACAGTAGTCATTACAGATTGTAATCACTTAATTTCTGATTTGACTTGAGCTCAAAATTTCACACATTCGATTAAAATACCAACAAACAATCGAACAAACTACTAATCAAATTGAATGCATCAATTTAAACTATTTACCACGATTTTCCCAAGACAAGAAGCCGTCAAGTTGACCTGACTCACGAACGTTGAGATGATACAAATTGAAGGCTCCTTCTATTTATGCTGAGTAAATTGTTTTCGTAAATTGCTTCATGGGGAGTTCTGTTAGGTTGTTATTAAAATGTTCTTGTGCTGGATTTAAGCGGAATTCAAGTTTCGTGTGGAATTCCATGTCTGACACAACAATACCTCACACTATCGATTCCACGGCCATAATAAATCAACGCTTAAACGCGGAGGAGAGAATGGTACCAATTTCACGATGAAAAGTATTTTAGTTGGCCAGTTCAGATAGTTAGCCAGGTAACTAGTTAGTTTAACGACTGACTATGCATCATTTAGTCGACAAAACAAAAATAAAAAAATAAATAAAAAAAAAGTTACGGATTAATAGATAGCAGATATATAATCTAACCAGTTTATCCAATGCACGTTCTGGTCTCGACCTAACACAAATTTCCCAGCGAACAATTAAAAGACCTGGCAAAAGAAGAAAAGAATAAATAAATAAGTACCGCGCCGCGGGTAACCGTAATGATCGAAATTGAGAAGGTAAAAGTATCAGTTGCGCTCAATATTTAATCAAGTGGCCTGAAAAGATACAAAGTACAAATTTCACCAGCAGCACTACGGTGCGGCATACGTCAATTGAACGTTCAAATGTGTAAACCTTCTCGCACCTTAGAAGCCAATATTAACTAAACTTCCAAAAACGACAAAACCGGACCATCATCAGTTCCAAATGGAAGCTGGTGTCACCAAAGAACGCCAACAAACCAACATTATCGACGTCGTATTTACAAACGAATAAAGGTAGAGAACACACAGAACAGTGAAAGCTCGAATCGCGAGTTATCATCAAAAAGGTGTTAAATTCAATTTTCTACTTGGACAAATTAATTCGTGTACAGCGAAATATATGGTCATGACAATAACGCCATAAAAAGCGACAGTGGTAAAACCTGCTTTTTTGCTCTTCTGCAGAATAAGCTGGCGGCAAGTAGCATTAGCAATCTGTACGACTCGAGTCTAGAGATCGTCTGATCAATTTAACTAACGCTGTCTCGACATTTTTGTATGTGGAATTGTGTAGGTTTGGCTTATCGTCACAATGATCATTGTATTAAAAATCTGGCACGTACGCTTCAATGATGCTTTTAATGAAGTCATGAACTCTATGGTCCATTAACTACGATTTATAACCCTTTCTCAATATCTTTATTGTGTCTGCTCAAACTTGCGCTTACAATAGCTTTCCAAATGAAATTGCAATATTTGTAAGTTAGTTATTTTTCTGAGGTCCATGTTATCTTTGGGGTTTTCCGCGTTCGTTTCGCGATGTTTGCCTTTAAAAGTAAGTAATTGAAAAGAAGAGGACAGCGAAAAAAAATGTGTTATTGACAAATCAAGTACCACATCTTATCTTGTTCCTGAATTGAATAATTTTTTTCTTCGTCGAAATTTCAATTTACAACAATTCAATTTACTGGTTGAAATTGAAAGGTCTTGCAAAACGCTGTGGCATCAACAGCAAAAATGAAATTTAAGAAAATGATAATTGATAAATATTTGAAATAATATTTCAGGAATTTAGGTTAGGTTAGATGGACGGCCTTAAGAAATAAAGCGCAATTCGACACTGGGTTCGTCTTGACAGCCCTAAGACTCAGCAACCATCTATCAAATCAGTCGTCAAACTAGCAAGAGGTCAAAATGTAGCGAAATAATTGACATTTACTTCTTTCAGGATGTCCAGATAAGTATGACGATGAGACGTACTTTCCTCCTCATCCTCGTTCACACAGTTACTGTAATAATCATTTTGTACGAGCCAAAGTCAAACAATAGAGATTATTGCTAACAAGAAATGGGACTCTATACGAATTAAGAGTGCCTGCCTAGTAGTTGCATATGTGTTGGATTCCATCAGTACACGAAGGGGTAATGCGGAATAGCAAGTATGTTACTCATACGATGAAACGTACTAGGCAGTTGGCATTTGAAAAGCTTTTTAAAATGTTGCCGTCCCTATCCCTCTAAAGGAAACTTTCATTTGATTATTTGCGTATCAATTGGCACTGCGCTTTTGCTTAAATCGTATGAAGTGCCACCCCCCTACCAAAGTCTTCTAGCATGCTCCCCGATTAGGCAATTCATAGTGGCAGGAACTATGTATCGAGTACAAATCCCATTTTTTTCTCCTCCCGCTTCCCACCTTCCTCCTACCTTCTCCTCTCCAACATTTTCCAACCCACATCAAGATACATCCTGACGGCCATGCTGACGGATATTTCTATATTACCCATTTTCACGCACAAAGTCACGATCGGCTAAACACTCTTAGGCTGCATTTATAAAGCGCGGTTTCGCAGAAGCACATCACTGTCTATAGATGTCCATTTAGAACCATGTAATGTATAAAATTATTATGGGGGAACTCACTGCCAAAGTCGGGTCTGACAACCTTGGCTTGGAACACCTAATGGGCAATCATGGTCTAGGCAACAGGAACCAAAATGGCGAGATGTTCGTGGAGTTTTACAACTCTCGTCAACTCGTCATCGGCGGTACCCCGTTCAAGCACAAACGATGGCATTTAACAACCTCGATCTTTGCGGATGACAGAACGGAAAATCAGATTGAGCCATTTCCAAGATATGGAGGAATTGCCTCTTGGACCTGATCACCAACTTGTTGTCGGAAAAATGCGCTTACGAACAGCAGCGAACCATCGCCCTTAAAATGTAAGAATCTTGCCACATTTTAATGTGCAAAAGCTTAAAGATCCATCTATAAGACGTGTATATTCCACCGCCTTGCGCGAAAGAGCTAATGCACCATCACCTTATGAGACCCCTACAACTGATGACAGATGGAACGTCACTAAGGACTCATTTATTTCGTGTGGCGAAACTTTTGTGAGCAGATTGGAGCGCGGCAGAAGACCATTCATCAGTGACTCTACATGGTCTCTAATATCGGCACGCAAAAGAGTTAAAGAACAAATTAACTCAGCTACTGACGACCCAGCCAAAGATCAACTTAGAAATAAATATTGTTCTCTTCAGAAAGCCGTGCGTCGTGCGAACAAGCGTAAGGCGGGACAAACGCAACAACATCAATGCATAGCGGAGAAGACAGAGGAAGCGGCTTACCGTGGTGACAGTGGAAACCGTTACAAACTTATCAAGCCATTAACTGGCAAATCTTTTGTAATTGAACATCTCGTGAAATAATAAAGACGGGTTCCTGCTGGTCACTGAGGAACATCAACTGCGACGGTGGAGAGAGCACTTCATGGAGATTCTCAACAACACCTTTGGACATTCGAACTCATCTTCACTAGAAGCAGAAAATATTCCGCAATAGCATAAATAACAGAGTTGATACCAGCCGACCATCTACACTGGAAGTAACTGTGGCTATTAAATCGATGGAAACAAGTAAAGCCCCGGGGATAGATTTTTTTTTGGGCGCCCGGTAGCGCAATGTGTTGAGTTTCATGTTTGACTACCGGGGTTTCGGGTTCGAATCCCGTCCACGACGACGTTCGTGGCCATGAATGTGCAGGAGGTGCATGCTGGCAACTGCATTCTCCGAAACCAGTTTATGCCAACGAAACGTCAACTAGGCTACATGGAGCAGTTGGCGCGCTATGCCCCACAAGGGGTTAGGGCAATTGAGTATATGTGGAATTCCGGTGGAGCTTTTTAAGGCGGATTTCAACGCTACTGCGGATATTCTTTCCCCCTTATTCAAGAGTGTTGGGAAACCGAAACTCTCCCAAAAGAATGGAAGAAGGGCGTCATTATTAAGATCCCGAAGAAAGTCAACCTGAACGATTGTAATAATTGACGTGGAATTTGCCTCCTCCCCGCAGTCTCCAAACTGATGGCAAAAAAAAAGTCTTAAGCCAGATCAGGCATATAGCTGACCATACACTGAACACGCTGGTTTTTGCGAGGGCTTTCATGTGGCGACCACATCAACACCCCCCGCCGAGTTATTATTGAACAATCCGCACAGTGGAAATCCCCATTACGTCTCATGTTCATCGATTTCAAGAAGGCGTTTGACAGCGTTGACCGGAAATACATCTCGCAGGCTTTACGTAGGAGAGGTATATCAGATAAAGTGATATCCATCATCAAGGAGTCCTGCCAATGTCACGTCTAACATAAGGGCAAGTTTTCGGATCCCCTCGAGGTACATAGCGGAGTGAGGCAAGGCTGCATTTTGTCACCTATATTGTTTTTGATTGCCATTAACGACGTACTCTGCAGCGCGCTTCATGAACACCAGAGCAAAGGTATCAGATGGAAGCAGTTAATACCTTCAACACCTAGATTACGCTGACGATATTTGTCTTCTTTCAAATTCAAATCATCTAGTTCAAATGACGGATGCCCTGCACCGCGAAAGCCACAATGCGGGGCTTAAAATCATTCAGCCAAAATTGGTACTAGTACTTGACCTTGGATCCAGGAAGACAGAGCGAAATTTGTGTTTCGGGGCAGACGGTGGAAAAAGTGGACAGGACGACAGACAGGAGCGACAGCTGTATTTGTTTTAAAGAGGCGTTAGTTATCTACTCAGCGCTCAGAGTCAGTCCGAAAAAAGGAAATACTGAAAGAACAGTTTAAATGTTCGGTGAATTCTTACAGCTTCCATGGTAATAGAGGCAAATCTCTTTCGAATATGTCTACCATAATTACAACATAGAAATTTTACGTAGTGGTAGTAGTACATAGTTTAGAGACACAAATTGAATTCTTTTGGAAACAAAACTGTCGCCTTTGAATTATCCAATACATCTCAATATTGCTTTCATTTATTCACAAGTTTAACGACAGGTTTCTTACCTGTCGTAGCCCGTAGGTACAGTAATATAATATCAGCGTGTTTCCTGCGGAAAAAAATATCAATAAATATTTTTTCACGGCGCGGCGATAAATCCTTTTACTCATATTATTATACAAACAAAAGTATCCTCAAAAACACTTTTCCGCTTAAAAGATACAATAGTTTTCCTAAGCAAACAGAATCCACCCTAATAACCCGATTATTGAAAAAGGAAATATCCTCATAATTACATCGTAAACTTTACAATGTCCCGTCTACAACGATATGTACAATAAATACGCACTCAGTCTTCTGATCCCATTTAATTGAGCGACAAATTTTACATCATAAAATTAAATAGGGGTAAAATGGAAAAGTGGTTCACTCTTTTGACACGGCCGGCGCGGCGCCTTAAAATCTTCATACAATACCTAATTTACATTGTTATCTGAAGAAAGTGCTATTAGAACTTAATTACGACAAACTGGACACATGTCTATTCGTAATATCTTTCATTGTTCATTCACCATAAATCAGTTTCTCGTTATACTCGTAAATGTGCCTGTGAGTTGTCGTGGCCTATTGAAACTATTCATGCAAATGCCGTGAATAATGATGAAAACGAACAAAAACAAAAATTTGAAAATTTCGCCGTCGTCATTAAAATTAAGAGCAAGTCCAAAAAAGTAAAATAAGAAAAATACCCGTGAATACTAATAAAAAAAAGATTCCACAACCATTTTCTTTGGATGTTTTCAGACTTTTTTTTTGTTCGGATGCATACAATTAAATTTGACCTCCAAAAGATTGGCTTGGGAAAAATTCAGTCTACAACGCGAAAAAAAAGTAATTTAGCGTAAATAAGCATTTAAAATGGAAATCAATGTAAAAGTCATGGAGCGAGCTTCCAAGAATTCTTCGTCCATCCTGGGAGAGTTCGAGGAAAGTGAAATTAGTCAGCTATTTATTTTATTCCGTTCACGAATCTGATAGGGTATATTAACTTTGCCATAAAGCTTGCAACGCAGAGAAGGAAGCATCTCTGACCATATAAACTATCAGCCCTATTGCGAAGATCAATTAAAAATTGATAGTTGAGACTTGACAATTAATTTCTTAATTCCACATTGCGAATGTCAATTATCATCATTTGATCCATTTTTAATAGGTAATAATTATCAATTTGAAATTTACAAAACGGTCTTATGAACATCAATTTTGTTGATAGCCATCAATTTTTCTATCAATCGGAATTTTGGTATTGACGGAGTTATACCCGCATAGAAATTTAAAGCCCGTTTCCTCAATGTCTGGTTAAACTGCGAGTTAACTATCCGGGACACTAAATTTAACCTTAGCGTATGCAACGCTCAAAATATGATAATGCAGTCGAAAGCTCAGCTAATGCAGAAGAAAGTCAGGTAATTTTCTTGGCGGAATTCTGCCGCCTATTCCATTCTATTCTACGTTTGTGCCATCTCTCAGAATTATTATATATTTTGTGATCAGTTTAATTGTCTCATTTTACTGTGCAATCGTAAAAAGTTGTATTTGTCAAAATCTCAGCAGCCCGTATCAGCTATTTGGAATTATCGTCCGATAAATTCTTATAGGCCAGTCAAATTAAGCCAATTTTGGGGCTTTTTAATAATAATGAGGGAAATATCTGGAAATAATTTTAATCCCTTCTATAGATACTGAATACATGGAAACTGAGTTTGCACGGTCGTAGAAGGTGAACTTAACTTTTGGAGGGCGAAAATCCGACAAATTTGAGCCTTTTTTTTTAATTTTATCATTATAAATCCTAAACGGTGCCTCTGATCGAAAAACCTTGCAGGAGCAGAGCTTTTAAGGCATAAATCGATGAGCATTCATTTTTGAATTTTTGCTCATAGCTACTTAAAAATGGCGCGAATTGAAAAATATTGGCCACGTTAGGCTCACAATCAAATTGTCCCCAACTTTTACAGACAAGCTTTTCCATTTGAAGGATCCGTTGCAAAGATCTGTGAGCTTGAATAGTGAAAAGTGTGATTTTTCTCAGGAGCCTCGAAAATTGTCATTTTTTGACTATCGATTTTGACTAAGCTACTGAACCGAATTTCAACTTTGAGCAGTGCATTGAACGCAGAATTCAACGGTCTTTGATTTACTCCTGCTGGGTTTCTCGACCCGAGGCACCGTTTAGGAATTATAACGATAATATTAAAAAAAGGGCACAAATTTCTCAGATTTTCGCCCTCCAAAAGTTAAGCTCACCTTCTACGACCATGCAAAATCAGTTTTTATGTACTCAGTATCTATAGAAGGGATTGAAATTATTTCCAGATCTTTCCCTAATTATTATTAATAATATTTAATTTGACTGGCCTATAACTAGAGGATGAGTGGCGTTTAGCGTTTATCTACAGGATAAACTTTAACTAGACATTGTGAAAACGCTCCTAAGTATTTTTAGGATTTAAGTGTTGGAAATATTTGTTTATTAGCAGTAAAAGGCAACTCAATATCTTGAGGCTTAAACGGCAGCGGCACACAGTGGGACGAAATCGATGACTTTCTGGACATGGCTTTTTCGCCCAGATCCTTTGCTATAAAAATTACAATGTGGATGCATTTTAAAGTATTTTTTCCTGCTGAATTGAATGGCGAAGTCTGTTTTGTGATAGGTGAAATGTGAACGAAGATAAAGCACATTAAATAATGGTTTTAGGTTGTATTTATTATTATACCCTTCACGGATGTGATAGGGTATATTAACTTTGTCATGAAGTTTGCAACGCACAGAAGAAAGCATCTTTGACCATATAAACTTAAATATTGTTGGTCAGCATGTTGAGACGGGTCGATTAAGCTTTGTTCGTCTGTCCGTCTGTCTGTCTGGTTCTATGCAAACTAGTCCCCCAGTTTTAAAGCTATCAAGCTGAAATTTTGTACAAAGCCTTCTTTTTAATGCACGCTGTATATATGTCGGAGCCAATGGAATCGGACCACTACGTCATATAGCCGCCATAGGAACGACCGGTCCGAAAATTCGTCTTTGTGAGAAAAACTTTTTTATTTCTAAAGGTATCTTTTTCAAATTTCACACTAATCAATAGTATCTTTAGTTAAATTACATTCCCGAATTTGGTTGAAATTGGAAGACTTTATCATATAGCTGTCAAAGAAACGACCGTTCCAAAAACAAGTTTTTGTTAGAAAAACTTTTTTATTTCTGAAGATATCTTTACCAAATTTCGTATTATTTAATCATATTGACTGTTAAACCAAGTTTATAAATTTGGTTGAAATCGGCCCACTCTTACAAGTTTTAATCAACCTCCATTACAGAATTTTCGGCTAATTCCTCGTCAATGGCATCAACTTTTAACCCAGCTTTTGAGGTCGCATCTCTCAAAATGCAGTATTCTGACTTACTTAGATTGATGGATGTACTCACTTGCGTATATTTTCCAACCATTCCATACATAGTTTTTACAGGTAACGATACGATAATACGAGTAACTGCGTTTTAGTTGACTTTAGCCCTGGAAATCACTTGTTTTAAACATTATTTTTGGCCGTTAGGGGTCGAACTGGGATATGTTTTTTACGTAGTTTATTTACAAAATACATCAGGTTGTATATTGTGAAATTCCCCTTTCAGCAGAACTCAGCACCTTTTAGTAACTAGTCAAAATGTATGAATACTGAAATTTCACCAAAAACCATGTTTTAGAACTAAAAAAAAAAGATTTTTTTTTCAATCATATTTTTTTTAGTTTGACTTTACCTTATTAGAAACAAAAATTAAGTAACAAATTATCAGGAACAAATATTTTTTTTATGGACAATTAAAAACTCTGCGTTTTGCTGGGAATCGACCCTGCAGCTGACTTCTTTAAACATAAATTGCGAGCGAAGCGGGATGAGATCTTTCGTAGTTTTCTTAGTAACTATATGGGGTTAAAATATGTGAAGTCCGTTTTGCGGAGCAAGTCGGAACATTTTTGTGGCACTCTAAAATGTGTACAAAATACCCTAATTTTACCAAAAAATCATGTCTTAAACAAAAAAAAAAAACAATTCTTTTTGCTGAATATTTTTTTGATTGTTTAATATACTCTACTAGTGCCAGAAAATATAAAAAAAAAATATGTCACCATCAGATAAATGCTTAATATATAATACTCGTATGATTTCATGCAAATCCATTCCTCAAGCCCATGACTTTATCAACATTTGCCGCAAAAACTACGTGATTTCCTCATGTATTTCGAAATTCTTAACATTTTCTTATCCCTAAGAGTCTACAAAAGGATAATCAAAACTCAAAATAAAAAGAAAAAAAAATTCATTTTTTGTCAATGTCCAAGAATTTGTTCGAGTCGTCCCACTGTGCGGCGTCGCTGTCGGCGAAGTCCTGCCGATGACGGTGGGATAATTTAGTCTTTTTTTATTTGTCGTAAAAGGCGACTAAACGAATAGGATGTTGTACAACGTGCAATATCCGAAATCTCTTATAAGCCATCGAAACGTCAACTAGGCCTCGGATTAAGACTGATGCTTCGGTTATGACTTTTGGCTATCATTTATTGACAAAGATTGATTTCTGGAATGTGCATACTGTTCTGAACTTTTCTTCGATAGGAAGCTATCCTGGAGGGCAAATATTCAAGAGCGTGTCACTAAGCCAACTGTTTCTCTATACTTGTGCAGGTGGCCATCAGTCTAAAATAGAGGATGTGACCAAAGGTGGTCTTCTGGTATTACGTATCAGTCATATGTCCCATATTAATGCTATCCTATTAATGCAAGGGGTCGTAATTTGGCGGACGGCGATCAACAAGGCGTCTTACAAGACTCTATTGGATGAAATTCAAAGATTATTTATTATTTAAGACTACGTCAGCTGCTGCGCTTGGTGTGCTACTTAATTATAATTTCCTCCCCGTGGACATCTTTGCTGAGATGGCTGCCATTACATCCAACCGTCTTCGTGAAATAGGCCCGTGGACAGTGTCTACTTGAAATCATTCGGCATATATATACCGCGGTAACTGCAAGGCGGACGACGTGGCTCGTGCGGGTTCGACGTCTGTGCATATAGCAGTATGCCAGAAACTAGTCTTGTCTAACGCACTGAGCCTGAGCTGAGATGGCTAAGTGGCAGGACCTGCCATCATGTTACGAGACAGATTTGGCCGACCTTCAGTCCCACGTGTTCCTCAGGGCTGTTGATTGAACAGAAGACATCTTAAGATCGTTACAGGATGTTGCCCGATGGGTGATCAGGCTACATGTCCCCGGCTTCCATACAATGATTATTGAGGAGCCTATCACGACGAGGAGTAGGACGAAACAATCCATCTTCCTCGGCACATGCCCAGCTCTGGCTAGGCGAAGGAGGGAGACTCTGGGGTCTCTCTGCTTTATTGATTTAGATGACTTGAAGGACGTACGTGCAAATAATCTGTCTGTTGATATCTAGGCAAAAACAATTTCAAGGCAATGTTTTAAATTTAGTTTATTGATCGGCAAAAAAAACCTTAAAAGCATCGAATATTATTCAAAAATTCATCAGGAGCATGATCGAAGCTAAAAACAAAAAAAAATCAAACTTTATAATCCAAATAAAGAAAATAAGAGCAAAAATTTAAGATTATGGGTAATGCAATCGTAAGACATAAGTGAATAATAAAACAGTTGCAATGTTACAATTGTTACTTATTCATCTCGAAATAATTGCCAAATTATCCATGCGATTTTTGTCGCACGTGCATTGCTATACAAAAAATCGCATCGCTTTCTCAGTTCTTGTTTACAACATTAAACGTTACAAAAGGTGCGTTTTTTTAATAACGGGTTAGGTTAACTCGTGGAGCAAGAAAACGATCGAGGGCAGCCATCCAGGTTAACCTTTTAAATGTCATGTCATGCCACTCAGAATAGTCTGATTGGCTTTCAAAATTGACATTAACGACAAGCAATTATGAATATGGCCACCTAAATAATTAGTAGTAGTGGCGAGAAAAAATAAAATGTGGAAATTACGAATGAACAGTCGTCGGAGCTTGGCACCAATTGTCAGATTAACGACAAGCATGCCTATAGGTGCAATTTGCTAGTACAATTGTACAATCTATCCAATTCAAGTTAGCCACCCCACGGGCCGGTACAGATTTAAGTTGTTGTTGTAATACATGGAGATACCCTAACCCGCACCAGATAAATGTTCAAAAACACACCTGAAGTTACATATCTGCAAAAACAGCAATCAATTCGTTTGACGAAATAGACGTTTTCATTATTTTATTAAACAAGGAAACGTCTCTGTTTTGTTGCCTCGAATCGATGAAAACGAAAACGAGCTTATATAGGGTTTTCCATTAAGAGCAACCCATTTTTTTAAATTAAATGACTTGTGGGTTAATTATGGAAATGGTTTTTATTTCAAATAAAAGTACAATCGATGCTATTAATTATGGAATACGATATCGTTAAAATGTCCGCTGCGGAAGCGCTGACACGAGTGAATACGCTGGACCCAATTTTCCATGACACGAGCACATAAATCGGCCGAAATACCAGGAATTTCGCGTTCGATGTTGGCCTGCAGCTCTTCTAACGTTGCTGGCTTATTGGCATAGACCAGCGATTTAATGTAAGCAAAGAAAAAAAGCCAAAGGGGTTAAATCGCACGAACGAGGCGACCATTCGCGAGGACCGTTGCGTGAGATAACTCGCTCGCCGAACTTGGTCTTCAATAATTCGATTGTTTCGTACGCTGTATGGTACGTGGCGCCGTCCCGTTGGAACCACATATCGTCCAAGTCCATAGCGTCGAGCTGGTCCTAAAAATACTCCGATATCATGGCCCTGTAGCGATCGCCGTTGACGGTTGTTGGCGCGCCGTTTTCATAAAAAAAGAAAAATGGGCCGATGACGCCCTTGCAATAGAACGTAAACTTTGATAAAAAAAAAAATTGAATAATTTGCAAACGTTGTTGAAGCGTGTATCTATCTATGATTAAATGGCATAGACTGACGTTTCAAAATGTGGCAGAATTGCCAAGCCAACTTAACTCCTATTCGAGAAATGTCAAAAACAAAACGCATCGTCCCTATTGAAAAACCCTATAGTCATTCAGTCACTAGAAACATGTAACACGACCTGGAACCCAATACGGAGTGATTTGATGAAAGACCTCTAAGCCACGGAGGCATTTCCCAAAGAGATTGCTACAGGCTCGCAAGATTCGTTTGACTGGGCTGATTAGGTACTCGACATTGATTTAAATTCAATTCAAACAAATTATGTTGTTAACATATAAACCAGGCCGAAGCGAAGTTCGAAGCGTATATACCCTAGACTCGTACAGACCTAGTGGTGATACCAAAAGTCCCAATTGGCAACGACCATATGTACTAGAAGTGGGTCTCCTATATGGCCAGTTCATAGGGGAGTTTGGCACTCATTCAGTGGGATCTTGACCATTCTCAAAATCAATTAACTGACCCATTCTACAAATATTTGTCGCAGTTTTCAAGTTGCTATCTTCATTCTATCGAAAGTTAACGCTTATTTGAAGTTTCACTTGTAGGGGAGGTAGCGGTTCCTTGGGTCGGATCTTGCCCATCATTGCCACCAACCAATTAGATCCCCCTACAAACATTTAAAAAAAATTTCAAGTCTCAAGCTTCACTCTATCGAAAGTTATCGCTTATTTGAAGTTTCATTTGCAGGAGAAGTAGGGGTTTCGTTGGTCGGATTTTACGTATTTTCAATATTAGCCAACTGGATCATACTACAAACATTTGACCAAAATTTCAAGTCGATAGCTTTATTTTGTCGTTAAGTTATCGCTTATTTTAAGTTTCATTTCTAGGGGAGGTAGGGGTTCCTTAAGTCGGATCTTACCCATCTTTAATGCCAACTAACTCAATCTCACTTTAAACATTTGACCAAAATTTCAAGTTGCTGGCTTCATTCTATCAAAAGTTATCGCTTATTTGAAGTTTCATTTGTAGGGGAGGTGGGGGTTCCTTGGGTCGGATCTTGCCCATTTTCAATACCAACAAAGTAGGTCTTACTAGCAACATTTTGTCAAATTTTCAACTTGCTAGTATAATTTTTTCGAAAGTTATCGTAATTAAGGGAATATTCAATTTTTTGAAATTTGTAGGGGAGGTAGGCGTTCCTTTGATCTGATTATGCCCAACTTACAAAACCTTAAGCAGCTTCTCACTTCAAGGTTACATGCCAAAAATCAGGTGCCTACGTCAATTGGTTCAGGAGTTATATACAAAAAACCTGAAAATTAGGGTAGTACGGGGTTCTTTGTAAGAAAATTACCGTTAGTTTCCCACTGATCGATTTTATTTTCCCAGGAGAGTATAAGATTACCCTCATGAGTAATCTACCTAAGCTAGAGCTTTTCACGTTTATTTAATCGGGAGTTATAGATACATTTATGTATTTTACATATGTAGGGGAGGTAGGCGTTCGCTTGGCTTGATCATGCCCATTTTCAATACCATCCAACTAGAGTACACTACCAATATTTAACCAAAATTTCAAGGCTCTAGCTTCCTTCTATCGAAAGTTATCGTGCGAACGGACAGACAGACGGACAGACAGACAGACATGGCTAAATCGAATCAGGAGGTGACCCTGATCATTTATATATATACATTGCTATACCTCCGGAGCCTCCTTTAAGGTGTTACATATTTCCGTCGTGACAAAAACAATATACCCTATACTAAAAGTCTAGGGTATAAAAATTAATTTTAAATTATTTATAAATTTGACTCTTTCTTAATTGGTTCATGTAAAAAATAATATTTACTCGCGGGCCGGATTTGGCTCGCGAGCCCACTTTCAGCTTAAATGCTGCAAGTGCAGTTAATGACCTCAGGAACGTACATCTCTTATCGTTTTTTATAAATCCACGTAGAACTGTGATAGTACAGGTGCGTGATTGCTATGGAAATTAAGGGATTAAGTGCAAGCTCACATACTCCTCGCGCCAAAGTAGAAAACATCTTTACTTCTAGATACATATGTAAATTTGATTCCAGATAAGATAACAACAACGACACGGAAATGATATTGGTCTGAACGACATAACAACTTAACAAGAGTAACCAGTCATACACGTAAAAAATTTTCCCATTTTTTCAGGTAATCAATTAAATTATGATTATGATAATTAACTTTTACATATGTATGCATATAACAGTCGAAGGCGGTCCTCTCCTCTGATCGCCAGGTGTGATAGAAAAAATGCGGTACGCAAATTGAAAAGCGGAAATCTGTGTTGCCAAAAGTATAGCATCCCACTCGATCGACGACAATCCATATACGCTAACGTGCGACATCTTTTGAAGACCTTCAGCTCGACATTAAGATATGTATTTAAAAAAGCATTTAAAAACACCTGTCCATTAACGAAAATACGACACTGTTTTAAATAAATCTGTGACCATTACTCTTTTTTCTCCATCACCGTGACATTCCTTACCGAGTTTGGGAACAATCTTTTAAATATATTAGATATACATACATATGTATGTGCAATAATAACGATCCTATGATTTGTGGTTATTCAAAGGTTGTGTACGCTGCTTATCTTTTGTATTACAATGTCTTCAATATTTTTAGAGAAAAGCTTAAATGCATTATGGTCGAGGAATTTGGAACAAATTTTGATTTAACATATGCACAACGTACTGTGTTTGACATAAATTATATTTTGATTAGTAGAGCGCCTTGAAGTCATTTAAGGGATTAAGTATCTGATATATATTAAAGTTTGGTCCATGGGATAACATATGGTAGGAAAACTATCCGAATTGTCGAGGTTCAAAAATGAAAAAAAAACCTTGCAAGAACGGTGGTCTAGGACAACGTCGGAAGGTGTCCCTGGCGGTGAAGTTCCGCCCGAACCAAGGGATGAAGACTCCGCAATGAGGACGGATTGCTGCGCAATTTAGGTTTGAAAATCGCTCGTTGACGGTCGACAGTTTTAATACGCGTTGGACAGCTAATTCGGCTACCGGTGGGCTTAGGGCTGTCTAAAGAAGAAGTCCATTTTCAGGGCTAAAGCTTAATGCGCCACCTAACCCAAGGGGTTAGTGTGTGGTACTCCGAACGTCATAAGGAGGCACTTGTGCTATTTTCAGAGAAGGAGCGGATCCTTAATGGTCATTTTTTGGCGATTCTATTAGAGATTATCTCGTTTGTATTCCGCACGTGGATATATTTTTTGTAAAACGAGCGAGGCAGATCATAAGACGCGTTCTTACCCAGTCATCAACTATCGATAGTCGAGCTAGAAATCCAGCGCGCATCAAACCTGACACTTACTGAGGGAGTTTTGGCACTTAGATATCATGGGGGTCAACCCGAGCCGTAAGCATCCAACTTCACTAATCCTCGAGCACGTTACAAATCGCCTATTATAATAAAAATGTTACGATAGGGTATAGCCAGTAACCCTCCAAGCAAAGCAAATCCTACGCGAAGTGAGTAGCGTATAAACAGGTGTTTTAGCTCGTCGCGATGACGGAAGCAAAGAGTTTCGTCCGTTGGCAATAGAAAATAACTCATCAGCCACCAATGGGTGATTCCAATTGACGTTGGGATCGGCGCGAACGAGATAGCCGACCAGACGGTACATCACATAAGCGCGGTCCGCCACTACTATATACGCATAATTGAGCTGCTACATGCTCCCGCGACACAAGCGTTCACAAGCGGTGCGGAAATAGGCGGCTACGAGCCCCAGGGATCGTCCATTGCAGGCGTCTCAGTTTGATTAACTATCTCTTCCAGTGCACACAAAATCAATCGGCAAAG
The DNA here is from genome assembly GCA_964017055.1 of Chloromyia formosa. Lineage (NCBI taxonomy): Eukaryota > Metazoa > Arthropoda > Insecta > Diptera > Stratiomyidae > Chloromyia > Chloromyia formosa. The sequence goes on along the minus strand of OZ024815.1, from coordinate 101,981,086 downwards.
TGTTTATTTCACATACATTCCTCGAAGCAACGCGGCAACGAGCGATAAATACAAAATTTTTAGATATGGCGCGCAAGCCACTTGGCGTAAGCAAACGCTTTTAGCCGCTTCGCTCAAACACGCTTGCAATGGACGAAGGTTCATGGAAATTCTTTCTTTGGATCTGCCGCGCATTTCCGCTTGTTGACGCTTGCGTCACGGGAGCGCGTTGCCGCTAAAATACGCTTGCAGTGGAGGACCGCTCTTATATAGGTATACCACATAGCCATTACGAATCACAACGAACACTCACATAGAGCTTTTCGTACGATCTCGACTCGTGACTATTAAATCTAAAATATAAAAAGCTTTGTGGAACGCCATAATGTTTCTTAGTCAGCAGCTGAAAGTATTTTCCATGGTGGTGTATTATCCAGCACATGATGTTGATAACAACAACGTATTCCGTTCACCAGACAAGCCCAGCACCATTCGGCTATACGAGTATTTCGCGTTATTGGTGGATTGATGCTGAACCTGCTTCCTGCGGACATTGTAAGCGAACAAGTCGCTGCCTACACGGCAATCCGCATAAGGCACAGGCAGGCCAATGGACGGATTCACATATTGGTAATACATATTCAGTCCTGAACAATATTGACATCTCGTCTTCTACCAACTGCTATATACCAAAATACTCTTTCAGGAAAAAACTATACTTGCGCAATTCCACCCCGCAGTTACTGGGGAATTAATAACATGACGTTCTTAAACCCTGTATGGTGGCTCCAAGACCGATGAAGAGGTACTGGGGTCCTCTCCGATAAGTTTCATCTTGCTATGTCTTTCCGTCTCCAAAACTACTGGAGTGGCTTCTAGGCGGAAATCCGGGCAAGAAGAGGCAGTGTAACGGCTCGGGCGAAATATTACATCTGTGAGAGATATTACGATTTACACAGACATTCAGGCTGCAGCGAGATCCCTTGAATCCAACCTGGTGTTGTCAAAGACCGTGACAGACTGCCGAACAAGCCTTTTGGGAATGGGAAATTGCTTCAATATTACATTATGCTGAATGCCAGGCCATAGCAATTTCCGTGGTAATTGTAGAGCGGACGAGCTCGCTAGAAGGGATTCTACCGATGTTAATTTGCAGACATGTCGAGGTATTGCCATGAATTGGATCAATAGAGATACTGGCCATAAAGCGAAACTTGTATGTAAACCATATGTATGGCCTAAGCTGGATGTAAAACGATCCACGAAACTGCTTTCGATGAAGAAATCCCACATCAGCCTAGTTGTGGAGGTGTCATTACGGGCCACTGTGTCATCGGTGAACATGCCTGAAGGCGCCGACATCCACACTACGACTTTTGCAAAGCTCTGAGAATGAGGACGAGGAGAAGAGCACTTTTCATCTGCTCTGTACTTACCCGGCATTGGCACATTGACGAAGATCTACTTTGGGGTCCTATTTCTATGTTTACATACCGGTTTTCTTCAGGTTTATGTGAAGTGTGTGTGTGTGCCTTGAGGTATTCAGAGGAAATTTGTAACAGGTTCGTTTTCAAGTTCGAGTTGGAGTTCGACAGTGTATGGTTACACTAAGAGCAAAATTTTAGCATACGAGTATAATGCCTTTTATGTCATATCAAAACAAAGATTTACGATGGATTAGCTTTTCGCTATACATTAAAGACGAATTTAACTAACCAAACTTATTGAATTTATGATGGGATTCTTGTATCGTAGGTGTTATACTTGAACATCGGGAAGGCTTATGTTAAGTGCTAAATTACGCATATATAGGTATGTATGTACAAATGAAAACACTTGTGTACCTATAAATGATACACTGCGGATCTTCAGCTTCCGTTTGTCGGCACAATTTAAAGGCCATCTCTTAAAATGAACACAACAGCTAAACCTACGTTCTGTCACAACACGTCAAGATTTATTAGTAAGATTTTGTCATAGATATTTTTGTAAGTTTACATTCTAAGGTACGGTTTTGCCTAATGGTCAAGGCTAAAACTTGCCCAAAAAAAAATCTCTTCCAGAAAATTCATCATGACCACCATAAAAATTCGACAGAACTGTATTTGTAATTGACACCAGTAATAATCATCGTAAGCAGACTTGTCAGCTACAACTCACAAACTACAATGAATCTGTTAACTACGTAGGTTACTTTCAAATCTAACTATTTTATTTTTGGTCTCCTACTTACCTGACCAGGCTCCGAATCAGCTGATATTCAAGCTACTAGTAAAAGTCCTTGTAATGAACCATATTCTGATCTGGTTGTGCTGCTTCCACCGGCAGATCGGAGGCAGCACCTGATGAGTAGTGATCGTACCACCGAAACCAGAGGCCAATGGGCCCATTACACCCGGACCCCGATGCGAGCGCGAGGGTATCTGCGCCGTCCGCCAACCATTCCATCCTCATCGCCCCACTGTTTATTATTCCTCATTTTTGACTTTCACGTTTGTGTTGTCTTGCCCAGGCCTATGATTTTTAGTTAATACATAAAGGACATGGGCAACGAGCGGCGAAAGCCCCGCCCACGTCTCCCGAACTGCGCTACAGCAAGCATAGGTCGCTGCTTAGCTCGTTGAGGGCCCAACCTTCACGGTCATTATGCTACCTTAGGCTCCGTCCCCGGGGGCATCTTCGAATGCTCACCAAACCGTCCATTACATTCTTTAATTATCCAATTGATGGTGTGGAGCATAAGAATGAGACACAGACTTCCCTGGCCTGTCGTAGAAGGCGATGTATGACAGCGACACACATCATCCAAAATCTTTCATATGCTAACAAAACGTCAACAAGACCTTTTAGGAGTAGGTGACGCGCTATGACCCATAAGTGATCTAAAAGCAGCATAGTATGGTGATATTGACCGTTTCATCGAGGCTTCTTTGAAAATTCCATTTTTATTTTGCTTGAAACTTAAACCCGCAAATGACGGGATTAACACAGAAAGATTTTTCAGAAAGAGTCCACGCTCCCAAGATCAAAATCGAAATCTTTTAGGTAAAAAATGAACTCCTATCTATTTTCCAACGACATACTCGTAAATGTAGACATTCATTTCAATTGAGGATCGCGTGACCTTCCATTAAAATGAGAGAATATGCCCTATTCCGTGACCCAGGTCAAACTCGGCATTTGATGATGCGATGTATGTGTATCTTATTTGGGTGTGTTTTATTACCAACCGCACCCAAAGGTCAATGTGGTCAACGTTTTAAATCACCCGTATTACTTTCTCTCTTCTACAATATTCAATGACGAAAATTAGAATGAGGGTAATGTTTTGGTTGTGGTTATATATTCACCACACGGAAGTTAATTCCTGGGGTCGAAAGAACTATTGCTTTGATTGGAAACGACCGTTTGCATGTTTTGCTTGTCACGAGTCAAATTCCACAATGAATTTATGGAATGAATTGAATTACTACCATATATGAATAAACTCCGCCGAAGGCTGTCCCAAGCCATGGTTATGAAAGGAGGAGGATAGGATAGCTGTAGCCTGAATGGCTGAGTCACACCTAAGCGTCACAGGTCAGTACGGTGTCATGAATTACGTAGTCAGGCCAACAACAAAGTTGTGTGAACTCTAGCACGTTATGAACCACCTGAAGCAACTATCACCGAGGCCACCCCTGGATAAGGTTTAGCGATGAGCCGAAAACCCATCATTGTAAAAACTACTCCATGTCAAGGAACCTGGAACAAAAGCCTCGGATTGGATGGATCAACAACGACGACAACGCAAACGTTTAATTATTCGTTCGAGTCCTGGAATGTACGCTCCCTGAACGAACTGGTAGCCGTGAAGGCCCTCTTTCAATACGTCGAGAGGTACAAACTGAGCATCACTGCAGCTCAGGAAACAAATTAGGTTGACAGCGAGATAAACGACAAAAATTCGCACACAATTTTCAAAATCGCCAAGCCATCTGATCACAAAGATTTGGGAGTTGCATTCACAGCGACCAAGCAGCTCAAGTCGCACGTTATTGACTTCAAACCCATAAATGAACGGCTCTGTGCATTAAGGCTCCTTTTTTCAACCACTGGCTCATTAACGTGCACGCCCCGACTGAAGTTAAGGAAGATGCAGTGAAAATTGATGCAGTGAATTTTATGACCGCCTGGAGACACTATCAAACTCACTTCCAACAAATGACGCCATTTTAATGGGAAGGTTGGAAACGAAAGTTGGCATCAGGAAACCGCTGGAGGACATAGCCTCCATGAGGAATGCAATGATAACGGTAAACGCTTAACCGACTTCGCCTGCAGTAGGAATCTTATCGTAAGCTCTACATGTTTTTCGCATCGCCACATTCACAAACAGACTTGGAAATCTCCAGACGCACGTACAGTCAACCAAATTGACCACGTCCTAGTTGGCAAAAGGTGAGCTTCCAGTGAATTGGATGTCCTATCATATCGAGAAACAAACTGCGATTCAGATCATCACTTGGTAGATACAACGTATCGGTGTAGTATTTCTTCAGTGCACCAATCGAGAGTCAGCCCTTCTAAAATTTTGGCAGTTGACACGGTTGCTACGGCGCAGGCATATACAGTCGCCCTTGAGAAAAAAAACAACAACAGGTGTACACGGGTTCTGGGAAGAACTTAAAGGTGCCATCAAGGAAGTCGCAAAGAAGGTCGTGGGATACAAAGTCCGTCGAGCGCGAAATGGCTGGTTTGACGAAGAATGCAGAAAATCACTCGACGCTAAGAGCGAAGCCTACAGACAATATATCCAACGTGCAACTGGAGCCAAAAAAAAAAGAAAAAAAAAACTATGACGAGCTACGGCGAATATCGAATATAATAATTAGATGTAAGAAACGGAAATACTTTGACGAGCAGTTGCTGAACCTTAATGAAAATCTAGCTAATAGAAACACCAGACAAGCGTATATAGACTAGTAAGTACAATTAAGAGACAGCTGTCAACCAAGGACTAGCCTCTGTAAGGACAAGGATAGACACATCATAAGCGACACCGATAGCATCAATAAACGATGAGCGTCCTATTTGGAAGAGCTTCCGAATCCAACATTTAACGCCCCCATACAAGAAGCCCAAATCGATGGCGTTATTACTGATCATGGTCCCACTACACAACCTCCTACAGTAGACGAAGTTGACCACGCCTTGCGGTCATTCAAACCATATGAACCGCCGGGCGCTGACGAGATTCCAGCTGAGCTGATAAAATCCGGTGGAACGGTTCTACTCGTATTAAATAAATACCTTACACCAACTACTTCTGCGAATCTGGGTGGACGATTTGATCCCAGACGATTCGCGCAAGAACATCATCCGTCCCCGCCACAAAAAGAGAGATAAATTGCGATGTGACAATTACAGAGGAATTTCATCAAAGAAGACGCAGCTTTCCCAAACTACAAATTTTATTTATATATGTATATATATATTTCGGGAGCGACTTACCCCCTTCTTCAGTACAAAAGCTACGAGTAGATATATGTACATATAAATAAAATTTGTAGTTTGGGAAAGCTGCGTCTTCTTTGATTTATTGTAGTTGACAACTACAAACGTCGGACGACACCTAACAAATTTAGGGGAATTTCACTAGTCTGTACGTCCTACAAAATACTGACGAAAATTCTGGAGAATAGAGAGGGAGGGTTCGCAGTTGATAACGCTACTCTTAGTCGATTCTTCACATTCCATTTTGTTTTTGGCGTGTACCAAATCTATGTTGACTTTAAGCAAGCGTACATACGTACAACATCATTTTACAATTTGGCATACCAGCAAAACTAGTACGACTAACAAGACGAGGACAAAACCAAAATAACCAACCAAACTGACGAAATCAAGCGACGGATACAGTTAGCAAATAAGACTTTTTCTCGGTTCTCCCCATAATGAAATCGAAGCATGTGCACAGAAACACGAAGCTCCGCGTGTACAAAACCATTATACGACCAGTGCTATGCTATGGTTGCGAAACGTGGACCCTAACCCAAGCCTCCGAAAACATGCTAAACACATTCGAACGGAAAGTCTTTCGGGGAATTTCCGGAGAAGTTTGCGACCGAGATGGATGGTGCACCCCGCATACAATCAAGAGTTGTACGAACTGTCCGATGAGCTGGAATCTTCGAAAATCGTCAAACTGCAACGTCTTCAATGGGCGGGGCGTGTACAACGAATGAGCGATGTTCGCATGCCTAAACAAGTAATGAACGGACGACGACTCGACGGAGCGAGACTGCGAGGAAGACCCAGAGCTCGTTGGGAAGCTCAGTATATGCTGACGCCGAGCAACTATTGGGCTTCCAAGATTGGAGGCCGCGATCACGAGACCGAGATAATTGGAGGACTACGATACAGGCGGCCAAAGCCCGACGTCGGGCTGCTGCGCCACGATGATGATGGTAGTAAGATCTAGTTAGTTGGTATTTAAAATAGTCACGATCCGACAAAATTAGCCCCTACCTCCCCTACAAATAATACTTCGAATAGGCGATAACTTTCGATAGAATAAATCTAGCAAGTGGAAATGTTGGCCAAATGATTGTAAAAGAATCCAGTTGACTGGTATTGAAAATGGGCATGATCGGGCCAAAATGACGCCTACCTCCCCTACAAATAATATCGCAAATATGTGGTAACCTCCCAAAGAATGGAGCTAGGGACTTGAAATTTTGGCCAAATACTCGAATTTGTGGTGTGGGTTAGTTAGTTGATTTTGGGAATAGGCAAGATCCTATCTCCCCTATAAAGTTGTGGTAAAAAGGACTTACTCGTTTTAAATGGCCACCTCCCCTACAAATGTTCTTTCATCGTAGCTTCATCGACTAACTTCTGCTTAAACCGACTATACGAGTATAGCATATACATTTTCTATGCATATTTGAAGTTTTGGTGTCACCACTAGGTCTGCACAAGTCTAGGACATATACGATATGGTCGCCGGTATTGTCTGCATTAATGAGACAGGGGGAGGGGGTTAAGCGCCCATACTTGCCCCATTCTGGATATGCCCGTGACTCTCGCCCAGGCATCAGAGAAGATGATAGACACTCCGAAAAGAGGGTCGTACGAAGAATTATTGGAACGATTCGCGATGGTGATCAATGATGAAAAGAGTATGTACAAAAATGATCTGTACGAAATATATGACGAACTAGAGGTCCCCAAATTAAGATACGTTAAGCTACGAAAACTGCCGTGGCCTGGGAACGTAGTGCAAACGACCGAACAGCGGGTAACCAGGAAAGCTATCAAGGTGACATCCAAGCCGGAAGAACTCGTGGTCGATCAAAGAAAGGCTTGGCAGACCCCGTAGACGAAGTAAACTGCTCGGCCTCTGACACTGGATAACACTGCCGAGACCGACAGGACTGAAGGCGGCGACTATCAGAAGCCGAATCGCGCAGAGGACATGCAGGCTGATACGTTGGTTGGAAGGTTAGTAGAATTTGCTAAATGTAAATTTTTGAAATTTTGAGGAATTTATGCTTGTGAATATATCAGACAAGTCGAGGCGATGCATTAGTTGGAGGGTGACTTTAGGAACGTATTAACGAACGCAGAACGCAATTACAAATATCAAGAATCTTGACTGTGAAAGCTTTAAAACGACACAATAAAGCATAGCAGTAGCGTTTTCTTTTCGTTACATTGAACTATTTCAATTCAATACTTAAATGAATTATGTATGTAAGTTCTCTTACGCATCTCAGTACGGTTTTTTTTTTGATACAGTAGTGCTCAAACCTTTATTGACTTAAGTTTGACTGGCCTTTCGATCCCTAGTATCTGCAGATATCCAAATAAGCTCAAAACACTTTGCACCACCTACTCGTGACACCGAACACCGGACACCGGAGTGGTTTATCGTCCATGTCCAAGTCAATTTGATTCACCTTCACACTTCACACGTGACTTAAAGCGGGGGATTCGTTAATCTTATTTTATTACTCACGGTTTAATGAATGCTTACATCTCATGTAAAGAACATAATATGGTTTGATCTTGAATTATTATAACATGTTGTTTTCAATTTTAATTAGCGGCAAGTTGGTGGGTGTTTTCAATGAGTATGACAGTGGCGATTACTTGTATCTTTTGAGCTGACTCTTCAGACGAGCATTGTTATCAAATTGTACCAGGTGTAGTCGTTACTGTTTTTGAATAAATACTATAAAGTGATTTTACTGATACGTAGCGGGTATGCAGTTACGCTAGGTTTTTTTTGTCTCAACCAGTTGAAATTAGATGTGTAATGTCATAATACATGGTAAATAACATTTGAACAAGATAAAAATAAACAATGCAAAGAAGAACATGACACAACATCATGCAGCTGTTTAAATATTATTATTATAAGTAGGAAAAAAGTAATTATTCAGTTTTTCATTAAAAAACAACGATTGCACTCTAATTATTTCGAATTTTCGGTATTCCGGTCACTGGTTGTCCTAGAAACTGACGACAATGAATGCAAAAACTGTGCAATGAGCACAGGTGTTTTGCTGATTTTTGTACATTTTTTTTAAATTGTAGATACAATATCGAATTTTATATTATACGATTCCTAAAAGTAATGGTTGAATCAACTTAATGACGCTATTCTTAAGGTGTGAGTTCCAAGGCAGCGACTGAGCGACTTGCGTTTGCGACTTTGAAAAAAACTACCATAACGGACTACTATTTGTGTGTATTTTAAAGTCTAGGGGATCGTAGAATGCAAGCTGTAGTTATAAGACTGTACTTCCACATAAAATACACACGAGTTGTGCTCCGTTATGGTATTGGGTTGGCAACTAAGTACTTTCGCTTTTCATTGATAGATAGCGTTGCTTTATTTTTTGTATAACATATGTTAGTGCTGTACTTTGCCGTTTGTCACGTGATACTTGTCACATTGACGTAACTTTAGAAGCGAGTAGTGCGTGATTTTTATTAAGGCTATTAGTTGCGGGTTAATTTTAAATGGAGTGCAGAAGCGAACATTTTCGGCATATTTTACTTTTTTATTTCCGTAAAGGAAAGAAAGCTGCTGCGGCTCACAAAGAGATATGTGAAGTTTATGGTGCTGATTGCTTAACAGAGCGCACGTGTCAGAATTGGTATAAGAAATTCCGTTCTGGAGATTTTTCCCTCAAAGATGAGCAACGTTCTGGTCGGCCTACTGAAGTTGATGATGACCAAATCAAAGTCATAATTGAAGAGGATCGTCATATAACTGTTCGAGAGGTTGCGAAGAGGCTACATGTATCGCACACAACAATTGAAAAACATTTAAAATGTCTTGGGCTAGTTAAGAAGCTTGATATTTGGGTACCTCACGAATTGAAAGAAATTCATTTAACACAAAGAATCAACTGTTGCGATATGCACCTTAAACGAAATGAAACCGACCCTTTCTTAAAAAAAATCATCACTGGTGATGAAAAATGGGTCCTGTACAGTAACAAAGTTCGAAAACGATCATGGAGCAAACACGATGAACCAGCACAAACCACATCGAAAGCTGAATTGACAACTCGTGGGAAACTATTGGAGCTTGGCTGGGAAGTGATGCCACATCCCCCATACAGCCCTGATCTGGCACCATCTGATTACCATTTATTTCGAAGTTTGCAGAATTTTTTGAATGGTACAGCTTTCACAAATGAAGATGACCTTCACTCGCACCTGGTTCAGTTTTTTGCTGATAAGGACCAGAAATTTTATGAGCGCGGAATCATGCAGCTGAAAGAAAGATGGCAAAAGGTCATTGAGCAAAATGGAAAATATATAATTGATTAAAAACTATTCTTTGTTAAAAAAAAAGTGTTTTATTTTATACTACAAAACCGAAAGTACTTAGTTGCCAACCCAATAGTTTTTTTTCACAGTCGAAAACGCAAGTCTCTCCGTCGCAGCCTTGGAACTCACACCTTTAGGGAATTCGTTCACAGACGCAACGCGACTGCGTTCCAACAAAACGAGTTGCATGGGCGTTGGACGATAGTCGCATTATAGTCGGGCACGTGTTATTGCGGGGAACCTCGTCCACTGGTGCGACTGCAACGCAACTCGGACACGACCGACTCCAAAATGACATGGCTGTCTGGTTGCATGTCGATTATGATGGGTGTCATGTGAATCGGGGCGATAAGGCGAACGCTCTGGCATTTTGAGTCCTTTGGTTAAAAAAAAGATATTCCTAGTAATGAAGGGGAATATGGGCAAGATGGATGTCATATGAAACGGAGTGATAAGGCGACGGTTCTGGAGTACTGTTCATGGTATTTTGAGTCCTTTGAATAGGAAAAAGGATATTCCCGGCAATAAAGGGGAATATGAGCAAAATGGGTGTCATATAAATCTGAGTGATAAGAACGAATGCTCTAGAGTACTGCTTTGGTTAGGAGAAAGGATATTCCTGGTAATGAAGGGGAATATGGGCAATATTGGTGTCATACGAATGGGGGTAATGAAGCGAATGCCCTGGCGTACTGGTCATTGCATTTTGAGTCTTTTGGTGAGGAAAAAGGACTCAAACTGACATGAGCAATAGTCCAAAACCCTTCGCCGTATCACTCCGATTCATATGACATCTATCTGGCCCATATTCTACTTCAGTACCAAGAATACCCTTTTCCCTCGCCGAAGGACTCAAACTCAAGGGCATCCATATTGCCTGTATTTTACTTCATTGCCAAGAAAGCCCTTTTCCTTATTGAAGAACTCAGAACACCATCAACAGTAGTCTAGTACATTCCCCTCTTTCATGCATTCGCCTTATGCCGGCACCACACTATGCGGGATTCGCCGAGTCACGAGCAAAAGTTCGCCAATTGGCGAGCATCTTGTACCTAAATATGGCCAGCCACACTACTTGCAACTCGGCGAATCCCGAGAAAATGATGGTACAAGATGCTCGCCAGTTGGCGAACTTTTGCTCGTGACTCGGCGAATCCCGCATAATGTGGTGCCGGCATTAGGTACATACAAAAAATTCGGCATTTCACAGCTACACAAATCGCAAACGCCAAATAATATATACTGTCAAAAAAGATAGATTTCTACACCATTAGCCGTCTTTAATCATCCTCTCCCCCAAAACACAACATTTCACATATCAGTACGCGAGCGAAATTTATGCTAGTTTGTACATAAATTTGGTTTGAATTTAGCACAAGTCGCAGAAGAGTTGCGTCAATAGACGAAGAACGTGCAACTTTCGTACAACCGCCGAAAACACGTTGGGTTGCATTCGCGTTGGGGTCGCGTTGCATCAGTGGACGAAGGCCCTTAGAACAGCTACAAAACCAAAAAATAGAGTCCGAAGCGTATATACCCTAGACTTGTACAGACCTAGTGGTGATATCAAAAGTACCAATTGGCAACGACCATATGCATTAAAAGTGAGTTTCGTATATGGCCAGCTTATAGGGGAGGTTGGCACTCATTCAGGAGGATCTTGACCATTCTCAAAATCAATTAACTACCCCATTCTACAAATATTTGTCCAATTTTTTCAAGTCGCAAGCTTCATTCTATCGAAAGTTATTGCTTATTTGAAGTTTCGCTTGTAGGGGAGGTAGAGGTTCCATTCGTCGAATCTTTCGCATTTTTAATAACAACCCACTAGATTCCAGTACAAACATTTTACCAAAATTTCAAGTCGCTTGCTTCATTTTATCGAAAGTTATCGCTTATTTGAAGTTTAACTTGTAAGGGAGATAGGGGTTCCTTGGGTCGGATCTTGTCCATCATTGCCACCAACCAATTAGATCACTCTATAAACATTTAAACAAAATTTCAAGTCTCAAGCTTCATTCTATCGAAAGTTATCGCTTATTTGAGTTTCATTTGTAGGAGAAGTAGGGGTTTCGTTGGTCGGATTTTACGTATTTTCAATATTAGCCAACTGAATCCTACTAAAAACATTTGACCAAAATTTAAAGTCGCTAGCTTTATTTTGCCGTAAGTTATCGCTTATTTTAAATTTCATTTGTAGGGGAGGTAGAGGTTCCTTGGGTCGGATCTTGCGCATTTTCAATACCAACTAATCTGGATCTTACTACCAACTTTCTACCAAATTTTCAACTTGCTAGTGTCATTCTATCGGAAGTTATCGTAATTAAAGTAATATTTAATTTTTTTAATTTTGTAGGGGAGGTAGGCGTTGCTTCGATCTGATTATGCCCAAGTTACTAAAACCCAAGCAGCCTCTCCAGGCGGCCAAGGCCCGACGTCGGGCTGTCGCGCCACGATGATGATGAAGCAGCTTCTCACCTCAGGGTTACATGCCAAAAATCAGATGTCTACGTCAATTGGTTCAAGAATTATAAATAAAACCTGAAAAATAGGGTAATACGGGGCTCTTTGCAAGAAAATTACCGTTAGTTTTCAACTTCGATTTTGTTTTTCCAGGAGAGTATAAGATTACCCTCACGAGCAATCTACCAGAGCTAGAGGTTTTCATGTTTATTTAGTCGGGAGTTATAAATACATTTAATTATTTTACATATGTAGGGGAGGCAGGCGTTCTCTTGGCCTGATCATATCCATTTTTAATACCAACCAACTAGATCATACTACCAACATTTGACCAAAATTTCAAGGCTCTAGCTTCATTCTATCGAAAGTTATCGTGCGAACGGACAGACAGACAGACGGACAGACAGACAGACAGACGGACGATAAGTTGTGAATTGAAATCATATCGCGATTCTTTAGCCTAAGGGATATCCCCTAATCCTACTAATATTATAAATGTGAAATTTTTGAAAATGTTTGTTACTCCTTCCCGCAAAAACTACTGAACGGATTTTGATTAAACTTTACAGTATTATGGCTTATACATCAGAATAACACAAAGGCTATAATTTATAAATATATTAAGTAAATGTTATAATATAAGTAGGATTAGTAGGATAGGATTCCGATGTACTTACCTATATACTCTAGACAAAGTAGTGTCAAATTGTTCGTGAAGCGAACAACGCAAGCGTGGCTAGTTATTGAAAAAGCGAAAAATAAGCGATAAATTTATCGTATGGAAGAATCGTCATCGTATCATTTGGGCGATACTTACCGCGAATTGAAATCGTATCGCAATTTTTTCGCCTAAGGGATATCCTCTAAGCATTGAAAAAGCGACAAATCGTCCATAAATTTAAATTTATCGTATGGAAGAATCGTCATCGTATCATCTGGGCGATACTTATCTTTCATATCCTCAACACGAATTGAAATCGTATTGCAATTCTTTTGCCTAACCGATATTTTCTAAGCATTGAAAAAGCGACAAATAATCGATAAATTTATAGTATGGAAGAATCGCCATCGTATCGTCTGGGCAATTTATCTTCCAAATGATACGAAATTGTTTGCAAGGGTCAATTGGCATACCACATACATACAGCACTTTAGACGCGTTTGTTTGGGCAATTTCCCGCATAACACTAACAAAAGCTGGTAAAGCTGTGAAGATTTTAGTTGTGTTCACTAGTAATACTGAGACAAAATACCCTTCCTTGTTTTATCCGTTTACTACAGTGAAACCTTTGCTAACGGAGACCCCTGACTAGGGGCAATTTTGAAAAGTCCCGAACGTAAGGTATAGGAAACCAATGCATATCAACCCCCTCTGCAATGGACACCCTCTAACGGACGCAGACAGCCTAAATATCGACCCCAAGAAATAAATTTACCTCTCCTGAACGGACACTTCAATAACTTTGAAAATGAAGAAATTCTAAATGTCTTTTATTGATCGACTTAGGCCCATTTTCTCAATGTCTGGTTAATGCTAACCGGGAGTTTAATTTATCGAATCGATAAATGAAAACGGCTAATACGATTTAGTCAGCTAGAGTTTTTACGTTTATAAATTCAAATGGATTAATTCATCGATTATTAACCCGTTTCAATGTACAAACGTTAAAAATTCTACCTAACGAATTCGTATCAGCCGTTTTAATTTATCGATTCGATAAATTAAACTCCCGGTTAGCGTTAATCAGACATTGAGAAAACGGGCCTATAACATGCAAATCGACAAAAAGACCAGGACAAGGCCGGTCAAAAGGAATATCAATAGGTGGAGACCAATTTATGCGGCTATAAGCCTTCAAAAATCCTGAAAACACGTCCCTTATTAACAAAAATGATCATGATTTCAACTCAAGCTTCTAATTGAGGAAATGGTGCTTATTTTGCAAATGTCCGGTAAAATGACTGCGGTTGACCACAAGGCACCAAATCGCCCGACAACAGTTTACAAGAGATTTGCTTCCCACACCATGATTCATCTGCCGTCAAATGCCAATGCTGGTTGAAGTGCACAGGGTAGGAAAAGGTTCGTTTTCTCTTTTCCGCGCTCCCAAAAGACCATAATTACTGTATATTGTTCTGGATCCTTTGGAGAAAGAGGACCTCCTCCAGTTTCTCATATGCCAATTGATAACAACAGGTGGGGATTTATTTATGTAGCTGTACCCCTTTAAAAATCGTGAGATAAATTTTGTTGGCGAGGGACGTGACTTACAACAACGATTTATGAAGGCTTTTTTCACCCTTCCTACACTAGTAGTAAAAACTGCAACATTGCTTTCCTTGCTCTTTTCAGTAGAAAGAACAGTGTGCGCCTTACTTTTTTTTCGGAGCAGTATATACATTTTTGAATCAACGTTTTCGTCCACCCCTCCATAGCGGACACCCCTCTTCAATGGACAATTTTGTTGGCACCGTAACTGTCCGTTGTATTGTCACTGTGCTTCCAATGCTACAATATCATCAAATATCATCGAATCGCCATACCTCAAATCTCTTTTGAAAACCACATTTCTTGCTCTAATTGCGTACAACGATAAGTCACGACGAAATCCGAGATTTTATACATCCTCACATCCTCCGCAAATGATCTTTACGTTTCAGTGCTCTACATATTAAATTGAAAACATGTCCTAATTCCATTTTATTGCTATTTGAGGTTAAAAAGTCGAAGCACGCCTCTCAAGGATCCTGCTGAATTCTATATTTTAGCCTGTCCTCTTGTAATGTAAATTAATGAGCCATATGTTAGGCACTTTCTAAGAGGCAGTGAAGAGATAATTGGCTTGGACGCACACAAAAAAATGGAGATCCCTCTACATATCTAAAAACGGATAGTGCGGATATCCTTCATATCCGCACTATACACACATGGGCTCTAACTGCATGTAACACCGAACTGAACATGACCTGCGTTTTTTTTTTGTCAAATATTGAACATATGTGCTCTACTCGTAATTACGTATGAATGTACATGCGTTATTCTCAACATAACCCAATTTTTGGAAATTGGTTAAAAAATTGTGTAATTGATCGTCAAGCAGTGACATTTGGAAAGTAAGGCTTAAGATTAGGGTTCGTTTTATTGTGATCCAAACAAAGCAGATGGTCCGGATGGCGCAACGGTTAGCACTACGCCTGACAAAAATATGTACGAAAAACTGCAAAATATGTATGTAAATATGGACGAAAAATGATCAAAATCTGGACGAAAAATATGTACGAAAAATAGTGGAAATATGGACGAATAGTCGAATTATGTACGAAATATGAACGATAAAAATTGTTTTCTTAAAAAATCAATCAAATTTATTGTAATGAATAACGACATGTTTCTTCAAATTTTCAAACACAAGTGAATGGCGACAATCTTCAAGCAATCGATTGTACGCTGAAAATGATCTTCCGACGTCACACGATGTGATTCGAGCATACTTGAATGCTGCCAACTCATTTGGGTTCATTTCATTAATTTGTTTTTCTCGCTCTGTGTCCTTTGGAACATAGCCTGTTAGTATTTCGCCAATGACTTCCAAAGTTTACAAGCCATTATTTTTGTTGTGAACGAAATTGAATTTCTCTAGAAATTCTTGACGTTTCTGAATACCTAGGAGCGATGATCGCTTTCGCTTTTCGAATAGATTTCGCATCATTCGAGTCCAGCTCATTTAAAAATAACAGAACATCGTCAAGATGATCCGCGTAATAAACCGCTGCTTCTATCCAACAGTGAGCGGCTTTCGTATTTATTGGTAACAAATTCACAGTAACCCCAAAAATGAGTGGAAAAATACTGAAAAGAGCTAAAATATTGACGATAGCGACTCGATAGGCGAAATATGGATGTAAAGCTAAATTCGACCGAAATATTTAAATAAATATTTAATATTTAAATAAATAAATTTGTCAGCCCTAGTTAGCACGTTCGCCTTCAACGCACTGGGCCCCGGTTCGATTCCGGGGATTTACGTGTCGGACTATGAGCCCACTCAGCTGTTAAATGAGTACCCATTATGGGGTAAATAACTCGGTTAAGCGTGTTGCTGATCACATACCTCTGCACAAAAAACCGTCACGATCTAGAAAATGAGATGATGCTAACTCATCTCGAGGCCGTGGTTCAAATTGGACTGTTGCGTCAGTTATTTATTTATTTAAACAAAGCAGAATGCGAGCATATTCGACTTTTTGCACATTTTACGCTGTATGCAGCATCTATCTCACATTAGTGCTGACTACACTTGTAATGTTTTTTGACATTTGTGTTCGATTCATTACTACTCCAAGAATTAGTAAATTTTTAATTGCTTTAGTTGGATTGAATCAAACAAATCCGTCCCAGTACAGAGGAGTGCTATCTCCTCTTCTATGGTACATCGTAGTAGACAGTTAAGTGTGCAGACTCACCACTATGGAGTATCCTGCGCAAGGGTAGGCCCTATGTTGACGAGCTGCTAATAGCTTTTAGAGATAAATACTCTCCAAGTACTCTCCAGTACTCTTAGCAAATATCGCCAGATACCGGTGTAGACAAGAAATTACTCTGAACGGAACACTGTGCATTTAATTTTGAAGCAGCATTTAATTGTGTAGATCAGAACTTGTTGTACGTATTGTGTATAAAAATGATGATGATGATGTTTAACTCTTCTTTAGCCTTGGCCAAACGAAAACTAAACTGAAAACACCAACGGGTTATGCGAGAAGTAGACCGACACAGATCGACCATCTTAACTCTTCGGTTTACCACTTCGATTTATCCTAAAAAGAGTGGGAGCAAAAGTTGTGTTAAACATGATTCGGAGTCGCCTCGCAACAGCTTTTGAGCCAGTTTCGACCTCCTACCGGCTACCAAGTGACCGCGTCTTCCAGTTTCGAAAGCCCAGTAGTTGTGCGTCAGCCTCTACTGAGCCTTTCCAACGAGCTCTCGGTCTTTCTGGCAGCCTTGCTCCGCTGATGCTAGCTTCGAGAACTTCTTCCATGCGGTGAACGTGTCCTGTCCTAATCGTTGCAGTTTGATGATCTTCGAAACCTCCAGCTCATCATATAGACTGTTCAACTCATGGTTGTACCGGATTCGCCAGCCATTTTGATCTTGAACTGCTCCGAGCATTCGTTAAAGGATTCTCCGTTCGAAAATGTTCAATAGGTTTTCGGAGGCTTGGGTCAAGGTCCATTTTTCGCAACCGTAACACAGTACAGGTCGGATGATCGTTTTGTATGGTATATGCAGAGCTTCGTTTTTCTGCGGATGTGCTTCAATTTTATTATTCGGAGAACCGAGAAATATGGCTTATTCGCTAGTTGTATCCGTCGTTTGATTTCGTCCGTTTCACTGGCGTCGTGTGATAGCTTGCTACCCAGGTATTTGACTGATGACTGCGCGTAAAGTTTTAGAACTGATGCAGTGGAACCACAGTTTTGTGAGGACTCAAGGTGGTAGTGAGTACTCGTCGTCAAAGGACGAATAACGGTATATTTTGGGCCCCACGTTGGGCGCCATAAGCTCACACAACCTGGAAGGGAAAAGGATCTGTCCTGAATGGACGGTTTTCTTTTGTGTTTATCTGGCCTTTGTGCTTTATGTGAGTAGTTTGACTGATACAGTCCTTTGTCCCTTCACGGGAGTTTGTTGTTGTTTGATGGGAGTTTACCGTTCTGGCGTGCCCCTTTGTTTCCAATTTTAGTATTTCTTTCGAATTTTTAGCTTTTGTCTCTTTTTCGTGTATCGGGCCTGATGTGCGATACTTTAGGTGTACACTGATGACGGAGGCCAATAGCTGCGTGACTCACCCCGCAACTACCGATAACCGTGCTGGTCTGCCAGCGCACATCACCAGCAGCGTGTTGGAGAAGATTTTTGCACCCTTGGTGCCTTTCGGCCATCACTGCCAACCAATACTCCTCGTACTCCGGAAGTCATCTCTACAAATGGCGCCCAACGTGGGGCCCAAAATATACAGTTATTCGTCCTTTGACGACGAGGACTCACTACCACCTTGAGTCCTCACAAAATTGTGGTCCCACTGCATCAGTTCTAAAACTTTTCAGACCTTTCGGTATTCGGCTTTACGCCAATGGCCCATGCAGACCATAGAACTGAACTCCTTTCCCTTCCCATCCTTTTAGAGCAGCATATCCCTCACCCTTCGCCCCCACCTAACAGGGCGCTGATCTACGTGTGTTGTCCAATATGGTACAGGTTACCATGTGGTGTTTGCCTTCCTGTCTTCTTTTTGAATTCTCTGGTTGGTAGGTTTCCGATTAGAAGACTAGGGAGACAAGAAGAAACAGTACTACCACCTTCCTGTAGTAAATCAGTCGTCCTTCACAACAAGATTTTGCAGATGTTCTTTGGCGTAGGCCAGCCTGCGAGACATGATGTTAATATCGTCTGCATACGCTGTGATTTGCGTACACTTGGTTACTAGAGTTCCGCTAGTGTTGACGTTTATCCTCCGGATGACGTATTTCAGTCTTCAGTGCCAGGTTGTTGAGCGTCGCCCTGCTTTAACCCCGTACGTGCTTCAAACGCTTCAGTCAGCCTGTTTTGGACCCCGACCTGTGAGACGGAGTTGGTCATCGTCATCTTAGTAATCGTACCAGTTTCGCCGGTATACCAAATTCCAGCATGACGTTGTACAGTTCCTTACGATCGAAATTGTCGTATGCTTGCTTGAAATCGACGAAGATTGGGTATACATTTACATTCAATTCCCAACATTTTTAAAGGATTTGTTTCACCGTAAACAGTTAGTCGGTTGTTGAACGGCCAGGCCTAAAGCCGTCTTCATACTCGCCAATTATCTGCTCAGCAAAAGGCTTTATTCTGTTTTCCAGAATTTTGGTCAGTATTTTATAGGAACGTACAAACTAATGAGATGCCTCTATAGTTTCCACACCTAAGTTTATCCCCCTTCTTGTGATAATTTAATCATAAAACAAGCTTAGTCAAATTAGTAATATCACTATTTTTAACATGACATAACAGAAGGAAAATTAAAAAAGCAAGTCACAGGCCTTGAACTCTACACAATAGTTATGTATCCCACGGTCAAAACGGACGAATCTCGAAAGTAGCGTATCATTCAAATGACACACTATACGCATCCAATATGCATTTATTCATCTAATTTTTGTTTTAAGCTTAATCGTTAAATGCATGGGTTTTTTCGCCTTAGGAAAGTAAATGCTATAACTCTAACCAAATTACTGAGCGTTACAGGCAGTTGTCGTGACCCAGAATGCATATGTAATGTACTTACACTTAAATTAAAGTCAAGTCTAACGAAATATGCGTAAAAAAATTCGATTGATGAATTCAACTCAATTAGTAGCGAAGGGCAATGGGTCTAATACTCAAAAATGACCATTTCTCACATGAAGCATAATCAGAACAACCATTACACTGCCGACTTTTACATCTATGAGTATTTCTAATCGATTTTTTATCGATGAAAAATTGGTAATCCAGAGCGAGCTAATAATCATCAATATTGAAGCATCAACCCCATTCCACGTGGATTCTGACCCATAATTTAAGCAGGAATTCAGTTGAGAAAGTTCGGCTCGTTGTCACAATCCATTGATTAACTACATATACTACTACTGACCTCTTTTGGTATCTTAATGGTGAATATCTCAAGATTTTTGGTTAACTTACTGTTGGAACATCGTCATCAACAGGTCATATGGCGACTCGCTCCATCGGGATGATGAGATAATTTTATTTACTAAGATTGAATGCGTCAGAATTTGTAAAATAGCTATACCGAACATAATGCATAGCTACCTGCAAATGTACCTATCTGTTGTACCGATTCTGTTTTGATCTCTTCGCGAAGCAAAACACGTCAGATTTCAGATATTCCAAGGTCGTCAAAAAACCACTGTTTCACCTTTATGTGATTCGGTTTGTGTTTTATTGTTCGTTCGTAAATGTAGTACGTTTTGACACGAACATACATACATACATACGTGGGTACGTATTACGAGTTGAGTCGATGAAAAATCTTCATTTCTGCCTCCGCATATAGCCGATAGGCCAGACAGCGGTTTTTCTCGTGCAAATACCATTCAGGGCAATCTAAAACGCAATGTTTGATCTTGTCAAGAGCAATCATTTTACATTAATTTTACATGGTGGAACTAAGCACCTGAGATACAAAAAATACTCGGTATGGTATCTTTTCATCGTTTTTTATGTTGTTTTAGGTTTCGCCGAAGCGAAAAAGTTCATTTGTCATTTTTGATAAATTTTATCGCTCTCTAGAAGTTGGTTGGTGAAAAACATGCGTTACAAATGAAAAAGCACAGGCTAATGGAAATTGTCCACACGCGTCACCTCAATTGAATTGTTGTACCACTTAGCCTTAGCGCGTAGTATGGAATGGATGGGTGTGAAGGACACGCGCACTAGAAATGGCAAGCAAAGTTTTATTTTTAAATAGATCATTTTGATTCGAAAAATCTAAACATTTAGCATGTTTGGCGAAAAAGTGGGTATTAATTAATAGTTATTAGTATTTGAATTTAATTAGAATATTATGGTAACAATGGATCCAAAAATATATATGTATCTTGTTATTTGATGCGATGTTGATGCCTGAGTTTTAGCGAAGATCAAAGGAAAAGCGTCATGTACGGTTTAGTGGTTAGCTAAGTAGGCTGAACTTTTTGTTAGGAATATTTGGGCGGTTTACATTTTGAATGTTTTCCAAGCTGCCACGGATCTAAGACATTTTTCTTTTCAATAAACTATTTACGAGGGTTGTCTTTTAAGTTTTGCATATAGGGCTGAATTAAAACCATGTGTAGTTTTTAAAGGCTTTATTGTTTTTCCGAAGTATTTCTCACAAAGATTAATGCACCTTTGCATACGTTCGAACCAACTCTGGAAGCAGTTATTCCACTCATTCGTTGACAGTCAAAATTGCGTTTTTGAAGGCGTCAACTGCTTCTTCTGGCGACTGGAACCTTTGACCACACAGTTTGTTCTTAATTTTCGGAAATGTAAAAAAATCTTTGGGGTATAGGTCGAGACTGTACGGAGGATGGTCTAAAACCCAACATACACCATCCGGAATTCCTGTCCGGAAAAACTGATGAGGCCTGGCCTTCCGGTTTGCCTGAATATAGAATATACCATACACCATCCGGAATTCCTTCCGGAAAAACTGATCAGGCCCGGCCTTGGGGAATTCTGGATCGTGTATGGCAGCTTCAAGCCGACGGGCAGGCCTTTGAGGCGGCCGGATGGATAATTGCAAATCGATTTTATCGCCATAGAATGAAAGTATCTATCTATTGCATTGAATTGTACGGCATTTTACTTTCCATAGCCAAGCTTCAGATACATTCGTCTATTGGAAAAAACTACAGTGAAAATTCATTCTAATCACGCGGCCGGACAGGCCGCTGGACAGGCCACCGGACAGGCCTTTGAGGCGGCCGGATGGATAATTGCAAATCGATCTTATCGCCATAGAATGAAAGTATCTATCTATTGCATTGAATTGTACGGCATTTTACTTTCCATAGCCAAGCTTCAGATACATTCGTCTATTGGAAGAAACTGCAGTGAAAATTCATTCTAGTCACGCGGCCGGACAGGCCGCCGGACAGGCCTTTGAGGCAGCCGGATGGATAATTGCAAATCGATCTTATCGCCATAGAATGAAAGTATCTATCTATTGCATTGAATTGTACGGCATTTTACTTTCCATAGCCAAACTTCAGATACATTCGTCTATTGGAAAAAACTGCAGTGAAAACTCATTCTAGTCACGCGGCCGGACAGGCCGCCGGAAAGTAAACGCCATAAAATTCAATGCAATAGATAGATACTTTCATTCTATGGCGATAAGATCAATTTGCAATTATCCTTCCGGCCGCCTCAAAGGCCTGTCCGGCCGCGTGACTAGAATGAATTTTCACTGTAGTTTTTTCCAATAGACGAATGTATCTGAAGCTTGGCTATGGAAAGTAGAATGCCGTACAATTCAATGCAATAGATAGATACTTTCATTCAATGGCGATAAAATCGATTTGCAATTATCCATCCGGCCGCCTCAAAGGCGTGTTCGGCGGCCTGTCCGGCCGCCTCAAGGCGAACTGTCCGGCCGCGTGACTAGAATGAATTTTCACTGCAGTTTATTTCAATAGACGAATGTATCTGAAGCTTGGCTATGGAATGTAAAATTCAATCCAATAGATAGATACTTTCATTCTATGATAATAAGATCGATTACCAATTGTCCATCCAACTCAAGGCGGTCTGCACATGGCATTGACGATCCGGAATTCCTCAAGGCCAGGCCTGATCAGTTTTTCCGGAGCAAAAATTCCGGAACGTGTGTGGTGGAAGCCTCGCGGGAACGATTTTCCTTCCGGCCACCTGAAAGGCCAATCCGGCCGCCTGAAGGCGGCCTGAAACGACCATACACGATCCGGAATTCATCAAGGCCGGGCCTCATCAGTTTTTCCGGACAGGAATTCCGGATGGTGTATGTTCGGCTTAACAATTCGACGTTTTGTTGCTTTAAAAATTAAATTGTCTTGCGAGCTGTGTGCGAACTTGCAGTGCCTTGGTGAAGGATGATTCGTCGTTCGGGGTTGGTTTTTCAAATCTCAGCGATGACTTCTGACAAACAAATGGTTGTATACCAATCGGCAGTAACTGTTCTTTGATCTTGCAGAGGAATGGTTACTACATGAATTGCTTTTGAGACAACTATCGCGACCATCTTTTTGGATACACTTCGAGAGCGGATGACTTTTGCCGGCTTTTCTTCATTTTGGAACACTCAAACAGACGACTGGCGTTTATTTTCGGGTTCATAGTAGTAAATCCACGATTCATCACTACTGGCGATGCTGTACACGTTGTTAGAGTTTCCTGTGTTGAAGCGATCTACAGTTTTTTGACACCAATTGACCCGAGCTGCTTTTTTGTTCTTCGGTCAATAGATGCAGTATCCAACGGGAAACTATTTTTTTTTACACACAATTCTTCATGCAAAATTTGTTTAATTGGAGTCTTTGAAATTCCCAATGATGCCTCAATCTCGCGATATGCCACATGTCGATCTTCCGTGATGAGCTTGTGCACAGTATCGACGTTTTCTTGGGTGACTGCCGTTTTTGGTGCACCTGCCATTGGATCGTCGCTTAGATTTTCTAGAAAATTCAGTATCTTGTTCTCCTCATGATGCTGGCCGAGAATATATACATGTTGGCCGCGGAAACGACTCCTTCCCATAATTGTTTAATTTTGACGCTTACAAGGTTCAACTGACTCAGGAACTCAAACTCAGAGATACTTCAAGCGTCGCCAATACGCCATATGGATGCATGAACTAACGAGCTGTACGAAGTGCTGTCCATCTTCACTATAGCTAAAATGCATAATTATCAAAATTATTAGTTAATAATTGCTTTTTTTTATACCCTAGACTTTTATTTTTTTTTTTTTTGAGAATAATTAACTCCCCGAAGGGAGCCCAAATCGTGTTGGTTCGCCGGTTTCGACCGCTGGTGCGAAGCGCGTCTCATCAGACGCCTCTGCTTCGCGCTCGCACCAGTGGGAGAGGCGTGACCGGGAACGACCAAGTCAGATGTTGGTTTGCCTTATATAGGCCGACCAACACGACATGGGAGCGAATTCTATCGAATGCAAATAACAACGTGCTACCTGCCGATATGGAATTCTACCCAACTGTTCTGGCTTAGCGCCAGTGGCTAAACTATAAAGCAAGTTTTTTGGCGGGCGACAGCCATCGACGCCATGCAACATACATGGCACTTAGCATGCCGTCGCCCTTCTCAGTCCAGAGTGGGACTACACTTATTCATACTTCATACTTCATACATATGAATAAGTGTAGTCCCACTCTGGACTGAGAAGGGCGACGGCATGCTAAGTGCCATGTATGTTGCATGGCGTCGATGGCTGTCGCCCGCCAAAAAACTTGCTTTATAGTTTAGCCACTGGCGCTAAGCCAGAACAGTTGGGTAGAATTCCATATCGGCAGGTAGCACGTTGTTAATTTGCATTCGATAGAATTCGCTCCCATGTCGTGTTGGTCGGCCCTATATAAGGCAAACCAACATCTGACTTGGTCGTTCCCGGTCACGCCTCTCCACTGGTGCGAGCGCGAAGCAGAGGCGGTCTGATGAGACGCGCTTCGCACCAGCGGTCGAAACCGGCGAGACCAACACGATTTGGGCTCCCTTCGGGGAGTTAATTATCTCAACAAAAAAAAAAAAAAAAAAAAAGTATGAATAAGTGTAGTCCCACTCTGGACTGAGAAGGGCGACGGCATGCTAAGTGCCATGTATGTTGCATGGCGTCGATGGCTGTCGCCCGCCAAAAAACTTGCTTTAATAATTGCTATTAGGAAAATTTTTGGAAATTTCGACTTCATATCTTTCGTCAGCTACCAAAACAATCCCTACTTTCAGCAAGGTCGGTCGTGTTTACAAAAAGAAAGTGCTGACGTTCTGGATCCGTCATTTCGTCTTTTTTTAATTTTGACTTCAATTCGCAATCAGCAGCCCAGAAACCCCACTACTAATTTTTTCCAACAAGATTAGATGAGTTTTTTCTTAAGGGGTTGTCGTTCCAGGATCCCTATTTTGTTTTTGATATTTTGCAATTTTGACACCAAATTCGCAATAAGCAACACAAGCCCCCCCCCCCCCCCCCCCCCCGCACCACCACCACCCCCCTATCAATGTGAATCAGGATTTTCAACTATGGTGAATACCAAGTCAAAAAACGTGATAGCCTTGGAAATTTGAAAGAGGAAATGTGAGTGGCTTTATCCTTCATTCGTTTTAGTATTTTCGAAATCAGCAAAGATCACCAAGTCCATATTTCGCATTAAATTGCATTTATAATTTTTCTAATCTTAAAACAAAATACTAATAATCGTTGTAAATCTTATTCTTCCTTGACTTGAATCAGTTTAGTTTTTTATACCGTAGACTTTTAGTATAGGGTATATTGTTTTTGTCACAACGAAAATATGTAACACCTTAAAGGAGGCTCCGGAGGTATAGCAATGTATATACAGGGTGGCGCAAAACTACCGTTATGGTTCAAATGCTTAATAACTTTTTAATTTAATTTTTATTTTTTATTTTTATTTCAGAATTTTGTGAAGAAAACTTCGGGAATTTGAAATGGAACAGTACACAACACAGCAGCGATCAAAAATTGTTGAATTTTATTTTGAAAATCAACGGTCAATTGTTTTGACGCAGCGTGCTTATCGTCGTTTTTTTAATGTGCGTACTGGACCTTCAGCACCAACAATAAACCGCCTGGTTGCAAATTTTCAACAATATGGTACAGTAGGACACATTCCATGTACCGGAAGACCTCGTACGGCCCACACGGAAGAAAATATCCAACGTGTTGTGGATAGTGTGCAGGACAGTGGAGAAACATCGACAAGAAGACGTTCGGCACAACTGGGGCTATCGCGGAGGTCCCTTCAGAGGATTTTGGCTACATTGCACATGTTCCCGTATAAGGTTCAGCTTGTGCAAGAATTGAAGCCGATAGACTACCAACAACGGCTTGATTATGCCATTTCGTTCCGACAAAAAGCAGAAGAAAATCGCTATTTCATTCACAATTTGATAATGAGCGGTGAAGCCCATTTCCAATTGAATGGTTTCGTAAACAAGCAAAATTGCAGGATATGGGCTACGGAAAATCCAAGAACAGTTCATCAGCAACAATTACACCCACTTAAGTGTACTGTTTGGTGCGGCGTATCGTCTGAAAGGATCATTGGTCCATATTTCTTTGAAAATGCACATGGCGCCGCAGTTCGGTTAATGGTACTGAATATCGAACGATGCTGGACAATTTTTTGAGGCCAGCTGTAGAAAACCATCCACAGTTGTGGTTCCAACAAGATGGAGCCACAGCCCACACTGCAAGGGATACAATGGCTCTGTTACGGGACCTCTTTGGCGAACGCATTATTTCGCGCAGAAGCGATTTCAATTGGCCCCCACGTTCACCGGATTTAACAGCGCCAGACTGTTTTCTTTGGGGTTATTTGAAAGAAAGGGTATACGTAAATAAGCCAGCGACCATACCAGAGCTAAAACAAAACATTCGCAATGAAATTCGAGCCATAACACCCGAAATTTTACAAAAAGTTATGGAAAATGTACTGGAAAGAGCACGAATGTGCGAAGCCGAAAATGGCCACCACTTGCGGGATATAATTTTTCATACTTAAGTCAAAATTATTCCCCATTAATATACTGTATAACAAAAAAAAATTATAATAATTAACCATTATATAAAAAAGTTATTAAACATTCAAACCATAACGGTAGTTTTGCGCCACCCTGTATGTATGAATATAAATGATCAGGGTCACCTCCTGATTCGATTTAGCCATGTCTTTCTTTCTTTCGATAGAAAGGAGCTAGAGCTTTGAAATTGGTCAAATGTTGGCAGTATGATCTAGTTGGTTGGTATTGAAAATACGCATGATCAGGCCAAGAGGACGCCTACCTCCTCTACATATGTAAAATAATTAAATGTTATAGATACAGATACAGATTAAATAAACATGAAAAGCTCCAGCTTTGGTAGATTGTTCATGAGGGTAATCTCATATTCTCCTGGAAAAATAAAATCGATCAGTTAAAAACTAACGGTAATTTTCTTACAAAGAGCCTCGTACTACCCTACTTTACGGGTTTTTTGTCTATAACTCTTGAACCAATTGACGTAGACACCTGATTTTTGGCATGTAACCCTGAGGCAAGAAGCTGCTTGAGTTTAAATAAGTTGGGCATAATCAGATCAAAGCAACGCCTACCTCCCCTACAAACTTCAAAAAATTCAATATTCTTTTAATTACGATAACTTTCGATAGAATGACACTAGCGAGTTGAAAATTTGGAAAAACGTTGGCAGTAAGATCTAGTTAGTTGATCAAGATCCGACACAAGGAACCCCTACTTCCCCTACAAATGCAACTTAAAAGAAGAGATAACTTTCGACAAAATCAAGCTAGTGACTTAGACTTGGAAGCTTGAAACTTTCCAACGTCGCCATTATGTTTTTCCCCAAATACAACCAGTGAGTGTCAACCTTTGGATCAGGGTGCAATTAAAAATTTTAAAACTCACTACCGGTCCAGTTTAGGTTATTTTATTCGTTAAGAAAATTGGAAAGTTGCCTCAAAAAAAATATTGGCGTTCTTTGGCCCCGATTTGTCCGGTTATGAGAGCTTACACTGTACTTATGTCTCGAGCTATGTACCAATTTCTTAATTTAAATAAATGTTAAATAAATGTTCATATCCGTAATACTCGTACATTTGGCTATTCGTATTATATACGGTGTACAACTTTGCTTCCGAGTTTTGATCTTCTGCTTCCATTTGAAAAAAAACTGCAGCTGAGGCTCATCGAATGCTCTCAGATACTTACGGTGAGGTTGCTCTGAGTTACAGAATATGTCGCGAGTGGTTTCAACGTTTTAAAAGTGGCGATTTCAATGTCGAGGACAAACATGGTGGTGAGAGAGAAAAAGTTTTCAAAGACGACGAATTGGAAGCACTGCTCGATGAAAATTCGTGCCAAACGCCATCTCGAAACGCCTCAAGGCCATGGGCATGATTCAGAAACAAGGAAATTGGGTTTCGTACGAGTTAAAAACGAGAGATATTGACCGGCGATTATTTGCATGCGAACAACTGCTTCAAAGGCAGAAGCGGAAGGGATTTCTACATCGCATCGTAACCGACGAAAAATGGGTCCGTTACGATAATCCCAAGCGCAGAAAGTCATGGGAAATGCCCGGACATGCCTCAACGTCGACGGCAAAACCGAATAATCGCGGCACCAAGGTTGTGCTTTGCATTTAGTGGGACCAGGGGCCGGATTCCGCAAGAGTGAATTTTTTCAGTGCGCACAAGAAATGTGATACCGCAAGAGTGAGATGAATTTTTCTGGTGCGCACCGTGCTGAATTGCAAAAATGCGATTCCGCAAGATGTCGAGGGAGGCGGTATAATTGAAGAAATTGTTCCTCCGTTGCATTTTCAAACGGATTTTGAGTATCCCTTAAGCCCGACACACACTTGCGTCCAAAATCCAAATTTTCTCCGGGCGAATCCAAAATTTCCTTGTCAAATCCATATACCGACCGGGGAAATTTTGAATTGGACGCGGAAAAAATTGGATTTTGAACGCAAGTGTGTTTCGGGCTTATTAGCACTTTCCTCCTAGAAAAGAATAAATGTTATTGATCGATTCCATACGTTGTCTCAATAAAACTGCTTTAATGTCACCCATTTTTATGATGTTTTCAACAATCAGAAAAATAACACACACAGTATTATGTTTACTCAATTGCTCTAACCCCTTGTGGGGCATAGCGCGTCAACTGTTCCATGTGGCTCAGTTGACGTTTCGTTGGCATAAATTGGTTTCGGAGAATGCAGTTGCCAGCATGCACCTCCTGCACATCCATGGCCACGAACATCGTCGTGGACGGGATTCGAACCCGAAACGCCGGTAGTCAAACGTGGGACTGATGCCTCAACACATTGCGCTACCGGTCGCCCCAGTATTTGTGTTTGACGTTTGTTTAAAAAATTCATTCAACACTTAAAAACTCACTAGCTTTTGCTGAATTGCACCAGTGCGCACATATTTTCGGTGAATTTTTTCAGTGAGTTTTTTCGGTGGGCACCGAAAAAACTCATTCTTGCGGAATCGGGCCCCAGCTCGGTGTGATATACTACGAGCTACTGAAACCGAATGAAACTATCACAGGAGATCGGTACCGAACGCAATTGATGCGTATAAGTCGAATATTAAAGGGAAAACGACCACAGTACCAATAGAGACACGACAAAGTCATCCTCCAGCATGACAATGCTCGGCCACACGTCGCAAAAGTGGTCATACTTGAAAACCCTGAAATGGGGAATCTTGCCCCACCCGCCGTACTCCCCAAACATCGCTCCTTCCGACTACCATCTGTTTCGTTCCATGGCGCACGGGCTGGCTGGTCAGAATTTTCGTTCGTACGAGGAAGTCGAAAAATGGATCCAATCATGGATCGCGTCGAAAGACGCCTCCTTTTTCCGAGATGGAGTCCGAAAATTGCCGGAGACATGGGCGAAAGTTGTCGCTAGCGATGGACAGTACTTTGAATAATACATCTGTAAGTACTTTTTGACAATTAAGCTTTTAATTCCAGGAAAAAACGGCGGAAGCACAGTTGTACACCCAACACATACAGGGTGGGTCAAATACAAGTTTCTTTTTACAAATTCAATAAAATGAACAAAATTAAAATTTTTTCCATGTATTATGGTATTATGAAACACAACTTCGTTCAAGTGGCTGCCTCGGCTGGCTTCACAGTAGCGCATTCTGTCATTCCAATTTTCCAAGACCATGTCGATGGTTTCGGGCTGTAGCTCACGGATTGCTTGGATGATATTGGCCTTAAGTGCTTGAATCGTTTCTGGATTGTTGGAATAACATCGGTCCTTCACGGTTACCCAGAAAAAAAAAGTCCAAAGGGGTCAAATCGCAGCTCCGAGGCGGCCAATTGACATTGCCAAGACGATTGATAACACGATTTGGGAATTTGGTGCGTAAAAGATCGATTGTGGCATGGCGCACCATCCTGCATGAACCGGAGGTCGTCCAAATCCATATCTTCAATTTCAGTAAAAAAAAAAGTCGGATAACATGGCTCTGTAACGTTCACCGTTGACCGAAACGTTCCCAGCCTCATTTTCGAGGAAAAATGGTCCAATGATGCCACCACTCCACAATCCGCACCAAACTGTCACTCTCTATGGATGCATTGGCTTCTTGACAATAACGTGCGGGTTTTCCGAGCCCCAGATGCGGCAATTTTGTTTGTTAACGTAGCCTCCGAGATGAAAATGCGCCTCGTCAGAAAAGATGATTTTTCGCCCAAAATCGTTGTCCAATTCAAGCTGCTCTAAGGCCCAAACTGCGAAGCGATAACGAACCGGATGGTCGTGCGCCTTCAATTGCTAAGCGAATAATCCGAGATCTATGTGCAGAATTCTCCTCAGGCTAGTGCGTGAAATGTTGATGTTAAGCTGTTGAGATCGATGGCGAGTTGATGTTCGTGGAGTGAGTCTCACACTCTCGGCTAGAGCAGCCACATTCTCGTCTGTGCGCAACGTACGACGACGGGGGGACCATGAGTGTTGTCCACTAGCATGCCAGTCTCACGAACTTTTTGCACAAACTTGCGTACAGCAGGCGCGTTGGGTGCTTCATTTCGGCCAAAACTTCTTTTCAAAAAACGCACTGTTTGGGCTACACAGCACTCACTTTGGAAATAAGTTTAAGTCTTAAGTGTCAAGATTTCGAGCGGGAAACAGCCTTCACTGAACATTCCTGTTTCGCGAATGTTGGGAGAGTTCTCTCTATTGCATTTAGAGAGAATTTTTTAAATGCCCTAATTACGACATTTCCGCTTAAGGTAGTCCATTTCCGCTTTAGGTGGTAAGAACCTAGAAGCCACGCGGGGGATTTGTAAGTCCTAAAGCGGAAATTTCTTGAGTTTTGTGGAAGTTCTCTCTAATCAAATAGAGAGAGTTCTCCTAGTTTTTGCGAAACAGGAATGTTCCAAACATTTGACCGGAAACTTTTATGAATACATGGCATGTGATTCATAAATCGCCAAAAAAAACTAATTTGCAGCCCAACAAACCATCTTTTAATTTATTATTAAATGATTCACTGGTGAGACACTGAATAATGTGGGTAGACATGGGGACACCCAAAAAAATGTGACAATGATCCCATTAATGATTCGTTGCCACTAAGTAATGACCACAGTCTCTCTAGTTCAATATCTCTAAATTCATAGCGGTATCTATTCCATTTATGCCATGCTACAGATACGCGTTTTGAATCATCCAAAGTGAGAAAATGAATACACCACTCTGCTTAGCCTGAGTCCAAAATCGGACAGTATACAATTTGTATGCATACGCTATTTGTTTAGCGATAATAGCCACGCGATATTACAATTCCATTGACAAATTAAACAAACAATAAACGTCGCCGTATTGATATAGTCAACTGCCGGACTAATAATCAATCCATCAACCATTCAATAAATTATACGTAGATACATACTACAGTTAAGTTTCCTCTTTTGGACGGAATCGTGCAAATTCGCACTTTTGTGTCTTTCTGTTTCTTCGTTTTCCTGCTTCTTTGAATGGTAAATGAGAAATTGGTCGCGTGTAATGCGGTAACTTGCCCATGCCATCGTGAGCTGAAAGCCCCAATGCCCCAACCCAGTCAGTGGCAAGAAACACCAAGACTGAATGAATTAATGATTGAAGTGACTTGCAGCACTCGTTTAGTCATGGAAAGTGCTTCCGCAGTCGTGACACATTGCTGAGATTCCTCGAGGAGGGTGGGAGCGCTGGATGGGAAGTACATATATACATATAATCACATTTTTCTTCTTCTATTTTTAATAGGAAATTTGATACTATTTTTAGACGACACTAAACTATGTATCTTTGTAATAGACGCATGTAGGGTTAATTGTACTGTAATACTGAGTACTCTTTCGTATTAATTAAAAGATCCTGCTGAGCTGAGGCGCCACTTCACCACAAACTTAATGGATTCGCTGCGTTCTGTTCTTTTTTGAAAATTAAAGAGCTCCTTTGTGGATGCACTTGAGATAAAGGGGTTAGGAAAGTGTCCCCACGATACGTGTGCGCTTTGGCGGCTTCTATTCTGTTATTCGTATAGAGAAAATACAAAATGTAAATTGTAATGGCTCCACTTCGAGTCAATCTTGGATTTAGAATTGAATACATCCTCACTTCGAAAGGAAAAGCACTTAAATCATGACTATAGTCCCCGTGTTTGTGAACAGGATGCATGATGCGAAATGGTCAAATAACATAATACCATTGAACGTGATTCTTAAATGGCATTGCCCATTATTCAATTGTCTGTTGAGAGCCAGGATCTCAAACTTAATTTCATTACTAAACCGTACCTTCCTTTATGTAACGCCTAATCTTAATTTCATCACTTGAACGTTACTATACTTCGTTAAAGCAATTGTTGCATAGCACACCGAATTAAACTCCATTGTACAGTTAAACCCCCTGCTATCACATTCAGCCCTGTGTCAATCTTCAAATCGTAATTCACTGTCCCTTGTGCTAAGATCCTGTCGAGGAAGCGATAACTGTTTTATCGACTTTTACACATGCACTATTTGGGTATCGTATTTCGGACGTCGATTGGAATCCTCGTGAAACTGTCCGGAAGCAAATGTTTATTGTTTGTTGTTACCTACCTCCCGGCTTGTTTTCACTACAAAAGGAACGACGACATAGGGTCGCTATTTTTAAGTTAATTGCAAACGGGCTGTTTATTTGCTTTCTTGTAATGTTTGACGGATTACAAATGTTATGTAGTTGGATGGTTGAGGGGTGTTGGTCAGTTTTGAAAATAATGACACAAAACACATTTGAGAATTGAGACAATGAAGGTCCTGAAAATGTATGTTAACACATTAGCCGGGCTGTCAAATAATGGCTACTAAAAAGTAGCATCGCAAGGGACTCGTCCTTGCACGAGAAGTAAGTTCGATCGGACGAGAAAAGCAGTGCACGAGAACCCCTAGTAGCCAACCATCCGATTTTAACCATTACAAACTCAGGTCAGGTAAAGTTATTGAGGGCACACACACCATTGAGGACGCGTTTGCGGTGTTTCATTTATTTTTTTATTTACGAGTAATTCATTTATTATACTAAACAGGATAATATTCCAATACAATAACAAAAGATTAGCTTTAAGTAAGAAAGAAAGATGACACAAAAAGAGCGATGATGTTCATCGGCATTTTAGGTACGTCCCATGCAAGTACATTTTAATTTTAATCCATTTGCTTTGAAATTATCTATAAGGTGCTTTAAAAATTATTGTCCTTATAGTCATCGCTTCATTGCTAACAATGTCTTTTTTTTTACCAAGAATGTCCTTTTTTCCACACCAAAGGACTCAAAATGGTATCAGTTCTGACCAAAATGTCTTCAACAGTACTCAAGTGCATTGGTCTCATCACCCGAATCAGGAGATTTCCATCAGGTTTGGTTTCCGCTTAATTTCATAATAAAAAGAGTCCTTTTTTCTGATGATTTTTACTGTACAGTATATGGTGGTATCGCCTACGTCTATATATCTCTGTGACTTTGGTATACAGACGTTTTTGTTAATTACTCTTTGATTTGGTCCAACTTACGCCTATAAAGAGTATATAGTACATACATTAATTGGCATATATGACGTCAAGTGATCCTTACCTGAAAATAAACAGAATAGGGCATGTAATTAAAAATATTTTATCATTTATTTTTTTATGATTGAAAATATTTATAGGGGATAGTAAATTACGTGTAGTTTGTCTACACCATATTGGGGAACATCTTTGATTTTTTGATGTTACGGAAGTAATGTCAGCATATACACGAGGTCGTCATGAGGGATGCCGTCGTTAGCGCCCGACCGACCGACCGACGATTATCTAGTGTTATGCGATGCCGTCAACCTGGATTTCGTAAGTTATTTTCTTCGATGGAAGATGACGCTATTTTTAGATTTTAGATTTTGGTTATCGAACGCGTTCCTACCTGCGAACGGATTGGGATTTAGTGTGATAGAGGTGTAATTAACTCCAGATTCGTGAAACAGAGAGAGAGACAAAGAGAGTTTCGCGATATCTAGTCCCGAGCCATGTGGATTTTAACAAAGCAAATTGACCGGAAAAATGTGTGATTCGTTTCCCCAGACCATAATTTCTAAACAAATACATCTCCATACAAGCTTGTGCACAAGGCAAACTTTTTAGTTCGCAGAAAAACTAAATAGTTTAATCAGAAAAATAGAACACACGGTGATTTAGGAGACCACGCGCACAGCGATAACTAAATAGTTTAGTCTGCTGTGTGTGTGCGCGGTCTGATACACCGCCGTGTGTTCTATTTTTCTGACTAAACTATTTAGTTTTTCTGCGAACTAAAAAGTTTGCCGTGTGCACGAGCTCGTATGGAGATATATACATAGTCTGAGAGTGCCAAATCAGGAGAATAGGGGGGATGGTAGAGCAAATCGTACCCCAAATCCCGCAGTTTTCCTATCGCCAACGCACACTTGTGTACAGGTGGTTGTCCTGGTGAAAGACGATTTTTTTCTTCTTCAAGCCAGGCCTCTTCTCGCGAATTTTGGCATCCAGCTGATCAAGGTTTAGAGTAATATTCGCCTGTTATTGTTCTGCCTTTTTCAAGGTAATCAATTAACAGGATCCCTTTCGCATCCCAAAACACGCTGGCCATGATCTTTCCGGCAGATGCGATCGACTTCGCTTTCTTTGGCGCTGAACCACCGGCTTCCACTCACTTCGACTGCTGTTTCCTTTCTGGCATGTAGTGGTGGACCCAAGTCTCATCCATGGTGACAAATCGCCGCACAAAATCGGTGGGACCCCGATTGAATCGGTGCAAAAATTGCTGCGAAAATCGTTTGCGCATTTGCTTTTGATGGGCATTCAGCAACTGCGGCACCCATCTTACGCAGAGCTTTCGCATCTATAATTTTTTGTGCAAGATGTTTCGCACCACTTTCTCCCATATCCCCACAGCCTCAGCAATATCACTCACTTTTATTCGCCTATCGTCCAACACGATATCATCCACTTTTTTCGATGGTTTCCAGTGTGATTGCGATTTTAGGCCGTCTTTCAAGTGGGTCGTCTTCGAGGGACGTTCGACTACATTTAAATTCAGCTGCCCATTTTTAACGGTTGACATCGAAGGAGCAGAGTCCCCGTAAACTTTTGTTAACTTCGGATGAATTTCCTTGGGGGTTAATCCATGCAAAACGAAGAATTTTATGACCGCACGATATTCAAGTTTCTCCATTTTAATGAAAAACACGTAAGACGTCTACTGCAAAAATGCGTGTAAACAAACTACATACTTGAGAGAACAAGTTGAAACTTGTCATACGAATGACACGTTCACCCAGGTAGGAAATATAAATTTTTGCTGATTGTAACGGTATTTCTGTGTCAGGCCGAGAACTTTTCACCTTCCCCTCGTATTTGTACGTTATTCTTATATGAAACTCGTTTATAACTGTGTCCGATATTTGGACTCTAATGTACAATGTCCCAAATATAAAACTTAAAATCGTTGACAATACGTGTGTCGCACCAAAATTTTAACGCAAGAGGTCGAAGCATATAGAATTTTATGGTGTGTATAAGGGTTTTTAGAGATTAAACCGACCAGCCGTTAGAGCACGCATTAGACCAGCTATTAGACTAGGCATTAGACGGTGCATCCGACCAGCCATTAGACGACGCATTGAAACGCCTAGTAGACCACGCATTAGACCGCCTATTCATCATCATCGTGGAACGACAGCCCGACGTCGGGCCTTGGCCGCCTGGATCGTTGTCCTCCAGTTATCTCGGTCACGTGACCGCGTTCTCCAATTCTGGAAGCCCAGTAGCTGCTCGGCGTCCGCATATACTGAGCTCTCGGTCGTCTAGGCAGTCTCGCTCCTTCGACTCGTTCTGCGTTCATTACTCTCTTTGGCATGCGACCATCGTCCATTCGTTGTACATGCCCTGCTCATTGAAGTCGTTGTAGTACAGTTCATGCAACTCATGATTGTACCGGATGCGCCATCCATCTCGATCGCAAACAGCCCCGAAAATTCGCCGCAGAACCTCAAATGTGTCTAGCATGTTTCCGGAGGCTTGAGTTAGGGTCCATGCTTCGCAGCCATAGCATAGCACTGGCCGTATAATGGTTTTGTACACGCGGAGCTTCGTGTTTCTGTGCATATGCTTCGATTTCATTATGGGGAGATCCGAGAATAAAGTCTTTTAGCTAACTGTATCCATCGCTTGATTTCGTCAGTTTCGTTGGCGTCCCTTGACAAGTTGCAATGAAGTCGTTCACGAACTCGATGTTGAGGTCCCCCACATTGATGCTCGGTTGTGCAGGTGTCCTTGTCGTCGATTGCATCATTATTTTAGACCGCCTATTAGACCATGCACTAGACCACGCATTAGAACACGTACGTATTCGACCACTCATTAGACCACGCATCAGACCAACCATTAGATCAGCTTATAGACCACGTATCAGAGCAGGTATTGATTTTCAATAATTATATCCTACATTATTGTATGATACAAAATTGTTTTTTTTGTCACAACGAAGAGACTTCGTAGATATTGCACCTATCTATCCAAATCCATATCCATCCATTTCCATTATTGAACACCAAGGCGCGTTTGGTGTATTGCAGTACGAATTTCAGATACATACATACATAGATAGTCTCGCGCAAAATAATCGAGTTAAGTTTAGCGTTAAAATGATTGTTCTCATACGGTTTCATTCACAGTTTAAAAAAGTTGATGCTGAAATTTGGTAGTGTGAGGTGACTTGACACTTGACGCTAATAAGGTGTAGGGTATAATTATGAAAAACGAATAGCTGGTCTAAAGCGTGGTGTAATGGGCGGTCTAACGCGTGGTCTAATGCGTGGTCTAACGCGGGTAGTTTGTCTAGCGGCTAAAAACAGTGTGTAGTGGGCCACACGCAGTTTTTAGCCGCTAGACAAACTACCCGCGTTAGACAGGGTGTCCCGAATCAGATGGTATATGCATTATTATTATATACTCTGGGGGATAGCCGAAGCAGACCACTACCGTTTGGGTCCCTTTTCGCCACCTCCCGGTCATCAGTGACTTCCAGATGTCGACTGATAATTGTCGACCTCTTTCTTCATCACTGAGTCCCGTGTTATTTCTAGCATTTGTTTGAAGCTGAGTTCACTCATGGCTTCTACACTTATCGTGTGGCTGCCTGTGATCCTCAACCTCGTGCTAGCCAGTGCTGGACATTCGCACACAATGTGTGCTGCCGTCTCGGCCTCCTCCAGGCATAGCCTGCAAACGTCATCTTCCCCGATTTTCATCTTGGCCAGATGAGCCTTAAAATTACCATGCCCTGTGACCAAGGCAGTTATCCAGCTTAGGGTACTCCGTTTATAACTAAGTACCTTTCTCGCTTCCCTGCCTAAAGGGCTGGTCATTGCATTCCGAGCTTGTTTGCAAGTGACTAGCTCCTGCCATCTTTGTTGATGCATGGAGTCCATCCACTTCCCAACCTTCGCTCCAATCATGCCGTTCCCCAGAGCAACTCTGGGTTCTGGGCCAATGAAAGTTGCCGCAGATCCCTGTTTTGCTAGGGCATCCGCCGCCTCATTTCCTGTTGTACCTATGTGTCCTTTTACCCACATCAGCGTAACCTCATTTTCTGAGGCACACGTGTTGAGCTTCCGGACACACTCTAGTACCAGTTTAGAGTTTATGTTCGTCTGCTGCATGCGTCTGATCACCGATTGGTTGTCCAGTGCAATAAGGATTTTCTTCCCCTGCACCTGACCTTCAAGCAAGTGGTCCAACGCATGCAACAAGCCAAGCATCTCTGCCTGGTATACGGACACATACTCTCCTAGACTAAGCGCACATGCTAGGTTTAGCTCTTCAGAGTAAACCCCCGCCCCCGCTTTACCGTCCATTAAAGAGCCATCAGTAAAAATGCTGATGTCATTGTACATACACTCATTATGTATGTTTCCATCTGCAATGTGAGTCTTGTGTAGTCTTTCAACTACCCTACGTCTACTCATGCCTTCTACCGGCATTAGAGTCTCCCTGACCTCATCATGAATAATGTCTAGGATGCTCTTATGACCGCTGCTAGTTCCAAAGCGATGCCACATGGCATCCCTTTCCATGCGTATTGCCGAAAGCGCCGCCGTTTTCTTTATAAATAAGTCCAACGGCGGCAGTCCCAGCAATGCCTCCATTGCTCGCGTTGGTGTGGTGCGCATTGCACCACATATGCTTACGCAAGCTATCCTTTGTACCCCATCTAGCTTCTGCTTTGTGGTATTCTGCATGGCTTTTGGCCACCATACCACTGATGCGTAGGCTAGAATAGGTCTTACCATCATTGTGTAAATCCAGTGTGTCGCTTTAGGTGAAATTCCCCACCTACGAGCACACACTCTCTTACATTGATGCAAAATCCTTTTCGCTTTTTGGATCTTTTCATCAACGTGAACATTCCAAGTTAGTTTCGCATCTAAGGTAACTCCTAGATGCTTCACTTCCTTGGACACCTTGATTTCCGAACCAAAAAGCCGTAAGGGAGTTATCTCTATGTCTTTCCTCTTACGAGTAAAAATCATAGTGTTTGATTTACTAGCGTTTATGGTTAGCTCTTGCTCATTACACCATTCTTCGGTTACTTTGAGAGCTTGTCCCATGCAACCTAGAATTGTGTCCATGAACTTTCCACTGACCGTGAGTGCCAAGTCATCGGCGTATCCTACAGTGTGTACGCCCATCGAGTCCAGCTTCCAGAGAAGACTGTCCACGGTGATGTTCCACAGTAGAGGCGAAAGAACACCTCCTTGTGGGCATCCTCGGACTACCTTATTCTGTCACATCCACTGCTAAGATTTACCGCCCTCTGCTTAAGCATAGAGTCGATCCACTTAATTATAATGTAATCAACCCCCCGCTCAATCAGGGCGTTCCTTAGTTTGGTAAAGGAGATTTTATCAAAAGCACCCTCTATATCCATAAAAGTAGACATAGCGATCCCGCCATTGTTAATCTCTCTCTCTGCAACTCTAACAAGTTCATGTAGAGCGGTTTCCGTAGATCTGCCTGCTCTATAAGCATGTTGGCACCTACTCAGAGGACTATACATTAGCGTGGTGTTCTCCAGGTAGTCCACCAACACCCTTTCCATTGTTTTCAACAGGAATGATGTAAGGCTAACCGGCCTGAAGGACTTTGCCTCTGTATAGTCTTTCTTTCCCGGTTTAGGCAGGAAGACCACATTAGCCTCCCTCCATGCCTTCGGGATGTAGCCTGCTGAAAGACAGGCGACGAATATATTCCGGATCCTATCTAGTAGAGCGCTCATGCCCCACTGTAATAGTGCCGGGAATATTCCGTCCATTCCAGCCGTTTTAAATGGAGCAAAAGAGTTTATAGCACTTTTGACTCCATTTGGAGTTATTATCCTCTCAGCTTCTTGTTGACTTACCCCACCAGCTCCCATGTTAGTTTGAGGCCATGGTTGGTCTGACTTGAAACTTCCAGGAAAATGTACCTCCATCAGGGCCTGCAACGTTTCTTCCACTGTTTCTGTCATGGAACCATCAACTTTGCGTATCAGCCCCATTTTCGAAGCAGTGTCTTTCGATATCATCTTCTGTAATCTGCATACTTCCGACGTATCCTTCATGCTAGAGCAGAATTCCCTCCACGTATTTCGTTTCCGAAGACGTAAGGTTCTTTTCAGCTCTCTCTTTTTATCCTTGTATAGTTCCCAAGAGTGAGAGTCTCTCTCCCTCATGTAACGGTTAAAGGCTTTCCTTGTCTCTTTTTTCATAGACTCCAGTTCCCTACTCCACCATGGTGTTGGGTCCTTTTCGTCCACTACTGTGGAGGGACAAGCGTGTTCGAAGGCGCGATTAATAGCGGAGTTCAGTTGTTCCACTGTTCGCTCTATCTCGACCGTATTCCGAGGTATTCCGTCTTGAATATCCTCGACTTGTTCCAATAAATATGTCTCGTACTTAACACGATCAGTATTTTTTGGCACTCTTATACGTTTGCGTTCGCTACTCCGTTTTCCGCCATACAGAATTTCAAACTGGATAGCCCTGTGATCAGACATGGTTAGCCTGTCCACCACTCTCCAATTCTGAACTCTGTCAAGCATATTAACAGAGCTTAGGGTAATGTCGATCACCTCAGCCCTTCGTGCATCCACGAAGGTGGGAGCGACCCCCTTGTTTGCTACCAGCAGATTGTACTTTTCCACAAATTCTAGCAGCTGCTGTCCTCTGGGATTGTCATCTGTGCTGCCCCACACAGTGTTGTGCGCATTGGCATCACAGCCTATGATCAGGGCCATATCTCTTTCTTTACAATACCTTACCAGATTTTCTACTTCCTCTGATGGAGGTGGTTCTGGTGCATCATAAGGGAGATATGCTGATGCAATTAGGAATGATCCTGCACCACTGCCGATCATTACTACCGTAAGATCAGGCGAGCAGAGATGCATCATTTGTACTGCACGTATTCCATGACGCACCAGGATGCATGTCCTTATTTTACCGTCCACCTGTGCATGGTACAGATTTGCGGTTTGTTGTGACAAACCCCTAATTTTGTTTTGTAAAATCCAGGGTTCCTGTATTAAAGCTATGTCCAGTTTCTCTTCATCAAAGCATCTCGTCATCATCGCTGATGCCGCTTTACTATGATGAATATTCAGCTGGCACACAGTTAGTGTTTCTTTGTTCGGGCCCGCCACCATCCCTGATAGTCAGCAGATTGAACGTTGATCAGAGTGCACGTTGTCTGAACTAACCTCTCCGCGCCTTCTGGCGCGTCATTGTCCGCTCCAACAACGCCTCCCTTCTCCCCTGGAGCGTCTTCTTCAGAGACTAACCTCTTCAACCCTTGCGAGTCGTCGCTGTCCGTCTCATTGGAATTCCTCCAGCCACTTTCTCCAAGAATGTCTTGATGTATTTTCATATTCTTGTTTTTATTTATTGATTCAGGTTTGGGTTTCCCGTTCTCGGACCACAGCCGAGGCAACTGCCAGCATATTGCTTCCCGCTACTCCCCGCCCCTATAGGAACATTATGACGATCCGGCCGTTCTTTCCTCTCTTTGTGCCGCGAAGCAGACTCCCTCGCGACCTCCCGAAAGTTCCGTAGGCGTTCATGCCACTCTGCACCTGCTACCCTTGAAGCAAATCAAGGTTTCTCTCCTAGTCTAACAGATCGCTACTCTGTAGACCGCGGTTCAACAGGTGCAAGAAAGGAGCAAAGTGAAGTGTTGGATCCGGAACCCCGCAGGTGAACTTTCAACGCATTGGTATATGCATACTTTAATGGTAGATATAACTGTTCATTTGTGGAAAATTCACTCCTGACATGGACACTCTGTCTTAAAACGTTACAGAGTTATAGCATTTTTTGTAAATTGTATCAAAAAGCTGAACTTGGCGATAAAACTACAAATTTTCCACTCTCCTAATCATTTCATCTGAAATTTGACCTCAG
Organism: Chloromyia formosa; assembly: GCA_964017055.1. Taxonomy (NCBI): domain Eukaryota; kingdom Metazoa; phylum Arthropoda; class Insecta; order Diptera; family Stratiomyidae; genus Chloromyia; species Chloromyia formosa. Next base: position 101,939,492 of record OZ024815.1, on the reverse strand, counting down.
CCCTGCTCTTTTGTGGCCTAATATGTGATACGTCATTTTCTAGAAAATGTTATGTGCTTTAATTCGCCTTTAGAACTGTTTTTTTATAGAACTCATAGTTTTTGAAATATTCAAGGAAAGCAGAAAAAAAAGGATATCTGTCCCTCCTCCCCTACACTTTCCGACCCGCTATCATTGGAAGCTTTGGAGCATATATTCAGGAGACTCTCCAAATCAATTCTGCCAAAAAACCCAATTCTCCCATTTTTCATTCGTAGCATGGTCTATCTGTTAAGTCAAGGTTGAAGTAAATTTGTTTCATCTTCAGACCATGTTTTCTTTCCTTTAATACATAGCATTCGCAAATTTTGGAATCCAAGCCCTTGGAATTTATATGCCGTTCACAAGCTGACACAATGGAGCAAATTTTACATTAGGACACTGAAAGTTGTTGGTACCAAAATGCAACTTTTAAAGGCGAATATTTCGAAAATAATAGTAGTAGAGAAGAGAACTGAAACCGGCATGAAGCTGATCTGTAGCAAATCGTGTTGAAGACTGATGGAAATCATAATAAAATCTGAAACAGATAAAAAACTGAAACTAATCTGAAGCGGAAAATATCGTCTAAAAAGGCCTTTAGGGTATAAAATGTCCGATCTACATACGTACTAATCCAGCATTAATAGTACATGAACGTGCAACTGCTAAGCTCGTTGAAGGAGCATTTCGCTCTTTGCGTTTTCAGCCCGCCAATCTCTGTTCCGTCCTCAAAGACACCTTCATCCCATTATAATCATTTCAACTGAGGATTAAAGCGTTTTTCACCGTTTTTGACGTTTTAGATAACTGTAATTCTCATAGAATTTATGTAGTACATTAATTTCACTTAAATATAAATACCAAACCAATCTCACCCACTAATCCAAACGGTTCACAAATCCACCCCTTAAAATAAGGCCACACATGAATCGGATTTTTCTCAATATCCCTGCACAAATAAAATAAAATTTCAATATCCACTCCACCCCTGAGCCTATAAATTTATACCTACCAGACAACTGCATTCTAATCTCCCAGATTCGCTGTTGATCATGAACCTGACCCTATGCACCGCTCGATTAATCCATCAACGGCACGGAAATTCGGCAATTGGCCATAAAAGAATTATTGGACTGATGGCGTGCGGCGACAATAAACACGAAGAGCTCCAGCCTGCTGGTAGCTATTAATAGGCCAACAATATTCATTTGATCTGAGATAGGGACAACATTGAGACTGAGACCGGATCATATCGAAAATGTATTGTTTGTCCCATTCCCATCCGTCAGGAAAACCAAACAAAGTGAAATGTGAAAATTACAGGGGTTCTCGTCTAATGTATGTATTCGTATGTTGTACGCGACATACGTGCATATTATTATTAGAAGTATCTCAGATCCTGGTACAATAAAAACCATTTCACTGATCAGTATCGTAAAGAAATAAGTATCAGGGCGGTTACAGGATGGAAACTCAATCCACTGTTCGAATACGATTACACCCCATGAACATCCCGCAGTTCATCGATTGAATTATCAAGAAATTGTTGAAAAGATATTCAACAGAACAAAAAATAATAAGAGTTTCAAATCGCAAGATGGATAACAGATTTGACATGCAAATGGTATGGCAACATATTCCGAAATCAATGCTGTAAAAAAGGTTCCGAAGTCTGAATACGGGGTACAAAATATGGTAGTGTTGTAGATTAGACTGAGAGATGGGCTGTCGGCTCGATAAGGCCACAAGCACTGGAACCAAACGCTTTATGGTGCTAAAGCCTTAGATCTGATAACCGGTCTAAGTCTGTCGATCAGACCTAAAGGGAAGGCGATGTCCGCGTTGAACCAATGCCTCACATTCACAAAGATTGTGCAATGATTTTGAGGTGGCCTCTCAGACAGGAGTGCCAAGCTAGAAAACCCCTATTATCGTTCAGCTCTAAAAATTCCGAGATTCTCCCTTCCCTAGTCGTTGGGAGACTTATTATATTTTCTTGCAGAACATGGCGGAATGCAGCAGAAGGGTTCAAGTCCAAGTCCATTGAAAAGCGGCCATCTTGGCTAGTACATCATCATGTTAATTCTCAGAAATGCCGACGTGACTAAGATCCCAGCATAATGTTACCGTTACTTAGCACCATAATGTAATTAAATCCCTCGAAGCGTCAAAGACCCTGGCGAAATGTAACTCTCTGCTTACGGAAATGAGTGATTTTTCTATTATTTTCTTATGTTGGATTCTGGGTTGCAGTGGTTTCGCTGCTAACTATAGAGCAGACGAGCTTGCCAGGCAGGGCAGTACAAACGAGGTTGCACAAATTCGTCGGAACATTTAAATACCTTATATTAGCAAGATCAACTCTAGATGGATAAATGATAACACATGCCTTCCAACAATAAATTATATGCTCCACCTGCTTCCTAGACTATTCTTATAGATAGCGTGAGTATTCCGGGTTCACCTTCTTTAAACATTCTAGGTACGAACATTTCCAGCAAACTCAAATGGACTGAACATATCTTTGGCATTGCCAAAAATGCGTTAAAATATCTAGGTTTCCTTAATCGCTGCAAAAAAATATTTCTCACCATCTGACTTAGCACAAATATACAAAAGCCAAATAAGACCTAGGCTGGAATACAATTCCCATATTTGGGCGGGTGCAGGTTGCACTGTGTTGTCCATGCTGGATAAAGTTCAACAGAAGGCTTTTAAAATTATTGGTGATCACTATTACCGCTCGCATTGATTCCCTCGAGCACAGGCGTAACGTTGGTTGCTTAACCTTATTTTATCGCTACTACAACCGTTTTTGCTCTAATGAAATTAGTGATTTACTCCCTGGTCTTGCTGTTCGTACGCGTAGCACCCGGCTTGCCAGTCGTGCTCACCCTCATACTCTTAAGACCAGGTCCTGTCGCACAGTTAAATTCTTTGACTCCTTTTTAACTCGCTCAATAAGAATTTGGAACAGCCTTCCATCTACTGTATTCCCGAATAATTATGACTTGCTAAAGTTTAAGCGGAATGTGCACCGGTACCTCCTACCCACTCAACCGCCCTCCAATCCCTTACCTTAATTTCCTTCCCGCCAAGGCTATGCTTGCATGAAAGGGTAATCCACTAAAGTCTTGGCAATCACATAAAAAAAAACAAAGCCGCTGTGGCGCATATTGGATTCTAGTCCACCAGAGTCACAGACATCAGGGCGGCTGTGGAAGTCATCACTGGGCATTGCACAGCACGCCAGAAGGAGTGTACTTTTCATTTTCTCTATACCTGTCCTGCGTTGGCAAGAAGCAGTAAGACTTTTCTTGGATCCCACTTCTTCACCGAATTTGTTTTTTTATGTTAACACCAAAGCTTAGGGGATACCCTTTAATGCAATTGCATAACTTTAGTAGGTGAGGAAAATTAAGGTAAGAGGGGAGGGATGGGTTAAGCTGGATTAGACGAAATTAAATTACGGTGAATATTTTGTTTAAATTTCTGCAGATCGTAACTGCAGCGGAAAACAGACGATGATAAAGCGTTCCACATTCGAGTTGTTCTGCATACGAAAGCGTCATACAATTTTGCGGTTCGACTGACACTAGTTTCGATGGTAAGATGGTGGGCATAACTTGACTGCCTGGTGTTGCATACAGGAAATGCAACATCAGCAATTAGACTGCTTATTTCAGCAGAGCAGCGGCGGTCGAAGTATCGATAAAAAAGTGATAGACAGCCAACGTAACGTTTGTGCTGAAGTGGTTCAATCCGGGAAGTTATAATGTTGATATTGGCAAGCTCCATCGGTTCATTGCTAGTTCTGGCTGGTTTAATGACTAGAATTATCTTGCGATGAATCCCCGGTGGTAGCACATAAGACCCTATTGCGGTCCATGTGTGCTGTGGTAAGCAGCAGCCCTTGTTAACCTAACCTAACCTAGCCCTATAATTGTTGCCTGTAAAGATCGTTGTACTCTTGTTCAGGTATCCTCCACTGCTCTTCACATGTTTCAATGGAGCCACGATAATGAAGAGATTCCACTATACCTTGAACCATTCCAAAGCAAACCATCCACTAATACACAAATTAGGAGTGGAGATAAGACTCCGCTTGTGAGAACCAGCGAGTGATACTAGTTGCTCAGGTGCAGTATCCAATCGTAGAAATGAACCCTTTTTAACAAGAGTATTTATTTCAATAAAAAAGGGAGCAAAAGTCGTCTTCCATAGTCCTCCCCGCGAACGCCCCCCTGGAACGGCTAACCAAGCCGTTCAACAGCCAACAAATAAGACTTTTTTCTCGGTCTTCCCATAATGAAATTGAAGCATGTGCACAGAAACACGAAGCTCCGCGTATACAAAACCATCATTCGACTAGCAGTGCTATGCTATGGCTGCGAAACTTGGACCCTAACTCAAGCCTCCGAAAACATGTTAAACACATTCGAAAGGAAAGTCCTTCGACGAATTTTCGAAGCAGTTTACAACCGGTACAACCATGAATTGTATGAACTGTATGGAAGTTTCGAAAATCGTCAAACTACAACGTCTTCAATGGGCAATACATGTACAACGAATGAACGATGTTCGCATGCCTAAACAAGTAATGAACGGACGACGAGTCGACGGAGCAAGACTGCGAGGAAGACCGAGAGTTCGTTGGGAGAGCTCAGTATATGTTGACACTGCGCAACTACTGGGCGATATCGGAGGACGCGGTCACGTGACCGAGATAATTGGAGGAGAACGATCCAGGTGGCCAAAGTCCGACGTCGGGCTGTTGGGCCACGATGATGATTTATTTCATCAGTATTCCGGTGATGACGGCCACTTCTTGGAACCAATTGCGCTGCCTTATCAAAGGCTCCTTCAATATCGTGGAAAATATCATACATAAAGCAGTTTCTTCCACTTCATTGCCGACTTATCCGCTCTCAGCAGCTGGTGAGCACTCTCGGTAGAGCAGGTGGCGAAAAGCACTCTCATCATCATCATCATCATCGTGGCGCGACAGCCCGACGTCGGGCCTTGGCCGCCTGGATCATTGTCCTCCAATTATCTCGGTCACGTGACCGCGTCCTCCAATTTTGGGAGCCCAGCAGCTGCGCGGCGTCCACACCTACTGAGCTCTCCCAACGAGATCTCGGTCGTCCTCGCAGTCTCGCTCCGTCGACTCGTTCTGCATTCATTACGCTCTTAGGCATGCGATCATCGTCCATTCTTTGTACATGCCCTGCCCATTGAAGTCGTTGTAGTTTGACGATTTTCGAGACTTGCAGCTCATCGTTCATTTCATACAACTCATGGTTGTACCGGATGCGCCATCCATCTCGATCGCAAACAGCCCCGAAAATTCGCCGTAGAACCTTACGTTCAAAAGTGTCTAGCATGTTTTCGGAGGCTTGAGTTAGGGTCCATGCTTCGCAGCCATAGCATAGCACTGGTCGTATAATGGTTTTGTACACGCGGAGTTTCGTGTTTCTGTGCACATGCTTCGATTTCATTATGGGGAGAACCGAGAAAAAAGTCTTATTAGCTAACTGTATCCGTCGCTTGATTTCGTCAGTTTCGTTGGCGTCCCTTGACAAGTTGCAACCCAGGTAAATGAAGTTGTTCACGAACTCGATGTTGAGGTCCCCCACATTGCGGCTTGGTTGTGCAGAAAAGCACTCTCGGTTGGTAGAAAATCTGATCCCCACCCAAATTTGTCAGCGTTAAGCCAAAAGACTAAAGTGCTTGAGCTGGTTTCGTCACCCGATAGACTATTCTCTTCAGCAGCTAGCTACCTTAAGTTTATTTGGTGACGAAACCAGCTCAAGCACTTTTCTTTTTATGCTGACAATTTTTGGTTGGGGATCATTGCTAAATTGTTTTGTTGACTGTTTACCAATGGTACACTCCACTTTTATTCATCTTATCATAATCTCATTAATAATTATTGCCATTTACAAAAGTAGTTTTCATTACAATTTTTCACCCTTAATTAATAATCGCAGTAATAAAACGATTGACCTCAGGTTATTCATTAAGAGAACACAAAAATCATGATCTTCAAACATCCGCCGCAGTAGCAAAAAATACCAACGAACAAAACAAAGCTTATCTCTTTTGACGCGCACTTGCAACAATTATCGCGTGGTGTAACAGAAAGACGTGTTACAGAGAGACAATCGAGGTCGTCGAAAATATAAAAGAAAATCAAATAAGAAATCAACACAGACGTTGCATGAAACGACTAAATATGCTAACTTAACGACTTTCAATTGGTTGTTTATTATCATTATTGACAACTACTGAAGTGATCTCGTTTCAATAGCAATTACCCACCATGAGCCGTTGTTGTTGCCGTCATCAACATCATGTTAGCACAGTCTCAATTTCCAACAAACTATTTATTACATTTCGAGAAATGCCACAAATATGCGAAACTACGAGTATAATGTTTTGTTGCAAAAGCCCCGAAAAAGGCCACAGAATGTACGCAAAGTCGCCGAACTCTCGACAAACAGAAAGAAAACAGAAAAAAGTTTCCATCATTCCACCAGCAACATGTGTGGAAGTCGTTTAACAATGAGAACCGCGGTTTCTTCAAAATTGTAAATCTGGAGGCCAAAAAAGCAATTATTCAGCAACATATGTGGCGTTTTGGGTTTAACTAAATCTTGTAGGTATCCGTTGCACTTTTTGAAACAGTGCAAAATGAGTCACGCGATAGACACTCTAGAAACGGATACCACACATTAGCGAGGTGGGAACACAGGTATGTGAACGAAGAAATGACGACACACACTGCGACATCAACAGAGAGAAAATCACGGTTTCGGCATTTGGGAAGTTTGAACGTACTATAATTATTATGGACGTCACATTTTTCGGTGACCGTTTGGTTGAACGCTAATGATAATGTTCCAAATAATTGGTCTGCAGTCATACAGAATAATTATATCAAATCTAGGTTAAAGCAGCAGCAGTCGACATTTGAGCAAACCGTTTTAGGTTTTGTCCGTCATTTGGAGTGACCGTATTTTAGGTTGGGAAAGGTTAAACAGAAAAACCTAACGATTTGGTTCAATCAGAAATGTAACTGACTTTTTCAGTTACGGTTTTTATGATAAGTCTGGGTTTAATTTAGAAGTGATTTAGAACAATTACAAACACAGCGGGAAAATACCATGTCATATTCCTTCGCGTGAGCACCTCGGGTACCAAAAGTGGAACTACGGAAACGAATAGTTTTCATGGATGAATAAAAAAGGGGGACAACAACTGACTAAAAGCCTGTCAAATAAAAATTCGTGATTAAAAAACAAATGCCATCAAGCTTCGGATACGATCATTCATTTCATTTTATTTATTGAGGCTTCCCATTATGCTTACAGGTGTTTAGAGAGATGTGACAGGTCAATTTCCAGCCAACAATTGTCAGGTGTACAGGGTGTCCGAAAATTGCCGGATAAACGCACTGCCACATAATTTTCCGCACAATTTACACTTTTCCGAATTTTTAACCCTTTACCTGACACAGGCATTTACATTTTTCTTAAAAACTCCCCGTCTCGCATGACTATAAAATCAGTATCTCGGAAACTACGCTGACTAGAACACCCAAATAAAATGATTAACGCAGCCAATATGTTACTCTAAAATATAAAATGTTTGTTTGGTTAAAATCACACAAATGCTTTAATTATTAAACATTTTTAACTGATTTTTGAAGAAAAAATCAGTTATTAGACCCTCCCTCGCAAAATGTTGTGGACACGATTACAGTCGAACGAAAGTCGTAAGTGAAATGAAACTTTTCCAGTTGATAGATGTCAGTAGGGAGCCGGCTGCTATTGAAATCCAGAAGTATCGATCAACCGGGTAAAAAGTTACAACTATATAACGGCAAAATTATCTAAGCCTAATAACTCCATAACGGAAAAAGCTAGCTAAACCAAACTTGTCTAGTGCGTAGACGACAATAAGGACTAGCCTATTATGGAATTTCAGTAAACATCTATCAAGCCGTTAAAAAGTTACAGCTAAATAACGGCATAATTTTATAAACAAAATAACTACGTAACGGAAAAAGCTAGCTCAGCGAAACTTACTCAGTTGGTGGATGTTACAGAGGACTGGGCTCTTATCTAATTTCAGAGAATCGCATCAAACGGTTCAAAAGTTACAGCTATATAACGGCTAAATTTTCTAAGCAAAATAGCTCTATAACACAAGAAGCTAGCTAGGTGAAAACTTCCTAATTGGTGGGCAATCGTCAGAACTGGGCTCCTATTTAATTTCAGCATCATCAATGAGTCAGTTCCAGAGTTACAGCTATATAACCGTAAAATTTTGAAAACACAATTAATCTATAACGGAAAAACCTAGTTGAACGAAACTTGTCCAGTTGGTGAAAGTTAGTGAGGAATAGCTTCCGGTGGAGTTTCAGGAAAATCCACGGTACAGTCGCTAGGTTACAATAACAAAAAAGCTAAGAGTAATAAGCAAAAATTTACCTACATGAAAGGCATTTAGTTGAAGAAGCTTAAAATGAAACCGGAGATATATAAATTCATATATTATAGTAAAATCAATCGAACAGTTAAAAAGTTTCATCATCTGAAAATATCGCCCGCATATCGAAATACATAATGCCCGGTTCACATTATTCCAGTAACCAATCCAGTCCAGCGCTGGACTGCTACTGGAATAATGTGAACCGGCACTGGACAGCAATTCAATCCAGCAATCCAGTCCAGTGACTGGATTGTCGGTCTACTTTTTGATTCCAGCTCGCCCAGAAATCATAGTTACTATAGTTACCGAATCAACAACACACTCGCCAGACTACTGGACTGGAATCATGTAGACGATATGATCCAGTCCAGCACTGGACTGGATCGCTGGACTGGATTACTGGACTGGAATAATGTGAACCGGGCATAATTCTGCAGCTGCACCTGGTGCAGTTAAGTATCCCACTCATATCATAATTATACATAAACTCATAAATGATCCCGAATTAGCCCATGTCAAAAATCAGTTCCTCTGGCTTCACTGCGCCAGGTGTCTTTTTAAAGTTAAAATTTTTATTTTGCTTAAAAAAATTTTTTTTCTATCACCTTCTTAAATTTTTTTTTATGCACAATGTACTTGTCCTGTTTTAAAAATAAATTCTTTATTTTATAAAAATCAAATTGTGTTATCATTATTTTATCCTATTTTTTAATTTCTGGAAGTTATAGACCTTTGAATGTTGGAAAACAGGCCTTTTTGTGCGTTGCAACGTCGAATACTACGTCGCTGCTACCGGAGGGAACATCCTAACTTCCATCTAATGGACAAGACTCCGCCACCAAGACATGTTCGGCGTGATCTGAGGGACCTTGAACGTGATGTCCAGGCATAGAAACGGAATACTTCGACGACGCCGCCTACAAATCTGCTATCGCATTACTCCATCAGCAAGAGGTGCACTCACCAATTCCGGGATTAAAACCAAATCCAGTACTTTTGGCGCAACCACCACCCATAGCACCTGAAGTGAAGAGGCTTCCTAGAGCCACCAGGACGACACTTGCCCAACTTCGATCAGGTTGGTGTTCACGCCTCAACTCAACTCATCCGAAACATTTGTCCAGCCTGCAACGGAACACCTCATGACGTGGACCACATTTCCACGTGTCCAGCTGCACCTACACAGCTCACCCCAAGGCAGGCGCGGATTTAGGGGGGGGGGGGGGGGCAACGGGGACATTCCCCCCCCCCCCACCCCTTGGGCAAAAAAAAGAGAAGAAAAAAAAAGAGAAGAAAAAAAATAGAAAAAAAATAGAAAAAAAATAGAAAAAAAATAGAAGAAAAAGAAAGAAGGAAAAAAAGGAAAAAAAGGAAAAAAAGGAAAAAAAGGAAAAAAAGGAAAAAAAGGAAAAAAGGAAAAAAGGAAAAAAAGGAAAAAAGGAAAAAAAGTAGAAAATTAGAAAATTAAGGTTTTCAACTGATCTTCAGGCTTTAAGACTGCCGTTGCGCGAAACAGTTACGCGAGGAAACTCGATAAATCTAAACACACCCTACTACTCGGAATGTCCTATCCCATCAATGTATCATACATCAATGTTGAATTGGTTCCCTATAAAAATATATCAATGTTAAAACCTGAAGATCAGTTGAAAACCTTAATTTCCCCATCATATGCATTAGGGATGCAGTTGGCACAATGAAAGATTGCGTGAAATTTTTCGACTCTTCTCCAAAACGCAATCGCACTCTTTCTAAATATCTTGGCCATCAGCTCTCGGGTTTGTGTGAAACCAGGTGGATTGAGAGGCATGATGGCATTTTGCAATTTTCTATTGATTTGCCCAACATCCTGAAAGGTTTGGAATCTATTGAAACTTGGAATGACTCGAGCACGGCCAGCAAAGCAGCCCAACTTCGGTCCGCTAAGAAAGACGGATTCTTTCTGGTGTCGTTAATGTGCTTGACCGACATACTAGCGCTAACACTGCCACTGAACAAACTCTTCCAAAAACCCACCTTGGATTTGCACACTGCGTCTAAAACGATCTCCAACCTCATAGTCATACTTTCAAAGCGCCGTGAAACGGCTGAACAGCACTATCATGCAATCTGGCTAAAAACCGTTGAGTTGGCAAATTTGGCTGATGCCTACTTAACAATTCCCAGGAGATGTGGGCACCAAGTAAACCGAGCCAATTATGCCACAGATTCACCGGAAACTTACTTTCGGCAAGCTGTCTTCATCTCTCTGCTTGACCATGTTTTGGCGGATATTCAAGAAAGATTCCCATCCAGTGTTCTTTGTTACTTCGAGCTACCTCTGGTTCTTCCATCCAACCTCATTGGCGTATCAGCTTCTGACCTCAAACAAAAAGCAACATTATTGGCCAAAAATTTCGATTCATTGCTGCCAAATGAGCTTAAATTATCCGAAGAATTACAATACTTTATGGGGAAATTATCATGTGGAAGGAGAAATGGTGTGATCAAAACCTCGTCGACATTCCTAAATCTTCACTAGACGTTTTGAAAACTTGCGATAACGATATGTACCCTATAATACATACATTGCTTAGTATCCTTACGACCCTCCCGCTCAGTAATGCGTCTGCTGAACGTTCATTCTCAGCTTTGCGGTGGCTAAAGTCATGGCTACGAACCTCTATGTCGCAAAACCGGTTTACTGGGCTTGCTCTTATGCACGTCCATCGCGACTTTAACATAGAAGTTAACGACGTCATAACGCGATTCGCCAAATCAAACAATCACCGGTTAGATTTCATACTGTAGTCACTATTAATTGAATTGATCTACGCAATAGGGCTTACTATTTTTTTTTTTTTCTAATTTAAAACAAAAGTAAATCTTGATGTTAAGAATTCTGTGCTATGAATATTACTTGTAATACAACTTCAGTTTAAATTGTTTAATATCTTAGTTATTTTTTTTTATTTATATAATCTAATCAAACTCTAGAACTGCGAGTTATTATAATTTTTATTAACATACAGCCAATTTAATACAATAAACAATTGCCATCATAATAAAATATTAAGAACAATTTGTTTCAATTAGTAGTTAGTCCTTCAAAGTCACTAGTATTCTTATAAGAATTTATATTAAATAAAAATCAACAATGTGAAAAGGAAATCAAACAAGTGCAATATAAAAAAAAATTTATTAGAAATAAGCCCAAATTCATAATGGAACTTAACACTTTTTTGCCAAATCATCAAGATATACACGCAATTAATCTCACCAGTTATTCTATTCAAATTCAAAAAAATCAAATTACTGAAATAAACATACATACGTACATAGATGTTAATAATCGGGATCAACAACTCTCAACTCAACCCCGACCAAACATACACATCATCGTTCTTTTTCTAATATCTCTTGTTCTACTTGAACAATTTTAATCCGGTTTATTTTATATCATTCAGCATACTGTATTTTATTACATTAGACTTTAAAAATTAAACTTTATATTATTTATATAAAAAAAAGAAATGAAAAAACAGAAAGGAAACCTACGTACACACATATTAAAAGGATAGTTTTATTGTGAAATCTTATTAGGATTTTTGCCCGCTAATATTAAACAGAACTAACCAGTTGAATTCCTGATGATATGTACTATACGAAAAAAAACATGTTGGATATGGAAATTATTAAGACTGCAAAACGAGTACTTTTTATATTACATATTATATATCAGATTACCAATACATAGTTTGGAACTCATATATGTATAAAAGGAAAAATCGAATATTGAATAAAGCTCAAGTTTTATGCTAATGCCAATTTTTCTTTTATTTCATTTAAATTCATATTTAAGGAAGCGAGAAAATCTAAAAATTAAAATGAGGAGACGAAATATTTCTTTTGCTTTCTCTTAAAAGTGGTAAAATGACTATTAAGAGTTAATCAGGGGCCCTATCATGTAATTTGATTCGGATCGAACTGCTTTCGAAAGGATGAAAATGGTGCCGTGTATCTCGAAAACGAATTTTCAAAATTCAAAAATCTTCGAGTATTCGCTTCGAATGAAAAATACATTTGACTGTCGATTGTGTGTTGACTCAATTAAAATATTAAGTCAATTCGTGGGTTTATCTACATATGTATGAATACGCTAACATCAAATTTGCTCCCCCCTGAGTTTGGTATTTATAATAGGAAGCGGTGCATAAACTGTGCATCGTATGAAATATATAATCATAAAGATGTACACAAAAACATTTTTCCAAACTACAAATGTGTATATATATAGTGAAACTTGTCCGCTATACAGAAGTGTCAGCTTTTGCGAAAAAAGGGATTAATGGATGGACATACAAATATAGTTTAGTACATATGCGTCTATTTACTCAAGACTATTTAAATATTTAGCAAATTGCGAGCGTGTTACATTTATTGTATTTATAAAAAAAAAATCATCAATAACAATTAGGTAAACTTAAAAAAAAACGTTTTTTATTGGGTTTTTAGTTTAGTCAGAATGTTATTTTCAATATTTGACTAAATCTTCAACACGAGATGGAGCCCCTCAGCATCACTTTTCCAAATAAACAACAGCCAAATTTTAGATTAATCTTAATATCATTTTCGAGTTGCGAACCATCATTTCTCCTATCATGCGCCTCTCAAAAGTATTACTCACAGAAATATTTTTGTAAAATGACGCGAAATTAATAAGTAAACACATGTTTATTGATTTTTTTTTATGCTGAAACGTCCGTGTAGACAACCCGCAGTATTGCCCCCCCCCCCCGGTCAGTTATGCGTCTGCAGAACGTTCAATCTTTTAAGCTGAAATGTTCGTGTAGGCAACTCGCAATATTGCCCCCCTTAGGTCTTGGCTAGATCCGTCCCTGCCCCAAGGTCGTTGTGGGAAAGCCCCATCGAAGCAGCTACATTCCTTAGCCTTGACACCGAGGAGCTTGAAACGGAATTAAACATATAACACACACACACTGCAACTCTGACCATCTCTACAACAACAACAACAACGTCGATTTTACATTGCTAACAACGCAGTAACTCGAGAACTACGCCAGCAATAACTCCCAAATAAACTCTTAATCACAGCTAATACTTTAACATTGCCTTTAAAATTAAACCCATTCAATTCAGAGCAACAGTTTAGTGTATGTACATCCATGAAATGAAAATGTGTTTTAATTTTTTAAAATCTTGGATTTTTATCATTTTTCCCCGGATTTTCGTTTACGTAATATACAAATTTTACTTTAAAATTCCAATTTCTATTTTCTTAGGGTCAAATCGTACTAAGATCATTCCGTCCTAGTTTCTTAATTCCTGGCAGTTGTGGATCTATGTGTGAAAATCATTTAAGTCGAAAATTTACCTTTTTCATTAAAAATTTCGTTCTTAATTTTTTATGCGTAACAGCCTTGTCGTATTTTAAAATTGAAATATTTGGAATGAGAAATCAAAAATAATTTAATTTTTTATATTTATACCCTAGACTTTTAGTATAAGGTATATTGTTTTTATAAATATATATATATAAATGATCAGGGTCACCTCCTGATTCGATGTCATGTCTGTCTGTCCGTTCGCACGATAACTTCCGATAGAATAAAGCTAAGGCTTTGAAATTTCGGTCAAATGTTGGCAGTATGATCTAGTTGGTTGGTATTGAAAATGGGCATGATCAGGCCAAGAGAACGCCTACCTCCCCAACATTTGTAAAATTATTAAATGTATCTATAACTCCCGATTAAATAAACATGAAAAGCGCTAGCTTTGGCAAATTGTTTGTGAGCGTAATCTCATACTCTCCTAGAAAAATAAAATCGATCAGTTGAAAACTAACGGTAATTCTCTTACAAAGAGCCCCGTACTACCCTACTTTTCAGGTTTTTTGTTTATAAATCTTGAGCCAATTGACGCAGACATGTTATTTTTGGCAAGTAACCCTGAGGTGAGAAGCTGCTTGGGTATTAGTAAGTTGGACATAATCAGGTCAAAGTAACGCCTACCTCCCCTACAAATTTCAAAAAATTAAATATTCCTTTAATTACGATAACTTTGACACTAGCGAGTTAAAAATCTGGTACAATGCTGCTAGTAAGATCTAGCTAGTTGGTATTGAAAATGGGTAAGATCCGACCCAAGGAACCCCTACCTCCCCTACAAATGAAACTTCAAATAAGCGATGGGTGCGTTCCTAAAAGTATCGTGATTCCTTTACATATCCATTGCCCCTTCTCCGATTCGTGATTTCTCCGGTGAACGACACGATTCCCGTGCCGCCATGAATATATTTAACACAAACATTCGCCAATTAATAGGGGATATTTAAACTTTTAAAAACAACTTCCGAACGAAATTACGAAGGAGGACAGACTTTCCTATCACTATAGGTACATACTTTGACGCCAACAAAGAGTTGTTTACGAATGGAGTGACAGAACTTGTCAAGAGCGAACTGTCAAAAATATAGGAATCGTTGAAGGGGTAATCGGATCTTAAGAAATTCGTGATACTTTTGCCCTTCACAAAGATTCTGGTATCGGTGACTGAAATCGTAGCGTTTCCGCAAAGTATCTATGAAAGAATGTCGAGACGGTGCCGACACGGTCCAAAATAGAAACGCAGCCGATAACTTACGATAAAATAAAGCTAGCGACTTGAAATTTTGGTTACATGTTTGTATGATAGTAGAATTCAGCTGGTTGATATTGAAAATACGTAAAATCCGACCAACCAAACCCCTACTTCTCCTACAAATGAAACTTCAAATAAGCGATAACTTTCGATAGAATGAAGCTAGAGATTTGAAATTTTGCTTAAATATTAACAGTATGATCTAATTGGTTGGTGGCAATTATGGGCAAGATCTGACCCAAGGAACCTCTACCTCCCCTACAAGTGAAACTTTGTATAGAATGTAGCTAGCAACTTGGAAAACTCAACAAATATTTGTAGAATGGGTTAGTTAATTGATTTTGAGAATGGTCAGCATCCTCCTGAATGAGTGCCCTATAAACTGGTCATATAGGGAACTCACTTTTAATGTAAATGGTCGTTGCCAATTGGTGCATTTGGTATCACCACTAGGTTTGTACAAGTCTAGGGTATTACGAAGCTTCGGTCTGGTTTTAACTCTAACTAACTCTTGAACCAATTGACGTAGACACCTGATTTTTGGCATGTAACCCTGAGGTGAGAAACTGATTGCGTTTAAATAAGTTGCGCATAATCAGATCAAAGAAACGCCTACCTCCCCTACAAATTCCAAAAAATTAAATATTCTTTTAATTACTATAACTTTCGATAGAATGAAGCTAGCGAGTTGAATATTTGATATGTAATGAAAACAGGCCAGCTCCGATCCAAAGAACCCCTACCTCCCCTACAAATGAAGCTTCAAATAAGCGATAACTTTTGATAGAATGTTGCTAGCAACTTGAAATTTTGGACAAATGTTTGAAGTGAAATTTAGTTAGTTGGTATTAAAGATGGGCCAGATCCGACCCAAGGAACCCCTACCTCCCCTACAAATGAAACTGAAAGTACGAGACAACTTTCGATAAAATGAAGCTAATGACTTCAAATTTTGACCAAATATTTGTAATAGGATCCAGTTGGCTAATATTGAAAATACGTAAAATCCGACGAAAGAAACCCCTACCTCCCCTACAAATTAAATTTTAAATAAGCGAAATATTTCGATAAAATTAAGCTAGTGACTTGAAATATTGGTCAAATGTTTGTACTAAGATCTAGTTAGTTGTTATTTAAAATGCACAAGATCCGACAAAGCAAACCTCTACCTCCCCTACATTTGAGACTTCAAATAAACGATAACTTTCGATAGAATGAAGCTGGCGACTTGAAAAATTCGATAAATATTTGTAGTGTGTCTTAGCTAGTTGATTTTGAGAACCTCCCCTATAAACTGGCCTTATAGGAAACTCACTTTTACTCGTAATGCATATGATCGTTGTCAATTGATTGGTATCACCACTAGGTCTGTACAAGTCTAGGGGGTATATATGCTTCGGACTCCAGGCCGAAGCGAAGCTTCGGTTTGGTTTTTATTTTGTTTTAGAACAAGCGTAAGAAAATGAACGATGTATCTGGTGACACTACAAGAAGAATGGTTGGATGGGCTGTATGTACTTTTCCAAAGAGAGCACGATATTGTTTAATGTCGGAAGGTGGTCATTTTGCACACTTATTATACAATGAAATAAACAAGAAACATGCAAAATGGGATTGTCATCCATTTCTCTTTCAAAATAATTTATTATTAACACGCCTCAAGGCTGTTGTGCCTTGGAAATCGAAATATTTAATGTAAAAGGGAAATTTTCGACATAAACGATTTTCTTTTACTTTACTTTACTTTTAGTAATTTAGGGTAAAATGATCTGAATTGAGTACTATTCGTCCATAAGAAAGCGGAGATTTGATCTTTATAATAAAACTTGCACATTATGCATTCGAAAATCATTCATGGAGGTACAAAGAAGAAACTTTTACTGGATCCAGAAAGACAGAGCGAAATTTGTGTTTCGGGGCAGACGGTGGAAAAAGTGGACAATTTTTGCTACCTCGGAAGCGTAGTTACAGCAGATGGTGGAGCGGATGCTGATGTAGAGTCTCGCATCAATAAGGCTCGGGCAGCTTTTTTCAGTTTAACTCCTTTCTGGCAAAACAACAACATCTCCAGACGTACCAAACTCAGGATCTTCGAAACCAATGTAAAATCTGTGCTTCTTTATGACTGTTCAACTTGAAAGGTGACCAGGGAGATAACAACTAGATTGCAAACTTTCGTGAACCAGTGTCTATGGCGCATCCTGCACATACGCTGGCCGGAGGTCATTTCTAACGACGACCTCCTGTTCATTACTGGCCAGGACAGGATAGGCACCTCTATAAAAAGGCGAAAGTGGCAATGGATAGGTCACACACTCCGAAAGGGGCCGGAAAACATTGCTAAACAGGCCCTCCCCTCGATTGGAACCCACAGGAAACCGATGCAAGTCGCCGCGTTGGACGACCTAGAAACACCTGGAGAAGATCAGTTGAGGTCGAGGGTAAGTCATTAGGCAAATCGTGGGGACAGTTGAAGGCGATGGCGGCGAACAGGACGAGGTGGAAAGTCGGCGTGGTTAATGCCCTATGCCCCACAAGGGGTTGACAGGATCCAGAGAGAGAGAGAGAGACAACGAAGAAACTTTTACACTGAATTTTATGAAATTAATTTTAAAAGTAAAAATGAAGTATTAGCTGGGACTAGCTGTTTATTTGAGAGTTCTAGCTTGCGTACTTCTCGAGCTATTTTAGCAACGTAAAATCGGCGTAGTATTCGACTTTGTAACGCACAAAAGACCTGTTTTCCAACATCCAAAGGGCTATAACACTATATGTACATATGTACATCATTCTAACTTCGGCCACGAAGGTGAAAGAAACGCTGCTAGCGCTAGATCAAGGGACAAAGGAAATTGGTCTACAAATGAAAACTACGAAAACAAAAGTGTTGACGCAACAAAAAGCGGAAAAGTAGCGACGAAATCGTCGATATTAAACAATGAATTCATTTCAGTGAAAAGTGGAATTTTTTGTGACACTTTGTTTCATTCTGCACACTAACTTAGTGTGCGTCTATAGCTTAGCTCGGTAACGCACCAGGCATTTTTTGCTACTCGAAAGACGGTCGTCTACGGTTCAAGCCCCGCAACGGGAACAAATATTTCTCAAATTAATGATTTAATTTCCCCAGGCTTAGTGGTTTCGTATGGATGGAAGCACTCATCAGGTCTTGCATCTTTGCAGCAATCCATGTGCAAAACGACCACGAAAGTGTGAGAATTGTGTTAGTATAAGCTGTGAAGGCGTGATTTTACTTGAAAACTCGACCGTGGGGGTCTTGATAGTGTGAAGCACTTATATTCACTCACTAGAGGGGGTGGATAGGGTAAGAAGTGGAGATATTTGTTCCGTGGCAATTTCACTTTATGTATTCAATGTTCTTGCAATGTGCAAGTGTGAGTTATTTCAGTGAAAATTGGAATTTTTTGTGCGTTACCGAGCTAAGCTACAGACGCATACTAAGTTGGTGTGCAGAATGATACCAAGTGTCACAATAATTCCAATTTTCACTGAAGTAATTCGCACTTGCACATTGCAAAAACTAGCTAGTAAACATCAGCTCCTACGCGGTGCTCTCACATACATACAAATCTACTGGCAGAGGCGAAAATTCTATGGAGTGATCGATCACTCTTGTGCAATCTATACTACGTATGTATTTGGTTTTACCGCGTCGTGGAATGAACATCCCGTGGCCACTCGGTATTGACAGAGATAACGTTGCAAAAAATTTGAAAAATGCAGAAATGGTGAGGACGTGTGCGATACTAAACAATGAATGCCGAAAATATACTGCCTGATGCGTAAATGAAAGCAGTGCGGAATCGTTTCGATATACAGAGCGTACTGTCCTGTGCCGCTGCGGTACTGACAAGTGAGGAAAGGCCCTTAGAGTCTTAGAACGGTCTGTATAGAGTTCCGTGAAGGCGGACTACCCATTTCCCACAGACTCCGTGGTGGAATCAAATTTGTGTGATTCTTCGCATACTGTGATAAGGTGTAACCTATTGACGCTGGGATATATGTATACCTCATCGTTCAAGATCGTTGAATGACCGGTACCCTAGGTTGTCCACGAGTACGTCTCCCGAATGCGAATGGCTGAGTTTACCGCTATTTGCTTCCCAAGAATATCCAACGGCAACAGGTTAAGTAGCATGTTCATGACCGCAGATGGGGTTTTACATAAAGTTCCGCTAATCGCCAAGCAAGCCGTTCTCTGTCCTTTGGCTAGCAATTTCCGATTAGATTCCGTTTGTTGGGCATTCCACCATACAACCACTCGATGAAACATTATGGGGCGCACCACCGCCACATAGAGCCAATACAATATCTTGGGTTTGTGAGGCCTCAAGTTTTGCCTATAGCTACCCTACAGCAATGAAGGGCTATGGTGATTTTGTTCGTGCGCGTCTTAATGTTCGATTTCCAGTTTAGCCTTCTGTCCAGTATAAAGCCAAGGAAGTACTATCCATAAACCAAATCCCACCTCTCCAAGATAGGAGGCACTCCTGGAGGAATTCTACTTTTATTTGTAAGGTTGATACTCAATTGCCCTAACCCCTTGTGGGGCATAGCACGTCAACTGTTCCATGTGGCCCAGTTGACGTTTCGTTGGCATAAACTTGTTTCGGAGAATGCAGTTGCCAGCATGCACCTGCTGCACATCCATGGCCACGAACGTCGTCGTGGACGGGATTCGAACCCGAAACGCCGGTAGTCAAACATGAGACTGATGCCTCAACACACTGCGCTACCGGTCGCCCCAAGGTTGATGCTTAGGCCGCATCTATTAGTCCAGTTTGTCAGCAGAGATAGCACATGTACGCCCCATACTTATTTATGGTATTGTGGTTTGGTGGAAAGCCCTTCATATTGCAGCCAATTGCAGCCTGCTTAGCAAGGTCCAAAGACTAGCCTGCGTCCTCTTTAGCGGAGCACTGAGGTCAACTCCGTCTGTAGCCTTGGACATGCTGCTCAACCTGCTTCCTCTGGATATCATGGGCGAACAAACTGCTGCAATCACTGCCACACGCCTTCGTGAAACGGGACTGTGGATCTCGTCTGCTTTCGGCCACTCATCGATTTTAAATGGTTTGGATATTCCTACAGCAACTGACTATTCCGCTCCTAAACATCTGCTCAGCAAAAACTTCACATCCGTCATCCCAAGTCGGGATCAGTGGAAGGAAGGCGAGTTTTCAATTGCTGACTCCATCGGCATATATACGGGCAAATCCAAAACAGACGGAGGGGTAGGAGCGAGTGTCTATTGCGACAGGTTAAATCTAAACCTGACTTTCCGTCTACCATCTCACTG
The DNA here is from genome assembly GCA_964017055.1 of Chloromyia formosa. Classification (NCBI taxonomy): domain Eukaryota; kingdom Metazoa; phylum Arthropoda; class Insecta; order Diptera; family Stratiomyidae; genus Chloromyia; species Chloromyia formosa. Next base: position 101,919,016 of record OZ024815.1, on the reverse strand, counting down.
TAGTGTTTTGCAGGCGGAGATCACGGCGATTTCGGAAGCTCTTATCTTTTTAGGACGACATGTTATAGCTGGTAGACTTGTCATCTATACGGACAGCCAGGCTGCAATCAGATCGCTGGATTGTCTTGTGTACATCTAAGACTGTGGATTATTGTCGATCATCCCTCTCTGAATTGGGGAGCTATTTTAACATTGTCCTGTGCTGGGTCCCTGGCCACAGTGGCCTGGAAGGTAACTGTCAGGCTGATGAGCTTGCCAGACTGGGCTGTTTGAATGGGGAACCCCAACTATATGGTGATATCTATCCTCCCATTGCTTCTTGTAAAACTGATTGTCAAATCTGAGGCGATTAACAAAGCCAATGCAAGATGGATTGATGGCAATACCTGCCGCACAACTCGATCGCTGTGGCCCATACTGGACGCTACTCGATCTGAAAATTTACTGTCGCTAAACAGAAGGCATATTAGCTCGGTGGTGGGTGTTATCACTGGACATTGTCTCATTGGGGAACATGCCAGGAGACTTCGGTTTCCCTACAATGACTTTTGCAGGAGCTGTGGGGACGTGAACGAGGAGGAAAGTAGTTTCCACCTTCTCTGCTCCTGTCCAGCTTTTGCAGTTAGGAGGTCGTTACTTGGATCCTACTTCTTCACTGACTTGGAAGAGCTAGATAGCGCGGATGTTGGAAAACTTCAGAGTTTTTATTGTCACAGCAGCCCACCTACCTACATACCTAGCACATGATGCGTTATCTTGCTAAGAGTACCCCGGAACTTTCCAGAGATGACGATTCCACTAAGTTCGACTAAAAGTGTGTCGATAGTTCGTTATAGCCGAGCTCGAGGAGTGTTCGTTACAGCCGGGTTCTATAACCGAACACAAATATTTGCATATTTTAGAATTTGTAACAGGGACTTATGAATTCGTTCGTTTATTTGTAAGTATAACCGAATTTCCGTTGTAGCCGAGTTTCACTATGGTTTTTCTATTTATCTTTTTGTCAACCGATGATTTTGACGGTCGAAAAGGGCATTTCATTAATTCTTAATCGCTTGCATTTATAGTCCTCCCCTTTGAAACACGTCAACGCTTTTCTGGACCTAATTTTGCATTTTAATTACACGAACTCGCAAACGCCATTTATTTGCCGGCGGCGCACCGTTACATGTTTATTTTTATTTTGTTCTTACCTCGTTTTACGTGAATTTGTAGTGCGATTGCGATCTCATTGCTGCTCCACAATAATACTCCTCGACCACCGCGAGTATTCGACTTTCTGCTATTCACGCAGAACTCCACACACACTAGGCTCCAACTTGGGCCCCAATAAAGAAAGCAAAAAAACGGTTACAATTGCAGAACACCAGAACACACACAATCCACGGTACACTGTTGGACACGCACAGCTGGACCACTGGACCACGGTTTTTTTTCGCGGGCAAGGCCGACCCAAGTGCACAAATTGGCCGAGTCGAGGGAATTTCCTTCACAAGAATGTACACGGAGCAAAAATAACAAAAACCAGAATACACACTGTACGAGTACGAAATTACTGGGGCTGCACTCCCCGTTCTTCCTTGCTTCCTTCCTTCGCCCTACGGTAGGTAACTGACAAAATGGAGTTCACGACACTTTACGGTACTTTTGAACATTGCCGAGTGCCAGACACCGGGCAAAATGCATTCAGTCGCCAAGAACAATACTAGCTGAAGCTGTAATTAATATGCGAGCAAGCGATTTTTTCCCCTGTGCACACCACCGCCGTTCTGGTGTCAACAAAAAACTTAATCACAACACACGAAAGAACCGGATGGACTTCCAACAAACACTACCAGAATCGAACCGGCGGCACACCGTCCGGACAACTCGAGCGATTCGGTCAAACTGATTTGAAGTCCCGGTGACAGATAAGACGAATTGACAGCAAACAATGAGCGTTCACGATGGAGGGAAGAGTCTGGGAACATTCACAATTTGCAGTTGCCGTACAGATGAAAAGATATACCGGTTGAACAGATGCAGAGGCTAGAAATCTAGCGCACCCGTGCTGCTTGTGCGGTGAGCTTATTTTGAGACCGTTCTACTCCTGCTAAATGGAGCGGATGAAAATTTCATCCGCGAACCAAAATGACTATGGGGAAGGCCGCTTTGGACATTAAACCAAACAGAAGTGAAGGATTTTTTTTCTCATGCGGCTATTACACTATAGAAATTCTTTTACAAATATCTTTGACGCACGATATTTTAAAAGTATTTTTACGAGTGACATTAGCCGCCTAAGGGGGGCGGCGTGCAAGCTTGTAAGAAAAGTACTTGAAACAAGCAACGTTAATGTCCTAAAACTTTTCTTAAACGTGCCATACACACACCGATCGATCGGCCGATCCGTCGCCCGATATCGATATCGCCCGATGGATCGGCCTGTGTATGCGCTTATCGTTGACGATTTTTTTTGACAGTTCCGTATAATTTTCGATCAGCTGACATTTTGTGGCGATCCATCGGCCGATTTATCGGGCGACGGATCGGATAATGTATGGCGGCTATTAGGCGGCTATTACACTATAAAAGTTCTTTGAATATATAAAATATTTTAGAAAAATATTTGTAAAAGAGCTTTTGTAGTGTAGTAGCCGCCTTAGGCGGCTATTCCACTATAAAAGTTCTTTTACAAACATCTTTTGACGAACGATATTTTAAAAGCACTTTTATGAATGATATTAGCCGCCTAAAGGGGAAGGGGTGCAAGCTTGTAAAAAAAAGTACTTGAAACAAGCAACGTTCATGTCGCAGATCTTTTGTTAGACGGCTATTACGCTAGAAAAGTTGTTTGAAAATGTCTTTTATAAAAGATATTTGTAAAATAACTTTTATAGTGTAATAGCCGCCTTAAACCTCACATATGTAATGAACCATATTCTGATCGTGCTGCTTCCACCGACAGATCGAAGGCAGCGCCTGTTGAGTAGTGATCTGTCGGTGATACGAAACCAGAGGCCGGAGGTCCCATTACACCCGAACCCTGATTCGAGCGCGAGGGCGTCTGAGCCGCCCGCCAACGATTTCATCCCTATCGCCCAATTTTTTTTATTATTCCCCATTTTTGCCTCCCATGTTTGTGTTTTCTTCCCCAAGTCTATGAATTTTTATTAACGCCCACGTCTCCCGAACTGAGCTATAGAAAGCATAGTCTGCTGCTTAGCTCGTTGAGGGGCCTTTTCTCCGCCTTATGACACGGCATTCACAATCCTTATGGTACCTTAAGCTTCATTCCACGGGCATTTTCGGATGCCCACCAACCCGTCCGTTACACATAGACGGAGCGATCCATCGCCCGATCGATTGGCCGATATTGTAATCGCCCGCAGATCGCACAGTGTATGCGCCTATCATAAGCGATTTTTTTCGGCAGATATTTTGTGGTGATCCATCGGGCGACGGATCGCTGCGTCTATGTGTAACGGACGGTCTTACGGTGCAAGGACTCGGAAACCCAGTACCGGCGATTATGGGCGGGGTGTAATGGACAGTTTGGTGGGCATCCGAAGATGCCCGTGGGGACGGAGTCTTAGGAAGCATAATGACCGTGAAGGTCGGGCCGTGCCATCTGGCGAAGAAAAAGGCGCCTCAACGAGCTAAGCAGCGGCCTATGCTTGCTGTAGTTCAGTTCGGGAGACATGGGCGGGGTTTTCGCCACTCATTGCACCTGTCCTTTACGTATTGACAAACAAATTCATAGGCCTGGGGAAGACAACACAAACAGAGGAGGTAAAAATGGGGAATGATAAAAAAATGAGGCGATAAAGATGGAATGGTTGGCGGACGACGCACATTCCCTCACGTTCGCACCAAGGTCCAGGCGTAATGGGACCCTCGGCCTCTAGTTTCGTACCACCGACAGATCCTTACTCATTAGGTGCTGCCATAGATCTGGCGGTGGAAGCAGCACTACCAGGATATGAGATTGAAAAAAAAATTTCAAATGAATTGATTTTTTTTTTTCGATGATTTAATTTTATTGAAGAAAATATACGTATATGTATTTTATATAAACCAATTAAGCAAATAAAGTACATATTTACATAATTATATATTTACATATTCGTATTAGAGAGAAAATTTATTTTTCGAGCCTTTTCTTTGCAAATTTTTCGATGACGTTCAAAAAATCATCTATTGATCCTAAATCGTTTTCGATCGCTAAAACCGCAAGATATGTAATTCACCCTCTGCTGTGTTGTTGTGCTTCTTCGCCATGTTTTCAATGGGTGGTGGTGGGTGGTGCATAAAGTGAGTCGAGTGGAGTAAAGCTGAGTTGACAGAATTCCACTCAATTTTCACTATGGAGCGGAGAGTAGTTTTATGCGTACAACTTTTTCACTCGATTCACCGAACATAGCAGACTCAGGAATGTCCTCAATAGACTTCACTCTTGAGTATATCCTCATTATTATACATACCACCCATAGAGAATACCTATGGAGGAGTAATCCGCATATACTCAACACTAAACTACTTGAAGCAATTCCAGTCGTAAAAAGTAAACAGAGAGACACACGCCCTCCACTGCGCAACACCCGCGCAGTCTATATAAAAGCACAGGAAGCACGCAAGATGCCATCCCCTCTCTTACTTTTCCAGTTGGAACAATAACATTCCAATCTGTCTCTCTGCCGCGGAACACCCGCTCGATCCATATAGAGCAAAAGAGATGTCAAATTTCCATCCCCCTTCCTACTTCCTCACTTGTGCCGAATTACTTCGTTTCTCTTGCTCTTTTTCATTTCCTCTTATACTCTCTCTTCAAAGATACCACCCAATGAATTCGATATTCTGCTGAATGATCTTTCAGCTGATGATACCGTCACAGGAATCGTGTAAAAGATACGAATTGCCATACAAAAATTAGCAAAAATGGATTCCAGTTTTTTGACGTAAATATCGTTGAGCAGAGACAGTGGAACTTTTTCGCCTCCAAAAATTGTCGAATGAATATTTTTCAAGTGCGAAATTTCCTGAACAAGTTGCATAGGCAAATCCTTTTTGTATTTATCGACTAAAATCAAAGCTTTCTCTTCAAGAAGTTTATCTTGGATTTCGGTGAACATTAAAATTGGAGATAATAATAATAACTCACAAATATTTTTCACAATGGTGAACCTCGTCTGTAAGTCAACAATTATGAAATCCAATTCGGGATAGTAAACAGTAGTTCTAAAGTTAGTAATAAATTTGTCTTCATTCGATCCGCTTTCGTTGGCTGTTTGCCTTTTGTTGTAAAAATCGGATGTCACAGCTGCACCCTCGGCGACGAGTTTTGTTTCATGCAGAACTATTTCCCATAAATCTCGTAACTGCCGCATTTCTTCTTTCACATCTTTGATAAGTTGGTATTCTTTGTTCACAGATATTCCCTTAAACGTGCCATACACACACCGATCGATCGGCCGATCCGTCGCCCGAAATCGATATCGGCCGATGGATCGGCCTGTGTATGTGGAAATCGCACCGATCGGCCGATCAATTTTGATCTGCCGATATTTTTGTGCGATCGATCGGTGACGATCGATTGGATAGTGTATGTGATTATCGCAAGTGAATGTCAAATTACCAAATTATTAAATGATGAAATTTGAAGGATTCTAATGATTTAAATGGCATTGCAATTGAAGTATCAAATATGTGGAATACGAAAATACCACACAAATCCAAATAGTTAAAAAAATGAATCTAGGTTGCATTGGGAGTGAATCATAACCTATTTTTTTGACTTGTCATTCGTTATCGCATTGCACGAAAATCGTCCAGTGTGTGTGCAGTGGAGATCGGCAGATATTTTGTGGCGATCCATCGGCCGATCGATCGGGCGACGGATCGGATAATGTATGGCGGCTATTAGTCTGTATGACCACGATCATCATCATCGTGGCGCGACAGCCCGACGCCATCTCGGTCACGTGGCTGTGTCCTCCAAACTTGGAAGCCCAGTATCTTGATTTCGTCAGTTTCGTTGGCGTCCCTTGACAAGTTGCCACCCAGGTATATGAAGTCGTTCACGAACTCGATGTTGAGGTCCCCCACATTGATGCTCGGTTGTGCAGGTGTCCTTGTCGTCGATTGCATCATTATTTTAATTTTACCCGCGTTGATACGAAGTCCAACTTCTTTTGCAGCGGTTTTGAGCGTATACAGAAGTTTCTCTGATCGATACAAGACAATATCTTACATCGAATTGTTGTCATCAGGAGACCTTCGAATGACTGGAAGTAATTTTCAAACGCTGAACAAGGTTTTTTGCTGATGGTGTCAAATTTATCATAGTGTCTTCAAGAAATGTATCGAGGACTACCAAAATCCCTGGATAATGTTTAGCAATCGGGCGAACAGCTTGGATTCTTTCACTCCATCTTGTTCTGACAATTTTTGTAGTGATAATGGAATCTCTTGCTTGAGTGCTTTTCATCGACCAGGGCTGGATGAGAAAAAGGAAAAAAGGCTCAACATTGCCGAAGTACGGCCGGCCACATCTTGGACGTAAGCAGGGCAGCGCGCATATGGCATTGTTGTTGTAACAATTGTCAAAATCTGATTTTACAACAACAATGCCATGTGCGTGCTGCGCTGTGCTGCCCTGCCTACGTCCAAGATGCGGCCGGCCTAAAAGCGCGTTGACATGATCAAATTACGGTTTGACAAATTAGCATTTGATGATAAGTTGAGCACCGTCCAACTACGGTTTGACAGAAGCACAAGACATCGAACCAGTTTGACAAGGGGTTCACATGTTCAAGTAGGTGGTTTGTCAAACCGTAGTTTGATCATGTCAACGCGCTTTAAGTGATGACATCTGCATTCAACTTTCCAGTATTACATATATCCAACTTGATTTAGCGAATGAGCTCCACACGGCGAATAAATTGCAGTGCCGTTTTTATCCAAAATCCTTTCTGAACGCCCTTATTCTGTCCACACATGTCGGAGCCTTTATCATAGTCTTGTGATCGGTAGTCTCCCAGTGGTATTTTGTGATCTTCCAAAGCAGAAAGCACTTCTTCAGTTATTTTTTCTCCGGTTTTACCTGAGAAATTCCTGAACTGAATGAAATGCTCACAAATTTTAAATCTCATTGTTTTGTCGTCTTGGTGAACGTATCTTATCTTAAGGTCGCCACCAATTCACGAGCACAACCACGACCAAACTTCCATCGAACCATCAATTTCATAGGACGTGTGGAAAAAAAATTCCCCCTATTTCCACCGTTCTATGATATTTGATGGTTCGATGGAAGTTTGGTCGTGGTTGTGCTCGTCAATGGGTGGCCACTTTTAGCGTGCGTTTACACGTGAACATCTCGCCGAATTTGAACATTATCGCGACAATGTTTTTGAACATTTGGACTAATATACCAACAACTAATTTCGTTGCCGACACACACGGAAGGCATGAAGAATGATGGGTTGCTAGAAAGATACATATTTGCCCATGGACCCGTAAACAGAAAATTACCCTTCGTCTGTTTGTTGTCATTTGGTAATAATATGCGTATTGTTGATTCGTATTGTTGTTTTAGTTGTGAGATATTTTTTTAAAAGCATTGTATTTATTGAAGAGATCAGTAGATATCGGGTAAGCATTTTTCTACCGCAAGTACATATTACTGGGTTATGGCTTTTGACTTGTTATGGATGAAAGCAATAATCACACGAAAGCGAAGTTTAATTTAGATTGTTTGGAATTCTACCTAAATCCTTTATGTAGTAAATCAATAAATTTGTACGTATGTCACGTACATTGTATGGATTTTTTTTTATTTTAGTTTAAGTGAATAAAGTACAAGTAATATGCAAATATATTTATTATAAATATGTACCAACATGGAATTGTGTTTTTGTGAAGGAATCCATTCTATGCAGCCTGGAATTATAGGTACGTACATACATCCACATTTTTGTGTATTGGGGAAAACTTCTTGTTTATTGCCCGTCCCATATAAAATTAGATTAGACGGGAATAAAGTGCGATGCATGTTGTTTGTTCAGTGTTGAGACGAATTAAATAGACTATTGCTGAAGGCATTTTGAGTCTCTGTATCTATCTGTTTTCCAGTAGATACTTTATCTGTTGCTCAATAGGGGCTGTATCTTTTGGTCAAAAGAAATGGGTGGTATGCATAATAATGAGGATATACTCAAGAGTGAAGTCTATTGAGGACATTCCAGAGTCTGCTATGTTCGGTGAATCGAGTGAAAAATTTGTATGCATAAAACTACTTTTCGCTCCACAGTGAAAATTGAGTCGAATTCTGTCAACTCAGCTTTACTCCACTCGACTCACTTTATGCATACCACCCAATGAGTCTGTTGCTCAGTATATACTGTGTCTGATGACTTATATAAAATATATTGCATCTGTCGCTCAGTAGATACTGTATCTGTTGGTCAATTGGTGCTGTATCTGTTCTTTGTAGATACTGTATTTGTTAATCAGTAGACAGAAAATGAGAGACCAGTTTTGATCCAGGTCTTGTATGGGATCACATCTGGATTAGAGTTGAAAGTGACCTAGCTCAATTAAACTTCTTTCTCCGCCATCCGCCTCTATACCTTTCTATACTGAGCTCGTAATTCAGCCCCATGCGGCGAAGTGTCTGTATGATGGCTGTTTAAGTTCGCTCGTCGCAGATCCGTGTGTTTTTTTTTCATCTGAGATGGAAATCAAAATGAATCGAAAATGAATAATTACACCAAGCGTTTCGGGTACATACCATACATTGCCTAGGTTCAGGATTCTCAACGTTGCAATTACGTTTCAAGTATTTAGCAAATGCATGTCAAACGATAAAAGGGGAAATCAACCAGAACAATTTTCTGATTTATTTCACTAGTTGGTATTTTACATGCCATCTCCACCTGAAATTGAACTGAGTTCAAAGCAACTTGGAACGTTTAGGGTTTTCACGCAACGCACCCATTGAAAATATTGACGTACAATTTTATTACAAAAAAGATCTTATTAATCTCTGCCGTATGATTAATAAGATCTTTTTTGTAGTAAAATTTTACATTTTAGAATCAATTGCCTACCTAATTTATACATCGATAAGCAAACTATGGGAAAATATGTATGTATACCTACATTCTATACTAATATATCTATCTAATATACCTACATAGCTCAAACAATTACATTTTAATCAATCAGATTTACATCTGATTGCATTTCGATCTAACACCTCACAAAAAAAGTATCCATTTGTCCTTATTTCATTATTTTCTGACCTGGTGTGATAAAATCAAAAACTCAAACAACAAACAACAACTCAACTCAAATTACCCATCGTCTACCTGCTGGCAATTTGTGTGAAACGCAAGACGATTGAAATAGATTCGTAGCATCTACATTTTCTCTCAATGGTTGACCCTCGTTTGAAAACATACCTCCATATGAAAAGGTACATTTCCATTTTATTCGGCGAACATTTTCGCCTTCCCATTCATCATGGGAACAGCTCCGAACATATTCGCCGAATGCACCTTTTGTCGTCCTAATGATTTTTCCATAAGACGCGCAGGAACATTTTCGTGGAAAAGTTCTCGGGAAATGGATGGATGGGAACATTGCCTGCTCCGTTCGGCGAATATAATGCTATTATTATTGTATTCACGTTCAAATTCGGCGAGATGTTCACGTGTAAACGCAGCATTAGAATTAAAACGTTTTGCTCCTCATGAGAAATATCTGGAGTTTCATCTACCAAAATTCCATAGTAAATGGCTTTCTCCCTTTGACCTAAAATGGCTTGGAGTAGTTTCTCACCGCACAACTCAATGAACTCATTTTGGGATTCCCAGGATAGGTAATGCGCTTGGCCACGCAATTTTTTCTCTTCAACTGTGCCTCCTTAATTTTTGTCAAATGTTCCCGGATAACAGAATCGTGCTTTGCGAGCAGTTCCAAAATACCCAAGAAATTGCCATTGTCAACGTCGCCAATTTTGATAGTATCTCCTTGAAAAGCCAACCCCTTGCTTGCTAAAAACAATGTAACATCCAAGATGCGCTGGAGGATTGCTCTCCATCTTTCTACTTCAGACTGGATTTGGCGTTGTAAACTGGAATCTACTCCCATGTCCTTGTAAAACTGCTGTGTTTTCCAATTCAATTCTCTATGTTAAGAGCTATTTTGGTGAGATGGCAGCATATCATACAAATTGATCGGTGAAAATCCATCTTTAGAGACGACACGGAAAACAAAATAAAGTCTGCTTTGATAAATTCCATGCTAACCACTCGTTCGAAACATTTTTGTTAGCTCGTACATCTGCTGTTTTCGCGTAAAGCAGACTATCTTGAAAGCATTTACCGTTGATGTCTAACAGAAATTTTGGTAGAAGCTTTTGGAACGTTTGAAACCCACCATATAATAAAACAATATTTTGTCTAAAGTCATCCGAAAATTTAAAAGGCCAAGTTCCAGGATCTTTATGTGTGATGTTTGATTCTTCTGTTAGATTGATTACCATAGACTTGGTGGGAATGCATTCTTAAACAAGTTTCAAATTTTGATCACTACTGGATTGTTCGATTTCATCTTCTAGTCTCCGTAGTTTTCGAATAAGTAACTACGTTGCTAGATGTGGCTGTTTCATTAGATTTGTCTTTTCCCTCTTTTACTTCCATAGAAATATCCTTTTCTCCATCAGTATCAATCTTGAAGAATTTAGTAACAGGTTGTCGGCCTATCGCATCCTTTGTTTCTTGTTCACTTTTCTTCTTTCTTTTTTCGGCCCCAAACATGGTCTGACATTGCGTATGAGTAAAAAAGTTCCCTGGAAAAATGTTTACCTTAATAAGTAAAAACGAATTTATCAATAACATTATCACGGATTTGTTTTTCTTCCTTGCCCTTTCATACCACTCTGCGGCTTCGCGTTGCTCTGCCTGTGGTGTTGGCACTTCGACCATTTTGGCGGTATAATCTCAGCTTCCTTCTGCAGGCAGCTCGGTCTTGGGTCGTATCATCGCCGAGATTAATGCGTTGTTGCTGCTTCTTCATCTGATAAATCCATGTGTGTTTCCGCCTGCCTCGAGGTTTGGGTCCAGCAAATGGAACATTCATTAATAGAGCCTTGTACAGGACTTCAGCTTCTGGTATCGGTCTCTCTGGATCTGAGAAAGGACAACAAAGATACTCAGCCTTTGGTATGCTAATCCTCAGTCCATGATCCTCCTGTATCTTACACCACTTGGTCAGTGCAGCCTGCAAACCAACGATGTCTTTGCTACCCAGGACAATGTCATCGGCGAAGAGAAGGGATATTTCCAGTCCCTCAGAAATGAGTGTTAATAAATAGAGCATGATGATGTTGAAGAGCAAAGGACTCAATACACTGCCTTGGTGAACTCCAACTTTAACTGGAAATTCTTCAGACTCAGCAGCTGTGCATCTAACTTTAGTATTTGCCCCATCATACATGTCTTGCATCATCTTGACATATGCCTCGGGGACCTTAAGTGCTCTTAGGGCCACCCATATCAGATCAGAAGGAACTCTGTCGAAGGCTTTTTCCATCCGTGCATCATGATACTTTTCCATCGTAACACGTATGCACTGAATAGCATCGACTGTGCACCGACCCTCCACAAAGCCGCATTGATTGTCATTCAACCGTACAATCTCTTTCAATCGATTGCAGACAACCCGCTCGTAAGTTTTCAATGTGTGAGATGTTAACTTGATAGTTGGTGAGCTTCCGTGAGTCACCCTTGTTCTTATAAAACGGGAGAAGGAAACATTTTCTGAAAGCGTCAGGCATCGGTTGCCCTCTTTTAATTTGGTTGAAAAGAACAGTGAGCCATCTAAGCCCGACATGATTCATCTTCAACCAAAATTCCAAGGGTATTTTGTCCGGTCCGACTGTCCGCGTTTCATCTGCATCATTGCCTTCATCACCTCTTCCACTGAAAAATCAGCGATATCAGTGGTGTTTGGCTCCACAGCTTGAAAATCTTCACGCGGAAATTCTTCATTCAAAAGTTCGTCAAAGTACTCACGCATTCTGCTACAGATTGCTGTCTTCAACCAGTAGCACTCCTTGTGAGTCTTCAACGTACAATACTTTGGCGTTTATCGTTAAACCACAAGACACTATGTAGAAAAATGCAGACTTGCACTGGTAAATTCGTTACAATCCAAACATGAACATTCAGCTAATGTGGAAGGAAAGCTCTTACTAGGGGAGACTTGCACTGGCAAAAAGTTCGGTACAATTCAAATATGTGTAAGAATTTCCAACGAATACTCATGGGACAAAAGAAAGCTATAAAATTGAAATCTGTGCAAATTTTCCGATTCCCGTATTTTTCTGAGCTATACTCCATTTAACGCGGACCCCTCTTCACCCCGGCCCCCAGGCTGCTGCCTGGTTGGCCAGTAGTATGCGGGGGCCATGGCTATGGCACACCTCGCTCCTGTAGTCTGTACACAATAGGCGGGTTTTTTTTTGTATTCGGACAAAGATCAAAAGTGAAAAGAACGGCACGGACATGCGACGGGCGAAGTTGCACAGCCACCATACAGATGATTCGTCGAGTGGGGGCGAATTGCGGACTTCGTTTACAAAAGTACAGAGCGAATTGTCGAGAAACAAGTTGAGGTTCAACCAATTCACTTTCAACCAGACGTGATCCTATACGAGATGTGGATCATCGACGGTCAATCGTTTTGTGGGAATGAGTGCTAAGCGAAAGGCTTAGAATGTTAAGGTGTTGTCACTCCGACTACTGCGAATTTCTTCAATAGGAGCTCCAAGCTGCAAGTCTTCTTAACAACAGCCTTTGCCCGTCGTTACGACGCGACGGCGGTTTCTAAAGAACGCAGGAAATCAGCAGCGATTCCAATAGACGTCCTAGTAGGCATACATTGAATTTAACCAAACAAAAAGCAACATTTTCAAATAAAATAATATTTTATAATAAATTCGTGCTTACAAAAACACATTATTTCTTAGAGAAAAAGCTCATTATGGACCCTTGTTTCGTAGTAGTTGGCTTTGCAGCTGCCTTTGTTGACTTTGCTTTCGTCTCCTTCGCTTTAATATCGCCATTAGGTGATTTAACCTCTACTTTATTCGTTTTTTCTTCAATGACATCGCAATCATCGTCTGTACTGTACATCTCGGTCTCCTTCACCGTTTCTAACGTGTACAAAGAAAAAAAAATCTCCATTACAAACTTCGTACTGTATGAAAATAAAATCACTTACTCATAAAACCATCTTCGTCTTCATACGTTCTAGTGACAACGCGGCGCTTCTTAACCCTTCCCCGCCGGCCAGGTTCTTTGGGCGGTTCTTTGGGCTCCGCATTTCCATTTGTTTGTTTTGTTTCGGGTTCGGTTGGCTCCGGTTCTTCCATTTCCACATCATTATCAGGCTCTTTGGAAGCTTGAATAAGAGGAAAATATTATTTAACCATCCTACAACGATAATACAAATAGACCCAAGAACCTTCATTCTCTTCATCGCTATCTTCCATCAGCATGATACGAGAGCCTTTTGCTCGTGCTTTCTTCTTTGCACTATCGACTTTACGACGTTTTGCTGGATTATCAACGTCCTCTGCGTTATCCTTCTCCTTGTCCGAGGGATCTAATAATAAATAAGACGAAAATCAAAAGTGAAACCACAGCTATTAGAAAAATGAACGTCTCCTGACCATTTGATATGGAACCACGTTTGCCATTGGAACTCTCTGAATTCGTACTCTGCGAACTGTTTTTCGAAACTGGAATCTCCTCGCTTGATTCCGTTTTGTTTTCCTTGTCCGATGACGGACTTGTACTTTTCTCCTTCTTAACTGAAGGTTTTGCGGAAAAGAAGGATCCGATTGAGCCATTTTTTTTGGGAGCCTCCTTTTTAAGTGGAGTCTTCTTCTTGGGCGATATTGATGCAACTGTTGTCTCTTTGGCTGGTGTTTTCGGCTCAGCTTTAAAGAATTTATTAGCCGGTGGTTGAGTTTTTGTATCTTTAGATGAAGTTCCGAAAGAGAATGAGGGACGTGACGATTCCTGCTTAGTGGAAGTCTCCGCTTTTATATCAACTGCAGGGACGGTATCTTGAGATTCTCGGCACGATCCTAAATTGGTTAGTTGTATCCGTTTTCTATAAAATATGGAAATAATGTTGGTTGCTTATTAAACTGTGTGGGTGTTAAGAGAATTTTAAATTACTTCTTCCCATCCAATAATGTTGGAGTGATGATGGCTGGTGGCTCAGTTCCTAATTTTATGCTGTAGAGCATTTGAAACACTTTATCGGATTTCGCTTTAAGTGAGGCAAGTTTGTCTTCAGATGTAATCTGGAAAACAATATATTTTTATCAGATTTATGATGCAGATATAATATACACGAATTATTTGCGCGATATTCTCTTTCACAGGAACGTGTGGAAAAATAAAAAGGTTCTTCCGCATGTTCCTATGTTCTCATTCATAGCGCGCGAATTACTACTGCTACTACTGGTTGTCGAAGAGGCTTGACGCTAAAGTTTGAGGCGGCAACCTTGATCTGAAGAAGAATCCTTAAGTGGCCGAGCTAGCGAACCTCCCCGTGGTGACAACTGGGAAACGCTGTAATGAATGACTTTTCTGATGGTCTATTCGGATTGTTGATTGTCAAATATTTTTCTAAAATATTTGCCAACTAACAATTCGAATTCTCCATCAGGAATTTTGCAAGAACGACAACTCTGTCATTCTATCACACTGTGGGTCGTTGACACTTGCAAACGCTATATTCTGATGGACTCTTATGTGTCCTGTAAGAATATGCTGTTTGATCTGGTATCATCGACCTCGCACTGGGATAGAACAGACAAGCGGGTAGCGATATTCGTTCTCGCTCCGACATCCAAGTCGAGTTTTATGCAAATGGAGAATTCCGTTGCATGAAACTCGATTGGCGAGAAATTTCAGCCGATGTTGTGCTGAATCGGGGAGCTCGACCTTTCGAGAGGGAGACCGACTCGAGAGTCGACTTTCCCCGCCGCCCGATGCACATCGGCACGTCCCTGTCGGGATTTAAAAAAAAAAACATACATATATAGGGAGTTCACTTTGAACCGCCGCCCGGACAACATCAGCGTGACTATAGGGAGGTCGACTTTCATCCGCCGTCCGAACAGCATCGGTGCGATTGCCGCGACGGAATTGCGAATTTTCTGGATTGTATCTGTCATCCCGATAGTCCCGATGTAGTCCGGATGGCGCAACGGTTAGCACGTTCGCCTTCAACGCACTGGGCCCCGGTTCGATTCCGGGGATTTACGTGTCGGACTATGAGCCCACTCAGCTGTTAAATGAGTACCCATTATGGGGTAAATAACTCGGTTGAGCGTGTTGCTGATCACATACCTCTGCACAAAAAACCGTCACGATCTAGAAAATGAGATGATGCTAACTCATCTCGAGGCTGTGGTTCAAATTGGACTGTTGCGCCAGTTATTTATTTTTTATTTTATCTGTCATCCCGGGCATCCAATTTGAGGTGCATATCGTTTTTGAACCGGGCATTGTTGCGACATCGCAAGAATTGAGATTTTTGTTCGCTTTTGGCCGACGCGTCGTTTTTTTTTATTCGCACGGCTGAAAAACGATTGAAATTGTTTAAATTGGATCGCGGCGTTGTCTTCCGTCGAGTGAGCGTGGAGTGTTAAGTCTCCGTGGCTGTTTGGGTCAGTTATCCAATATTGCTATCGCGTTCGCCGTATTCTGAAATTGAGCAGAAGGAAGAATTGAAAAAAAGGCGCAATTTACAAACAAAGAACGTGGGGCAGCAGGAGTAGTCAGATTTGACAGCGACGGTCCATCCAGTACGAGGGCACCGGATTACCGCCCGATCCATCACTTCGGAGCTTGTTCAAAGATAAGCCCTTGTGTAGGTGCAAGAGTGAACGCCATATAGTGCCGTGGTCAAACAGCAACAACAACCATGCCGATCCATAGCAATATGCTCAATACTATGCTACAGTTTTGAAGTTAATAGCGACAAGTGCCATCCGACGGGGTTGCCGCCCTTGGAACATCCTTTTTTTTTGTTTTGTTTATTTAGTCCATTTTTAGTTAGTTTCATTTTTTTTATTTGATTAATTCACTCTAATTAGTAGTAGTAGTTATTTACTGGTGGTAATAAAAAAAAAACTTAAGTTACAGTGCTCCCATCTCCAAGTGGCCACTTCGGATATCGGGTGAGTAATTACATATGTTTGTTTCTTTATTTTTATAAATTTTTATTCGAATTGTATATTTTTGTTTCACACCTCGCGAATAATTTATGCCACAGTTGGTTTCTTTTTTGAAATATTTTTTTGTTTGTATTCTTGAATTAATTTTGAGGTTAGAATAAAAAATGGCCTTATAACGTTTTCTTGAAAAATTTGGGCTTTTCCTTTAAAGGAATCACCTCTTCCCCGTTTCAGGTCGTCGCTGGTTCAATGAGGTGAAAGCCTCGTTATTGCTTTGCTTTGGGAGGTACCAGTGATTTGGCCAAGGTACCTCATTGGTAGGGTGGGTTTAGTGGCCAAGGTTCATCTGGACCCGGAGCAGTGTCAGGTACATGAGCCGGTCGACGGCCATTGCCTTTAAGTAGTTTTTTTTTTTGCCATTTTTTTTAGGTCGTGGGACCTTTGGTACCCGTGTGTGTGCTGTTGTACCTTAATGGTAATGGGGCCATAATAATTCTTGACACGCTAGAAACTATGTTTCAGGGTGTTAGATCTTTTCAAGTCATTTCAGGGCCGGTAGACAATGAAGAAGGCCCCAATCTTTTACGGACTATGGAAAAGAAAAAGATTGCTAAACGGGTAGGGATATATCTATCCAAGTGTCGGTAGGAGGCATGTCTGCGACTACCGGCGAGGTCTCGGGAGGTGCTCCCACCTCCTTAATTACCAGTGGCCATACAGAAACAGTTGAATCAGCGATGAAACCAGGCAGCTCCGACGGGCATTCTACCGGTTCAAAATCTAAACTGCAAAGGACTTTTGCAGCAAACCCCCTGGTTACCGAGCTTGACTTAGATCGCATGGAACAGGGTTACGATACTTATTTAACCCCAGCGGAAGAGGAGCTCCTGCTTAATCTTTCTCCGTCAGGTAAGGGTGCTGAACGGCGTACGGCCGTAAGGCCCAAGCCGCCTAAAGAGGAACTCAGGCCCCTCAACCAATATAAAACTGCCATCAGGTTGAAAACGGAACTCGGTACCAAGTTGCACCTGACTCCGAAAGAGTCTGAGAGCCTGGTATTGGCCGAGGAAACCATTGACATCGGCAGAAAGCACTTCGCAATTAGTTGCGGCTCGCAAGTGACGATCCGAAGTTCTTCAAAAAGATTGAAGAGAACGAACTAAACAAGCTGGCAATGAAGAGGCAGAACCACAACCCTCCACGAGTAAGCGCCAGAAGGCCATGCGGCAAACAACCGCCCTCAAGTGTAACGAACAAATGGCCTGAGGCTAAGGCGGAGAGTGCGGCAAGGACACAAACGCCTCCTCTTGCCAGAAAACCAAGAAAAACTATCAGCATAGCTGATGTAGCTAAAAAGCAACAATACTGGCACTAATTCGACAGAAGTGAGCACCTAGGTAAATTAAGCCAGGAGAGGTGGCAGCTTGTGGAGACAACACTGTTCGAAAAGCTTATGATGAAAATGGATTCTGATGATCTGCACATGCCATCGTTTGACGGAGCGGTTGATTTAATTATGTTAAGATCATAAATTGCAAGGCCGAGGCGAGACGTAAATGGTGCAAGAACACAGTGGCGCCGCTTGGTAAACTGTGGGAAGGAACCCAACTTGAGATTGTCGATAGGGATCAAATCCCGGCAGTACCTAAAGCGAAGGTTGTATCGCCAATGATCCTAGCGGCTTCGCTTAGACTTCTACAACGGCAAAACCCGGAAATTCCTACGGCGGATTGGATAGTCCTGTGTACCAGCGACCTCACGTTTGACGAGAGGCTAGCGTTCATACACGAAACTGGTAAAAGCAATCACGGCAATCCAAAAGATTACAGGCCCATCAGTCTAACCTCATCCATGTTGAAACCCATGGAAAATATACCGGACAGGTATATTAGAGCTCGGCTATCTACCAAATAAGTATGCGTGTTACTTAAAAGGGAAATCGGTGGAAACAGCCATCGCTGCTATCAAACAGACTCATATCCTCTCCCTGGGGTAGTATCAAGGCCACTAAAACAGCCAGAAGGACGCCAAAAGAGTGGAGAGGGGAGGAGGGGGGGGGGGGGGGGTATCGGCACTTCTATGGGTACTAGTAATCAACACTTTACTAAAAACTCTTGAATCGATAGGCATACGCACGCTGGCATATGCAGACGACGCGACGTACTAATACTGGTATCTGGAAGGGTTACAAACGTAGTATCGGAACTCACAACAATCGCTTTAGGTAAGCTACTGAAATGGGCAGCCAAAGTAGGGCAAAATGTAAACCCACAAAAGACTGAATTGTTTCCAAAACCAAAATTCAAGACTTCAGCCTCCCAAAGATGTGTTACCGAGTTGACTTTGACGACTCATGCAAGGTTAAGTTAGGTTAAAAGGCTGCCGCGGGTGACGCAGCACACATAGGCCACCAAAGGGCCCGTTGTGATACCTACCAGGATAAAAACCTATCCCATTGAAATTACTATTCATTGAACCAGCCAGAGCTGGCAATGAACTGATAAAGCCTGAGCGGGCTCGTGCCCCTTCGCTCTTCCAAATGAAGGAAGAAAGAGTCCCCCAGAAAGACCCGCCTCCTCGTAGCCAAGGCAGGACAGGTGCAAAGAAAATGGAGGGTACTCTCCTCCTCGTTAGCATTATTTTTCACGTTAGAGTTGATAATTCGCTTGCAGATTGCGAAAGGTACTCCGATGTCCCAACGACCATCCTCAATTGCCCCATTCGTCCTAGCCGAAGCAAGTCACACAATTACGAGCATAAGCACTGTGACTTGGAATCCAGCACAATGTGCTTTCAAAGTAACGCCCCATCTCATCAAAAAGTGATCGACAGTTCGTAACCGTCTGCGATGTCGATCCGATTCAAGTGATCGAATTGCAGCCTGACTGTCAGTGTAAATAGTGAGTTTCCTACCAGTGGTGACATTATATCCTAGCCAGGCGAGAGCTTCTAAAATCGCCAAAATCTCCGCCTGCAGCACGCTGCAATGATCGTGTATGCGGAAAGATAAACTAATCTAATAATAATAAACTCCAGCATCCGTTTTGGATTCGTCAGTATATAAAACAATGGAGTCTGGGTGAGTGATTGCCCCCAGTTTCCCACATGTCCCTTGACGGAATCTGGTTTACAAAATTTTTACCAAACATGTGCTTAGGAGAGATATAATCCGTATATGCTGGGAGGTCAAGATTATTCAAAATAGCAGAGTGGCCGGTCTCGCGAAGTTGCAATGCTATAATCGCTGCTTGCTGTTGAGCAAAAATATCGAACGGTAAAAGATTTAGAAGCACATCCAGGCCAGCTGATGGAGTGGATCTGATAGTCCTAGTTGCAGCAATCGTCGCCAATCTTTGCACCTTCCCTAGCAGAGTCCTGCGGGTACCCATTCTAACCGCCGTCCACCAAACAAGAATGCCATGCAAAAGAATGGGCCGAAGAACTGATGTGTACAGCCACAAAACCACCTTCGGCTGTAGTCCCCAGTTCAGACCTATCGCTTTCCTGCAGGTGTAGAGTGCCATAGTCGCTTTGTCAACACGTTCCTGAATATTTGACCTCCCCCTCCATCCCAGCTTCCTGTCTAGGATGAGACCAAGGAACTTAGCCTTGTCAAGAAATGCCAAGGATTGACCCTGACACCACTCCGACTAGCCCAACTAACCAGAGTCGATATAGCATTCTGCAGCACCTCATTAAGAATGCTCGGAAACTTACCTGTAACTGCGATGGCAACATCGTCGGCATAGGAAACAACCCTGCATCCCAGACTCTCAAGATCTAACAGCAGTCTATTGATTGCTAGATTCCATAACAGCGGTGAGAGCACACCATGTTGAGGTGTGCCCCTACAGACGAACCTACGCACAGTAGATTCTCCCAACCTGAACTACCTATATATAACCCTAGAAGTTCATAGCAGGTTAATTAGTTCACACAATAAATCATCCACGAGCAGGCCCGAGAGTGCCTCAGTGATGGTCCCAGGTAAGATGTTGTTAAAAGCACCCTCAATGTCCATAAAAATCACCCTGGTGTGTTCGTTGTGACTGAAGGATTTTTCAATGTAGCTAACCAAAGAATGTAGTGCGGTGCCCACCGATCTGCCCTTTCAGTAAGCGTGCTGCAAGGTGGACAGCAGTCGAGATGGAATACTATCACGTAGATGGATGTCAATTAACCTTTCAAAAGTCTTAAGAATGGTGGAGGATAGACTAATCGGTCTGAAGTCATTAGGGCGCACAAGTGAGCTTTTTCCTGCCTTGGGTATAAAAGTCACTTTAACCTCCCTCCATATATATAGGAATATATATCAACTCCAGGCATGCTCTGAAAATAGTCGCCAACCAAGGGTATACGATGTCCGATGCGTGTTGCAGGTCTTCCGAAATGATACCATCCCGCCCAGCGGATTTGTAAGGGTCGGAACTATCGATCGCCCATAGAATCTTTTCCTCTGTAATAATCGACCCTAGATCACATGTACTCCCAGCAGTTGTAGACGAAGCCAAGGGCATTGTAATTGTCGAACCTCCGGGGAAATGCGCATCGACCAGAACCTCAACGGTATCTGTACTTGATGTCGTCCAAGAGCCCTCCTCCTTTTGCAGGAAGCTAGGCATAGATGGACTTGTTGAGAGGATCTTACGAAGTCTACAGATCTTACTCGACTCCTCAATACGTTCACAGAAATTCCTCCACGTGCTCCGTTTTGCACTTCTAAGCTCGTTTTTAAAGAAGCGCAAATGCTTCTTGTAGGATTTCCAATCATCCTCCAGCCCAGTGGCCTTAGCCTTGGTAAAACTTTTTCTACACGCACGTCGGTGCTCCGAAATCTGAGAGTTCCAGCAGAATGGCTTCTTCTTTCCTCTGTGACTACTTGTAGGACAACATTTAGATATCGCCCTATTTATTGTTTCCGTAAGGTCCCGTACAACATCGTCCAATTCTTGCTTGGCGTTGGGCTGCCCCGGTAAAGGGGGCAGTACTTCCAGTAGAGCTTTTCGGTACCGTGTCCAGTCTGTTCTTCTTCGATTTAAGATACGCAGTGTGGCCACTAAACGTGCATCCAGGCTGAATTGTAGATAACGGTGATCGGAAAACGAGTGCTTGGATGACACTCTCCAGTTCCGCAGCTGATGACTTTGTAATTGCCTCCCTAATATTTGTAGCAGGCAGCAATCCTTCATCGTCATAAGGAAGGTAAGCCGATATGAACCAATATACCCTACCAATGATATCGAGGCAGACCACCACAGAATCGCTGTTACTGTAGCCAGACACAAGGAAAGCCCTGAGGCTTTTCTTAACAAGAATGCAAGACCGCGGCTCGCCCTGGCCTTTAACATAAAAAAATAATATACTCAGGAGAGCTCAGGCCACGCACGATTCATGCAAAGTACTTAGGTTTGATCCTTGACAGTAGACTTACCTGGAATCGCAGCATTGAAGAAAGAACAAAGAAAGCAAAGGGGACTGAAAACAAATGTGATGCACCGGGTGTTCACAGCCATCGCTAGGCCCATTCTAACGTACGGAATCCTGGTCTGGTGGACAGCACTTGGCACCAACACCAATAAACAAAAAGTGGAAAGGATTCAGAGACTGGGATGCATGGGTATCACCGGAGCAATGAGAACCACGTCTACGAACTCCCTAAACACTCTCTTATATTTACGAGTACCTCCAATTGATTTCTTTCTAGTAAATGTAGCGTACAAATGTGCCCTGGGACTCAGGGAAACAGGTGAGACGCTCCATTACAAGCCGGATAGATGTTTGAGACGTCCTGGTCAATGCGCGATAAATAGGAATTCAGTCGTCAACACCAGCCTGACCGAAGTTCGGCGAGTGTCGGCCTCGTTGCTCTCGGAAGCCTTTCCTCTTCCGGAGATATCGTTGGCGGTATGGACGAGAGAACTAGATTCGGACCTAAACCCACGATAGATAAATAGATAGATAGATAGTACCTCCTCCTGATGTATCGCTGCGATGGCGCAGATCTGTGTGCATCGCTATCAAAGGGTACTCTTTTGTACCTCTGGACATCTCTAAGTCACGCCTAACATATGAGGTTGGCAACTAAGTACTTTCGCTTTTCATTGATAGATAGCGTTGCTTTATTTTTTGTATAACATATGTTAGTGCTGTACTTTGCCGTTTGTCACGTGATACTTGTCACATTGACGTAACTTTAGAAGCAAGTAGTGCGTGATTTTTATTAAAGCTATTAGTTGCGGGTTAATTTTAAATGGAGTGCAGAAGCGAACATTTTCGGCATATTTTACTTTTTTATTTCCGTAAAGGAAAGAAAGCTGCTGCGGCTCACAAAGAGATATGTGAAGTTTATGGTGCTGATTGCTTAACAGAGCGCACGTATCAGAATTGGTATAAGAAATTCCGTTCTGGAGATTTTTCCCTCAAAGATGAGCAACGTTCTGGTCGGCCTACTGAAGTTGATGATGACCAAATCAAAGTCATAATTGAAGAGGATCGTCATATAACTGTTCGAGAGGTTGCGAAGAGGCTACATGTATCGCACACAACAATTGAAAAACATTTAAAATGTCTTGGGCTAGTTAAGAAGCTTGATACTTGGGTACCTCACGAATTGAAAGAAATTCATTTAACACAAAGAATCAACTGTTGCGATATGCACCTTAAACGAAATGAAACCGACCCTTTCTTAAAAAGAATCATCACTGGTGATGAAAAATGGGTCCTGTACAGTAACAAAGTTCGAAAACGATCATGGAGCAAACACGATGAACCGGCACAAACCACATCGAAAGCTGAATTGCATCCAAAAAAGATCATGCTGTCAGTTTGGTGGGATTACAAAGGTGTTGTGTTTTTTGAGCTGCTTTCAAGGAACCGAACGATCAATTCTGATGTTTACTGTCAACAACTAATGAAACTGGATGAAGCAATCAAAGAAAAACGGCCAGAATTGTCAAATCGGAAAGGTGTAGTGTTCCACCATGATAATGCAAGGCCTCACACATCTTTGGCAGCTCGTGGGAAACTATTGGAGCTTGGCTGGGAAGTGATGCCACATCCCCCATACAGCCCTGATCTGGCACCATCTGATTACCATTTATTTCGAAGTTTGCAGAATTTTTTGAATGGTAAAGCTTTCACAAATGAAGATGACCTTCACTCGCACCTGGTTCAGTTTTTTGCTGATAAGGACCAGAAATTTTATGAGCGCGGAATCATGCAGCTGAAAGAAAGATGGCAAAAAGTCATTGAGCAAAATGGAAAATATATAATTGATTAAAAACTATTCTTTGTTAAAAAAAAGTGTTCTATTTTATACTACAAAACCGAAAGTACTTAGTTGCCAACCTAATATTTTGGTGGCGGCGTCTTGTACTTAGTATTGGTGTGTTGCCTCTGGTAACAACCCACCAGATATTGTTTGGCAAGAAGCTTGTTGTGATCTCTTAACCCCTAGTCTACACTCATAGACAAAATCGTGCGATTGTCTATAGACAAATCGAGGATTTTGTATTTAGACAATCGCGAACAATTCGGAACATTTTTATGGACTTTGTTGCTCGTCCACATCTACATTTAGTTTCTGAGAGACATGGCAACTGAAATAGCGGCCTGTGGAATTGCTGCTTGTGTAGCCTTTATCTTTGCTAATGAAAAAGGGAAGAAAGCCCGCAAACGTTTGTTTATACGGACCTTGTTTATAGATGACCCTAAATTCGGGCTTAATCTATTAGAAAAGCTGAAATTGGAAGATGGCTTAGGCTTCCAAAATGTTTCCACATTAACCGCTACGGATTTTGAGGAATTGCTACAAATGGTTTGAAGTAAAATTTCAATACAAGACACAAGATTTAGAGAAAGCATTCCACCTGCCCTCAGGTGGTAACGCTTCCATATCTGGCGAGTGGTGATTCATTTACTAGCCTTATATTTACATTCAGGGTTTCCAAGCAGACGATATCATCGTTTGTCCTGGAAGTTTGTGAAGCCATAATATCTTCGTTAAAAACTTCGTGCAGGTAAGTACAAATAATAAAAAAGTGATAATTTTAGTGAAAACATTTATTAAAGTTAGAAAATATAAAAGAGTTGATTTGTTTTCTCTGTTGTCCACATTTCAAAAATACTCAAATAAACGATAATTATCTGACCGCACGCTATATGCTCTTGCGAACATGACGAAATGTTGCACAAAATGTCTCAAGTTTTCCATTCTTGATGGGCACTCATAGACACACGATAGACAACTCATAGACATTGTTCCTGATTTGTCTCTAAAAAATCGCAGAACCCTGTCTATAGACACGAGTTGCGGAGTCTATGAGTGTGGATTAGGGGTTAGAGGCATAACCTTGGTTTCCTGATGTAGATGGTCCTGGGGTGACATCAGGAGACAGCCAGTTACAGTACGGAGAGCGGCATTTTCGCTAGCCTGAATATTTTTCCATTGTGTGTTAGTGTCACCATACACTGTCGAACTCGAGCACGAACCTGGTACAAATGTCCTTTGACACACAAATACACTTCACATAGGTGTGAAGAAAACCGGTCCACTTGTACTAGGTTCGTGTTCGAGCTCGACAGTGTATGATGACACTTACAGAGATTCTGTGACCACACAGGAGCCGCATAGTTGGCCACGGATCTTCCGACTGCTTTGTATGTGACCAGTAGAGTTTCTTTGTCTTTGCCTCAGGTGCTACCGGCCAATGCTTTGAAGATTTTATTCCTACCACGCATCCTGTCGCACACTAGTGTTGCACAGAACCGTGGAACCGGAACCGCGGAACCGGTTCCTAACAAGAACCGACCCGACCGGTCCAATCGGTCGGTTCTAGAAGAATCGAAAATCGTAACGGACAAATGATTTTACTATAGCCGAAAATTGATTTTAAAAAAACCCTTGTAAACCGACTAAATCGGACCGGATCGGAAAATTGGCGGTTCTTTGGACACGCTAGCACATGCAAGGCATCGCTTTAACTCGGACCGGAAGACTATATTTATACTTATTTTGGTTATCTAATAACATATCTGTGTTACTGAAATCATTATCTGCGATTAGAAATTGATCTCATTTTTTACTTTTTTTTTTATTAAACAACATGAAATAAATAATTAATTTTATTTATATTGTTATGTGTAGTTTTTTTTCTCGAACACTTTGCTAAATTGCATAATGTTTCATTTTTTATTATCAACATTTCGCAATCTATTAAACAGTTCTTTTCTAAATTCTCTTAATGTTTGCATCAGCGCAAAGATATTGCAAAATGAAAATAATAACGCACACATACCGACTTTGTGCGAAGAATTGACAATAAATACATAGTTCTTTAAAAAATATGCGATTATAAAGTTCTACTGATTTCCAAAATGCGATCATAAAGTTTCTCTGCTTTCCAAAAACGATAAGACAAAATATGGGCGCGTTCTTCTGCTTTTCTTAACCTGTATAGGTTAGTGAAATAACACGCAATAAAACAACAATGCTACCCCATATAGGTTAACGCTTAACATGGTAATTTATCGAAGGCCGATCCTGACCTGGATATCTCACAAGTAAAGCTTTTATTTAGGGCGCATATACCGGTATCTAGAAGAAGTTCGTTCGTTCGACGATGTTCCAATGTGTTTTCACCTCATTCACCTCAATTAAATTCACACTTTTTCCAAGTGGAAAAGAGATTTTTGTCGAAATATTAGGACTACTCGGATTCATTTAGTTTCTTTTATCACAGTTGCAGTTGATAGGTTCAATGCTTGCTCTTGATGTGATAGAATGATGTTTATTTTTAATATTTTTCAAAGAGTGGAATTATGCCACTACTTAAAATCCACACTTTATCTGAGACAAAATCCATTTCATGTCAAATACATGCTTTTACCCTGTATGGGTCAGATACATCGTTTTTTGCAAAAAAGCTCGGGGTAACTACCCTTGACCTGGATAGCTGCAAAAGCGCGCGCCTTATTATATAGGATAATGAATAAGAAATAAGAAAAAGTATTATTCAACGTCCATGTTGGGAACCGGTCCAAATACCCGGTTCTTCTGAGAACCGGACTCGGCAGAACCGGTTCTTCAAAAACCCGGAACCGCACATCACTATCGCACACGATTGAGGCATGGCGGGATGACGTGGCCATGCTGTTCAGAGTTACTCCAAGGATTTTAGGATGATTCACGGTAGGAATAGGTTGACTGCCAATTTAGATCCCAAGTTGCATCTTGACCTCCTTCGTCCAGGTGGTAAATAAGGTTGCCGAGGATTTAGGCGCTGAAACGGTTAAATTCTTTGCTATGAAGAATGCGTTAAGTTCTCTAAGGTTGTTCACCTTGTTTGATCTTCCTTAGCTTCGATTTCTTGCTCCTGAATCCGGTGTAGGACTGCCTGTCCGCAAGATAATTGGCAATCCATTTGGTTATTTGCATTGGAAGCGTTGCACGATTTAAGTCAGACAGAAGTGCTGAGTGGCTGACTGTGTCAAAGGCTTTCGACAGATCAAGTGCCACCAGAATTGTTCTGTGACATGGACGAGGTTGATTGAGGCCATTGTGAATGCGAGTTGTAATGGCATCCAGGGCCGTCGTCATACTGTGTATCCTTCGGAAGCCGTGCTGGTGGTTCGCAAGCTGGACGTGGGCCGCAAGAACAGGGTGAAATGGTGGCTCGATCGTTTTGGCAACTGATGATAGAAGTGTGATGGGACGATAGGGCTAGTCATCTCAGCTGCTTTTTGCACAATATGTTAGTTGCTGTACGACAGCTGAATTTTTGAATCGGACGATGTCGATTTTGTGGCGCCTAGATCTTTTGTCACAAGGACGGTGCACGACTGCAGTAGCCAATCGCACATTAGCGATTATAAGATAGTGATCTCTTCCCATCCCAATAATAATTTTTTAATCTCTTCTTAATGGCGAAATGGTCGATTTGATTTCCTGCAAACAACAAGAGGACTAGCTGATTTTACGGCAGTCCTTATGCTCAAACATAGTGCCATCGATGAAGAGATTGTAAAAGCTGCAGAATTCTACGAATCTGCTCCCCTTTTGGATTTCGCAACGTTGACTTGCGCTGACATTTATAAATGCACTTGCTTTTCCTTTTTTTCTACATTGCAACTGTTATCTGCGAATACATTTATACTGACACCGCAGCCCCCCCCCCCTTCCACACAATTTTACACAATCTCCAGAATAACACTTAAGTAAAAATAAACTTACAGTCATGAACGGCATGCCATCTTTTTGCGTTCCACGCACGAGTAAGAATTTTACAAATTCCTTGTCTTTACCGCAACTCTTAATCCATTTTTCCAATGTCTCGGAGCTTTCTCTCATACTCATTGACCAGTTTTCCGAAAGCATGCTAATGCTGACCTGTAAGACGAATGGAAATAATCCCAAGTCGGATTTGAGGACATTTAGAAAATTCTCTATACCATTTTGTCGCTATCCAGCACATCGTTGGAGATATCCTTAAAACACAACTCCCGACTTTCTTCGTACATTTTAACAATCTGAATAGAATTACGGAATTGATTTAAAGTTACTGCGGCTACTTATAGTGTGTTTGCAACAAAGCCCTGCTGAAGATGCGACGTTATTGTTATTTTCGCGCCCAAGTCTATTGACAACCGGGAAAATTGACAAATCATATGATCATATTTCGCCTCGACAAGCGGGTGGTTTTGAATTATTGGGTTTCGATTTTCAAAATTGTCAGGATATTTCAAGTAGACAAGAAAAAAGTTAAGCTATTAGAAATGGAATGCTATTAAACTGACTTTTCATTCAATTTTTCCAAACAAATCGTTCCGGTAAGACTACCCAAAAAAAAATCGAACCGGTCAACGAGTACAGTTCCAACTAAAACCCAATTTTCGCTCCACCTCATTTCGCTTGTTTTTCTCTGATTCTGTCACCGCTGACAGCACGACATCATCATCATACAGACGACACTCCATTGTGAACTCAAAGTTTTTGCTTTGCCTGCAGGCAGAACTTGTGACGGTGATTCCAATTGGAAGAGAATTGTTTTTTTCTACAGTGTTTTTCACAGCGATATCCATTGAATCTTTAGCCAGTTCTCCGGCTAGCTGAACTGTCAATAGTCGGACAATCAAAATCAACTGAAATTCGGCCCAATTGAGTGCAAAATGTGCGTTTTATTCGGTTGCAGTGAATCGCGTTGAGTGCAATTACGTGTCGATGAACTGTCAAGGGAGAGGATGTGTCAGCTTTTCGATTTCTTTCCCATTTCGGCTCGTTCGGCGCATTTTCCAGTGAAACTATCGACACCACAATCGAATCAGAAATTGAAGTAAAGACGACAAGAAACGAACTCAGGAACTAGATATACACACGCGGCCCCGGAAAGAGGATTTAGCGATAGGCGAAAATGTCGTTCGTTAGTGGCACGACGGGCAGTGAGGCTGCACAGAAATTTTTGGATGTTCTCCAGTCGGATTTTCGCACTTTGGCGCAGGAAACGAAAAAGAAGTATCCACAGATTAAGGAAGTAAGTTGATGTCTCGAGTGGTAGATATGGGTGTTTCGTAATTCAAAGCGATGGCATTGTGGGGGGCTGAGCGATTAATAAATAATATTAAAACAATTGGTCCAGTCGCCTTGGATCTGTCGACGACACCAGAAAGAATTTCCATGGGAATGTAAATAGATCAACTTTCGGGAAACTACTAGCTTCTATCTGGCGATAAACACACCCAACGTTGTTCGTAGTTCGCTCCATCATTCTTGGAATGCATAAACTTTTTTTTTTGTCGTGACATGATAAATGCTTACTTGCTCAGGTGGGGAAAATGCTTTTTCTATTTTATTTGGCACCCCATACAAAAAGTGGGCTACGTCATTTTCTTGCATTGAATGGGCTTGGCAACAAAGCGTAGACAATGCTTTTTTTTGTGTTCCAACATTGGAATGTTGGATAGAATGCTTGTGGGAATATCGCACGATACGAGGAGGAGGATTAAATATATTTGTCTATTTACTTTTCGCTGTCTGCGGTCCCATTGGGTGAGTTCCAGGAAGGATAGTTTAATTAACGTCTATTCCCTAATGTCATGTATGCAGGTAGCAGGATTTCCTGGGAAACATTCTACAACGAGCCATCCAAATTGACTGGTACAAGTTATGTATTTATCTTAAGAGTCTGTTAAATAAAACGGTGGAATAGTGTCATTCTCCAATCAATGCGGCTTTGTTGAGGGTCGGTCCACAGTCGAGGCTATTCAGTGCATGTGTGTTACGATGGAAAAGCATCGTGATGCATGGACGAACTTGCTCTTTGGATCCTGTCAACCCCTTGTGGGGCATAGGGCGTTAACCACACCGACTTTCCACCTCGTCCTGTTCGCCGCCATCGCCTTCAACTATCTCCACGATTTGCCTAATGACTTAGCCTCAACTGATTTTTCCAGGTGTTTCTAGGTCGTCCAACGCGGCGACTTGCATCGGTTCCCTGTGGGTTCCAATCGAGGGCCTGTTTAGCAATGTTTTCCGGCCCTTTTCGAAGTGTGTGACCTATCCACTGCCACTTTCGCCTATTTACGGAGGTGTCTATCCTGTTCTGGCCAGTAATGAACAGGAGGTCGTCGTTAGAAATGACCTCCGGCCAGCGTATGTGTAGGATGCGCCGTAGACACCGGTTCACGAAAGTTTGCAATCTAGTTGTTATCGCCCTGGTTACCTTCCAAGTTGAACAGCCATAAAGAAGCACAGATTTTACATTGGTTTCGAAGATCCTGAGTTTGGTACTTCTGGAGATGTTGTTGTTTTGCCTGAAAGGAGTAAAACTGAAAAAAGCTGCCCGAGCCTTATTGATGCAAGACTCTACATCAGCATCCGCTCCACCATCTGCTGTAACTACGCTTCCGAGGTAGCAAAAATTGTCCACTTTTTCCACCGTCTGCCCGAAACACAAATTTCGCTGTCTTCCTGGATCTAAGCTCAAGTACTTAGTTTTGGCAGCATTGATTTTAAGCCTCGCATTGCCACTTTCGCGATGCAGGGCATCCATCATTTGAACTAGATGATCCGATATATTTGAGAGAAGACAAATTTCGTCAGCGTAATCCAGGTGTTGAAGGTATTCAAACAGGTTCCATCTGATACCTTTGCTCTGGTGTTCATGAAGCGCACTGCAGAATACGTCGTTAATAGCAATCAAAAACAATATAGGTGACAAAATGCAGCCTTGTCTCACTCCGCTATGTACCTCGAAGGGATCTGAAAGCTTACCCTTGTGTAAGACGTGACATTGGGCTCCGCTATAGGACTCCTTGATGATGGATATGATTTTATCTGGTATACCTCTCCTATGTAAAGCCTTCCACATGTATTCGCGGTCAACGCTGTCAAACGCCTTCTCGAAATCGATGAACATGAGATGTAATGGGGATCTCCACTCTGCGGATTGTTCAATAATAATTCGGAGGGTGTTGATGTGGTCGCTACATGAAAAGCCCTCGCGAAAACCCGCCTGTTCATCGTTCAGTGTGCGGTCAAGTGTACTTGATCCGGTTTAAGACTATTTTCGCCAACAGTTTGGAGACTGCGGGGAGGAGGCAAATTCCACGTCAATTATTACAATCCTTCAGGTTACCTTTCTTCGGGATCTTAATAATGACGCCCTTCTTCCATTCTTTACGGACGGACTTGCACTTTATGTTAATCGATTTGAAAGAAGCCTTCGACAGAGTTCCTCGTGATCTGATATGGCCCTAAGAGCACTTAAGGTCACCGAGGTATATGTCAAGATGATACAAGACATGTATGATGGGGCAACCACTAAAGTTAGATGCACACCTGGTGAGTCTGGAGAATTTCCAGTTAAAGTCGGAGTTTACTAAGACAGTGTATTGAGTCCCTTGCTCTTCAACATCATCATGCTCTATTTATTAACATTCATCTCTGACGGCCTGGAAATATCCCTTCTCTTCGCCGATGACATTGTCCTGGGTAGCGAAGATATCGTTGGTTTGCAGGCTGCACTGACCAAGTGGTGTAAGATACTGGAGGATCATGGACTGAGGATTAGCATACCAAAGACTTAGTATCTTTGCTGTCCTTTCTGAGATCCAGAGAGACCGATACCAGATATCTACATTAAAGGAGAGCAGCTGAAGTCCTGTACAAAGTTCAAATACGTAGGCTCGATGGTCAACAAGGAAGCTACCTGCGATGACGACATCAAACAGCGCATCAGTGTCGGTTGGATGAAGTGGCGAGAAAACTCTGTAATTTTCTGTGACAAGAAGATGCAACGAAAGTTTAAGGGCATGTTGTACAAAACGGTCGTACATCCCGCACTCATTTATGCGTCTGAATGCTAGATTATTACATGGACTGAAAAGTACCAGGATTTTTAATGAAAACAAGCTTTTTTTGGGCAAAGTTATATTTATTCCTCAATATAGTTGCCTTCGATGGCGATACACTTGGTATACCGATTTTCCAACATATCGATGCCCTTTCTGTAGTACGAAACGTCCAAGCCTTCAAAATGCGCCTCGGTTTCCGCGATGACTTCCTCATTCGATCTGAATCTCTTTCCCTGGAGCCACCGCTTGAGGTTTGGGAACAGATAATAGTCGCTGGGGGCCAAGTCTGGAGAATACGGTGGGTGAGCAACCAGTTCGAATCATAATTGGTCTAATTTGTCCATCGCTTTCAAGGACGTGTGTGACGGTGCGTTATCGTGATGTTACAGAACATTTTTCTTCGCCATATGGGCCGCTAGCGCAGCTCGCATTAGACCTCCGATTTGGGCCCATTTGTCACCCTCGCTGGCTAATTAGAGCTGCCAGGTGACCACTCCGCTAAATTGAATCAGTAGATTCAACGAGACGACACTTGCCACCTCTGCCAGCTTTAAGCTGTAAGCACCTAAGAAGTTGAGGCGTTTCCAATTTAGAGCTGGACACTCACACAAAGTATATTCGATGGTGTCCTCTTCCATCTCGCATCTTCTGCATAAATTGCTGGAGGTTAGTCCCAATCTTCTCGCGTGAGATGCGGTAAGGCAGTGTCCTGTAAGTAGACCTACCGTTGCTCTCAGCCTATTTCTTTTGATTTTGAGCAACTTCCTGCTCTTGCTCAGATCAAGCGATGGCCACAAGGTCCTGGCTACCCTTCAATCCATTCTGTATGTCCGGTCAGATTGTTGTTTAGTCCATAGGACTCCATCTATTTCGTTTGTGATGCCCGTAAGTAACCGTGGCATAGGTGCCGGTGGGCTGTTCACGGCTCCCGAACCTCTCCTTACCAGTTCATCGGCTTTCTCGTTGCCTGTGACACCACTGTGGCCGGGCCACCATCATCATCGTAGCGCGACAGCCCTACGTCGGGCCTTGTCCGCCTAGATCGTTGTCCTCCAATGGGATATTTTTAGTTTCCGGGACCCGGGGTGAAAAAATAACTTTTCACTCAGACTTTTGGTCACTTATCGCTCGCGTCACCCTAAGTGTCACCATACACTGTCGAACTCGAACACGAACCTAGTACAAGTGGACCGGCTTTCTTCACACCTATGTGAAGTGTGTGTGTGTGTCAGAGGACATTTGTACCAGGTTCGAGTTCGAGATCGACAGTGTATGGTGACACTAAGAGTGAAAACACACCGCGTAAGACAAAACGTTTTGTTTTGTCTCAAGGAACAACCGACCATTGCTTCTTATCAGGCAGCACACACCAAAGGAAACGAAACAAAATAGACGTTTTTGTCTCGATGCGTTTTATGACTGGTTGTCGATAATATACATATGTCTTTGAATATGATCAACACACACCAAATGAAACAAACTCGTTACAAACGTCGTTGTCGATAATTGCATACTTGCAATAGGCGCAACACACACCGCATGAAACGAAACAAAAAGACAAGACAAAACAGAAAGACATGTTTCGTTGCCACTAGGCGGCCAGTTGTCTTTCGGAAAATAATTCGTTTCCGCTTAATAGCTGGTCATTTTATGTCAAATTTTGCAGATTATGGACGTCGTTGCAATTTCAATTTTGTCTTATCTCAACACACACTAAACGAAACAAGACAAAAAACGTTTTGTTTTGTTTCACTGTTTCGCTTGGTGTGTGGCTGCAGTGAAAAATGTTTTCTTGTCTTATGAGACAAAAACGTTTTGTCTGATGCGGTGTGTTTTGACACTAAGACTCTCAAATTTGAGAAAAAAAAATATTTTTAATTTTTTTTTTTTTGCTGTGTGCAAGTCTACACTTTTTCGTGGGAGAGATACCGAAATGGCTTAATTGCTGCTGTTTCTTCGAATGCTGAGTTTGATGTGACTGAAAAATTAGCTTCTTTGAATAGTCTGAAACTGCAGGCAAACAAATATACCTTCAAGTAAGTCACCTCGATTGACGGCCAAGGCCCGACGTCGGCCCTAGCGTCAATATAATCACCTCAGTTTGTCACACACACACAAAGTTACAAAATTCAAAGAAAACGCCATTCTTAAATATTTTAAGAATGGCGTTTTTGCTTCAGAAATAGTTGCATATTTCAAAATACGCTTGACTGTAAAATTGGAAAATCCGCTTGAGTGTCTGTTATGCGGTAGCGGACATGAACGACAAAAAGGTGAGAATATTTCATGCCAAGGACCTGCGACCTTAACACCTCTAAGTAGCCCATTGTATCGGTTTATACATACACTTTTCATCATTAAGCTAAATCTTCATACTGATAGCTGTAATGAGGATTCACCTGAGTTGTAATGTTTCTCTTTGCTACATAGGGGTGTATAGGCAACGAACATGGAACACATAGAAGGAGCACTCAGTACATTAATTTTTGTGAAGCGGGATGCAAATAGTCAGCCCCACACATGTTTACCAATTTTTGACAGGAACCTAAACGGGAAAATGCATTGGGTAGATAAGGACAGCATCACTTCATAATCAGCTGTTCAAATTACAAGCTTCCCACGTTTTTAAATGTATTGGTAGCCTGAGAGAAAACAGTATATTTGTATTGGTATCACTTTTACCCGCAATTGCAGTGGTGTGTGTACTATTTTTCATGCATCGGGTTCGACTTCCTTTTCAGACTCACGGGATCATATGAAGAGGTGTATATCTGGCTATTTTCCGTAATCCTCTCGCAAAGCGATTGTGTACGGTTAATAAAATTTAACACATTGACAATTACGGGAATAGAAAACAACCTTTGGGCATCTTGTACTGCGTGCCCCTTCTAGTCTCGATGTTCGTTGGTATATGCATATGTACATATGTATATTCTTTGCCATGGTTAATGTTCGCATACAGTGACTTGCAAAAACTAGCTAGTCACTGTATGCAAACATTTGGGATAGCGGGAATAGTGACAGCAAATGGCCAGATGAGCAACAGAAAAAACCGGTCATGGGACAGGATAACTGGAGAGTCAAATTTCGGAATTGCAACGAGAGCAAGAGCAGGTCTTTTCAACTGGTTGGTGCGCCCTTGTCGGGCCCGCGAGGAGAGGTCGTTGGAAGTTGTGCGGATTCGTGTACCGTGAAAATTTCACATTTCAGGGGAGTGGAATTCGAGAGTTGATGGCGTCCGGATGTATTTTGGTGAATTGGCTCTTTAAATAACTCAGGGAAATTAAAATCAGTTTAAACAAATAATATTGAATTAAGTACTAATGCAATGAAAGTTAAAACCAGTTAAAGAAATAATATTGAAGGTAGGGGTAGGGGCAGGTTGGTTGGTTGTTGTTACGACGATAATATCCTACTAGATATTGCTTCGATAAGAGGTTGTTATGGGATCTTAGTGGCATCATGTGGGTCTCTTAGTGTAGGTGATCCTCAGTAGACATCAGAAGGCAGCCTGTCACAGTTCGTAGTGCAGCATGTTGACAAGACTGGTTGTTAGGCCGTTGTGTTTCGCTCAGATTTGGGAACCATATGGATGCTGCATAGTTTGCCGCTGATCTACCGATAGCTTTATAGGTTACCAGCAGGGTCTCCTTATCCTTAATAGTTATGTTGTTGTTGTTGTTGTAGCAATGGTCAGAATTCGATGTGTTTGTCTGTTACATGCCAACAGTTTCGTCTTCATCCCCAGTGTCGAGTGATAGAAAGTTAGCTGCCTCTATTGGGTTCTCCCACAGCGCTCTTGGAGTCAAGTGAGTGGGCGCAGCTGGGCATTGGAAGATATGGTTTACGTCGTGAGGGGTTCCGTTACAAGCAGGACAGATGTTTGAGACATCCTGGTCTATGCGAGATAGGTACGAGTTCAGTCGCGAACACCAGCCTGACCGAAGTTGGGCGAGTGTTGTTCTCGTGGCTCTCGGAAGTCTTTCCTCTTCCTGAGATATCGTTGGTGGTATGGACGAGAGCACTGGACTCGAACCTAAGCTTGCTATTGACTTGTTGACCTCTTCTCGATGTATTGCTGCGATGGCCGACCTATGTGCGTTACTATCAAATGATTCCCTTTTGTATCTCTGAACGTCTCTTTCAAGGTCCCTCAGGTTGCGCCTGGCATGTCTGGGCGGCGGCGTCTTGTCCATGAGATTGAAATTAAGGTGATCACTGCGATAGCAGCCCACAAGGTATTGCTTGGGAAGAAGCTGGTTGTGATCTTTTAAAGTCATCATCCTGGTTTCCTGATGTAGATGGTCCTGGGGTGACATCAGGAGACAGCCTGTAACAGTGCGGAGAGCGGCGTTTTGGCACGTTTGAATCTTCTTCCATTGCGTGTCATAGAAATTCTGCGACCACACAGGAGCCGCATAGTTGGCCACTGATCTTCCGACTGCTTTGTACGTGACCAGTAGTGTTTCTTTGTCTTTGCCCCAGGTGCTACCGGCCAGGGCTTTGAGGATATTATTCCTACTGCGCATCCTATCGCATACTGTTAAAGCATGGGGTGATGATGTGGCCATGCTATCTAGCGTAACTCCTAGGATTTTAGGATGGTTTATAGTAGGAATAGGATGATTCCCGATCGAGATATCAAGCTGCATCTTGACCTCCTTCGTCCAGGTGGTGAATAGGGTTGCCGAGGATTTGGGCGCTGAGACGGTCAGGTTCTTGTTTATGAAGAACGAGTTTAGTCGTTCAAGATAACCGTTGATGTTTCTGCAGATAACCGCTATGTAATTCCCTGTTGCTAGAATGGAACAGTCGTCAGCGTAGGAGATAATATCGATCCCTTCAGGTGGTTTGAACAAGGTAGGAGATAGAACTCCTCCTTGAGGTACCCCTTGTTTAATCTTCCTAAGCTTTGATTTGCTGTTCCTGAATTATGTGTAGGATTGCCTGCCAGCGAGATAATTGGCAATCCATTTCACAATTTGCGTCGGAAGCGGTGAACAGTTGATGTCAGACAGAAGCGCTGAATGGAATCGTTTCGGATGCTTGTAGTTTGGATCTAATAATAAAATACGTAACTTCTCCTACTACGAAAGTCTTTATTTAAGTATATATGTATGTATTTCGGGAGCTATTTACTCCCTTTTTCAGTACTTTAGCTAAATACTAAAATAAATATAAATACGTACACTGCTCGTCACCAAAATTTCAATGTTTGTGCAAAAGTAAAATAGCTCTACCTCTGTAACCAACCGGACGATTTGAATGAAATAAATTTTTATCGATTGCCCAAGATGTTGTTAATGAAGTAAAATAGTTTGGGATTTAAAGCACACATTATAATTTATTTAAAATATAATTTTTTTTTTCTAAAAAACAACAAAAAGTTCATTTTTTTGGTCACCAGAAATTCAAGCTTACATTGGTTGTAACATAAAAAGGGATTAGTTTTTAAATATTTTAATAGTGCGTACCATCTCCTTGGTTCAAAATGACTTCGTAAATCCGGTCTGGCAATGAAGCATAATAATTTCCAATATCTCAAAGGGAGATTTGAGCCCACGCCCGTTTAATGGCTTCCTTTAGGGTCTCAGTATCTTCGTACTGTCTCCCCCCTTCATACACCCTCCGTGATAAAAGTCCCCAAATATTTTCGATAATATTAAGATCAGGAGAGTATGGCGGCCATTCAAGCAATTTGACATTTTGACCCTTGATCCACGATTTTACCTCTCTCGCAGTATGAATGGGGGCATTATCATGTTGGAGCGTCCATGTAATTGGTCCAAAAATATTCGAAAAATGTGGAAATGCCTTTTCCAATACCGATTTGTAAGCGTTCGCGTTCATTTTGGGAGTTAAAAATTGTAATTCACAAGTCCCATAATATGAAATGGCTCCCCATACCATTACACCGCCTGTACAGCTGTGATGACGACTTAAATAAAATAGCTTTCAGGCGTTCTTATATCGTGGAAATAAAAGTTATACCCATCAGGTCCGTCGAGGTTGAACTTTTTTTCGTCGGAAAAGACGATGGTGTGCCACTTCTTATTCCAGGTCATATGCTCTCGAGCAAAACGAAGACGTGTAGCCTTACGAGCACCATTAAGTGTTTTTTTTTAGTTTTAGTCTTTTTAAGTTGCAAGTGTTGCGTATTACACGTGTTACAGTTGATAGGCTCGCTTTAACACCGCTTTTTTCCCTGATCTTCGATGCAGAATGGCGAGAATTTGACGCAGCTCGGACAATATGTCTTCTTTCTGTTGCTGTTGTTGCTGAATAAAGACATCCTTTCATATTTTTTCCGTAATTTGCACGTTTTCCGATAAAATTTTGACTTCGACCAATTTTTCTGGCAATTTCTCGCTGATTTAGGCCACATTCGAGGTAACCTTTTATTTGACCCTTTTCTAAGTCATCCAGTTGTTTACCGCGACCCATTTTGCACTAAAATCACTCTACACTATCGGAATTGTTAAAAATAAAAGATTTCACACTGTTTGATAGCAACTGCACATCGCAAACTATTGTAAATGAATTACCGTTGAACCTATTCTGATGACCCAAACAAATGTAGTGTTTTGATTGAACAAAACAATCGAAGCAAGCTTTAACATAGTCACAGAAATGTCCTCATTTTTGTAGATCAAGTCTAAACAAAAGAAAGTTTAAAACATCCAACAAAAATATAATGTACTTGTACATGTTATACTTTTTGAGATATGAGAGAAAACGTAAATGAAAATTCTTGAACCTATTCTGGTGACGAGCAGTGTATATACTTAAATACTTTTGTAGTAGGAGAAGCTACGTATCTCCTTATCCTTACCTCAGGAACTGCCAGCAAGAGCTTTAAGAACTTCGTTCCTGCTTCGCATTTTGTCACAGGTTATTGATGCATGGGCAGAAGATGTGGCCATGCTGTCAAGGGTGACACTGAGGAATTTTGGGTGGTTTATCGTTGGGATAAGTTGATCTCCTACTGATATGTTCAGCAGATTCCGACAGCAGTGATGAATGGTTGACAGAATCAAAGGCTTTTGATAAGTCAAGGGCCACCAGAATCGTTCGGGGGATTGGTTAAGGCTATTATAAATTTGCGATGATATGGCTTCCAATGCTATTGTGGTGCATACGCATACGCTTGAAGCCGTGTTGATGATCGGCTAATGCCTAATGGGTCGTAAGCTGAGGCAGGAGTAGTGATTTAAGCGTCTTAGCAACCAGTGAAAGTAGGGTGATAGGTCGATATGATTCACTTTGGGTTTTTTTCCCGGGTTTCAGGATAGAGACTACCCTTTCTTTCTTCCACACTTCGGGAATTACTGACGTTACGAATGATAGATTAAGAGTGGACGTTAGATACTTCAATGCTGGCATGTCAATACTTTTTCATCGATAATCCATCGGGACCTAATGCTTTAGAGCTCTTGGCCTACCTAATGGTAGCTGATACTTGGTTTGGGCGAGGGTTTCATTGCGGATTTTCCTACGAATTTTACGCTTAGATTTGTCGGCTGGCGGGTGCTCAACAATTTGTCTATTAAAGAGACAAACGCAATGTGTAGGGTCACTAATCGTGTTATTGGGAAATTGGATAGTAACATTCCATCGCTGTTGAGTGAGATTAGTGAGGGCCTTGACAGTCGTCCAAAGTCTACTAATGCCAAATTTTAAGTTACAGCTGTTATTCCAATTGGCTCTTCTATGCTCGATTGCTTGACTATATATTTCGGCGTTGAGCTCCTTAAGTCTAGGATCATCTGGGTTGGTGTTGCCAATTCTGTCCCTTTCGTCTGCCAATGTTGCAGCTTATGTTGGAAAATTGGGTCGAACTTCAGGGATTCGACCTGCCCGAATTTGGCTGCTGCTTTCACCACGATTCATCTAAAATTCTTTTCAGCCACGCGAACATCAGATGGTGTTGGTAGAGCAGTTATAAATGCGTTTGTGTAATTCTGAAAGCTGACCCAGTCAGCTTTACTGTAGTTGGTGGTATGATTCTTGAACGTTTGTTGGACGATCGAGTTTGATTAAGATTGGAAGGTAATCGGACGAAAGCGTCAGAACGGATTCCCATTGAGCTGCATTAATGGGGCAGGCACTTGAAATGGAGATGTCTGGAGAGCTGAAACAAGATCCCCTTAAGCGGGTGGGAGTATCTCTGTTCAGCGGGCAGAAGTCAGATGTGTCGAGTTTCTCCGCTATTGTAACGCCTCGGGAGTCATTGCTCAGATTGGAATGACACAACTCAGGGTGAGCGTTAAAGTCACCAAGCCCAAGACGATATTGCCCAGTTAGCAAAGGATTGATGTTAACCCTGTAACGAGGAGGAAACAGGCGGAATATAGATGTTAAAGATGTAAATCTCAATATTCCCAGATTGAACTGCGATCAAGGACATTGTCGTTAGTAACAGCTATCGCACGATAGAGCACTGAGTGGTGTATGATAAATGCAAGTCCTCCGCCAGCGTTCGTCAGTCTATATTTAAGGGACGAATTAACATTAAGTTTCGTCTTCTATATGGCGCCGATCATTACATGATGTCTATCCATAAAAGCCGGGGAGGAAGTTCGGGGACTTTATGTTGCAGCCCATTGCAATTCAATTGCATCAGCGATATTAAATCCAGGTTTGTAATAATAGGTGCTGGTGTGAGGTTGTGCTGCGACGAGGTACCTCGATGATTGGTGTTGTTATTCATTGGGGTTACTGGAGATATCTGCGAGCCCGATTAAGTAGCCGTTGATAACGATAAGGGGTTTTGAGCGAGAAAGAAGATGGTCGAGCCCTATTTGTACATCTATTAGCAGTGAAGGAAGGGCTCCATTGCAGTTTCTGAGGTGGCACCAATCGTTGCAGCAATTAAATTTGACTGAGGTGGCATTATGATGTATTGGTTTATTGCAAACACAGCATATCCAAGGATTCAATTCAATTCCGGCGCGAATGAGGAGTATTGAGAGCAGCTACGCCGATATTTTTCTCTTCTTGCATCGAGAGGGTATGGCAGCTCTTGGCCGTTGAAGAACGGGTCGTTCCGGTGCGTAGAACCGGCTGCCGTAGGAACGGGGGCAGGTAGGTCATCAACGTTGATGTTGGGCTGAACACGGCTTCTTTAGGCCTTAGTCGAGCTGTTGGAATTGCCGTCGGATAAAAGTGTTTGCGATGATGGCAACTTCGCGATATTGACAATGCACCTGGGTATCAAGACGCAATCTCGAAATTGAAACCGGTTAAACTGAAAAAAGTGCATTTCGTGGCCGATGTGACGGACTCTAGAACAATTTTTGAGTCGTGGGTGGATTTGGCGAAATTGTCGAACGGACGCCATATTCGGCTTCGTTGCACAGATCAGAGACGATCACAACTTTGTATGAGGAACGTCCGAGATAATTTAAAGCTGTCTATTTCACTTGTCTAGGATAAATTTTGCTTTTTTTTTAAAGTATAAAGTCATTCCTTGATATAAACGATGCTATGGTAGAAGATGCAGCGTGTCGACGGCAAGATAGTGTATTGTATGGGGCAAATGCGTCGACTCATCATCATCATCGTGGCGCGACAGCCCGACGTCGGGCCTTGGCCGCCTGGATCGTTGTCCTCCAATTATATCGGTCACGTGCCCGCGTCCTCCAGTATCCGAAGAACAGCAGCTGCTCGGCGTCCGCATATACTGAGCTGTCCCAACGAACTCTCGGTCATCCTCGCTCCGTCAACTCGTCGTCCGTTCATTACTCTCTTTCGATTTTCGAAACTTCCAGTTCATCATGCAGTTCATACAACTCTTGGTTGTACCGGATGCGCCATCCATCTCGATCGCAGACAGCCCCCAAAATTCGCTGCAGAACCTTGCGTTCGAATGTGTCTAGCATGGGGGGCTTCAGTTAGTCCATGTTTCTCAGCCATAGCATATCACTGGTCGTTTGATGGTTATGTACACGCGGAGCATTGTGTTTCTGTGCACATGCTTCGATTTCATTATGGGGAGAACCGAGAAAAAAGTCTTATTAGCTAGCTGTATCTGTCGCTTGATTTCGTCAGTTTCGTTGGCGCCCTTGAACCAAGTTTCAACTCAGGCATACGAGGCTAAGGTGAAAAGTTCTCGGCCTGACAATAAAAGACTGCGATTTTCCGTTAAAAAATTATTTTATTTTTCTACATAATCTCCCTAGACTTCAACACACTTGGTCCAGCGTTTCTGCAACATCAGTATTCCTTCCTGAAAATGAGAGTCTGGGAGGGTGTGAAAATATCGGCCCTCTCAACTTCTTCATTGGTTGCGAAGTGCTTCCCAGAAAAACTTTCTTCAAGTTTGGGAACAGATGGAAGTCTGAGGGTGCCAAATCAAGAGAATAGGGGGGATGGTCGAACAAATCGTACCCCAAATCCCGCAGTTTTTCCTTCGCCAACGCACGCTTGTGTACAGGTGAAAGATGATTATTTTCTTCTTCAAGCCAGGCCTCTTCTCACGAATTTTGGCATCCAGCTGGTCAAGAAGTTTTGAGTAATATTCGCCTGTTATTGTTCTTCCTTTTTCAAGGTAATCAATTAACAGGAACCCTTTCGCATCCCAAAACACACTGGCCATGACCTTTCCGGCGGATGCGATCGACTTCGCTTTCTTTGGCGCTGAATCACCGGCTTCCACCCACTGCTTCGACTGCTGTTTCGTTTCTGGCGTGTATTAGTGGACCCAAGTCTCATTCATGGTGAC
The DNA here is from genome assembly GCA_964017055.1 of Chloromyia formosa. NCBI lineage: Eukaryota > Metazoa > Arthropoda > Insecta > Diptera > Stratiomyidae > Chloromyia > Chloromyia formosa. The sequence continues at coordinate 101,876,702 of OZ024815.1, read as the reverse complement.
AAATCGCCGCACAAAATCGGTCGGATCCCGATTGAATCGGTCCGATCCCGATTGAATCGGTGCAAAGATTGCTGCGAAAATCGTTTGTGCATTTACAGTCATTTCCACAAGAGCGTATACTTTGTAACTTTTTAATGCACCATTTCTCAAAGAGTGGTGGGGGACTTTTAGTTACCTGCATTTTTCCTCTTTTTCGCATTGTATAAAGTTGGTCATTCTAAGTTCAAGTAGGAGAGTGATAAGACGTCAAGTGAAATGAGTGCGATTTACAAAAAACGATTCGAAGCTGTGTTTTTAGTAAGTCATCCGAAAGGACCAAAAATGACACCTGCATCGGCCGGAAAGTACCTGAAAGTTTCGACACAGTTTGTGAATAACTGGATAAAGCGTTTTAAAGATACTGAAAATGTAGACGATCTACCTGGTAGGGGTAAAACCCGAAGCACTTCAAAAACCCAGGATAAGGCCATCATTGATATTTTTAAGAAAAATCCGTCCGTTACTACCTTAGTGCAAGCAAAGGAAATGTTATCGAAGAAGAATATTTACGTGTCCTTGAATACGATTCGGCGAAGCTTACAAGAGGAAAACATCAAAACCAGGTATGCCTTGATGAAACCATTACTTACCGAAAACCAAACCAAACCATGTTTGGGGATTAATGAAGCAGAAGCTTCAAGGAAAGCAAATAAAAGGAGAAGCACATTTAAGGCGAACGCTACAAAAAATTTGGAAGAACTTATCGACAGACTACGCGGAAAAATTGGCCGAAAGTTGTCACCGAAGATGCCAGTCAATAATCAATAGTGACGGCGATTGGACCATGTATTAAATATAATTGCGAAAATGTATTTTGTATTTACTTTCAATAAAAAATAAAATTTCTTACTTGTAGCATTTTGTTTTTATTTTGTGAGGTATACGGTCTTGTGGAAATGACTGTACTTTTGATCGGCATTCAGCAAATGCGGCACCCATCTTGCGCAGAGCTTTCGCATCTCTAATTCTTTTTGCAAGATGTTTCGCACCCTTTCTTCCAATATCCCCACTGCCTCAGCTATATCACTCAACTTTCATTCGCCTATCGTCCAACACGATATCATGCACTTTTTCTATGGTTTCCGGTGTGGTTGCGGTTTTTGGCCGTCCTTCACGAGGGTCGTCTTCGAGGGACGTGCGCCCACGTTTAAATTCAGCTGCCCATTTTTTAACGGTTGACATTGAAGGTACAGAGTCCCCGTAAACTTTTGTTAACTTCGGATGAATTTCCTTAGGGGTGAATCCAGCCAAAACGAAAAATTTTATGAGGGCACGATATTCAAGTTTCCCCATTTTAACGAAAAATACGTAAGACGTCTACTGCAAAAATTCGTGTTAACAAACTAATTGAGAGAACAAGTTAAAACTTATCATACGAACTAATGACACGTGGCAGGAAACATACATTTTTGATGATTGTAACGGTATTTCTGTGTCAGGCCGAGAACTTTTCACATTCAACATTTTCGCTCGAAGAGGTTAGTACCAGCCTTAAAGCGGAAATTCATTCACATTTTTCCTGATTTTCCTTTTTTTTAAAGAAAAAAGTAAAAAAAAGCGTAATATTAGAAGAATAGCGGTTTTTATCGTTTTTTGTGATCCTGTTGTAAAGCCAAGGCTCTCTCAACTTGTTTGTAAGTTTCAGGTCCCAATAAATCTACTTTTAACAAAAAATGCAAAAATCAACGATATTCACAAAATAACTGTGTTACCGGGTTTTCAACGATCCCGTTATACCAAAAGTCAAAGCTCCTTCAACTTATTTGTGAGTTTCAAGACCCAACAAATATATTAAAAAAAAAAGAAAAAAATTGTGGGCCATTTTTCACAAAGACCGCTAAAGTTTTATCAGAGAAATATTCTGCATGTACTCATACTCGAATCTTGGCCTTTTTCTTGTGATTAATTTAATTTAATTAATTATTGGCCTATGTACTTTCAACTGCAGGCTCCATTTCTTGTCTATGATGCAAGGCGTTGCGTTGAAATTAGCAATTTCGGTAGAGGATAGTCCCATCCCTGCCAATACAGGAGGTTCATCGGGAGACATTATGCGCTTCCTTGTATTTAAACCTCAGTTTTGATCGGATTCACTCTAATGTCGCATTTGTAAGTTGTTGTAGTAGCAACGAATTCTGGCGTTTTGTGTTTTGGCAGCTCTTGTCAGTTGTTGACAAACGGGTCGCTCCGGTGCGTAAAATCGGCTGTCGTAGGAGCGCATTTGTAAGTCGACGAGTTATCTCTAGATTTTAGCATTAGGTCTAGGCTGGGCGACCTAGACCTGATGAACGATTCTAATCACGGTAACACCGGTTGCTCAGTGCGTAGGGGCGCCAGTCTCATGTCTGCTTACGGTCGTTACGGGTTCAAGTCCCGTCCACGGCGTTCGATGCCACGGATGTTTGTGTATCTTCTCCCTGTGGTGCGAGGCGTAATAATAAGCCACAAAATCTCTCGACTTGTCGCAGGTAGGCGGCTAAATTGGAACAGGAGGTGCATGCTGGTAACGTGCATCGTCCGAAACTGGGTAATGCCAACGAAACGTGCGCCACTAGGGGTTAGGGCAAATGAGTATTTCGCATTGTTAAGAAAAGAATCGATAAGTGATTGTTCGGGTGTCTTGTTCCAGTACATAAAAAGAATCGAAATGTTCCCATCTAATGTAGATATGTAAGCTTTTTTCAAAATTATTTAAGAAAGGGGGAGTTTTTTTCTTTCTACTACGAAAACATCGGTCTATGCGAGTAGAAAAAAGAACAAAAAGTAGATTTCAGAAGTTCCTTTCCCTATAATAAATTTACAAACTTTAAAAAAAACAGGAAATTTAACTATGCCTTTTCAATATTCTTCCAGTCATGCGAAGAAGCAATATCAAAACTGAACACAGCGGGAGCAAGCCAACAGACTCCAGTTTACTATGTTGTAAATCAAATCTTATATCCGCTCGTACAAGGATGTGAAACCAAAGATATTAAAATTATTAAGGTTAGTTTCATCACAGTCCGGATAAATCGACATGAGATGATAATGCATTCATTTCAGTTCTGTCTCGGTATGATGCAACGCCTCATCACTCAACAAGTTGTCGATCAGAAAGGCGCGCGATACATAACCGACGCTCTGTGGATGCTCATGGAAAACGGTCTCGAAGAAGTAAAAGTACTGCAAACAATAACGCTGCTACTCACAACAAATTCCGTGGTCCATGGCGAAACGCTCGCTAAAGCATTGGTACTCTGCTTTCGACTTCACTTTACAAAAGACTCGACCATCGTAAACACGGCGGGCGCTACGATACGTCAACTGGTCTCGCTAGTGTTCGAAAGAGTGGTCACGGAACAGGCGACTAGTATTCCCGACGAGGAAAATGAAGCGACACCGAGCACAACAAGTGATCAACCTGCACCAACAAGTGCATCGAGTGTGGATATGAAAAATCTAAAACCATGTGCTGCTGATGCATTCCTTCTATTTCAAGTAAGTGTCCTGTTGCTCATCAAACACTAGTCATTCTATTTAATTGTCTTGTTTTTTTTTTCGATATTTAGGACTTAGTGCAATTAGTTAATGCGGATCAGCCTTATTGGTTGGTTGGTATGACTGAGATGACGCGAACATTTGGCTTAGAACTCTTAGAAACGATATTGACCAGTTTTTGTTCCGTCTTTCATAAGGTAAAGCCTTGCAAGTTCATCTAGCTATTCAGTCGTGGTAATTTAATGGTAATTTTCTTTGCAGAACCCCGAATTTACAATACTATTAAAAGAGCGTGTTTGTGCATTAGTTATTAAGCTTTTCTCACCCAATATTAAACATCGAACTTTACCACCTGCTGCTAACTTGGCTGGCGGCGGACACGATAAACCATATTTCCCGATCAGTATGCGACTCCTCCGACTAGTATCGATCCTTATACAAAAATATCACAGTCTGCTGGTAAGTTATGAACTATACGTACAAGTTTTTCTCACTGAATGCTTTAATTGACATAAATTATTTCCAGGTAACGGAATGTGAAATATTCTTGTCGTTGATCGTGAAATTCTTAGATCCCGACAAACCCGTATGGCAACGTGCACTCGCTCTAGAAGTTATTCACAAAATGGTTGTCAAGCCCGAGTTGCTAGTGTCGTTCTGTAAATTCTACGATTTGAAAGATCACGCAACAAATATTTTCCAGGATATGATTAACTCACTGGGAGCGTACGTTCAAAGTTTATTCATTAATTCGCAAATGGCGAACACAATTGGTAGGTCTTTGAATAATATCGTATTTTGAATGGAATTCCCTATCAATAATTACGGAATTGTCATTCAGGTTTGAATGGACAGCCACCGTCTTCGAATCTGCCGATTAATCTCCCAACTGGACCGGGGGCATCGCCCAATCTAGGGTTCATGTTCCGCGGCGTCTGGTTGCCTATTGTCATTACGTTCCCCACAGGACAATCCAAATCCGTATAGTAAGTTGAACGCCAATTAAATTAAATTCTGGTTCTCCTTAGTCTTAAATCTCAAATTTTACAGCTTGGAAATGCTCGATAAAATGGAACCTCCTTCCGTGCCGGATGGTTACGGTATATCGGTGGGATACGCATGTCTTCTAGACATTGTCAGGTCTCTTTCGCTGGCAATTATGGGACCGTCAACGGTATTAACAACTACCACCATCCAATAATAAAAATCTAAAATAATTGTTTTCTGTTTCTCAGTTGGGCGAAACAGTTCAGGTGCCCTATAAGGACCGCGCTACCGAGGAGGATAAAGTACTTCACTGTCAGCTAATAAACTCAAGTTGGTGTGGTCTGTTGGCCGCTTTTACGCCACTTGTCGATGCCGCCACCGATGAATCTTCTACCGAGAATATTCTAAAGGCAATGCAAAATTTCGCTGCACTATGTGGAACGTTGGAATTATTCACTCCTCGCGATGCATTCATAACGGCCATGTGTAAAGCGTCGTTACCACCGCACTATGCTTTGTCTGTTCTGAACGTTGGACATCCAGGTGTAGGCTTTAGATGTAAGATTATTGCAAAATGCTTATTGTATTAAAAACACGTTAACATTATGCGGACAGGTCATTCGCGAACGAATAGTCAGGATCTGAGCGGTCAGTATATGAGCAATTGTGGAGAGGCAGATTTTCGACAACAAGTTGTAGCGGTGGGTACACCGTTGCCGACATCATCTCTGCCCGTTGGCGCACAACAAGGACCCGTGATGCTGACGGCAAAGAATTTGCAATGTATGCGAGCGCTTTTACATGTAGCTCATTGTCATGGTAGCATTTTGGGAACGTCGTGGCACATTGTCTTGGCCACGTTGCAACATTTAGTGTGGATACTTGGATTGAAGCCATCTACAGGAGGAAGCTTGCAGGTATGCTGTTTGATTTTATGCGGGATGGGGCACAAAGGGCGGAGGTTTTTTTTAAGTGCTAATTTTTGTAGCGACGACACCTCAATGTGTAGTGAATAAAAAAATAAATAATTTGGCACCACTGCCACGTACCGGAGGCGGCGCTCGCATCGCTGCGATACAATCTCATACATTTATGTTATACAACGTGAGAAGCATTTGACATATACTCCATGGATTGGTGGTTGGTGAGTCGGACTTGTAAACAGTTGGCCACGGGTTCGATTGCCTACGTCACCGACGTATTTTTAATCCCTATGGTTCGTCGGGTATTCTTATGCATAATAATGAATAACACTTCGACTGAAAAGCACACACACTTTATTTAATAAACGACCTACTCCGACTGAACTTCGATTGAACTTAACTGAACTCAACTGAACTTCTTGTTCTTGATCTTTATATAAGTGATCTCTGATTCGCTGCGAAGCATTAAGCTTTATGGACATATAGGCGATGGGATGCTCACCACCATTATCGTCCTTCTGAAACAAAACACTTCCTATTCCAGTTGAACTAGCATCATACTGAATATACAATAGAAGTGCTTTGTAAAGTCAGGATTGACTAGCACTGGAGCGGAAACTAACAGTTTATTTACAAGTTCGCAGACTGTCGATCTCGAACACGAACCTGGTACAAGTGGACCGGGTTTCTTGAAATTTATGTGAAGTGTATGTGTGTGTCAGAGGACATTTGTACCCGGTTCAAGTTCGAGATCGACAGTCTGTGGTGACACTTAATGGTTAGACCGGCCTCTTTGAAACAATTTGCAACCTTGGAAAGAAGTTCCAAACATTCTTCAAAGGTAGAACTGGTGATGAGCAAGTCATCCAAATAAACAAATACCTTGTCCTGCAGCTCGTGAGGAATGACCTTATGCATGAGCCTGCGCATGGTTTGCGACGCATTACAGAGACCAAAAGGCAAGATAGCGAAATGATATAAAGGTCTGCCAGGAGCAGTAAACGCCGTTTTCTCCCTAGATTCGACGTCTAACGGGATCTGCCAAAAGGCATTCTTCAGATCTACACTAGTAATATATTTTGTAAATTGTAAACGGGCCAACAATTGCTCAATAAGTGGCAGCGGGTAAGCATCCTTCACTGTCACCTCAATCAATCGCCGAGCATCGAGACACAGTCGGACTTTCCCTAGCTTTCTCACTAATATTACTGGAGAACTCCAGGCGCTGTGATCCTCCTCAATTACCCCAAGTGAGAGCATCCGATCGAGTTCGTCATAAATCAGCTTCTGGACGACTGGTGACACAGCATAATGCCTTTGCTTAATAGGATTTGCATCAATGTGGTGAGCCACCAACGTTGTCTTGTCTTTTCATTTAAGGAGAGAAACTGACTTATGATGAAGTCTAGGCGCCGCTGATTCTCGGGAGATAACTATGGAGAGTCCCGCAATGCAACATCATGTACTTGTTCGACGGTGAATACCTGCATCGGAACGATTTTAAACAAGTCCCAGAAATCCATTCCCAAATATAATGGATTTGTGAGACTTGGGACTACTAAAAGCTTAAGGGATTTCGTCCTATCCTTAAATCGTACCGGTACTCTGATGTATCCCAAGACGGAAGCCTTCTGAGCTGAAGCGGTTCTGACGTCAGCTTGCATCGTATGCAGATGCAAACCAAAGTCGGCTGTCAGGGCCAAGGCTCCCACACCCAGGATACTTACACTGGCACCACTGTCAAGTAGGCCTTTGATCTTCCTATCCTTAAAATTTCGGCGAAGGGCCTATTATGTTAAACTTAAGATACGATTGAGGCCGCACATGCCTGCTTTAAGAGTCGCCTGTCAGTGAAATACTTGCAAGAGCGAGAAAATCTTTTTAACGTTGTTGGATGCGTAGCTCCGGGTCGACGTTCGTAACGGCGTCCGCTGTCTCCGGTCGCCTCTAGACTTGTTGAGGGGGAATGTGAGAGCTCCCCGTAGGTCGCACACTCCCTCTCAGTCTCACGTGTCCCAACCGATTATAGCGAGAACATTTGGATTTGTCTGACCCGGTCAGACCGCAGCCAAAGCAGAACGTATGCTACTCTGGTATAGGACAATCCATAAAATAATGCCCCATTTCCTTGCAGTTCCAGCAACCTCGCTGACTGACAGTTCTCCAGGGGCCGATGTTGGTCTTGGCAAAGATACAGCCTTTATTTTTAAACCGGAACTACGCTCCACCATATCAAGTTCATGTACACTCAGGCAACCTGGAGTGGATTGCCTAAGTGTCTCTGCTCTGGAGAGGTTCCACGTCTCCTCACTGTGTTGCAACGACGTACCAACTGGCGAGCTGATTCAAAAGTAAATCCCGCCAAGTGATCGTGCATGCGGCGATTGATATTTCGCAGAACGATGCACTGCATGTCCGTGTCACTTAACGGGACTATCAGCTCGCAAGTGAGAGTCTCAGTTGCATCGTAGAAGTCTCGAATATTTTCGTCAGGCCTTTGAACTCGGGCATCTATGGCACGGCGAATATTTACATCCGTTTTATGGGTACCGAACCTCTCTAGAATGTCGTCCTTCCACACACTCCACGTCAAAGATGTTTTTTGGGACCTGAGTCGTCAGTACGTCATTGGTTGGCCCTTTCAAAAGAAAATGAAGATCTATGACTATAACTCCATCGCTCAAATTATAGCTAGCTGCCAATGCACTAACACGAAAAATAAATTGATTTGCTGTGAGCCCATTTGAGGAGCCATCGAAGTAAAAACCCCATGTGACCATACCCACAATTTCTCGATGAGTAATTGAATCTACTGAAAGGAACCGACACCATCGGTGTGTCCTCTTAATGTAAATCCGGGGAGGATGGCTCCGGGTTAGGATCATTCGCGATTTTGAAGATAGTACGAATAAAAAATATTAATTAAAGAAGTAAAATAGGGTGTGAAAAGAAAGTAACAAATATAAGTTTGAAATTTGAAATCAAATTTAAAATTAAAGCATGAAATATTGGGCTCTTCCATGACCTCCAGATGAACACAATATTAGGATGGGGAAAGAAATCCTGAAATTTGAACAATGGAAAGGGGAATGAAGGAGGTAGCATTTGCGTCGCGCTGTAGAGTTGCAATCCCTCGCTGATACTAATCATGGCAAAGCCATCGGAATAAAAAGCGTTTTAAATGTTTGGGCGCCATTCAGCCTAAGCATCGACCGAAATTTCTCGTCAATCGAGTTTTATGCAACGAAAATCTCCATTGGCATTAAACTCGACGTGGATTTTGGATCGGAGAACGAATATCGCTACCCGCTTGGCTATTATATCACAAGGCTAGGTCGATGACATTCGATCAAACAGTACATTTGTTCAAAGAATACCTAGGTGTTCCATCAGAATATCATCATCATCGTGGCGCGACAGCCCGACGTCGGGCCTTGGCCGCCTGGATCATTGTCCTCCAATTATCTCGGTCACGTGACCGCGTCCTCCAATTTTGGGAGCCCAGCAGCTGCGCGGCATCCACACCTACTGAGCTCTCCCAACGAGATCTCGGTCGTCTAGACAGTCTCGCTCCGTCGACTCGTTCTGCATTCATTACTCTCTTAGGCATGCGATCATCGTCCATTCTTTGTACATGCCCTGCCCATTGAAGTCGTTGTAGTTTGACGATTTTTGAGACTTGCAGCTCATCGTACATTTCATACAACTCATGGTTGTACCGGATGCGCCATCCATCTCGATCGCAAACAGCCCCGAAAATTCGCCGTAGAACCTTACGTTCAAAAGTGTCTAGCATGTTTTCGAAGGCTTGAGTTAGGGTCCATGCTTCGCAGCCATAGCATAGCACTGGTCGTATAATGGTTTTGTACACGCGGAGCTTCGTGTTTCTGTGCACATGCTTCGATTTCATTATGGGGAGAACCGAGAAAAAAGTCTTATTAGCTAACTGTATTCGTCGCTTGATTTCGTCAGTTTCGTTTGGCGTCCCTTGACAAGTTGCAACCCAGGTAAATGAAGTTGTTCACGAACTCGATGTTGAGGTCCCCCACATTGATGCTCGGTTGTACAGGTGTCCTTGTCACCGATTGCATCATTATTTTAGTTTTACCCTCGTTAATACGTAATCCAACTTCCTTTGCAGCGGTATCGAGCGTATGCAGAAGTTCTTCCATCAGAATATACTGTTGGTAAATGTCAACGACCCGCAGTGTGACACTACGCACCGGAACGACCCGTTCATCAGACAACTGTCAATTTTCAGATCCGCTCGCAGGAACCCACCCAGGGTCACAAGTACTAAGACCGGAAAATCTATTATGCTATACCCCGATGTCTGATATCAGAACTGAGCCTGCCGATCAAGTGTGATCGCACTGATGCAGTTACTCAAAGTTCTAACCGGGGGACGAGGCTATATCATCCGGCTCGGGAAATGCGCTCCCAAGCCTATTCCTGCGATGATAGGCTAGCGCCGCACAATCACAGAGGATATGAACTGACGTTTTGTCAACATCCTCGCAAATTCGGCAGCTGCTGTCCTCCACTATGTCCATGGATTTAAGATGGCCTCTCAGATACGAGTGTCCGGTTAGAAGACCACATATGGTTCTATCCTTATTACGGTTTAGCTGAAGTAGATCAGAGGATCTTCTACTTGAGTAGCGTGCTTCAGTCTCGGGAGACTCTCCCAAATAGTGGCGGCTTTAGTATGCTCCCAGTCCCTAAAGCGTATCGTAGCACAGTGCAGTGAGGCATCAGTAAGATTGTTTCTGTCGGGATGCATTTCTGTTATAAAACGGTGGCCTACAGCCGTTTACAGGTATCAGGGGATGTTAGCGTAAAAGGGTATCGAATAAGTTACAGTTTTTCTTGCCAATATGACATGGAATTTGGTCCAATCTGCGATTTGTTGAGGGTTAACGCGCTTAGTAGCCGTGAAGTCTTGGTCATCACTCTACAACGCAGCATTTAGAGAACAAGGGTTCGTTCGCCGACTGCCTGTGGGTGTTATTAGAACTTCCACAGCGCTCCAAGCTCGTCAGACAGTCCGGGTAGGAGGTGCGTGCTAGCACTGTACTATCCAAAATGTTATCGAAACGTCAACAAGGCATACCTATGCAAGCGATATTGACGCGCCCATGCCCCTGGATTGATCAAGGCACTTAACAACAACAACATTAATTAATATGTACATAATGCATATAATTTTAAAACGTTTAATATCATTTATTTATTTTTTCTCCTCCTATTTATAGGCTGCTCCGAAACCGGCTATTGATGCAAATGCCGGAATACAAACCGCAGTCATGGCCGATTTACCCGTCCTGTCACAAATGCTGAGCCAACTTTTCGAATCGAGTCAGTATTTGGATGATGTGGCACTCCATCATCTCATCGATGCCCTCTGCAAACTTTCACACGAAGCAATGGAACTCGCTTACACAAATAGAGTAACTATAACTAATCGTTACACTTAAACGCTAATTGTCATAAAATTATACCTCAAAGGAACCATCACTCTTTGCTGTGGCTAAGTTGCTCGAAACGGGTCTAGTGAATCTTCCCAGAATAGAAGTTTTGTGGCGACCTTTGACAAATCATTTACTGGAAGTTTGTCAGCACCGACACATCCGGATGAGAGAATGGGGTGTCGAGGCTATAACGTATCTGGTGAAAGCCGCACTACAACACAAGTATGAAACGCCGTTGAAGGAGAACATGGTATGATGAAACCAGGAAACTTTGACCGCTCCTGCTGTAAATCAAATATTTTCCTATAGGCCTTACAAACACTGCTATTGAACCCATTGGCTGAATTGTCATCAGTGCCGCATGGCGATGTAAGGCAACGTCAACTCGAGTGCGTACTTCAGGCCCTCAACGGTGCTGGTGAAACATTGTCATATGGATGGCCGGCTGTGCTTGGTATTATTGGTGCTGTCAACGATCACCATGGGTAGTGGCATGAATATTCTTTAATTTCATCGCTTTCTAACTATTCCTTTCGTTTTCAGTGAAGCACTTATTCGCATTGCTTTTCAATGTCTACAGTTAGTCGTCACTGATTTTCTACCAGTTATGCCATTCCGGTGTTTGCCACTGTGCGTTAACACTGCCGCTAAATTTGGATCTCAAACGCAGGAGCTGAATATATCGCTGACAGCCGTCGGACTAATGGTGCGTCTAGCTTAAACGTTTCAAATTGAAGAGTATTAATTTTTGGTCTCTCATACTTCAGTGGAATATTTCCGACTACTTCAATCAAAATCAAAATAAACTTATGCAAGCCGTTATTGACGATGGATCAGTATTACCTGACTTTCCCGGCACTGTGAATATGCCGCAATTCGATAAGCTGTGGATGTGTTTGTATGCAAGATTGGGTAAGAATGCTACTTGAATGATCGATTCCGACTAAATATCGCGTTCGATGTTAAGGTGAACTTTGTGTGGACTTACGACCGGCCGTCCGGAAATCAGCGGGTCAAACACTTTTCTCTACAATAATGGCACACGGAAACCTATTGAACCCACCAACATGGCAGGCAGTTCTCTGGCAAGTGCTGTTTCCACTTTTGGACAAAGTTCGAAGTCTCTCGAGCACGGCTAGTAATGAAAAAGTTGACACCAGCGGCAATATTCTGATTCATCATTCGCGAAATACTGCCCAGAAGCAATGGGCTGAAACTCAAGTACTAACCTTATCGGGAGTCTCGAGGGTAAGATGCAACGGGTTTAGAAAGAGTTTGAGGAAATAGTTATTGCATGATTAACTTCTTAGGTATTCAACACAAAACGTCAATTGCTACAAATGCTCGGAGATTTCCCGCGTGCATGGTCGCTTTTGTTAGAGTTTGTCGAAAGTTCGGCATTGAGTAAAAGCAATGAAGTATCGTTGGCTGCACTGAAATCCTTCCAAGAAATCTTATACAATAAGCCGGAGAAAAATGATAAAACAAAGGAGACAAATCAAACTAATGATGCGGACATTTGGAATGTATGTTAAGACTTTTTTTTGTACATCCTTTTGTCGTTAAAACTTTAAACACATTATCTAATCGGCAGGTTGCGTGGCAAGTTTGGCTAAATATCGGCACGGAAAGTACTGAACCACCGAAACCGGAAAATTTGCACGACAGCAGCGAAGAACTTTATATTCCAAGTCAAGCGTTTTTAACGGCATTAGTACAAATCTTTCCCGCCCTCTTCCAGCACATTAAGTCAAGGTAATAATTCGCGATCACCTAACGCAGAGACGCTACTAAAAATGTATTTCACATTTAGGTTTACCGAGCAAGGTCTACACAAACTTTGCGTTGTCCTAATGAATGCTGTTGCCGTACCAGTACATAGTGACGTAACACCTTACATTACATCCACAGCATCGGACTCACTTCTCTCGCCACTGCATGATGGCGTTCTTGAGTGCATGGAGCTTTTGCAGAAAGTAAGAATGCCCGACAAGACAATCATTAAATTATTGATCCATTAATATTCCCTCCCTATATTTCAGGAAGCAATGGTTGAAAACTCGCATATGAAAAAAATGATCCCTGCTATTTTCCGTCAACTACTTAGTTTTAGTAAATTCGCATGCATTCCGCCGTCCTTTGAGACTATCGAATCGTCAAATATCAAATCAAATCGTATGAATCCCAATAATTCGACAATAGAATGGGTTAGCATGAATTATATTCCGTTCGGCGAGAAGGCGTTGAATTTGTCGGTGAAACTGTACTTGGAGACGGCACGGGAGGATGTTGTGGTCGAAGGTCAGATACTGCATGAAATAATTAAGGTTTGTAGTCGACAAAAACGTACTAAGAGCATTTTGAAAACTTATTGGAATTTTCGATTCGTGCAGGCATTGAAAGTACCACTCTCACTGAAATACAAATGCATGTCCTCCAGTACATGGAAATTGGCAATATCGAGTTTGTTGTCCGTACTTCACACAGGATTCCAAGTTGCTAGAGCGAGACCGAATTATTTTACGGGAATGTGGTCGGATTTATTCGAGACGCTGGACCAGTTCTTGTTCCCTACAAGGTAAGCTGTAATTTGTAATGATATTTTTTTTCCTTTGGGCTGAGTGCAGAGTCGATGGAAGAGAGAGGAAGTATTATCAAATCAAATGCACCCCAATGTCCAGAAAAGCACATACCGTCGTCTCCTTTGCTGTCAGGGTTGTCTCAGTTTTTCTCAGTTGAAGGGCAGTTTCAGTCGATTTACCTGACTGTTATGCAAACTGCGTGCAGTGTAGTGGAAATTTCGTGAGGAGTGTGGATCTAAGTGCGCATCAAGGATTTTTCCCAGTGACTTAAGCATGAAAGAAATCCGTCGATTGTCACCGCCTTCGGACGTGTTTTTCTTTTTCTCCTGTTGTTCTGTCTAATGGCACTTTGAGAAAATCCGTTTTTTTAACACATCTACCGCAAGGTGTTTTAAATTTTTTTCTGACAAATAATATTATTCTATAGTGCTCAAAAAATAAATCTGTGGGGTGTGAGTGACAAACTGCCGCGGATTTTGCGGTTTCTGGCTAAAAGCGAGTCCCAAATATCACAGGGCGCTTCGTCTATATCATTTTTTTTTCAAATCTGCATGACCGGTGCCGTGTGGCAGTATATGTGCAGTGGAGGGATCTGTTTAACGCAAATCTGTACCTCTTTTGCCTCTCAACACCTAAAATTGTGGTAAAAGTGCCACAGATCTGTGGATGCCAGTTATTTTCTGTCAAGGAAAAAGGTCGGTCGCCAAATTAAAATCGTGCCTCCGTCACCGAGTTTCCGTTAGATCGCCGCTGTGCGGGATCGCGCGTGTGTGCGACTATCTTCGTGCAGCTGTATTTGTACACTAATTAGCAGCGCCCGACTAGCCCCCCTAAGGGGGAGGGCGATTCCTCCGGATATATAAATCGTGCCGAGGATATAGCTGGTCCAGGCGTGCGCCAGCTAGCCCGCAATCAGGGACTAGCTGCCAGGGCGTTTCGATTACGGCTTCATTTTCTGGAGCTGTGCACCGCGCTAGATTTCTGCATAAACCTGGCCTTAGCAAATCGAGCAATTCGGGTGGATCCCCTGTGCATTATAGCCGGGCTGTGGTTGCGTCTGGTTCGGTTGTAGGTATGACGATAAGTCCGAAGCCAGGGAGCATCGGTTGGAGCCTCCTCCTCTTCATCTTGAGAATTCGTCAGTAGCTTCGTTTTTGATGGTTGCGCCGACTAGTCACAAGCTATATTAAGTACTAGTTGTCAAATTGCATCGTTTGAAGCCTCCTCCTGTGAGGCTGTTACCGACTCGAGGGCTTTGGACAAATACGGCCCTAGCAGATCAAGAACAATCCATCACCTTGAGGATTCGTCTGGAGATTCGCTTGTACGTGGTCCAACCTCTGACAGGGCTGTAGTGAAGCCTGGCCCTAGCAGGGTTGCACACTGTAACGCGGATATATGTCATAAGCACCTGACTCCTTCTAAGACCCGCTATTGGGCTTTTATGCTCCGAGACTTCATCTGAAACATCGAGGAAGTCCACCGGAGCGAAAAGCAGAAGGCGTCCCTCGAGCGGGCGCTGAATTCTATTCTATCTGGGATCCCCCAAAAGTTAATGGGGTCACCAGAAGGCAAAGGTCCGTAAAAGAGCTTGCAGCGGGTTCTAAGAGGCAGAAAACTACTGCTAACAGCACGACAGGCCTTTCTTATGCGGAAACGGCAAAGAACTGGCTAGAGCTAGCGTTAATTGATCGGAATGTTGCGGATGGGCATATTTCAGTTGACGATTGGAGGTTGGTGAAGAGTAAACTCACCCTGAACTTCCGCAGGGTCATGGAGGCCAATCCAGGACCTCCTCTAGACTGTCAGGATGGCGGGTGGCTCCAGGGCCGAGTCAAGCTCATGAAATTTGCTGATGATAGGTCGGCAAATCTCTTTAAGTACGCACTAGCCTGTGCTGAGGAAAGTTGACCGGATGGAGGCTTTGGCGAGGAATCCGATCCCGTCGCAGCCCAGAGCCCGCGTATGGCTACCAACCCTTGTATGCGATGGGGAGGAGGTCATCCACCTCATTAGAATGTGCAACTTGTATCTTCCGACCCACAATTGGAGAATTGTTAAGGTGGAGGAACCAGTGGAAGGCTCCTCTTGCAACCTTTTTTAATAAACGAGGAGTCATTGGCTCCTCTTGCCAGGAGTAATGGTATCGTTAAGCTTGGTTTCTTTAAGATTAAATTAAGATCTATAAAGATGACCTTAAAAAGGCGAGCCAGCTAACATCCAATCCCATGGAGGAGGTTATGACTCAGATGAGGGATACTCTCTCGACACAGATGAAGAGTGTGTGTCAGTCTTATCTGATTTCGCTCGCCTTGATGACATCTCGCAGCCATCATTTGTACACGACTCTTTTGAGTCAAATTCTGAGGGGGATGCGGAAGCCACTATTGTGGAGGCAGGTGTGTCTGCATTCTAAATCGTTGTTTGAATATCTGATGGATACAAATCTGCTTCTGTGCAACATTAGTTCGGAACCCACCTTCGCCACCAAAAGCGGAAAAGCGGAAGTTCTGGATATCACTCTGGTGTCAGTCAGAGAGAATTTACAACATCTGATACGGAATCACCAGATCACTCACTCTACCGAGACAACCTCGTAATGATCGCGAGTTGGAGAGCCTTACGTGTGCTCTTAGCCAATCTGCTGCTAAATTATGTCCAGCTAGAAAGCAAAAAAGTAAGTCTAAACCACATTGGCGAGCTTAAGATCACCTATATGAAATGCTTTAATACCGCTAAATCTACGGAGCAAAATTCAGATTGGCCGATTTATAAAAATAACTTCAGGTTGTATAAGAGGGAGCTAAGTAGGTCTAAGCATAGCTCGTGGAAGCTCTTCTGCGAACACATTGAAGAATCCACCGATGCATCTAGACTGCGCAAGATTCTGTCTGCAGTTTCTCCTATTTGTTAAAAAATGACGGGACTTGAACCTCCTCGAGTTAAGAGACGATCTATGTCTTCATCATTAACGTGGCGCGACAAACCGACTTCGGGCCTTGGCCGCCTAGATCGTTGTCCTCCAATTATCTCGATTACGTGACCGCTTCCTCCAATCTCGGAAGTCCAGTAGTGGCGCGGCGTCCGCATTTACTGAGCTCTCCCAACGAGCTCTCGGTCGCCGTCGCAGTCTCGCTCCGTCGTCCGTTGATTACTCTCTTTGGCATGCGATCATCGTCCATTTGTTGTACATGCCCTGCCCATTGAAGTCATGTAGTTTGACGATTTTCCAAACTTCCAGTTCATCATAAAGCTGATACAACTCATGGTGGTACCCGATGCACCATCCATCTCACACCGCCCCGAAAATTCGCCGCAGAACCTTGCTGTCTTCTTAGCTAGCTGTATCCGTCGCTTGATTTCGTCAGTTTCGTTGGCGTCTTTAATAAGTTGCAACCCGGGTATATAGGTATGAAGTCGTTCACGAACTCGATGTTGAGGTCCCACACATTGATGTTCGATTGTGCAGGTGTCCTTGTCCTCGCGATTGCATCATTATTTTAGTTTTACCCTAGTTGATTCGTAGTCCAACTTCTTTTGCAGCGGTGTCAAGCGTATGCAGAAGTTCTTTTGCGTCGGGCAATCTTCGGGACAGGATGTTGATGTCGTCGGCGTACGCTGCTAATTGTGTCGACTTGATAAGTAGCGTCTCGCAGTTGTCCATATTCATAGCCCAGTAGTTGAAGAGCGTCGGCGCCAGTCCATCGCGCCCTGCTTCAGACCAGTGCGTGTTTCAAATAGATCAGTAAGTATATTATGGATCCTGACCTGTGAAACGGAGTTGGTCATCGTCATCTTTGTCAGTCGCACTAGTTTTGCTGGTATACCAAATTGCAGCATGATGTTGTACAGTACACCACGATCGATGATGCATGATTGTACATTGATGCATGGCATTCACTAGATCCGTTCCACCGAATTTTAGCAGTTAAGCTGGAATCTCATCAACCAGCGCCCGGCGCTTTATTTCGTTTTAGTGACCGCAACGCGAGGTAAAGTTCGTCTACTGTCGGGGGTTGTATGGGTCGGCCTTGATCAACAATATCGTCAAGAGCTTCTTGTGTGGGGATGTTAGATGGTAGATTCAGAAGCTCTTTAAAATAAGAAGCTCATCGTTAATGATATCGGTATCGCTGATGATGTTTTCATCCTTGTCCTTACAGAGGCTAGTCCTGGATTGATAGCCGTTCTTAATTGTATTTACTAGTTTGTACGCTTGTCTGGTGTTCCTATTAGCTAATTTTCGTTAATATTCAGCAACTACTCGTCAAAGTATGTACGTTTCTTACGTCTAATTATTCTATTCGATATTCGCCGTAGCTCGTCGTATTTTTCCGTTTTGGCTCTGGTGGCTCGTTAAATCCATTGTCTGTATGCCTCGCTTTTCGCGTCAAGTGAATTTTTGCATTCTTCGTCGAACCAGTCATTTCGCGCTCGCCGGGCTTTATATCCCACGACCTTCTTCGCGACCTCTTTGATGGCACCCTTGAGTTCTTCCCAGAACCCATGGACGCTTGTGTTGCTGATGTTGTGTAGCATAGGTGATAGTCTTTCTTCCAGGGCGGCAGTATACGCCACCGCCGCAGCATCGCTCAGGAATTGATCAACCGTAAAGATTTTGGGAGGGCTTATTCTCGATTGGAGCACTGAAGAAATTCTACATCAGTAGGTCGTTTTCACCAAGTGATGATCTGAGTCGCAGTTTTCTCCTCGACAGAAGCGGACTTCCATTACACTAGACGCCCATTTCTTACAAATAAGGACGTTATCAATTTGGTTGACGGTATGTGCGTCTGGAGAATTCCAGGTCTGCTTGTAAATGCGTCGTTGCGGGAAACACGTAGAGCTTACGACTAGATTCCTGCTGCAGGCGAAGTCGATAAGTCGCTCCAGTCGTCACCTGGTGTCAACTTTCATTTCCGACTTTCGCGTTAAAGTCTCCCAGCCGCGATTTGACGTCGTTTGTTGGAAGTGAGTCGAAGAGAGTCTCAAGGCGGTCGCCGAACTCGTTTTTTACTGCGTCTTCTTTAACTTCAGTGGGGGCGTACACATTGTTGAGCCAGAGATTGAAGAATGGAGTCTTAATGCGAATCGCACATAGCCGTTCATTTATGGGTTTGTTAGTTAGTAATGTGCGGCTTGAGGTGATTGTTCACTATAAATGCTACTTCAAACTCCTTGCGGCCCGATGGTTTGCCAGCTCTAAAAATTGTGTGCGATTTCTTGTCATTGATCTCACTGCCAAGCCAATTTCTTTCCTGGACTGCAGTAATGCTCAGTTTGTACTTTTCGACCTGTTGAAGGAGGGCCTTCTCGGCCCCCGGTTTGTTAAGGGAGCGTACATTCCGGGATCCGAAAAAATAATCCCTTTTTCGTTTGCGTGGTCGTCGCTGTTGATCCGTCCAATCCGAGGCGTTTGTTCCAGGTTTCTTGACTTGGAGTGGTTTTTACAAGGACGAGTTGTCAGCACATCGCTTAACCCCATTCAGGGGATGGCCTCGGAGATAGCTTCAGATGGTTTAATAAACGTGTTGGGGTTCACACAACCATGTTGCAGGTCCAACTACGCAAGTCATTCCATCCTACTAAACCTGAGACGCTTAGGTGTTGGTCAGCCATTCAGGCTATAGCTATCTGCCTTTTTCCAAACTGTCTAATCGCTAAGACTTGGCCGTCAGCGGTTTGAAACACTGCTGTTACCAGGCGGCGCCCACGTGGAGGACTATGTAAAACGTATTTTGCCCGGATCGGCTCCGATTAAACTGGAGAGATGACCAGGGGCATTGTCGATGAGTAGGAGCACTTTGAAAGCTAGATTTTGTGAGGCAAGATTTGCTTTCACTTGACTTATAAAGCACGAATGAAATCATTCTTGAAATAAGGCACCGGTGACCCATGCCTTACTATTTACTATAGCTCTCCAAAAAAACTGGTAGCTGGTCTTTGTTTTTTTCCTTTCAGCGCTCTGGGATTTTGGGATCGGTAAATGAACATAGGCTTTACCTTAGAATCTCCTGAAGCATTTACGCATAGCGACAAAGAAACACGATCTTTGGCTGCCTTGCATCCTGGAGCTGTCATTTCTGACTTGGAAAGAAACGTTCGATTCGGCATCTTCTTCCAAAATATCCCCGTTTCAACTGCATTAAACACTTGCTGGGGAGCGTATCCTTTTGCTTCGATAATTTCTTGAAGAGTAGCCGGAAATATTATAGCTGCTTCGTGAACGGTGGGCATCCGAAAATATCCGTGGGGATGAACCCTGAGGTAGCATAATGACCGGGAAGGTGGAGCCGTGCCATCTGGCGAAGAAAAAGGCACCTCAACGAGCTAAGCGGCCTATGCTTGTTGTAGCTCATTTCGGGAGACGTGGGCGGCGTTTTTGCCGCTCGTTGCCCCTGTTCTTTACTTATTAATAAAAATTCATAGGCCTGAGAAAGACAACACACACATGGGAGGCAAAAATGCGAAAGAATAAAAAAAATGGGGCGATAAGGCTGGAATGGTTGGCGGACGGCGCAGACGCCGTCGCGCTCGAATCTTGGTTCGGGTGTAATGGGACCGCCGGCCTCTGGTTTCGTACCACCGACAGATCATTACTCATCAATCAGGTGCTGCCATCGATCTGTCGTGAAAGCAGCACTACCAGGATATGGTCCATTAAATGTGGTTCATTACAATTATGAAGGTTATTTCGTTTTTTGAAATTTTCAAACCATCCTTTGATCGCTTGGAATTCGTATTCGGAATGAGAATTTTCGTTAATTCTATCATCAATTTTTTGGCCTTTGCTTGAACTTAAGAGCACTCTCTTTCACGACATGTCTTCCATCCATATTGCTAAAGCATGTTCGGTCGGTATCCCAGAGCACCTTGTCCCGAATTTGAGATACTCTTTTTGATGAACCTGCCAAAGTCGTTATCACGCTGTCCCTTATCAACTTTTCTTTTTTCTTAATAGAGCGAACCGTAGACTCATTGATTTAAAAAAAACGGTAGACAGAAGCAAAGCCCCCCCTCCCGCGTAACTTATCTAAACAAACCGGAGCGACCCGTTTCACAACGGCCAAGAGCTGCCAAAACCCTTCAATGCAAGAAGGAAAGTGTGTCTGTGTGTTACATGCCCGTATCGTCTTTTTTTATGTTCACTGGGAGCAAAACATCTCGGCGCAACTGCTCTCAGTGTTACTTCTCCGCGCCGGCATTGAAAGAAACCCAGGACCATGGATATGCTGCGTATGTGATAGAGTGCTGCACCCAAACGCGACGACGGTGAGATGCAATTGCTGCAATCAATGGTGCCACCTAAGACATTGTTCAGGACTCAGCCATCATAGGCACTGGATTCCCTCCTTTACTGCCACTCAGTGTAAGAACAGACAACAACAATTAGCAACCACGTCCAAGACGCCTCAACAATCAACACCTTCGAGCGTCCAGACAAGTTCACAGTCATCCCCAATGACTCCTGCTAACAGTTCCCACAGGATTTCCCAACACAATCTTACGCCTGCACCACCGATTGCCATCTTCAATACGCTCTCACTCGTCCAACTCAACTGCAATGGGTTGCAGAACAAGATCGCTGAACTTGCATCATTTATGGACAGACATCGCATCCAAGTTGGAGCCATACAGGAGACGAAATTGCACTCCAACTCGTCCTTAAACTCATATGGCAACTTCGCTATTGTCAGGAAAGACAGGTTGACCAACGCGGGAGGAGGGCTTGCCTTCATTATTCACCATTCCGTGCAATACCGGGAAATTGATATCACCAGCAATGACAACATCATGGAAGTGCAAGCCATCGCCTTAAAATCGGGTAATGTTGATATTGAAATCTACAATATATACATTCCACCGGTATCCAGCTGTCCCCCTGGATATCACGTAAATATCAACCATCTCCTCACTGGTCAACATCGCCTCCTGCTCGGTGACTTTAATGCTCACCACGAACTCTGGCACTCCAACCTCAACAACGACGCCAGAGGTATCTCAATAGCCGAACAGATTGATGCCTCAGATTTCTGTACCCTAAATGATGACATCCCCACTCGCATCGCCGGTACATGTTCCAGTTCTCCAGACATCACGATTGCTAGTGCTGGCCTCATAAATGAAACGCAATGGGAGCCGGTCTTAACACTATCTTCAGACCACCTACCAATCGTGATAAGGCTTGACAAACCATCAAACACCATATCATCCGAACACCGCACGTTTGTCAACCACAATAAGGCTGACTGGAACGGTTTTACCTCCTATACCAACGCCAAATTCCTCGCACTGCCAACGCCAACCGACGTTCGCACAGCCGAATCAAACATAAGGAAAGTCCTGAACAAAGCGGCTGCGAAGTTCATTCCTGCAGGACGGATTCCGAAAATTCGGCCCAACTTCCTAACCACCGCCGCTAGATTGGCAAACGAAAGAGACGGCATAAGGAGCGTAAACCCAGACGAACCCAGAATTCACGAGATGAACTGCGAGATCCAGAGACAGGTAGCCGAACACAGAAGATCAAAATGAAGCACCCATCTGAATAACTGCAACCTCACCACAGGGTTGAGCAAGTTATGGTCGACAGTCCGTGCCCTCTCCAATCCACCAAATCAGAGAGGGAACGTCGCCATACAGTTCGGTGAATATTCAACAAGTGACCCTACCCACTGCGCAAGTCGTTTCAATAAACAATTTATTGAACACCCCGCACCAGACAGACTTAAGCGTAAAATCCGTAGACAGATTCACAACCGAACTACAGATAGCTTACCTGTTTTAACCACGGACGAAGTAGTTGCAGCTATAAGGAAGGCAAACAACTCGAAAGCATTGGGACCAGATGGCATTTCAATGACCATGCTCAAACACCTCGATCTTCCAGCCATCAACTACCTCACGGCTACGTACAATCTATCCATCTCCTCGTTGATCGTTCCGGAAATCTGGAAAAAAGGGAGAGTCATCCCGATACTAAAACCTGGGAAGAAAGCGACACTCGGCGAATCCTATCGTCCAATAACTTTAATGTCACCAGTTGCCGAAACGCTGGAAGCACTAATCCACCCTGTTCTTACAGCCCACATCCAGCTCGCTGATCACCAACATGGCTTCCGAAGCATGCACAGTACGACCACGGCCTTGGATGCCATTACATCCCGCATCCATAATGGCCTCAACCAGGCTCGTCCGTGTGACAGAACAATATTGGTGGCGCTTGACCTGTCGAAGGCCTTCGACACTGTCAGCCATTCAGCGCTTCTGTCTGATATCAACTGTTCACCGCTTCCGACGCAAATAGTGAAATGGATTGCTAATTATCTCGCTGGCAGTCAATCCTACACAGAATTCAAGAACAACAAATCTAAGCTTAGGAATATCAAACAAGGGGTACCTCAAGGAGGAGTTCTATCTCCTACCTTGTTAAATCTATACCTCTCAGGACTCCCAGCACCACCTGAAGGGATCGATATTATCTCCTACGCTAACGACTGTTCCATTCTAGCAACAGGGAATGACATAGCGGCTATGTGCAGAAACATCAACGGTTATCTTGAACGACTAAACTCGTTCTTCAAAAACAAAAACTTGACCGTCTCAGCGCCCAAATCCTCGGCAACACTATTCACCACCTGGACGAAGGAGGTCAAGATGCAGCTTGATATCTCGATCGGGAATCATCCTATTCCTACTATAAACCATCCTAAAATCCTAGGAGTTACGCTAGATAGCATGGCCACATCATCACCCCATGCCTCAACTGTATGCGATAGGATGCGCAGTAGGAATAAGATCCTCAAAGCCCTGGCCGGTAGCACCTGGGGCAAGGGCAAAGAAACTCTACTAGTAACGTACAAAGCAGTCGGAAGATCAGTGGCCAACTATGCGGCTCCTGTGTGGTCGCAGAATCTCTGTGACACGCAATGGAAAAAGATGTAAACGTGCCAAAACGCCACTCTCCGCACTGTTACAGGCTGTCTCCTGATGTCACCCCAGGACCATCTACATCAGGAAACCAGGATGATGCCTTTAAGAGATCACAACCAGCTTCTTGCCAAGCAATACCTGGTGGGTTGCTATCGTAGTGATCACCCTAACGTCAATCTCATGGACAAGACGCCGCCGCCCAGACATGTCAGGCGCGACCTGAGGGACCTTGAAAGAGACGTCCAGAGATACAAAAGGGAACCATTTGATAGTAACGCACATAGGTCGGCCATCGCAGTAATACATCGAGAAGAGGTCAACAAGTCAATAGCAAGCTTAGGTCCGAATCCAGTGCTCTCGTCCATACCACCAACGATATCTCAGGAAGAGGAAAGACTTCCGAGAGCCACGAGAACAACACTCGCCCAACTTCGGTCAGGCTGGTGTTCGCGACTGAACTCCTACCTATCTCGCATTGACCAGGCCGTCTCAAACACCTGTCCTGCATATAATGAAACTCCTCACGACGTAAACCATATCTTTCACTGCCCAGCTGCACCCACTCACCTGACCCCAAGATCGTTGTGGGAGAACCCAATAGAGGCAGCTAATTTTCTTTCCCTCAACACCGGGGATGAAGACGATACTATAGACATGTAACAGACAAACACATCGAATTCTGACCATTGCTACAACAACAACAACAACCTACAAGTCTGCTTGTAATTCGGAATTTTTACTTGTAATATTCCCGTATCGAATTGGGTATTGCACCAATATTTTATCTAAATGAATCCGCATGTTTTCCCTTTGTTGTATTCTAGAGTGAAGAGGACTGTGTTATGTTCGTAGCTAACGAAGAATAGAGATAAAAAATCACACGCATGGGGCACGGTGAAAAGTAATATAAGTGAATTTTTCCCGATGCCCTATACCTTTTAACTGAAAGATTACCGGGTAGTGCTACCAGGTAATTAACCGGTTAGCTACCCAAGAGTGGTTTTGCAGGGTTGGAGTTTATCTATTACAGAGATCAATAAATTGTTCTTTTGTTTTCTTTAAAAAGCGCGCGAAAACGGTTTTTGAGTGAAATTGTTTACTCAAGTGTTTCTTGTCTACCGCGAGTAACCAAATGGGTTAAATGTTAAATTTTTCCCCATTTTTTTTTTTCCTTTGCCACAGATCGACGCCATGTGATTCGAGGACCCCCTCTTGGTCGGCCTTGGTTGGAAATGGGGTTCCATTTCATGGCATGCAAAGCAATGCAGTTATCACTCTTCCGCAATGGGTGACCTATCCACTGCCATTTTTGCCTGCGTATCAATTCGTCGATTGGCATCTGACCCGTACGCCGACTTAGCTCTTCATTTGATATTGTTTCGGGCCAGAAAATTCTTAAAATTCGACGAAGACATGAGTTGATGAAAACTTGCAGCTTTCTGGTAACTCCTACGGAAACTTTCCAGGTACTGCTCCCATACAAAAGCACTGATAGTACCAGGGAACGAAACAGGCCCAGCTTGGTCTTGATGCTGAGATAACTGCTCTGCCAGATTTTGGACAGCATGCCGTATGCGCGTTTAGCCTGGATGATACGACGAGCGATGTCCTGCTCCGTACCACCATTTTCGGCAACAATGCTACCCAGGTAGACGAAGTTGTCCACCTTCTCCACTGGCTGCCCATTAATATTGATGGCAATAGGTGTCGGATTTCTTTTTCGCAACGGCGGGCTAAGAACCTTGGTCTTGTTGGTATTAATCTTTAGCCCAACCTTGCTTGCCTCCCTCTCGAGATCTAACGCCATTGCGGACAGATCTATGATTTTGTGGGAGAGTAGGCATATGTCGTCAGCGTAGTCAAGATGTTGTAGATAAGATGTCAAAGTCCATTGAATTCCTCTGTCGAGTCCGGATAGGGCTGCATGCAACACATCGCCGATCACAATGCGGAATAGGATCGGAGAGAGGATGCACCCCTGCCGAACTCCACTGCGAATCTCAAAGTCCCCCGGCACCTTACCTTTATGCAGAACGCGACATTTCGGTCCGTCATAGGTTACCTTAATAATAGCCACAAGCTTCTCAGGGATGCCTCTCCTGCGCAAGGCCGCCCATATAGAATCCCGGTTCACACTATCGAAAGCCTTTTCGAAATCGATGAAAAGCAAGTGAAGCGGAGAATCGTATTCAGCGCATTGCTCGATGATGATTCGCAAGGTGTTAATGTGATCGACACAGGAGAATCCGGATCGAAAACCAGCCTGCTCTTCATCAATTGTGCTTTCTAAGTGGGCCTTTAGTCTTTCCAGGACGATTTTAGCTATTATCTTGGCAACGGCAGGAAGCACACAAATGCCTCTCCAATTATTACAGTTTGTGAGGCTACCCTTCTTTGGAAGTTTGATGATCAAACCTTCCTTCCACTCAGTGGGAAAGGTCTCTGTATTCCACGCTTTATCAACAAGTGGGTGCAGCAAATCGGCAGTTACGCTTGGCGTTGCTTGATAAAGTTCGGCAGGGATGCCGTCAAGTCCGGCGGCCTTTCCTCGTTTTAGTGCAATAATTGCAGTGACTATTTCCTCTTTAGTCGGGGCAGTGGACCGTATACGCACATTTTGATGGTTAGCTAAATTATCTATATGAGGGGGAACTTCACCAGAGGTTACACGGTTCAAGACCGCGGCGAGGTGTTCTTTCCACCGCCTCATTTGATCTTCTTCCAAGATAAGTAGCTTTCCATCACTATCTTTCACTGGATGTTGGCAGGAGTTACGACCACCTGTACACTCCTTGATGACACCGTATACGGCGTTTAAGTTGTTACTTCTTGCGGCTTCTTCTGCTGAGGCTAAAATAGAATTGGCATAAACTCTTTTATCGCGTCGCACACTACGCTGAACTTCTCGAGCTTTCTGACGGTAAAGGAGTTCGATGCTGCTTCGATTGTCGTCTGATGCTGCAGCCAAACGAACTTTCAAGTTCTTTCTTTCAACAATCCGCTGCCATGAAGCGTCGGACATTCAGGGCCTTTTCCGGCAATCCGGGTTTGGGCCAAGGATGGTATTTGCGCTATCAATGTGCGCATTTTTTATGGCATCCCAGTTTTCGTTTATGTCACTATCTGGGTGACTAGTTATCTCAGCTGCTTTTTGCGCAAGATGGTCATTATATTGTTGTAAGACAGCTGGATTTTTTAATCGAGCGGTGTTGAATTTGCGGCGCCTGGATCTTTCGTCGCTGGGGCGACGCACGGCTGCAATACGCAATCGAACATTAGTGGTCATAAGATAATGGTCTCTTCCCATCCCAATATCGGGACCCTTCTTGTTTCGCACGTCCAGGAGGCAACTCTTGAATCTTTTACTAACGGCAAAATGGTCGATCTGATTTTGTGTTCTGCTCCGATCAACAGAGGACCAACTGATTTTGTGGTGGTCCTTATGCTCAAACATAGTACCACCGATGAAGAGACTGTGAAAGTTGCAGAACTCTACAAATCTTTCACCGTTTTCATTACGATCACCAAGACCGTGTCTCCCCATCACATATCTGAGCCCATAGTTATCAGCGCCAACTTTCGCATTCAAATCTACCATAACCATTATAACTAATGTCACCTTTAGGTGTTCTGCTCTGAACGGCGTTTAGTTCTTCGAGTCTTTTGCCAAGACATTGTCGGGTTCAGTGGGAGCATAACATTGTATCATTGAGATGTTCCTCATTTTGGTCCGGAACCTGGTTGTCAAAATTCTGTCAGAGACCGGCTCCCAGGAAAAGAGACAGTTTCGCGCGGCTCTGGTTAAAAGGAGCCCCGCACCTGACTCACGACGACTACCGGTAGCTTTACCGGAGTACAACATTACAGTGCTGCGCGGTGGAGAGATAAATTCTCCGCTGTTCCACCATCTTATCTCACTAACTCCTAAGATATTTAATTTGTACCTCAGAAATTCACTCTCTAATTGAAGAAATCGTGCGTTATGGGGACCTTCTGATCCATTGTCCAGGAGAGTGCGCACATTCCAGAATCCAATCTTTGTCATTGTACGATAGCCAAAAGTCGTAACCGTTGAGTCAGTCCTTATCCGAGGCATAGTTGACGTTTCGTTAGCATATAGAAGATTTCGGATAGTGCAAGTTGCTGGCATACACAACCTGCCCTTTGATTGTCGGTTTTAACGACAGGCCCTCAAAGGGAAAGGCCGTGGTATTATTTTTACACCCCACACCACAGGGGGAAGCTTTACCTCAACCAAATCATCGCATCGCCATCACTGGCGGCTTGACGTTGGTTGACAATGGTCAGTGACCACTGCCGTTCCAGGAGGTGCCCACGGGGAGGACTATGGAAGAGGAGTTTTTGCCCCCCGAATGTTAAGGGATTATTGTATACTATATAAAAATATTCTTTCCAATATAAAACGACTAATCAAAATACTTTTACAGCGTATGTACCGTGGAAGATCGTGGTCTGGAAGAAATTGTTTTAGACGAGACAATCGATTGCCAAGTAATCGAATTGCTACGCGATGAAATATTGCCTTATTCAAATGAAATTCCCCATCAGTTCATCTTAAATATTGTTGTGCTCCTAAACAAAGGATCTATTCATTCGGCGACGGGATCGAATATTGGTTGTGAATCAGATTGGAAATTGCGAGAAATGTTTGCAAAAGTATGCTTCGAAACACTACTCCAGTTTTCTCTTCTCAATGATAACAATAATTGCAATAATAATACGACGACGGGAATGACGACTGCAACAGCTACGCCAAACGGTGAAAGTGGTTTCGCGGGACGCTTGGCAATTACAGCTCTTTTGCATCGGTTCCAAGAAGTGCTGAAACGATTCAATGATGACGAGCGGCAAAGTGGAAAATGTCCGCTGCCCAGGTACGTTCCCTTTCTTTTATTGAGATAGATGACATTAGAAAACATGACTGCTTACTATAATATAAATATTTTAAAGGTATAGACTTTCTGAAATTTCGTTTGTGCTAAAAGCAGTAGCAACTTTAATTATGTCCATGAAGAAAGCGCCACCAGCAAAAGGTATGGACATACACGATCGTTTATCATTAGATGTATTTAGCGATAAATTTACCTACATATATGCATTAATTATCTTTTTTTTCTAGTCAACAAAACTGCATGGGAGCAACTTATTGGTCTATACCCATACCTAGTTGATTGCACAACTACCACTTCGGCAGAAGTTTCACGATCCTTGCGAGAAGCCCTACTTCAATACACCGAACTCTTGCAGGCCCCCTCTAATGCTAGCACTGAACCAATTGCCAATGGTGTAGAGAGCATTTGTTAAAACCCGATACGTATAACGGCACGACAATGAAAATTTAATTTTATTATTAACATAATATAAATACCTTAGCAAGTAGAAAATGCAAACAATAAGATTAAAACCAGCGAAAAAAAATACATTTGTATAATTTCAACCGAGCTAATATCGAATTTCTATGATGACCCTCTTTACCGATCATTGACTGTATCTGTATTTAGTTTGTTCGGACAGTATAAGGGATAAGACGGCAGTTATTTGAAATCGTAAATGGCGGTACATGGAATAGTATTAAATGTGCATTACTTCTATTTTTTGTATATTTATTTCCTACATTTATACTATCATTCACAATTGTTTACTTTGTTAATGGAATGAGTATTGTGTTTTAGTCTTGTAGTTAAATTGTTTTCATTGTGATCCGATAAAATGAAAAACATTAAGAGAACACATAGTGGCTGATTTAAGTGTTATAGACGTTTACATTAAAAATTTAGTTATGAAGGAAAAATTGGTTGTTTTCAGTGAATTGTTAGTTGGTTGTTGTTGTAGTAGCGACGCGCTGATATCCGATGAATGTGTGTGTCATAAAGCTTGGTTGTCCATGTTTTCTTCAATGTCCAGGTGTAGAAACTCAGCTGCTTCAATAGGATTATCCCATGGCGCAGTAGGTGTTAGGCGCGTGGGAGCTGCAGGACAGCTAAAGATGTGCTCAACATCGTGTGGAGTGAGGCCACAGGCTGGACAGGAGTTTTGTATTTCGTTATCAATGCGGGATAGGTACGAGTTCAGACGTGAGCACCAGCCAGAACGAAGTTGAGCGAGTGTAGTCCTGGTTGCTCTAGGAAGTCGAAGTTCGTCTGAAGATATAGCAGGTGGTTGCGCATTTAGTACCCTGTTTGGTGTCATGTCCGCGATTAAGGATAGCACTTCTTCACTATGCAGTGTTGTGATGGCCGATCTGTAGCTAGTGTTATCGAAGGGGACTCTTGTAACAAAACCTTTGGATCTCCCGCTCGCGATCCCTCATATTACGTCTTACATGACGTGGCGGTGGGCTTCCGTCCATAAGGTTAGAGTTAGGATGGTCACTCCGATAACAGCCAACCAGATACTGCTTCGTTAGAAATGTGTTGTGGCTTCTTAGGGGCATCATTCTGGTTTCCTGGTGAAGGTGGTCCTGCGACGACATCAGTAGGCAGCCTGTGACAGTTCTGAGAGCTGCCTCTTGGCAGGTCTGGACGTTCCTCCACTGAGTGTCACATAAGTTTTCCGACCAGATGGGAGCCGCATAATTGGCCACAGATCTCCCGATAGACTTGTAGGTCGTTAGTAGGGTCTCCTTGTCTTTCCCCCAGGTACTGCCAGCAAGAGCTTTGAGGACTTTGTTCCTACCTCTCATCTTGTCAAAAATGGTTGACGCATGGGCTGTGAAGGTAGCCATGCTGTCAAGGGTGACACCGAGGATTTTAGGGTGGTTAATGGTGGGGATAGTTTGACCGTCTACTACAATATCCAGTTGTTGTCTCACTTCTTTGGTCCATGTGGTAAACAGTGTAGCGGTAGATTGCGGCGCAGACAGTGAGATTTTTGCTGACGAAGAAGGTGTTAAGTTCGTCGAGATACCCATTTATCTGTTCGCACATTTGAGTGATATCATTGCCGGTTGCTAAAATCGTGCAGTCATCGGGATAACTGACAATTTCGAGTCCGTCAGGTGGCGTAGGGAGTCCTGACATGTAAAGGTTAAACAGGGTGGGAGATAAGACTCCTCCTTGGGGAACACCCTGTTTAATTCGTCTTAGTTTAGATTTCCCGGATCTAAATTCTGTGTAGGACTGTCTACCGGCAACATAGTTGGCGATCCACTTTACAATATGCGACGGAAGCGATGTACCGCATATGTCTGACAGCAGAAACGAGTGGCTGACAGTGTCAAATGCCTTTGACAAGTCTAATGCCACCAGAATCGTTCGTTGACAAGGACATGCTTGGTTGAGGCCATTGAGTATTTTCGATGTAATGACATTCAAAGCCGTCGTGGTGCTGTGCATCCTTCTAAAGCCATGTTGGTGGTTAGCCATCTGAGTATGAGTCGCAATTATAGGGTGGAGCAGCGCTTCTAAAGGTCGCCACCCATTGACGAGCACAACCACCCACGACCAAACTTCCATCGAACCATCAAATATCATAGAACGGTGGAAATAGGGGGAATTTTTTCCCCACACGTCCTATGATATTTGATGGTTCGATGGAAGTTTGGTCGTGGTTGTGCTCGTCAATAGGTGGCCACCTTAAGGTCTTAGCTACAGGAGAAAAAAGTGTGATGGGACGGTATGATTCGCCCAGTGTTGGTTTTTTTTTCCAGGTTTTAGAATAGGGATCACTCTTCCTTTCTTCCAATATTCGGGGATGATAGACGATGAGATGGAGAGATTGATCGTGGCCGTTATGTATTCAATTGCTCTTGTGTCAAAATGTTTGAGCATGACCATCGATATACCGTCTGGTTTAAGGGCTTTGGAACTCTTCGCTCTTTTTATTGCTGCGGCAACTTCCTGAGATGTAAATTGAAGTTGCTGGTCAGCTGGACGGTTACGAATGCTCCTAGTAATAATGCACTTAAGTCTATCAGGAGGTAGATGTTCGATAAACTGTTTATTAGAATTGTTGGCGCATTTTGTTGGGTCGTTAACCGTAATGTTGCCAAATTGGATAGCAACATGCCCTTTGTGTTTGGTTGGGTTTGTAAGGGCCCTAACCGTTGAACAGAGCTTATTGACACCCGTTGTCAAGTTGCAATTGTCGAGGTGGGAGTTCCACTTCCTTCTCCTGTGAACTGCTACCTGTTTAAAGATATCAAGGTTTTGTTCCTTAATCCTTGGATCGTCCGCGTTAATGCTGCGTATGCGGTCTCTATCATCTGCCAATCTAGCTGCTGAAATAGGGAAATTTGTTCGAATTTTGGGTATCCGACCTGCTGAGATGAACTTCATAATCGCTTCCTGCAATATGTGCCTTACATTTCGTTCGGCTGTGCGCACGTCAGTTGGAGTTGGTAAGGCAGCGAAGGCCGTGTTGGTGTAGGACTTGAAGCCATCCCAATCCGCTTTATTGTGGTTGATGAACGTGCGATGATCAGCAACCTGAGTACTTGATGGTTTGTCCAATTTTATTAGGATTGGCAGATGATCCGAGGATAGCGTCAGGACTGGTTCCCATTGAGCATCATTAATAAGTCCAGCGCTGGCAATTGAGATATCGGGCGAGCTGGAACATGTTCCAGCAATACGAGTAGGCGTATCGTCGTTGAGTGAACAGAAGTCTGATGCGTCAAGTTGTTCGGCTATGGTAACCCCTCTGGCATCGTTGTCGACGTTAGAGTGCCATAGTTCGTGATGGGCGTTGAAGTCACCAAGTAGGATATGATATTGGCCAGCTAGCAGTGGTGTGATATTGACATTGTATCCCGAGGGACAACTGGATACAGGTGGAATATAGATATTACAGATTTCAATATCGATGTTACCCGACTGAATGGCAATGGTCTGTGCCTCCAAGATGTTGTCGGTGACTGTGACGTCGATTTCACGATATGGTACTGATTGATGGATCAGAAATGCTATTCCACCTCCAGCATTTGATACTCTATCCTTCTTAATGACGTTGTAATTGCCATAGGAGTTGAGGGACGAATTGGTGTTAAGCTTCGTCTCCTGTATAGCTCCAATCATGACGGAGAGCAGTAGCGCCGGCATGTGTTGCTCCCAATTTCCAGAAAAAATTAATAGTCAAGTTGTGTGACACACACATAGATCTTCCTTCTTGCATCGAAGGGATTGTGGTAGCTCTTGGCCGTGAGACGGGTTGTCCCAGGCAACACGGGTCGCTCCGGTGCGTAGAACCGGCTGCCGCAGGAACGAATTGTTAGTTGGTAGTTGTTAGAAGTAGCCGACGATGTTGATTTTATTTTTTTTTCACGAAGTTCAAGCTTGAAACGTGTATTGAGCACTAAGTGACTCTCTCTCTCTCTCTCACGTGTGCACAGAATGTTACAATTCTGCCACTCCGTGTATCAGGATCGAAATCAGTGCAGTTGACATCTGGGCTGGCCCTCATCAAATGAAGTTCGTTCCGTAAAGTGGTGTATTAAAATCAACATTTAATCACGTTTTTATAGACCATCGTGCCCTGAAAATT
The DNA here is from genome assembly GCA_964017055.1 of Chloromyia formosa. Taxonomy (NCBI): domain Eukaryota; kingdom Metazoa; phylum Arthropoda; class Insecta; order Diptera; family Stratiomyidae; genus Chloromyia; species Chloromyia formosa. Next base: position 101,843,789 of record OZ024815.1, on the reverse strand, counting down.
GTGGAAAAGTCTTCGATATCAGGGTATATCTAAGATCACTTTATTATTTCCAACCTAAATAGTGTGTTGGATAATCGTCATCACGGCGTGCGGCACATCTGTTATTGGGCGAGTTTTCAAAACGGATCAGTTTTCTGATCCGCGGATCTTTTTTCTGATTTTCTCAGAAACGCGGTCCGGTACAATGGAACATGTTCCAGGTTACGCCATTTTTCGGTTCATACTTTTTTTCCGGTCCATTGCACCGGTCCATTTTACCCAAACTTCTGACAGCTCACAGCTGATACATGTGGACGCGTTTTTCACTTGTTGTGCAGTTCTTCAGTAATGCGGTCGCAATTTTCTCTTGTATTGTATGTTGTAAATTGTGAAAAGATACTTTTTGTGCTGAATTCCTTTTATCGTGCGGTAATTGTTGTTTGGCAGAAACATCAAAACTGACAGCTGATGGATCATAGCCCATAGCCGTTTCTGAGACAACATATGTTCCACGGACCCGGGGGTAGATTGGAACTGGACCACGTTCCTGCTCTTGGTGTTTTGGGACCGCGCCCATTGTTGTTGTAGCGGCGCTTCGAGCTCAGATAAAAATGTGTGTGTCAAAAATTCTGACTATCCATGTTGGTATCCTCTATGTCCAGGTGGATAAACACAGCTGCCTCGATGGGGTTCTCCCATAACGCAATATGAGTTAAGCGCGTGGGGGCTGCTGGACATTTAAAAATGTGCTCAACGTCGCGTGGAGCGAGGCCACATGCTGGACAGAAGTTTTGGACTTCACTGTCCATGCAGTTTAGGTATGAATTCAGTCAGACGCGAGCACCAACCAGAACGGAGTTGAACTAACGTAGTTCTGGTTGCCCTTAGGGGCCGGGCGGTAGGTGGTTGCGCATTCAATACCTTGTTCGGTTTTAGTTCCGCAATCGAAGAAAGCACTTCTTCACTGTGCAGCGTTGTGATGGCTGACTTATAGCTGGCGTTATCGATGGGAACTCTTTTAAACCTTTGGACTTCCTCCTTTTCGCGGTCCCTCATGTAGCGTCTAACGTGACGCGGTGGTGGGGTTTTGTACATCAGGTTTGAGTTAGGATGGTTATTCCGATAATAGCCTACTAGATACTGTTTAGTGAGAAGAGTGTTGTGGCTTTTTAAGAGCGTCATTCTGGTCTCTTGATGCAGATGGTCCTGTGACGACATCAGGAGGCAGCCTGTGACAGTTCTAACAGCAGTGTTCTGACAGGTCTGTATGTTTTTCCATTGAGTGTCGCATAAATTGTCTGACCATATGGGAGCCGCATAATTGGCCACAGATCTCCCGGTGGATCTGTACGTCGCGAGTATAGTCTCTTTATCTTTCCCCCATGAACCTCCAGCTGAAGCTTTGAGGACTTTGTTCCTGCTTCTCATTTTGTCAGAAATAGTTGACGCATGAGCCGAGCAGGTGGCCATGCTGTCAAAGGCGACACCGAGAATTTTTGGGTGATTAATTGTGGGAATAGTTTGACCATTTACCGCAATATCCAGTTGTAGCCTCACTTCCTTGATCCAGAGTAGCAGAAGACTTCGGCGCTGACAGAGTAAGATTCTTGCTGATGAAGAAGTTGTTCAGCTCTTCAAGATAATTGTAATGAACCATCTGTAATGAACCATATTATGGTCTGGCAATGCTGCTTCCACCGGCAGATCTATGGCAGCACCTGATGAGTAAGAATCTGTCGGTGGTACGAAACCAGAGGCCGAGGGTCCCATTACACCTGGACCCTGATGCAAACGCGAAGAAATCTGCGCCGTCCGCCAACCATTCCATCCTTATCGCCTCACTTTTTATCACCCCCCCCATTTTTACCTCCCTTGTTTGTGTTGTTTTCCCCAGGCCTATGAATTTTTGTTAATACGTAAAGGATAGTGGGAACGAGCGGCGAAACCCCCGCCCACGTCTCCCGAACTGAGCTACAGCAAGCATAGGCCACTGCTTAGCTCGTTGAGGAGCCTTTTTCTTCGCCAGATGGCACAGCCCGACCTTCACGGTCAATTATGCTATCTTAGGCTCCGTCCCCACGGGCATTTTCGGATGCCCACCAAACCGTCCGTTACATAATTGTTTTTCTGCTCGCACATTTGGGTGATGTCATTGCCGGTTGCCAAAATCGAAAACTCATCAGCGTAACTGACGATTTCAAGCCCGTCATGTGGCGTTGGGAGTCCTTACATATATACAATAGATTAAACCAAGTGGGAGATAAGACTCCTCCATGGGAAACACCCTGTTTAATTTTCCTTAGTTTAGATTTCCTATTTCTAAACTCCGTGTAGGACTGTCATCCAACAAGTTAATTTGCGATCCACTTAATTCTTCCCGACGGAAGAGGTGTCAGACAGGAGAAACGAGTGGCTGACAGTGTCAAATGCCTTTGACAAGTCTAAAGCCACTAGAACAGTTCGTTGACACCGACGTGCTTGGTTGAGGCCATTGTGTATTCTTGATGTGATGGCATCCAAAGCCATAGTTTTGCTGTGCATGTTGATAAAAGCAAAAGACCTTTTCCATAGTCCTCCGCGTGGGCGCCCCCTGGTAACGGCAGTGTATCAAATCGCTGACGGCCAATGTCCTAGCGATAAGACAGTTTGAAAAAAGGCAGATAGCTGTAGCCTGAATGGCTGACCAACACCTAAGCGTCTCAGATTTAGTAGGATGGAATGACTTGCGTAGTTGCCTATACGGTAAATCCGCCACTGCGGTTGAGGCATGGGTGGATGACGTGGCTATGCTGTCCAGACTTACTCCAAGGATTTTAGGATGGTTCACGGTAGGAACAGATTGATAGCCAATTGAAATTTCAAGTTGCATTTTGTTTTCCTTCGTCCAAGAGCTAAATAAGGTTGCCGAGGATTTACGCGCTGCAATGGTTAAATTCTTGCCTGTGAAGAATATGTTAAGTTCTCCAAGGTAACCGGAAATGTGCGAACCTATTTCCGTGATGTTGTTTCCCGTTACCAGAATGGAGCAGTCATCGGCATAGAAGATAATTTTGATTCCTTGGGTGGTGTCAGGAGTCCAGATAGATAAAGGTTGAACAAGGAGGGAGATGGAACTCCTCCTTGTGGCGCACCTTGTTTGATCTTCCTAAGCTTCGATTTCTTGCTCCTAAATTCGGTGTAGGACTGCCCGCCCGCAATCCATTTGGTTATTTGCGTCGGAAGCACTGCACAATTTAAGTCAGACAGAAATGCTGAGTGGCTGACTGTGTCGAAGGCTTTCGACAGGTCACGTGCCACTAGAATTATTCTGTGACATGGACGAGGTTGATTGAGGCCATTGTGGATGCGAAATGTAATGGCATCCAGGGCCATCGTCGTACTGTGCCTCCTTCGGAAGCCGTGTTGATGGTTCGCATGCTGGGCGTGGGCCGCTGGAACAGGGTGGATTAGTGCTTCGAGCGTTTTGGCAACTGGTGATAGAAGTGTGATGGGACGATAGGACTCGCCGAGTCTACAGCAGTCATTACTAGGGGATGCAAAGCCTCGTGGCGTGCTCCCAACTATGGTCCAAGGAGGGAGACTGAAAGGAAGATTTAGGTTAAGCCCGTTCAGAGAAAATTCCGACTCCTAATTCTTCATTCGTCTTGGAGCTAAAAGATACTTTTTGCAGCTCTTGGACATTGGAATCAGTGCGGAGTGTGAAAGTAACGAACATCTCGCGTGGTTGGGCAAAATAAATTTAGCAAAATGCTACTCGCTAACTTTAAACTATATTTTGTACAAAGAAAAAGTTAGTAAATGTCACAGAAAGCATTTTAAATGAAATATACGCATTCTTATAATAAATATACAATTCTTTTTATTTCAAATTCAAATTAACAAATGGATGCATTATCACTGTGTGTATGAAACATGGAAAGTAATTCCCGGTTTAGAACAATTTTAGTACCTTTTTTTACTTTTCTAGTTACTCTGATGTTTCGGCTTTTCCCTGCAAATAAGCAATTTTCTCATTAGTGTTATTTGTCCATTGTTCGTCTCGTCATAATTCATGTTTTTATCTTGATAGAGGCAGTGCTTGCTAATTTTTTAAATATTCTGTTCAGTTTTCATGTTAAAAACCTATAATTATTAATTAGCACACAAAAATAGCAAATGAAATTTTAAAAGAAAATCTTTAGGTAACTAGAGATTTTATTGGTCAAATTTTTATACATTTTTTGTTTCTGCTATCGAATAACAATTTATCATTTCGCAGAGTCTGTCGGTGACGTAAGTAAAAGTTTTGGATGTTTTTGGTTTATTCTTTTTATTTTCTTGCATCGTTTAAGATTTCTTTTTAGTCCAGTCTTCATTTCTACTCGTAAGTACCATGTCATTGGAAATGAAGTCATGCACCATATCATCTAATAATCTGTGTGTGTGTATGTTTTTCGACTTATTGCCTTTGGAAGACTATAATCATAGTGAATGTGTATAATATATAATTTATTTATAGTGTACTAAAAAATGAAAGTGCGCAAGTTTGAAAAAGGAGTGAAATGCTCTAATAGGAGAATGAATGAAAATAGTTAATTCAATCTACATTTTCAAATTTTTTAATGAAAAGAAAACTAGCAATTCAAATGGCAATATTCTATTCTCAAAGTTACACGCAATATGTACTCGTATATACTCGTATTTACCTATATTATGTATTGTACATTTGCATGGTGCAAAATCGTATCTATAATTTAATTGGAACCGTATTACTCGGATAGTTTTTTGTTTATTTAATTTAAAAAACCCTCAAGCTCTGAAATAAAATTACGTATGTATATATTATGACAGGTGCGGATCAAGAGTTTCAATTTAGGGTCATGACGTGTCGATAGGTCGTTTCATGCTTTAACATAGTGTCAAGCTCATTATAAGTACAGTAGAGCGTGGATATTTCGGACGTCGAAAATCGGCACCGTCGATAATCAGGCTTCGATTCTTGCAAAGGAAAATACATAAAATAAGACAGTCTGTACATGAAATACTGTACACTCAGTACAGTATTTTTTCACTAATTAGAACACGAATGATTTTATTCATCCGCGCCACTTATGTAACCAACAAATTGAATTAGGAACGATTTTAGCGAGATTTTCTTACATTGAAGACATTTACCAGACTTTTTATAGTGCATTTCAAAAATCCGAATTAATATGAATTATCGACGTTCCACTGTTCCTACCTCACCGAGAGCATCAAAACCAGCAGAATAGTTGGGACGGTAAACGATTTAACTTTGCAAAATATGATAGAGAAATGCCGTTTGGTATGACTATTGGTGGTCAGCCGTTCCTGCGGCGGCCGGGTCT